>OX596239.1:33059443-34297776 GCA_951394345.1 Salicornia ramosissima | reverse complement strand
CAGTGGTCTACGTCGATTATCGGCGTAGGATTTCTGACGACTCTGCGCGGCCTGCATCTTAGACCGAATGACTCGGACCTTCTCTACGGTATCTCGTACCATCTCAGGTCCCAAAGCCACAGTATCACTGATATCATTCCAACAAATCGGACTCCGACATTTCCTGCCATACAGGGCCTCGTACGGAGCCATATCGATGCTGGAGTGATAACTATTATTATAGGAAAACTCTACCAAGCAGAGCATACGTACCCAAGTCTGATGATACTCTAGAGTACATGCTCGTAACATATCCTCCAGAGTCTGGATGGTCCTCTCAGTCTGACCATCTGTCGCCGCGTGAAATGCGGTGCTCAGCTTCAACTTCGTCCCAAAGGCTTCCTGAACTGATTTCCAGAAACAAGATAAGAATCTCGGATCACGATCAGAAACTATCTCCCTCGGAACTCCGTGAAGTCGGATAATGTCCTGGGTATAAGCCTCTGCTAGGCGCTCCATCGACCATGTCATCTTCATCGGTATGAATCTAGCGACCTTGGTCAACCTATCCACTATTACCCAAATGACATTCATACCATTACAGGTAGGTAGGCTAACCACGAAATCCATAGATACAATCGGTAGTGGCTGCAAAAGACCTCCAGGTCTCTGATGCTCGATCTTAACCTTCTGACAGACTAAACATCGAGCTACAAACTCTGCTACATCCCTCTTCATCTTAGGCCACCAGAATTGGCCCTTAAGGTCTTGGTACAACTTGTTACCTCCAGGATGAACAGAGTAGGGCGAGTTATGTGCCTCAGACATGATTCTGTTCCTAAGATCAGAACTGTCCGGTACACACCACCTCCCTCGAAATCGCAGACTACCATCGGAAGAGATCTCGAAGCCAACGGCTTTTCCTCGCCGTAAAGCCTCACGAATCCTAGCCAACTGCGGATCATTCTGCTGACCCTCGCGCAACTCCTGAAATAATTCAGGCTCAGCACTCATAGATGTCAGACGAAATATGACGGAACTACGGCTTCTACTGAAGCTCAATCGATTCTTGCGACTTAGTGTGTCAGCGACTAAGTTCGCCTTGCCCTCGCAATAATTAAGCGTCAGGTCGTAGTCCTTAATAAGTTCAAGCCATCGTCTTTACCTCATATTGAGGTATTTCTGAGTAAATATGTACTTGAGACTCTTATGGTCCGTGAATACCTTACACGAACCACCATAGAGATAGTGCCTCCAGATCTTAAGCGCGAATACTACAGCTGCTAGCTCCAAGTCATGCGTGAGGTAGTTACGCTCATGCACCTTCAGCTGCCTTGATGCGTAAGCGATGACCTTCCCACCTTGCATTAGCACACAACCTAGGCCACTCTTAGAAGCATTACTATAGACCTCGAAATACTCCTCATCGTTCGGAAGCGTAAGAATAGGAGCACAGACTAATCTCTGTTTCAAGTGCTGAAACGCTTGCTCGCAAGCCTCCGTCCAAACGAATCGGATCTCCTTCTGCAGGGTACTAGTCATCGGCCTAGCAATCTTGGAGAAGCCCTGGACGAATCGTCGATAGTATCCGGCCAATCCTAGAAAACTACGAACCTCCGCCACATTTCTCGGGCTACTCCATTCGACTACGACCTTAACCTTTGTCGGGTCTACCTTAATGCCTTCTTTACTAATTACGTGACCCAGAAATGCTACTTCGCGAAGCCAGAACTCACACTTGGAGATTTTCGCGAACCACTTATTCCTCCGTAATATCTCTAGTACCATCTGGAGATGCTCCGCATGCTCAGACTCATCTCTCGAATAGAATAAGATATCATCTACAAATACTACGACGCACTTATTGTGTAAGTGATGGAAGGTCCGGTTCATCAGATCCATGAACACGGCTGGTGAGTTAGTGAGGCCAAAAGGCATCACCTCGAACTCGTAGTGGCCGTATCTTGTACGAAAAGCGGTCTTCGGGATGTCTTCTTTCTTGACTGGAATCTGATGATATCCAGATCGAAGATCTATCTTCGAAAACACTCCCGCTCCTCGTAACTGATAGAACAGGTCCTCAATCCTAGGCAACGGGTACTTATTCTTAATAGTTACCCGATTCAACTCTCGGTAGTCTATGCACAGGCGCATACTACCGTCCTTCTTCACAAAGAGCACAGGTGCTCCCCATGGAGAAACGCTTGGCCTAATGAAGCCCTTATCGATCAAATCCTGGAGTTGAGTTTTTAACTCCTGCAACTCCGATGGTGCCATCCGGTAAGGTGCCTTCGAAATTGGCGTTGTCCTGGGTGCTAAATTGATATTAAACTCGACATCGGGCTCGGGTGGAACTCCCAGTAGCTCATTAGGAAATACGTCTCTGAAATCCCTCGCTACAGGTATATCGTCCAACAGCCTATCCTCAGTCAAGTCCCTTACCTGACATTGGAACACCATATCGCCCTTTTGGCGATATTCTCTCATTTTCAAGGCTGAGATTACCTTAACGCCCTTCTTCAGAACGATCCCATAATAGGTGATCCGATTGCCTTGCGATCCTCGGAATGTCACTGACTGGTCTCTGCAACGAATAGTCGCTCGGTACCTCGATAGCCAGTCCATGCCAAGAATAACATCGAACTCCATCAGCGAGAACTCCTTCAGATCAGCCGTCGCCTGCTCTCTAGCTATAACGATGGAGACTCCTCAAAACTCGCGCTGAAAAAACGAAACCCTCTCTAGAAGGGAGACTTATGATCGAACTAATAGGGGAACTGTCTCGAAGATTAGACCTCGAGACAAAACTACTAGCCATGAAAGAAACTGTGGCACCAGAATCAAATAATACAAATGCTAAAATACCAGAGACAAGAAATCTACCTGAGACTACGTCTGGCTCGACCTCTGCCTCAGTCATACAATAGACTCGATTCTTCACTGGAGTCTTAGCCGGTGCTGGAAGTTGCTTGGTCTCGGTGCCTGGCTTCTTCTCGGGGCAAACTGACGCCTTGTGGCCTTCTTTTCCACAGATAAAACATGTAATGGGCGTCCCGTCGCATTGCTTCCCTGGATGGAAGTCCTTGCCACATCCTCTCCATCTCGAACTCCCTGATCCCTAAGATGAACTAGTGGCTGGAGGGGTACTGCTAGGTGCACTGAACCAGGGCTTCTTAAATGATGGCGACGTCACCGGGGTCGGGGTCCTCTTCTTGCTCATATCCTCCTCGATGACAGACGTCTGGATCTCAAGTGCTACCTCGTAAGCTCGCTGTAACGTCTTCGCTCCACTACTGATCACATGGCCGCGAATCCTCGGATCTAGCTTTTTGATGTAGTGCTTGACCCTCTCCTCCTCAGATGGCACTATCGATGTAGCAAACCTCGATAGCTTGACGAACTTATCGGTTTAGGCCTGAACCGTCATCTTACCCTGAGCGAGAATGAGAAACTCCTCCTGCTTCTGCCACTGTAACTAGTCGGGATAGAACCTCTCCTGAACCTTAGCTACGAACTCGGCCCAAGACATCAGATGTAGGGGCATACACGCGTTCTTCGCTACGCTCCACCGGTTATCGGCCTCTCCACGCAAGTAGTAAGTGGAGATCTGGACCTTCTCGTGCTTGGGGCAAAACGTCGCGTCGAAGAGCTTCCCCATCTCGCGGATCCAACTCTCCAACGACATAGGGTCGGCAACCCCATCGTAAGTAGGTGGTCGATGACGAGCGATACGATCGAATGTCGACTGCGATCCCGATGGCTGACGACTATGATGTGCAAGCGTATGAATCGCCTCCTTAAGCGCTCGTAACCTCTGTCGACCCGAACTTGTCCGTCGAGGTGTGGACATGCTGAAATCATCGCAACAATAGACAAACAAAAGAGACAATGTCAGTCAAAAAGCCACACTCCAGTCAAGTATACACACAAAAGAAAGTAGGAAAAAGAGTCTTATGCCGGATCCTTCTACCCCACACTCTTCTCCCTTAACTGATTCTAAATTGGGTTTATCACTCGGGAATGGTAAAGCTCTCAACTCCCGAGTTTTACTCAAGTCCTAAAACTTCACTTAAAACCTATTTGGCTCTGATACCAATTGCGACGACCCGACTCGCTTAAACCGGCGCGGAAGAAACCGACGAGTCGAATTGTTGATCTAACAAACAAACTTACTAAAAATTAAAATAAAACCTCAAAATGATTATTATTATAACCCAAAAACGTACAATACCCACAAGTTGTACAATATTATATCCAAATGTATTAATACTAGAAAATAACTCCAAATACTGTCAGAGTCAAAATATACTAAAGATAAAACTATACGTCCAAACTAACAACATAATGTAATCTAAAATAAGAACACTATAACGGCACTTGTCCAACCCATAACTAAGCAGTACAGTCATCATCAGAATTACCTGAAAAATAACAACAATCCAGTGTCAGTGGCGAGCAACATAACACTCCCACCATAACATGGATACACATAATCATAGAACAAATCAAAATATCAATAATCGTAAAACTGACCCACTTAAATAATTCCAACTTAAAAATCATAAAAACATCTTAGTCGCTACCATTTACATTTTAGACCGGAGTATGCACATACGAATGCATCTTACGCAAACGAACTTTCCTACTATGCCAGGAATGAGAATCTTACTCCCAAACCCATGAACCCCATCTTACGGAAATTCATATCAAACAGACAACATATCAAGTATACACTATCCCAATACCGCAGTCAGGATAGGGGCAACGTTTTAACCCAAAACTTAGAATCTTACTCCAAGATTAGGCGTCTAAAAGTAAAGTTAAGCTAATCTTACTTACAAACATCGAAGTTATACTCAAGATCGCTTCTTTCGCCTTTTCTTGAGTTTAACCAAAATCAATACTACTTCATAATCATTCTTTATCGAATCTTTAACAAATCTTTAAACCTTTCTTTAACTTCTTTAAAACTATCTTTTAAAATCTTTACAAAACCTTAATTATCTTTAAACATTACTTTGAAAACATCCATAATCTTGCACTTTAAAAGAACATAAGACCCACTTTCAAGATTTCAAGACTCAACCAAGAATTCATAAAGAACTCAAAGAACTCATCAAGAACTCAACAAGAACTCAACAAGACTCAATCAAGAACTCGACTTCAAAAACATACCACACGAAAAACCTTAACAAAAGCATACATGAAAACTTAAGTAAATCATGATAAAATCAATACTCAAAACCCACTTAAAAATCACGCATGAAATGATAATCAATCATAAAAAATTCATCTAACATGCTTACTTAATCTATCTTATAGTCATAGTACACACATTAAGGTAAGAAAGTATGTTACCTTTTGATGAACAAGCAGACAATCACACAAACTTGCAGCCCGAAAAACCCAACTACACGACCCTATCAAACGCCCAACACGGCACGGCTCTCACGAACATGGCACGGCTCACACGAACACGGTCCTTGCACGGGCACCCCACGGCTTTGCACAGCACCACCACGGCTTTAACACGACACCACCACGGCTTGCACGGCTGCCACTCTATGGCCACCACGAACCAACACGGCCCTTCACACGAACCACACGGACCACCCCATGAACTTGAACCCAATCGAACAACCCCAAAACCAAACCCGAACTAGAAATCTTGTTTGCGAAATATGGAGATTGTTGTGTTTAAAGTTACCTAAAGATCAATAGTAATTAAATCTTTAAGTTTTAGAAGTGATTGGATGAACAATGGTTGGGTGTTCATAGCCAAAAATGGCGTGTGGAAACTTAAGGCAAGGGAAGAGTGTTTGGCTTTTGTTTGTGTCAAAGGATGATCAAAGTGTTTAAGATGGCAAAATGAGCTTCCAAGCCTTACTAACCCTTCTATTTATAGAAGTTGTTTAAGGTGTGAACATGAGGCAAGTGGCAATTAGGCCACTAATTACCAAGGGGGCCGGTTATGACTTGGCTAAAATGGGCTTTTTGGTGCTCAATTGAGCTAATTGCACTCATGCATGATTAAGCATGCTTAATTTGCATTTGGCCCAAAAAAATATTAACTATTTAGAAAATATTAACATCTTATATACAACGAAAATTAAAAAAGAACTCGTTTAATGAAAAAAAAGGAATAATAATAACAAGGGCTGGGAAGGGAGGGGCAGTATAGGGGGTGAGGGCTGTTGGGGGGAGGGAAGGAAGATAAAACAAAGCAACATAGCATGTAATAATAATAATTTTTATTATTGCACAAAACTTCCTAACCAAAACATAGCAATTATTGCAGCAAACTTCTACAACCAACATCATCAAACATACAACAACACAACCTACAACTTCACAACAACAGCCTAACAATCTCATAGTAGCAGCCCATAGCAACAAACCCACATCAACAGCCCAATTAAAGCACATACAAAATAACAGCAAGAGTCCAACAGCCTAAGATCCCACAATAAGTGTCTACACATACTAACAAATGCCTCAACAAAGAACATGATGATATAATTAATATGATAATATGAGTAATAAATAGATCATATGAGTAATAAATAAATCAAATAACATGTAAATACAACAAAATATACCAAAATGCAAAACACGCCAAAAAATAAATACAAACAAACGACAGTAGAAAATATACAAAAAAAGAGACTACAAATTTTCATTTGGTTAATAGGTAGATGGAATGGGAGGGGGCAACAGGGGGAGTGAGGAGCTGTAGGCAGAGGAGAAGGAACTGCAGGTAGAGGAAGGGGAGGGAGCAACATGAGGAGGGATGTGCTGTAGACAGGGGAAGGAGCTGCATGTAGGGGGAGAGGATGGGGCAACAAGGGGAAGGGGATGTGCTGCAAGTAGGGGGGAAAATAAACCATTCATATCAACATGACGAAACATAAAAGATATATTCACAAAGTTATGGTATATATTTTGATTTTCCTACGTATCATAAAAAAAGAGGGAAATAAATGAAATCTTAAAATGAGAGGAAAAAAATGATATATACTTTAATTGACAACTTATCATTTGATTAGCCATTTTCAAGCGTAGATAGGTAGAAATACTTCACAAAGAGGACAAAAAATTATGCAATAGACTCAACAATGGATTAGAGTCGCAAACAACTAATGACATTAGCAGGCTAAATAAATTAGAACATGTTTTGCATTCATAAGCATGTTAACATTAACAACCCATTATATTTAAAGATGTTTCAATTGTCCTCCCTGAGTCCCAACACCACTATCCACTTACTAGAACAAAATGACAGTATGACATAGATACTTATGTATTACACCAGTATACATCATTTAGTCAGGTCTCTTTAAAAAATTTAAATCATATTTGCAATTATGGCTAAATAATAGCACAAACATTCACATTAATCGATAGATTTTGTTCCCCAAACCTAAAATAAAACTTTGGAAACAAAAATAAACCATTGTTTGAAAATCAAGCTTAAATCTTGGAAACGAATTAAATAATCCAATGCATCTTGAATGAAATATGTAAACAAACTTCAAGCTTCAGAGAAGAATTAACAACAACCTTTTATAATTTAACTCCAATAAAACTGAAATTTAACTTAAAAAAATTGAGAAAAACCTTCAAAATTTAGGGTTAGTTGTTGCTGTTGGTTGTCTTCTCTGGTGGCCGGCGAAAGGGGAGACATGGTTTTTTCTATGTAACATCTATAATCTGAAAAAGTGAAAAAAATAAACAGCCTATCATCATCATAACTTTTACACAATGAATAATCAACATTCGAACTATAAACATGGTGTGAGCATCCAAAAATTTATAAAAAAATAAAATAAATTAAAATAAACATGGTGTGAGCATTATTAATTATTTTGATTTGTCAAGATATTGTTAAACACTCAACTTGGAAAAATGCTCCTAAAGGTGTTTTGATGAAAGTTGATCTGCGGAAGGCCTATGATACTGTGTGTAACACCCAGTATTTTTGGGGTTAGAATTTTAGGTAATGAGGTTGTCTTTCCTAACGTCTTGAAAATTTATTTTGAAAATTATTAATAGATTCCCTGTTTTATATTTGGACAATCTTTTAAAAGTTATTTTTCAGAATTTATGTTATTAATATTTTATAATATGTCAAATTATTTTTCTTATTTATGGTTATCTTACATTCTCTCCTTGGGCCTCAACCTATTAGGTTCCCAAATCTTCACCTTAAAGCAATTCAAGGTTGTGGACCGACTCAAATTTAATGTTGAATTAATGACGAGTTGGCTAGGTAGGGGTTAGAAGTAATTTTAATCCCTTCTTGTTAACCAGACTTGAAAAGCCTTTCCATTTGATTTTTGGCCCATTGATTTGATCCAAGTTAAACCCCGAGCCTAAACTTCGTACCTTATCTTGATAATTTAGGGCCCAAAACCCTTGTCACCAAAAGCCCACACGGCACCCCCTCTTAATTACTCTAATTATTTAGTTTTATTTGCCAATTAGAAACTAGATATAATCCATAATAAAAAGACCTACTTTTATATTTCACCTACTAAAAATTAGGAGAGCCTCTCAACAAATTGATAAGCTTATAAACCCTCTTTTGGCTAGAAAACCCACGACACCCCCTTTATAAAAACTCTCCATTCAATTCTTTTCTTTACTCACAACAATCATCCACAAAACTCCTAAAAACCTTCATAATAAATCTTAACTATCAAGGCCTTACTACTTCTATTTAAACATAGTATTAAAAGTCAAAAAGACCCACTACCCCCTTCATTCTCACGGCACCCCCATTAAGAAAAACCAAAAATAATTCTTTTCCTCTTCCTAATTCAATCATTGTTTAATAACTTCAAAGATCTTCAACCATCAATCACCAAAGAACACAAAAAATTGAAGCAAGAAATCAAGAAACACTAATCCTAGTTTGAAGCCCCACTCGGCCGAACCAAGAACTGTGGTTCAAATCTTTTTTATCTTTTGCTAGGTAATTAGATGTTTTGCTTAGTTTTTGAATAATATTAAATTTATAATTGTTGGAACATGTTTAGAATTGCTTAGGATTATTTTTGAATTGTTGAATTAATATTTTTGATATTAAACAATTGCATGATTATAAGTATGTTGTTGTGTGTATGAATTTATTTATTGAACAAATCTTGTTATTTCTTGATGAATTTTTCGTGGGAGTTTCTTTACTATTTTATTATGAATCAAGATTTATTTCGTGTCAAAATTCGTTCTTTTCTTGCTTAGAACAATTTAATCTGTCAAACCAGTAAAACTGTCCAGATTTAATTTTCGAATTTATTAAAGTACTTATTCAATTCTTATGGCTACGAAAATTTAGGTGAAATTCCGAATTATAGTTTTACAGTTTGTGATAATTTTTCGTAATTTTTATAGTTTGTTTGCTATGGAAGAAAATTCTGAAACTGATTCGAGTCTAATTTGATCAGTTAGTTATAAAATCCCTTAAAATTAGTAAATGATGTTATTTTTGGACAAAACGTATGCACATTAAACCTTGAACTTAGATTTAACTTTCATCAAAATTTCCAGAATGTTATAGACCTTTAAATGGTTGTTCTTTAATTTAAATCGGTAAAATCAGATTGTGTAAAATAGTGTGATTAAATCACTAAAATACTTTTAAATTATATCTTGTCGAATCTCTTATTCAAATTATGATTCTTTATGACTTTCTTGATTTAATTTTACTAAGTGAATAAGTTCTTGAATTAAATTGTTAATCTTGATTTAATTAATTAAATTCTTTAATTATGTTTTATTGATTATTATCTATGAAGGTGCCCTGTATATTGAGGAGTATTAAAGGTTTGATATTTATTATTTAACTGATAAAAAGATTAAATTTTGAACCCATTCCTGGAATTGTTATGATTAATTTAATGTTAAGACCTTTATTTTAATTATTTATTTATTTAATTAATTATTTAAGAAAGATTGGATTTTTGTGTGATTATTAGATGATTGAACCTTTTATGGAATTATGCATCATTGAATTATTTTTTTGCATTGTTGAGATGTTCGAATAACTGTGATGATTGGATTGTTGAGCAATAGTAAAGTCTAAGGTTGTTATCGTGTCTAGTCGTCAAAGTTAAAGATGAATGTTTGACCTAGAGTTGACTAAATGTTGAGTGAGTTGACCTAAAGTCAAAGTAAACAAATTGGTTAATAATAATGATAATGGAACAATGGAGTACAATTGTTGTATGTGGATGTCAAACCAATGGAATGATGGAGTACATCTGTTGTGCGTCAATGTCGTAATGATGGAATACAACAGTTATGCGTGAATATCGGAACATTGGGGCAATGGAGTACAATTTTTGTATGTGGATGTTGAACCTATGAAAGATATTAAGCGGACCAATGGAATGATGGAGTACATCTGTTGTGCGTGAATGTCGGAATGATGGAGTACATTAGTTGTGCGTGAATGTTGGACCATTGGGACGTTGATAAGTAAATGTAATTCGTAAAGTTGAACTGAGGAAGGATAAGGAATTGAGTAGTGAAAGATGAGTTGTTATAGTCTATAGAGTCTAGAGTCTTGAGGTGACCCTAGCTAGTGAGTCAGTTTAGTTATATTATGTATGTTCCGCTGCGTTGTCTGATTAAGTTATGTATTTAATTGATTTGTGGTTTTGATTGTGTGTAACTTGTTGTTATTGTGAATTAGGTGTACTGTGTTCTGATTATTATATTTTTAATTGCGTTCTAAGATTAAGTAGAACATTCTAACTACTCCCCACTGAATGTGGACCCCTCATTCCCTTTTCAGGAAATGAAGAAGAATAATTTGGGTGTTAGCGAGGGTTGAGATTCGTGAGCTTGCAAGTGTAGCAGTTTAGCTACCCGATTATATAGTAGTCCTAGCCTAATGTTTAACTTCTTTAGTTTGTAGTTGTAATGACCCGTATTTTAGCAACGTTCGTTGTTTTCGAAGAAAACAACAATACGAATCATCATTATTCATGATGTAGGATGGGGTCTCAAAAACAAGCAAAAACTAAACAAATTTCAGAAATTCGTAGGTCTAAGATAAGCTCCAAATATGAACACCAAAACAATCATAAAAATGGGATATGAACTTGAAAATTAGCCCACTAATTACTAATAATCAAGAGCTAAGCATAATCTAATCAAAATCACAAAGGTAATGACTAGAAGATGACTTACCAATCACAAAGTTTAGCAAGATTTGCAACCACAAAGGAAGTTGAGCTCACAAAGAACTTCATAAGAGAAAATCTCAGATTTTAATTTTAACAAAGGATTTTTAACAAATGGGGCAAAGCATGCTATTTAAAGGCTAAGCAACCCCTAATGAAGCTTCTAATCTAGACCATTAATCTCTAAGCAATCAAGGGCCACTATTAGAAAGTCACTAAACAAAACAAGAGAAAAGAGCAAAAAATATAAACACGACGTGTAGGGCCGTGCACGGTCGTGCAGCACAACCATGCACGGTCGTGCATGCCAAAATTCCCCTTTCTGGAACGCACACGGTCGTGCAGGATTAGCCTGCACGGTCGTGCAGGATTAGCCTGCACGGTTGTGCAACATGGGTTGCACGGTCGTGCAGTCTAACTTGCACGATCGTGGCGAAAAGTTACGTGCTTGCACAGTCGTGCAACATTAGCCTGCACGGTCGTGCAAGTCTGAAACTGACTTCTGACCTCTGATCTGCACGGTCGTGCAGTGCTTTGCACCTGCTACTGGATGCTGCACGACCATATGCACGGTCATGCAAGGGTCGTGCACGGTCGTGCAAGGGTCGTGCAAGGGTCGTGCATGGTCGTGCATGCTCCGTTTCGCTTCCGTTGCTCGTGTTTCTAGCTCCGTTACACATGCTAACTTAACTAAGGAAATAAAATGAGAGTTTAGGCTACTTATTACAACCCGAAAAACACGAAAATAAGCTAAAACCAAGAGTTCAAAACTATCCAAGTAAAAGTGAACAAAATTGAAGTCGTTGACCGTTGAAGCCGCTCGTGGGACTATCCCGTTCTGCATCAAACTCCTCTTCTAAAAAAGGGATTTGCCCTCAAATCCTCGCCTTCAACAAGGAATGGAAAGAAGACAACCATCAACAAGAAAGACCCAATTCCACTAAACCCGGTAGTTAGAGCTAGAGACGAACAAACCAAACTCCGATTACCCATCATAGGCCACCCGGATCATACACCATTATTAACAAAACGAGCAACAACACCAACGCCAACCGACATACCACAACCAACAAAGCAAGAAAAGCATTGGCGCACCTAACCCGCCACCTCAGAAATCCATATCTCAACGACATCGAGACCAATAGAGTTCTTCCAATGCAAGAATAAGTCAAAGAAAATGAGACATCATCACGAACACCCTTATCAATTCTAGACCAACCACAACCTCCATGAGCATAATATAGATCAAACATAGCATCAAGGAGTAAAGAATTCCGCTCAAACCTTAGTCTTGATTCACTAATGCCAATGTTAAGATATGCTAAGCTAGAGTTAAGCCCAAGAGAATCATCATACACCACACTAGAAATTTCCAATTCATTACTAACCCAAGAAGTCTCATCACCATCAACATGATCAATAATAGTAAAATCATTACCATGCATATCATCCATTTTCATCACTTCATCCAATTCATGCTCATTAAATTGATCATCACAATCAAAAACCTCATTACAAGGGAAGAAGAGAGAAGTGGATTCTTTTACCTTGCTTTGAAGATCATCATGAACCATAGGCAATGAACCCTCATCTTGTGATTTGGACACCTCTTCATTACAAATGGGAGTCTCATGCTTGACCAAGACCTCTTGCACTTCAATCGGAGGCAAAGGATTTAGGACAATCTTCACTCGGTTCCATTTGAAAGAATATGTGTTCTCACAAGAATCATGGATGACATTTCTCTTCATCAACCAAGGTTGTCCAAAAACAATATGACAATCATCCATTTGACTCACCACACAAGTAAGCTCATCAAAATATGATTTCCCAATTGAAAAAGGAAAGGTCACTTGTTTTGGGAAACCCAAGGCAAGTAGTTCAAGTTTATCAACCATGTATTGGGATACTAAGTTCTCTCTAGCATTTGGGTCAATTTTGAAATTACAAATCCTACCCAAAACCGTACATCTAGATTGAAACTCTTGAGGTCTAAACTCCTTAGCTAATTTTTGTTTTGTCTCAACCATTTGGTCAATTGAGTTGATCATTTGTTTGCACACATCCTTCATATACTCAATCTCCCTCATTGAAAAATTGTTGCTAGACAAATCCATTTTCAAAGGATGACAATAGGCTAGAAATTTGTGGTGCTAGGTAAAGAAGGAAAGCTTATTTGTGGTGTTAAAAGATTTATTTCAATATCCTTTGAAGATAGGGTAAAGAAATATGAGGTTTGAAGAAGAAAAACTCACTTAGGCATTTTATCAAACACCTAGAGTGCAATCAATAATCACAACTTCAAACATAAATTTTGTGGTGCTAGGTGAATGGAGGATACTAGTTTTGTGTAGTTTAGGCTTACTCCAATAACCCTTAAAGATTAGACAAGGAATTATGGGTTTTTAAGCAAGAAAAAATCACCTAGACATTTCATCAAACACCTTGTGTGCAAATAAAACACTATAAAAATTTCAGAAATTTTTTCAATGTTTAACCCAAGGATCATGAAGGTATTGAAACCTTAAGCTCTTGATACCAATTGATGTAGGATGGGGTCTCAAAAACAAGCAAAAACTAAACAAATTTCAGAAATTCGTAGGTCTAAGATAAGCTCCAAATATCAACACCAAAACAATCATAAAAATGGGATATGAACTTGAAAATTAGCCCACTAAGTACTAATAATCAAGAGCTAAACATAATCTAATCAAAATCACAAAGGTAATGACTAGAAGATGACTTACCAATCACAAAGTTTAGCAAGATTTGCAACCACAAAGGAAGTTGAGCTCACAAAGAACTTCATAAGAGAGAAAATCTCAGATTTTAATTTCAACAAAAGATTTTTAACAAATGGGGCAAAGCATGCTATTTAAAGGCTAAGCAACCCCTAATGAAGCTTCTAATCTAGACCATTAATCTCTAAGCAATCAAGGGCCAAGATTAGAAAGTCACATGCACGGTCGTGCATGCCAAAATTCCCCTTTCTAGGACATGCACGGTCGTGCAGGATTAGCCTCCACGGTCGTGCAACATGGGTTGCACGGTCGTGCAGCCTAACTTGCACGATCGTGGCGAAAAGTTACGTGCTTGCACGGTCGTGCAACATTAGCCTGCACGGTCGTGCAGGTCTAAAACTGACTTCTGACCTCTGCACGATCGTGCAGTTGATCTGCACGGTCGTGCAGTGCTTTGCACCTGCTACTGGATGCTGCACGACCATATGCACGGTCGTGCAAGGGTCGTGCATGCTCCGTTTCGCTTCCGTTGCTCGTGTTTCTAGCTCCGTTACACATGCTAACTTAACTAAGGCAATAAAATGAGAGTTTAGGCTACTTATTACAACCCGAAAAACACGAAAATAAGCTAAAAACAAGAGTTCAAAACTATCCAAGTAAAAGTGAACAAAATTGAAGTCGTTGACCGTTGAAGTTGCTCGTGGGACTATCCCGTTCTGCATCAATTCTGAAATCTTATAAAACATGACTTAAAAATAAAAGCGGAAGCTCTAACACTTAATTCTTTTATTAATCGAAATTAATTAAAATAATCATGGAAATTGTCCAAAAATCACTTTAAATGCTAAAGTTCTACTGCAAACTACTAGAATTCAATCACAAGGCTAAGTCCACTAGAAATGGGTAGCTAATGCTGCTACGCTTGCTCGCTCATGAGACCCAACCCTCGTTATTACCCAGATTACTCTTCTTCATTACCTGAAAAGGGAATGGGGGGTCCACAGTTAGTGGGGAGTAATTAGAATGTTCTACTTAATCGTAGAACGCAATCAGATATATAACAGGCAAAACATAGCACACTTAATTCATAATATCAACATGGTTAACACATTCAGATTCATAAAGTATTAAAAGACATCACTCAATCAGATAACGTAGCGGAAATACATAACATATCCAACATTGACTCACAAGCTAGGGTCACCTCTAGACTCTATAGACCTCGGTAACTCATCTCTCAATACTCAATTCCTTATTTTTCATCCATACAACCTTATGATTTACATTTAATCATTATCGTCCCAATGGTCCGACATTCACGCACAATTGAAGTACTCCACCTTTCGACATACAACAATTGTACTCCATCATTCCATTGGTCCTCATATTATCTTTCATGGGTTCAACATCCACATACAACTATTGTATTCCATTGCCCAATTTCCGACATTCATGCACAACTGAAGTACTCCATATTTCGACATCCAACATACAACAATCGTACTCCATCATTCCATTGGTTTGACATCCAACGTACGGTATTTGTACTCCATTGTTCCCTTATCATCATTATTATTACTTTTATCATTCAATTTATTTGCTTTTTATATTGGTACTCCATTGTTCCCTTATCATCATTATTATTACTTTTATCATTCAATTTATTTGCTTTTTATATTGGTGTTCATACCGGCCGTCAATTCCTTAAACCCGGTGGAGTGCACCATAATCGAGAATACTAGGTGGTCGTAATCGGAACTGAGATGTTCGAAATCCCAAGAAAGAGAGGTGCGGCACATATGTTGGCCATCTTAAATACCAAGCCTTTCCTAGCCAAAGATCGAAACAAAACAGTATCCTCTTACTCTGTTTCCATTCCTTCGATGTTTATATTATTATTATCTTTAACTTTATCCAAACTCATAACCTTGACTCTAAGTCAATCCCAATTATCACTTAGTCAACTCTAGGTCAAACACCCTAACTTTGACTTCTAGACTCGACAACAACTTAGGCTATCAACTACTCATTAATCCAAACACTTCAATCACTCGAAAACATCACACAAATTCAACGAAGATAATTCAACATGATCACAAAGTAAAACAAATACTTCATAAAAATACATAGTTCAATAAATAGATTTTAACCATCTAATAATTAAACAAAAATCCAAACTTTATTTATAAACAATATTCACGGCATCTTCATAGATAATAATCAATAAAACATAATTAAAGAATTTAATTAAGGGTTATTCCCACTGGTACACCTGAAAATCTAATAAATCCCACTGGTACACCTAAGTTTTTTAAATTCCCAATAATAAACCTGAGTTTTTGACAATTCCCAAATGTGACATTTATTAATCAAAATCGTTAACAGTGGCATCGATTTATGTGCAATCGGTTTGTGTGACGAACAAATTACACAATCAAAGGTTTTTGGGATCATTCTAAACCTTAATGGATCAAATTTTAGGTCAAAATTTACAAAAAATGACAATATTCATCTTCAAATGCGTGCTAAAAACTAAAATGAATAGTAATTTAACGGAATATTATGTTTTTAAACGGAATATTCCTTAAATGAATAGTAATTTAACGGAATATTATATTTTTAAACGGAATATACCTTCTAAATTTCACGTTTGGGAATTGTCAAAAACTCAGGTTTATTATTGGAAATTTTAAAAACTGAGGCGTACCAGTGGGATTTGTTAATTTTTCAGGTGTACTAGTGGGAATAACCCTTTAATTAAATAAATCAAGATTAACAATTTAATTCAAGAACTTATTCACTTAGTAAAATTAAATTAAGAAATTCATAAAGAATCATAATTTAAACAAGAGATTTGACAAGATATAATTAAAAAGTATTTTAGTAATTTAATCACACTATTTTACACAATCCAATTTTACCAATTTAAATTAAAGAACAACCATTTAAAGGTCTATAATATTCTGGAAATTTTGAAGAAAGTTAATTCTAGGTTCAAGGTTTAACATGCATAAGTTTCATCCAAAAATAACATCATTTACTAATTTTAAGGGATTTTATAACTAACCGATCAGATTAGAGTCGAATCAGTTTCAGAATTTTCTGCCATGCAAACGAACTCTAAAAATTACGAAAAATTATCAAAAGCTGTAAAAATATAATTCGGACTTTCACCTATATTTTCATAGCCATCAGAATTGAATAAGTACTTTAATAAATTCATAAATTAAATCTGGACAGTTTTACCGGTTTGACATATTAAATTGTTATAAGCAAGAAAAGAATGAATTTTGCCACGAAATAATTCTTGATTCATAATAAAATAGTAAAGAAACTCCCACGAAAAATTCATCAAGAAATAACCAGATTTGATCAATAAATAAATTCATACACACAACAACATACTTATAATCATGCAATTGTTTAATATCAAAAATATTAATTCAACAATTCAAAAATAATCCTAAGCAATTCTAAACATGTTCCAACAATTATAAATTTAATCTTATTCTAAAACTAAGCAAAACATCTAATTACCTTAAATTGATGGACAAGGTTTCGAACTCTTATTTGGTCAAGTAACTTTCGAACACAAGGCTTGGTCTTGCTTGGATTTCTTGCTTCAATCTTTTGGGTTCTTGATCTTGGGGTTGAATTGAAGAGCTTTAGGAATTTTTGTGTTTAGTTGTTTTTGAGAGAGAATGAGAGTAATTATTGTTGTGTTGTTCTTTTGAGGGTGCCATGAGATTGGTGTTATGGGGGTTTTTATAGACTCTTTGGTTGGTTGAGGGAACTCTTAAAAATAAGTAGAAAATATTAAAAACAGGACTTTTTGTTAATTTCTTATCTAATTAAAAGATTTGGAAGATAATTAAATAAAAAGAGAAGGGTTGCCGTGTGGGCTTATGTGGCAAGGAGATATTGGGCTTTGGCCCTATTTTGGGTAAGACAAGGTAAAAAGTTTGAGCTCAGAGTTTAGTTGGGCTCAACTTGAATCAATGGGCCAGAAATTAAATGAAAAGGCTTTTTAAGTCTGGTTACCAAGAAGAGATTAAAATTACTTCTAACCCCTACTTAGCCAACTCGTTATTAATTCAACATTAAATTTGAGTCGGTCCACAACCTTGAATTGCTTTAAGGTGAAGATTTGGGAAACTAATAGGTTGAGGCCAAAGGAGAGAAAGTAAGATAACCCATTTTTATAAAGGAAAAAATTGCATATAATAATCTGAAGTTTGGTCGGTCTCCATCTATTAATCTCATATTCGTTTTATTTCTAACTAATAGGAAGTTTGAGCCTAATCTTCCAATAATGATCCAAGCAGGTCATAAACCTATTCAGCAGGTTAAATATACGTGTGGCCCACCTAAAATACTTTATTTTAATTAAAAAAAAAAAGAATACATAAACTAATACATTCATAAATTAATTCTACATATTACATACTCATATTTATTTCCTCTTTCCCATTTATCTCCTCTTTCCCATTTATTTTCTCTTTCCTCTTTATTTCTCTACCCTTCTTCTTCAAACCGCTTCTGCAACATCATCTTCGAACAACCATTTTTTTTCTTTGATCATACGGCTTCTGCTCCTTCAAGCTGCAATCTGCAATCTTCATCTATAAATTTTCAATTAATCACTATGCAATCTGCATATTCATCTAGTAATCTTTCAATGGGAAGAAATGTAAACCTAAAATGTGGGTGTGGGATGCCTGCGAAATTTGGGACATCTAAGAGCTCAAGGAGAGGTGAAAGATATTATGGCTGTCAGGATTGGCCAGTAAGTAGTAGTTTTTTCATTAAGTAATTGTAATTTGGGGTTTTTATTGGGTTATGTGGTGTTAATTGGAGTTTGTCTAATATTATTTTTAAAAAAAAATCCAGAATGGTTGTACACACATCAAATTGTAAACAATAAAACCAAATAGATTCGAGTTTTGATGAAAATATTACCAGAAATCAGCTCCAATGGCATCGAAAATTGCAAGCTATGACAGAGGTTGAAGATGTTGCAAATGGCGACGAAAATATTACACGAACTTTTGAGGTTGAAGATGTTGCAAATGGTGTCGAGGGAAGGAGAAGAACAGAGGTGTAACTTTAGGAGAGAGAAATTATTTTTTGTAAAGGAGAAGTATCTTTTTAAATGAGTATGTAATATGTAGAATTAATTTATGTATTAGTTTATGTATTCTTTTTTTTTATTAAAATAAAGTATTTTAGGTGGGCCCACGTATATTTAACCTGCTAAATAGGTTTATGACCTGCTTGGATCATTATTGGAAGATTAGACTCAAACTTCATATTAATTAGAAATAAAACTAACATGAGATTAATAGATGGAGACTGGTCAAACTTCAGATTATTATAAGCAATTTTTCCTTTTATAAATTTAGTTTGACACATTATAAAATATTAATAACATAAATTCCTGGAAAATAAGTTTAAAAAGATTTTCCAAATATAAAACAGGGAATCTATTAATAGTTTTCGAAATAAATTTTTAAGGCGATAGGAAAGACAAACTAATAACCTAAAATTTTAACCCCAAAAATACGGGGTGTTACAGTAGTTTAACGAACTTTGGGATATTTATAGTTTTGATTGAATAATTTTTGATTAATAAATGGCTAAGTTTTAGAGATTCCGCTTTCGTTTTAAGTTTTGTTCATTATAAATTCGTTTATTAATGATCTGTGTTGTTGTTTTCTCCGAAAACAATGTTGCTAAAAATACGTTACAATGTGGATTGGCAGTTCTTAGAGGTTCTTTTGGGTGCTATAATTTTAATTTCCCTAAGAAGTTCACTAGGGTTATTATGGCTTGTGTCTCTACAACTAGCTTCACAATCATCATTAGTGAGACTTGCAAAGGGTTTTTTGGAGCTGGTAGGGGTCTGAGGCAAGGTGATCCCATGTCACCTTTGTTGTTTGTCCTATGTATGGAATACCTTACTAGGACCTCAAGTACATTGGGAGAAAAGATCCTTTCAAGTTTCACCCAAGGTGTGGGGCTATGGAGCTTAATAGCCTATGTTTTGCAGATGACCTGATGTTGTTCTCTAAAGGGGATCCCAAGAGTGTGAGTCTTCTCATATAAGGGTTGGCCCATTTTGAGGGAAGTCTGAAATTTTCCATGCTAGTATGATGCCTGAGGATGTTGACTTTATTTGTGGTAAAACTGGTTTTAAATGTGTAAAAATTCCTTTCTGGCTACCTAGGCCAGGGGCTTTAATTAGTAATAAAAGACTCAAGGCTGCTGATTGCCAAATTTTAATCAGTAAAATGACTCAGAAAATCAAATCATGGCAATCAAGGAACTTGTCTTTTGCAGGGAGACTACAGCTTGTGAACTCAGTCCTCATGGGGATTTGCACTTTTTGGATGCAGATTCTCATCGTCCCTTCTTCAATACTTCATGAAATCAATAAGGTGTGTAGGAGATACCTATGGGAGGGGAAGGTGGATGGAACTAGAGCAAGGCATGTGAAGTGGGATAGGGTTTGTCATCCTAAAAAATTTGGAGGCTTGGGCATAAGAGACATCAAATTATGGAATATGCTAGCTGTTGGTAAGATTGTGTGGCAAATTGGTTCTCAAAAGGAGTCTTTATGGGTTAGGTGGATGCATACCATATAGCTCAAAGGGGTGGATTGGTGGCACTACAGATGCACTAGTATGGCTAGTTGGGTGTGGAGATACATTTGCCAAACTAAAGACAGAACTAGAGAAATAGATAATACTCCTTGGTGGCCTCAGCAGGGTAGTGTATATTCCATAAACAAGGCTTACAAGCTAAGCTTATTAAAAAGGGGAATAGGGTGCAATGGGATAGAGTGATTTGGAACAGGATCTCTGTCCAAAACACTATTTTATATGGTGACTGGCATTCCATAATAGGCTGCAAGTCAAGCAGAGGCTTGCTGCTTATGGCATATGTGTGGATGATTTGTGCTGTCTGTGCTCTGCTGCAGTAGAAACTCACCATCACCTGCTGTTCACATGTGAAATTGCTGGCGACTTGTGGAGGAAGATTGGTCTGTGGCTTGGTCTGAGTTGGGGAGGTCACAACATGCATGTTGCAGATTGTGAAGTGGCTAAGGAAAGGCAAGGCTGGATCACCACCTAAAACAAAGGTAGGATGTGTTGGTGCTGCAACAGTCCTTTACCATATTTGGAGGGCTGGAAACAACTCTTTTTGGAGTGGAACCAGACCAAACATTGATCTATTAGTGCAGGATATTAAATATAGTGTTCTGCAAAGATGTAAACTTCTAAATGTGTGCAAAATGTCTATAGGAAACAAGAATTGGCTTCAAAGCTTGTATGTGTAAATTGTGGTTGCCTGTTCTAATCAGGGGGTCCTTGCTCCCTGATCAGTTCAGCTTGGTGATGGTTTTGGAATAAAATTGACTTTATTTATCAAAAAAAAACTAAATTTTTGGCGATGATTGTTTGAACACAAGTTGGTTTGTGGTTATGTTGTGGCATGGTTATATGGATGACTTTGGTTACGTTGAAGTTATGGGAGTATTGTCTTTGTTTAATTTTTTATAAGGTTACTGTTATTGCATATAGTTCGGTCCAATTTTAGGGGACATGTTGCCGAATTTTCCATAGGCATATATATGCTTAATTGTTTGATGGTTCATATACTCTCCTTCATGTTGTTTTCCAAATTTATAATTTCATTAGTAAAATGAATTTATATGATTTGAAACTCATATTAATACTTTGTTACATGACAAGGCATATAGACTCTTAATCTCAGCCATGGGGCACGAAAAAGTCTTAATTGGACTGTTGTTGATGTGAGTTTAGTTTTTCCTTAAAATGAGATTTTTTTTAACAATTTTTTAGTTGAAAGTGTTACTTAAATGCTACATGTAAAATTGTATTATAGTGTCTTCAACAACCCGGAGGAGTTGAGTGTGGTATTATGTGATGTTGTATATGCATAAAATTGTCTCCATCATATCCCAAAATGAAAGCAATTTGCAAAAGGTAATTAAACATTTGCTTTAAAAAATTTATACTATATGTTCTTTTATTTGACATTGTTACTAAATTTTTATCTCTCTTCTTGTTTAATGTAGGATTTCACTTTGGGGCCATATTTCCAACGAAAGTTGATGAAATGCGTGAAACATGGTGTATTGGTGTGGATATTTTATTGATGAATGTGTGTAATTTTTTTAGAAAATAAAATATGTACGCAACTCAAAGTTTTTTATTTGGAGATTTTTTATTAATTTGAAGAAATTTTATTTTAGAGTATACATGTTTTTGATTTATATACATAACTGGAATAGCACCCGTGCGATGCACGGCTTAAAAATTTCAATATTAATTTTGTAAATAGTAATGTAAAGATTTGCATAATTCATTTTTTGATATAGTGACATTAACATCATATTAAAATTTCATCTTAATAAATATCAACCTATATTAATATAGTTTTTTTTTTCAATAAAAATAACACACTATTCAAATCATTGAATAACGAATACAAAACAATGAATAATCTTTATACAAAATCTTCACTAACCTCCACACAGAACATTAAGTAACCATTACACTAAACACCCGGTAATTTATATATATATATATATAATAAATTTTCAGTAACCCCTGTCTAAACATGAAAAATGCACGGCTTAAAATATTATAGAGAAATTTATTTTGTATGAAATATTAAAAATATATATTACATAAAATAGTGAACTTTATTTACAAAAAAAAAAAATTAAATTAACTCATTAGAAAATTATAGCGGGTTCTAGAAGATGAGCTGAATCATGAATTTGTGCAACATGAAATAACAAATTAATGTAAATAAATGATATATTATATTCATATTTTACCATGAAATACGAAAAATTATAATATTAAAGAAAAATTGTCAAAATGAAAAGACCTTTTCATTATTTTTTTTGTGAGAAAAGACAGTTATTTATTTATTTTTATTTTTTTGCAGAAAGGAACCTGAAAAAAAAGTACCTTTGCGAGAAGGAATTTTTCCATTTCCGACACAAAATGTCCTTTTTGAAAAAATCGAAAAACAGTGGAAATGTTCATTTTCATAAAGTTTTTTTTGGTCCCTTTCTGAAGAAAAAAATTGAAAAATTAAAAGGTTTTTTCACACAATGTTTTTTAAAAGGTATTTTCTAAAACTTCATATATACACTTTATATATTTCATAAAAATAGTTACACATCTCTTTTACTTAAATAGGTGATTGAATCATATTTTAGTGTTTATCATAAACACTACAATATAATTTTAACTTATTATTGTTTAAAAATGCATGAACAAAATTTTTTTTTAGATGAACAAAGTCAATATAAGTTTGTTTAATTTATACCCGTGTATATATTAATTTTTTTAAAATAATACCAACGATTACATGTTTTTGTAAAAAGTGGAAATTTAAAAATTCTTATCCATTACCTATACCCTATTCTTATTTCTCTAATAGTTTTCCACCATTTACCAATCATCCATTAAAAACATAGTCTACCCACAATATTTTTATGAGTAGGTAGTTCATAACTTGCTAACTCACATTTTCATTCAAATATAAACTTCTAAGAATATTGGTATGATATTCATAGTTATGATCGATCTAATATAAGTGCTCGTACAATGAAATAGTATACAATTTCTTATAAAATGATGATTGTAACAAAATTTAAAATATTAATGATATTTTTTAGTAATATTTTAATTGATATTCAATTCAATAATTGGTATACTTAATATAATTTAAAAATCAAGATCAATGCATAAAAACAGAAATAGAAGATTATTAATTTGTTTCTTCAAATTATTGTAACATATGGATATGAATAAAAAAATTGTAGGAGAAGCCAACAAAATCTAAAACAAAAAAATTGTATAAGATGATGATACATTATATTTAATATAAAATGGTTAAATTTAAGGTAACACGAACAAATTTTGGAGTAAATTTAAACAATTTTAGAACCAATCATTTTTAATCCGCAATAATCGTTATGAAACTTTAGCTAGTTATTGATTTTTAAAGGATATTTTTGATAAAAGAGAATGAAATTATTTTTATACATTATGAGTGTAATTTTTTTTTTTTTTGAAATATATCTCTTATTAGAAGAAAATTTTACGGCTTAAAAATTTAAAACATGATGTTTTAGACTATAATAATTTTTTATTGCTAAATGCAATAATATAGATTATAGCAAAATTTAAAAGATTATAGCAATAATATAGATTCAATTTTAGAAATTTATTTTCTCGTTTATTTTCTCTGAAAACGGGAACGCAAGACTCTTTATTAGCTCCTATTTGTGGTGTACAATTTCGTGGAATGTATGTAGTAAATTATAGTCATACATACAAATAAAAAAAAATAAATACACTCAAAATTAAAATATACAAAATAAATACATTAAGCTAAAACTTATTTTATTACGACTGTTAGGGGAAAATAAAACAAAAATTTACATTGTTTGTTGATTTTCTAATTATTAGAATCCTAAAAAAATTGATAAGTTAATATGGAGATCCTTCGAATTATATAAAAAGTCATGTTATGTATGTCAAAATAATAAAGCAATAATGATACTTATTTCCCCCAAAAAAAGTAGCAGACTTTTATTATTAAAATATATACAGGCAATAAATGTATAATGGAAAGTAAATTTTGATCATAAGAATATATAGGAAATTAATATATGATCAAAACTAAATTACTTATAATAGAGGAATTAAGATACAAGTATTATCTATAGGAATTAAATCAAATAATATTTCTAAGGATATGTTATATTATACATCAATGTTTATTAAAGTAGAATATATATTAAGATAGAATAAAAGAAGTTTTTTTTTAGGTTAAGGGAAAAGGGCGGGAATTTTTTTAATGGGAGAGCGACACGTGGCAAGATGTAGTTCTAGCTGCTTCTCTTATAGTATATATATGATGATTGTTATTCATTTTTTTCTATTATAAATTTTGGATTTTGTTAATTTTTTTTTAAATTAAAAAACCCTAATTAATGCATCGCTTAAGAGTAGCTGATGCGTTAGGTCCATGAGCTATTACATCACCTATTATATATGTAGTAGATGATGCAGTTAATTGCATTTTGCATCACTTCTAATTTGTGAGCTGATGCATAAACTTACCTAATGCATCACTTCTTATGTACTAACTGATTGGATAGACATGTTATTGCATCGCTTCCTATGTTCAAGGTGATGCATTAGCATACCTAATGCATCATCTATTATATAATACATGATAAGTTAGTTTAAAATGAAAATTGGTAAAGAGGCTATCGCATCATTTTTTAGTTTTAGGTGATGTATAAACTACCTAATGTGTCGTGCCACCTGCCATGTACAAACTGATGCATTAGTGTCAAGCTATCGCATCATATCCTATTTGAGGCGATGCATAAACATACATAATACATCGATTATTATATAACGTATGATAGGTTACCTTCAAATATAAATTGCAGCATAGCCTATCGTCTCATGCTTTTGATTGGAAGCGATGCATTTTCCACCTATTATGTCGCCTATTATTCGATAATTGATGCATTACTATCAATCTATTGCATCACTACTTACATTGGAGGTGATGCATACCTAATGCATCGCCTTAGAGACGACATGTTAGGTACGACACCTATCGTGTCGGGCCAAAAGCGACACGATAATCCTTTTAGAGGGGACACGATAGGTGTTTTTTATAGTAGTGAGATTTCCATTCTATTATTCCAATAAGTATAAAACTTACCATTGAACATAGGTGGCCTTTGCGTAGAGTATCCTTCTTCGAGATTTCATTATTATTCATCTTCAGTTCCAAGCTCTTCACTCGTCAGTGTTTCCTGGTTTCTTCGAGGACCTTAGCTTTGATACCAGTCGTTGAGAAGATAAATACTACAAAAAAGGGGGTGAATTGTAGTTTGACAAACCAGTGTAGATTTTGTGGAATTATTAAAAGAAACTCAACAGAAAGAAATTAAAGAAAGAAACGAGAGATTCTCAAAACACATAAACCTTCTTGCAGCTCAACAAGAAGTAAAACTATGACCCACTCGGGATTTTCTCTACAATTATATTAAAGCAACAACTTAATACAATCTTACTCTATCAAGTTCCTCCACGAACCTGATCTCGCTTACAATCAATCCCTCAATTGATTGCACTCTCTCTCTCTTTTTCTCTTCTCTCTGCTGACTTAACTCTAAGTCACTCTTTCTCTCTTGTTCACTCAACCCCAAATCCCCATTACAACTCGAATAAAATAAGAACTCTAATATTTTGGCAATAAGAAGACACGGTGGAATATTTAGCTTAAGTATGTTTAAATGTATGAATACCGTGTGTAAGAATGATGTGAAATTGATATTTATAGACCTAGGTGACTTGGAGAGCAAGTCCCACAAACCCACGTACTTACTTCCTAAAATTGAGGAGGAGTTGGACTAGTGGAACTTGACTGCCAGGACATAGAACATGTCAAGGCCATGTCCAGGTCAGCTCCTAAAATGCCTCCAACTGAATTTGACTTCTTCAAAACTAATTGATCACCTTTAATCGAGTACAAAATCAGTTTGACATCCAAAAATTAATCAACAAACTTATTAGAAACTGATTTTTTTTTTACCTACAAACTGAATTTGTTTTTCAATTTTCAACATCCAAAAACTCTTTAATTTTCATTCCTTTTAAAAATCATTTTAATGAAAAATATTTACTTTAGTTTTATATAGAAAGACAAAAATATTTACACTTAATAAAATCCTTTTCAAGACAATTATTTAATTCTACAAACATATTTTTCATTAAATGTCATTAATTTCATATTTTATATTCTACTGATTAACTTAACTAGATTGCCAAAATAATACATATAGATGCCTAAAAATATGCATGTGCAAGACATTTGTAGTTCCTTCAACATCTGCTACGACGCTCTATTTTCTCCAGTGAAGTTCCTAGCTTCTCCTTGTTCTTCTCTTGATTAACTTCAAACATAACTTGCAAGGACTCCAATCCTTAGTTAGATCATCATCAAACTTCTAAGCTATATAAAAGTCAATCTAAAAACCATGACAGCTAAACACACATATTAAAGTATGAGTTTGTCTAAGTGCAAGTCATCATCAAAACATCAAACATGAGATCCAACAATATTCCCCTTTTTTATGGATGACAAACTGAGAAAACTCTAACAAAAAATAATTAGGTGTTCATATGCTTTAGCAAAATTTTTAATTTTTACTTTTTTTTAAGGAAATAGCTGAAATAAAATTTAGAAATCAAGAACAAAAAAACTGCTAAAATACGAAAAATTAAAACTGATCAACTAAGTTTATTAAGAACTTAAGAAACTTTAAGAGACTCTATCATCATGCTACTAAAGAAAATTTAAGAAACTTTATCATCATGCTATTAACAGAATGTTTGAGAAACTTTAAGAAACTTGATCATCATACCACTAAAGAAAGTTTGCTCACTTTACCCCCTTTTGTCTGACTTTCTTCTTCCTCCCTATTTTCTATTTCTTCTATTTCTATCCCTTTTATGTCATGTTTTCTTATGTGTAGCAAGACTTATAGTTTGCACCATAACACACAAAAAGCGAAAACCCCTAAAATTCAGGTAAAGAAACGTTAAGAAACTTGATAATCATGCTATTAACAGAATATTTGAGAAACTTTAAGAAACTTGATCATCATACTACTAAAGAAAGTTTGCTCACTTTCCCCCCTTTTGTCTTTCATCAAAAAGTTAAGCAAGCACACATATTTCTCAAAACATAGTACCATGAGAACATAAAGTTAAGCCATGGTCAAGCGTGCTCTTTTACAGAAAAATAAAGTCAAGCACACAAGCAATCTAAAAATAAGAGATAAACAAGGATTCATATGACATTCATCATCAAATTAATAAGCCCATTAGTTCCAAGAGTCAAATAAATTAGATAATATCCAAAGAAAGCAAAATAAAAACAAAATAGTAAATTGTTTATACAGACCAAGATGAGAAAAGATTAAGATTTAATATATTAGGGTTTAAGGGAAGTAGGGCTAAGGGATAAGGGAAGGAACTAGGCAGAAACATCTTTACCATCTCCGTTCTTGACCTCCTCTACATCTTGCACTTCAAGCTCATCTTCATTTGATTCAAGAACCATCTCTTTAAGTCTGTCTTTGAGGGCTTGCTTTCCTTAGCTTGGCCAAGAAGGATCAATCATTCCTTTAGTTCTTTGGTGAGCAGATCAGAGGACACACACAAGTTCCGCAGCATAGATTCTATGTCCCCCATTCTAGAAGATAGATTATTCTGAGATGCCATCATTTAGCCACTACCTCTTTGATAGATTGTAGTTCCTCCAAAAAAAGAGGTAAAGGAACTGAACGTACCAAAGCCTAACCCTGCTCCAAGTAACCTCTTGGCAACAAGTTCTTTCACACTAGTTTCCCCTTCATCATCATCTATAATCACATGAGAACTAGTAGGTTTGGCAGCAAGTTTTGTAGTCAACCTTTAAATCTTCCTCTTCTTCCCTTGTGTGCCCTTTGTACTCCCCTTCTTCTTCTCCAGTTCCTCCTTCACCTTTTCCTCCTTCTCTTGTTCCTCCCCTTTAACCTATTTTTCACCAGTTTCCACCTCTTCTTCATCCTCCCTCAACACATTGGCAACCTTTTTAGTCCTCTCTTAGGTTTTTCAACAAGGAATTCTGTTTTACCATCAATCACACAAAGGCTCCACCTCAAGGGTACAAGGTTGAATGAAATGATTTGTTTGTAGTTTGAGGTGCTCAAAATCAGAAATATTAATACCATAACTCTCAAGAAGAGTCATGATGAGGTTTGAGTAGCCCACATAGTGGTCATTTTTGATGCAATAGGAGAGGTGTTTGGTCGAAACTAAATCTACCGCAAGTGTACAGGTCAATTACTGTAGAAATTGGGTGAGCAAGGTATCCTATCCACAAGGAGGTCTATTCAAAAACCAATTTAAGAAAATCTAATATTATTTAAACGTTCAGAAATAAATGAGAAAGCTAATAAAATAAAACTAAACTACTGTAATAATACTAATATGATTTAAAGAGATTAATAAATATGAGGAGTTCTAGGTTTCGGGTTTCACCTTTCACTTCTTACACAACAAGATTAAACTAATTGTAGGGTTTAAATATTATATTGCAATGGTCAAATTGCCTAAAGTATGTAATCTCTTTTCTGAAGGTAGAAAACGTATGTCTATGTCAAATTAATGTATATTTCCGTGACCATAATAATTGAAATAAACTCATTAATAACATGAATTCACTTAAAAGACCACCCCAAATGTATAACTATTCCTAAAATTATACTACTTGACGTTTGATAATCTCACGAACTAACATTGAACTTTCACTCCCCCTAATAATCAAATATCTTAAACATATCATTAATTGGCCAGGTTAATAATAAAAAATAATACCAGAAAAATCAAATAACAATGATAATAACTCAAAAACAAACAAATAATCCAATTAATTGAAATAAGAGTAAAAGACTACCTCCCTAACCTAGGACAAAAGAATTTAGCAAACACAAAATCTAAATCAATCCAATTGTAAAACAATGAAAATTAATATTCGACATAATAACTAATCAAAATTTAACAATTAAATAGAAAAGAATGAGAAGAGATCAGATTAAACTCCCAAAACAGATGAATTTCGCCTAAATTGTTGTTCGTTCGCTATCTCTCGCTTCTGGGTTTTTTTTTTCGCTTCTGTTTCTTCTGTTTGCCTTTCTGTTCATCCTAAGTCCCTTTTTTTTCCCTTTTGTTGTGCGTTGCTCCTTCTTATAGTTTGATAGATTCTCTTTCTAGGTTTTAGGTTTCTTTTATTTGTTTTTTTTTGTGGTTTGTTCATGTGGGCTTAGCCCTAGTCTAGGTTTAGGTGGGTTTTTTCCTTTTTCGTTTTTTTGGTTTTATCTTATCATCTTCTGCAAAGGGAACCTAACGTCTGTGAATTTTGTGATGAGAGCCCTAGCCGCTTTCTCTGCTGCTTTAGGTCTGGTTGCAAATAAAAGGGAAATCAAACATCTATTTTAGCAATGTTGGGGATGATGAGAAAATTGAAATCCTACAGAACTCAGGCTTTAAAGAGGACTCCCTCCCTTTTAAGTATCTAGGAGTGAATGTGGGAACAAATAAACTAAATAAGGAAGAATGTGTGCACTTGGTCGATAAAATTACTAGCAGGATTAAATCTTGGGGTTGTAGGACTTTGTCATACACTGGAAGGGTTCAACTTGTTAATTCAGTGCTCCTCTCTATGAACTTGTACTATTCCTCAATCATGATTATCCCTGTGAAGGTCTTGAGAGAGGTGATGGCTATTTGTAGGAACTACCTCTAGAATGGAAAGGTAGTGTATTCAAAGGCTCCTTTGGTGGCTTGGGATGTTGTATGCAGACCTAAGAATCAAGGTGGGCTAGGAATACATGATTGTTTGATATGGAATATTGCTTCTATTGTGAAACTTATTTGGCACATTGCTTCAAAAAAGGATACTCTTTGGCAAAAACGGGTAGACCATGTTTATCTAAAGGGTAAGACATGGAAAAGATATAAATGTTCTTCATCTGCTAGTTGGGATGGAAGCAGATTTGGTGGGTGAAGGATCAATTGAAATATGGTTATCAAGGTAATCAGTGGAAGGTTGATCCTACTTGCTATACTATTGGAGGGGGTTATGAATGGCTCTCCATGAAGTTCCCAATGGTGGATTGAGATCATTGGGTGTGGAACAGGATGAATGTAATAACATGAAATTTAGGGTTATTAAATTTTGTGAATATTTAATTTCTTATTTATGGAGTGTTGTAATTAATTGGATCTGAGTAAGCCCAAATGACCTTTTTACCTTCAAGCCCAATCATGCAACCCATCTTTCCCAATTGATCAAAGCCCAAGATCTTTGATCCCTTAACCCACACGGCCCCCCTTCCCTAAATATTTTAATATTGAAATATTTTATTTAAACCACATCTATTATCCTCCCTAATTAAAAACTCAACCTTTTAACCACCCTAACCCTCTATAAATAAGACGTTTTTCAAAACAAAAAGAGAAAGCCTTCATATCCTCCCTTCATCAAAATACACGGCCCTCTTTCTCTCGCTCCCTTCAATAATTAAATCTTTTTTTTAACTTTGATTAAAGATCTTTTTGCTAAAAGGATCTTTAATCAAATTCTTCCACAAAAGTTCAAAGCAAACAACTTGCCTTACCTTGGGGTTTGGTTCGACCGTATAGCTCGTCCAAGAGGGGGAACAATTTTCGCTTGTTGCAATCCTTATTCCATATTCAACTAGGTAATTAGGTGTTTTATTTAATATTAGAATTAAGTTAATCATAGAATTAATTAGAACACTTTAAGATTGAAATAAGTTGATGAACAACTAGTGTTGCGTGTTGTTCTTTGATGGACGAATATTTCATAGAATCTAGGATAATTTATCTTCGTGCTTTGATATAATTTTATGCATGTTTATTATAATTTTGATATTGAATTGATTAATTATTTGCTAAACTTAAATCCGAATTGTTCTTGAATTATTCCAATTGAATTTTTCGAGTAAATTATATGCATAAAGATTCAATCTTTTTGATGTAATTTGTTCAATACATGTTCTAGTATGGTTTTCTTGAATTATTTCATTAATTGCTGGAATTCTTGAATTAAAGAATTAAAATCTTGAAACTATACTAATTATTTTCATGTAATATGTTGATGAATATGCTATGTTGGTTCGACATTCTTGATCTTTATAACAAGTATGAATTTTTATTAAGTTGAATTAATTTATCTAATATATGATCATAATTTTCGAATTTATTTAATTAAAATCTTGAACTATTATTGTGACGACCCGACTCGCTTAAACCGGCGCGGAAGAAACCGATGAGTCGAATAGTCAGTTCTAACAAACTAAAATACTTAAAAATTTAAAACAAAACCTCAAATGATTATATATACTAAACCAAAAAGTACAATTACCCACAAGTTTGTACACAACTAATCCCAAAAGTCATACTACTACTACTATCAAATGTAACTCCAAATACATGTCAGAGTTATAGTAAAGTATATAGGTACTACTACTAGAGTATAAAACTAGAAAACATCGTAAAGTAACAAAATAAAGTCTAAACAATATCAGCACTCGCCCAACCCAAAGCTAAGCAAGGACCTCATCATCAGAATTACCTGAAAAGTCAACAACAGTCCACCGTCAGTGGCGAGTAACATAACTGTCCCACCCTAACGGGAATACACATGAACATAGCACAAATCAAACAACTAAATCAAAACATGCCAATAAACATCAAATCATGCGAATCATAACAAGTAATCATGCTTGACTCGACCAACTTTAACCAATCTTAACTTTGGCGCAATCATTCGTATACTAGACCGGACTATGCACGTACGAACGCATCTTACGCATTCGAACTTTCTACTATGTCAGGATTGAGAATCTTACTCCCAAATCCCATGAAACCAATCTTACTGGAAATCCATATCCGAAGACAACATAGTAAGACCACCAACTATCCCAATACCGCGGATAGGATAGGGGCAACGTCTTAACCCAAAAACATAGAATCTTACTCTACGATTTAGGCGTCTAGTACGAAATCAAGCTAATCTTTAAATCTTAAATCGAAGTTTACATTCTTAGTTAATTCTTAAGTTGCATCTTACGCCTTGACTCAAGAAATAACATGTAAACCAAACAACTTACAACTTCTTATAACTTTCTTTAACCTTTTCTTTAACTTTCTTTAACTTTAAAGACTCAATCAAGAACTCTTAAAGAACCCTAAAGAACTCATCAAGAACTCATCCAAGATTCAAGATCTTCAATCAAGAACTCAATCAAGATTCAAGAACTTCAACCAAGAACTCATTCAAGAATCAAGAACTCATCCCAAACTACCTCAAAGTACACGCACAATACAACAATTCAACCATGAAAATCATCAACTTCCTAATATCCAAAATTCATCAAACTTGAACATGAATAACATCAAACTTAATACTAACATATTCAATCATGAAATCATCATATTCAATCATAAAATCATCATAAAAACATCCCAAAATCAGATTATAATTCATACACGAAAACGTGGTTAAAACTCCAAATAAACTAATCTATTCATTTAATTTATACTATGAAACATAGTATACCAAATAGGTTGACAAAGTATGTTAACTTGATGAAGATTAACAAGATAAACACCTAAAAAACTTGCTGCCCGGAAACTACCCACACGGCTCCAAGCAACACGGACCACCGCCTTCAAGTCGTGCCACCACTCGAACCACCAAACGACACCACTGCCCAACTGCACCGCCTCACTCGAACCACCACACGGCCAGACCATGAGCACCACCGTGCACCACCACGTCTTCACACGAGCACCACCACTCGAAACCCACGTATAACCCACACGAATCAAGCCCGAAAACCAACCCGAACTAGTGATCTTGAATGAAATTGTTGGGGTTTAAATTGTGTTTTGATACTTAAAGATCAATAGAGGTTGAATCTTTAAGTTTGGAGTTTGAATGAATGATGAAAAAATGTGATGAATGACTAGCCAAAAATGGCGTGTGGCTATGATGCAAATAGAGGGAGTTTTATGTTTGAACTTTTGATGGCAAGTGTTTAGATGGCAAATGAGCAAAAGGATCCTCAAGCCTTGCTAACCCTCCTATATATAGAGGTTAGTTAAGGTGTGAACATGAGGCAAGTGGAAAATCCTTGCCATGCACACAAGGGGCCAGTTATTACAAGCCAAAATGGGCTTAGTTGGGCTTTCGTGATCAATTGGGCTAATTTACAAAAATTGCATGATTAATCATGCTTAAATCGATTTAGCCCAAAAATATTAAATAATTAATCAGAAAATTAAATAATAAAATTCTAATTAATTAAATAATAATTAATCCAAAATAAAATAATTCGAATTTAATCGAAATTATTCACATAAGATAAAATAAATAGTTCAAAAATAAATTTGAACCATACATAAAATCACATAAATACACATAAACATATGACAGAAATACCAATAAAATCAGGGTCGTTAGAATTATTATTGATTATTGTTCCTAAAATGTCGAATAAGTCTTGTCTAATTAAAGGATTTATTTTTATGATTTCCTTGATTAAAAGATTAATTCTTGGACCTTTCTTGATTTATTTTCGAATTATTGTAATTAAAAGATTAATATGGTACATTATTTATTTTATTAATTAAGTAAGGGAAGAAAGATTGTAATTTTTTTTTCAATATCCTAAAATGTCGAGTGGCCTATAATTATTGAACTATTTAATGAGAATATATTGTTTTCTAATTGCTATATTATGATCATCCTTGAACTATGTTTATTTATTCCATGTGAGTGATATCTTGTTTGGTTCGAAATATACGATTCATTTGAACTATTGAGTTGTTACGTTTCCGATTTAATTGTTCTAGTTATGAAGTCTAGAGTTAAGTATGAGACATGACCTAGAAGTCAAAAGAAGTAAAGTACGAGTTAAGATTCATAAACGATAAGATTGAATTAAGATGATGATAATGATGATACGATGATGATGACAATGTTATGATGATGATAAGATGATGATTATGATAAGATTAAAGTGAAGATAAGAAAAGATTCATGAAAGATTAATTAATTGAACAACTATGAAGTGACCGCCCGCTTAGTGGTACACGAGCCGCTAAACCGGGTTAAGTCGAGGCCACCATCCAGTTGTGGTACGTGGAAAATTCTAGATCCTAGGATATGTTGTCGTCTAGGTAGTAGTACACGAGCTGCTACTTAGGAGCCATGGCCATGGCTTAGGCATAGTCCTCAAATGAGGGGGCTACGGTTAGGATACATGAGTTCTCGCCGGCATATTCTAGGAAAGTTTCGGTGCAAACGTGATCCTCTACGAGCATTAGTGACTGGGTCATGGATTAGCAATAATAAAATGAATATGAAAGTTAGGGAGTTTGATGTCTAAGCGGACTAGAGTCCTAAGATGAACCCATTAGAGTTATGTGACATGCGTCTAAGTATATTATGACATGATTGAATGTTTCCGCTGCGATGATCGACAGGTAAGTACTTGATTGAATGATTGTTGAAAGTTGATGTTGCTTTGCTTGCTTGATTATTAAATGATTTTTTTCTAATTGATGATATCCTTAATTGAGTTCTACTATTAAGTAGAACATCCTAATTACTCACCACTAACTATGGACCCCTCATTCCCTTTTCAGGAAATGATGATGAGTAAACTGGAATTGCTAGCGTGGGCTGGGATTTGTGAGCTTGCTAGGATAGTTGTTCTAGTTACCCGGATTCTTTTAGTAGTTCTTATTTTATATTTCGATTTTATTGTATTTTGTGTAGTAAAAGTTTAGAATTATGTAGAACCTTGAAATTTATTAGTATGAAAGTTTAATAAAAGCAACTTAATTATGATTTTAGAATTTTATAATTAGTCATCTTATTGGTTATATATATTGATTGATGACGATTCGACTTGTTGATTTCGTTGAAATCAACATTGCTAAAAAGACGGGTCGTTACAATGAATGTTCCTAAACATCGATTCATCTGTTGGTTAATCATGTGGGGCAGGTTGAAAACAAGAAGTAAACTGGAAAAGTTAGGTATCATTGATACTACAACATGCCTCTTTTGTGGTTTAGGGGAAGAATCACAGGATCACCTGTTCTTTCAATGTGATTTCAGTCAGAAATGCATGATTCTACTGCAGGAACAGAATGCCATCAGATTCCAGTCAAATACTGTGCTGGATTGTAATGAGGCTTTGAAACAGATGCAAGGTAGACTTAGGAAACAGGTCTTATACAGTTGTTATGCTGCATTACTATACAATATATGGATGCAGTGGAACAGGGCAATTTGGGAGCATAGCATTCTAAGTCCAGAGAAATGCATCAGTCATGCTAAAGTTTGTTATGTAATGCCAAAAGCAACTAGTAGGAAGGATAAAGATTGGATTGCTAGTATCTTTTGTAAATAGATGCTTGTTTTTGCCTACCAATGAAGGAAGGATGAGATAAGATGTATTGGTGTATGTGCTTTTTTTGGAATCAATAAAATTAACCTTTTTCCAAAAAAATAATAATAAAAAAAAAATACTTCTGTTTTTTTTTCTTTTGATCCTCTTTTTTTAATTAGTTTTAGGACACTTAGTATTTTGTCTCTACCAAGTAGTTTATGTAGAGAGCTTTCAATCAGTGACTCCCGGTCCAGTTGGCCCAAGGCACTAGGTTTTAAGATACCCCTGCGGATCTAATTACTCAAACTACTTAAGTAAGAAACAAAAATACCACACGTACATAACTGGGTTTAGAACAAACTTTTTACTTCTTTTTTTTTGTTCTCCTTCACTTCAAATTGAACACTTTTTTCTGATTATTTTTATTTCACCCAGACATTGGTACGCAGAGCCTTAAAATCTAAAACATTTTTTTAGCTACATCACCACCAAATCATAGCATCAATCCACTTTACATCCAGATTTATATATGCTCTACTAATCTCAAAGAAAATAATTTATTTATTTTTGTTTACGAGGGACATATTTTAAGCGCATATTGTGAGTTGCCAATGAAAAGAATAGGCCTAAAGCTCAAATTGGCTCACTAGTGGATAATGTCAAAGGTAGGCTTTTGGTTTATGTGGTATTGAATTTATCCTGGATGCCTAAATCATTTTTGAAACATGTCTTAGTGCAATTTTAAGGAGAAACAACACAAACATGAGACATAACCTTCATCAACTTTAGGAAAAACCGCCATCTTACTCATACCATGCCAAAGAGGGATTTATGCTATCTTTCATGTCTTTTTTTCAATCCAATGCAAGTTAACTAAGATTCTTAGACTTATATATGCATACAAGGGGAAAAAAATAAAAAAAAAATCGGCAGCACCTCCCCTAAAATAGGACATATCAAAAAAATATAATTTGACAATCATGAAAAAGTTGCAACACAATCTGCCAACCATTTTTCAACACAACTACATAAATTGTCCTCAATGTTATAAAATGAAGCATAAAATAGGAAGGGAAAACTCATAGCTTAATTGATTTCACCATTATAAAACTTTTGAAATATGCTAGACTTGAGAAAAAATTGAAATAAATTTAAGAGTAGCAAGGAAGGAGACAACCCAGTGGTTCAAGAACCAGCTGTAGACAACGGATTATACTTATGATGTAGAGGCACAGGAGGTAGGCTCCATCCAAAACTTCGCAGTCATACATAGCACACACTTAAGATGTATTTATTCAAAGTCAATAGCTAACTACAAAACTAAAATAAAAAGGAAAATAAACTGCAAACAAAGAAATAATAAAATAATGAAAACATAAAAAATTAAAGGGAAAAGAGCTTGGGTTGCCTCCCACGTGGTTGGAGAAAAATGTTGTACACTTGCTTGATGTGAAATTGGATTTAGTTCATTTGGTAGTGAGAGAGGTTGCAATGTTGTATTTGTGGTCTTGGATTTGTAGGAGGAGGAGGATTAAAAGTAGAAGATAGTTAATGAAACAAAGTTGAAGTATTTTATATTGTTGGAGTATGTTTTCTCTTCATAATGCAAATCAATACTACATTTTTAAACACAAACATCTAAACTTCACTAACCATTATATGACTATATGTGTATTTCAATCTTAAAATACCACTATACAAGATTAAAGCATACAACTCTGAAAATATAAAATTGAAAAATAAAAATATACATTAAATTAGCATGAAACACAATTACACAATTCTTAAATCATATACTCAATGAATTTATGAAATATAAATCTGAAATTAGCATATTAATCATATTAAACTAACAAGATTTATATACTAAATGCAGATATATACTTATAGAAGATATAAATTGAACATTTGAAGTCACAAGAACATATCAAATCTAAAATATACTGTTGTAAATAAACTTTGTATACATATAGAACATTTGAACATTTTAATTCTGAAATTTGAAGATTGAAATTAGGTTATATTTGAGTTGTTGAAAATATATTGTATATTGAACATTTGAACAATTGAACTCACAAGAACAATAATTCAATATATTAACTTACAAAGTTTACAAGAACTATTAGGATATATTTATGTAAATGAAGTATTTTGTAAATATTCTTGCGTATATTTTGTTAGGTGTCTTTAAGGTAAGTTAGGTCATTTAATGTTTTCCTATATATTTGTGTAATGAAAGGAAAAGAGCTCTGTCATTTTTCTTCTCCAAAAAATTTGTATTAAGCTTAACAAGTACAATAAATTAACTCAAAAGTCACAACAATTAAATCAAATTCAGGAAAAAAACTAGGTTTTCAATTTGGGGCTTTGTAATTGTACAATACCTTTGGCTTTAAGGGTTTTTCGGTGGTCGTGGGTCAGCTTCTTACATCGACGACAACAGTTTGTCAGGAGCGGCACACTGAACGCCAGAACTTCGACCTGCGCTGCTATGAGGATGTATCATGTATGAATGTGAAAGTATCACCTTTTGTTTTCTCTGTCCTTTTCTCTTTGCAATACCCTTGCAGGCTCCCTCTGATAGAATGTTACGAAGTACAAGTATTTTTTTTAATCAGGTTTTAAAATAAACCTTGGTCCCCTAACCCAGGATGTCCTATAATGTACCTTCCACTGTTTTAAGCTTAACTAATAGTCGATAATAACAAAGTCAAAATCAAAAGTTCATATCTATGTTAATATTCATTTTGTAATAAAAACACATTAATGTAGTTATAAATAGTTATCAAACACGTTATTTAGAAATACTTCACCTCCCCCCTTCGCATATATACTCTGTATATTTGAGGATGAAGTCATAGCCCAGTGGTTAGGGCTTCTGAATTCCAGGCACGAGGTCCTGGGTTCGATTCTCACCGCACGCATTTGCGAGGATTCCTTATTATCCCCCTTACAGATGCGTGTGTTGGCTAAAATTGGGTCGGGTGACCTGCAGTAGGGCCCGGTTCCAAAGCCTAGTATCCCACACATTATCCTATAAAAAAAATATACTCTGTATATTAAGTTTTTTTAATCCATATTATACTTGTGATGGCATTTTTGGCATGATAGTATAACTGTAACACCCCGTCCATAAAGTACGGAAGATTCAGTGGAAGGATGAGCATTCGGGCGGGGCGTCACTAATAAAACTAAAATTAACAATACTAGAATAAGGAAACTGGAAAGATAATCTAAAATTCGAATTTTTTTTAAACGAATACTACCAAAATCCAAACACTTAAACCAAAGTTAATATGGGTTGATAGGCCGTCGTCGAGCCTACCAAAAGTAAATTTCCTAACTCGGACTTACTAATGCTAGTAAGGGCAAGTAAGGGTCGAACCCTAGAGAATAACGTTTGTTGACCAAAGACAATGAGCATAGACAAGCTAAGTCGAAATTGGATTCAAAGATTGGAAGTCAATTAACTACAAGATACTAAAATAGGGGTCTAAAACAAGGAAATAAATACTAAGGTTAGAGGATTAACGACTCGATACCACCATGAATTATGGATCGGTCAAAACTTAGACTTAGGTCGTGGATAAGGGGAGGTCGTTCTATGATCGTACCACTCTTTCGAGCTAGTACGATGACCAGAAAGACATATACAACTCACTTTCGTGCAGCGACACATCTAACAAGTCCTAAACACAAAATCACGAAGACCGGTAACTTTCCCTTGATCGAAGGCCTAACTTTCGTGGTGCTTCCATCAATCGGGCGAAGGGAGTCATCATCCACGTTCACCTTTCGGTCCTTAGGTGGGGATTCTCCTAAGAAACTAATGCTAGCTAAACATAAGACTCAACATCAACGAACCTTCGATACCGACATTAACACAACCAAGACCAAGACATGACTAAAACATAAACATGGAGGATTTTGAGAGGTTTCACCCCAAACCCTAGCAATGAGACTACTCACACATGGCTAGAATAAATAAGGAAAACATAATGAACATATTAAAACCAACACCAAGCATGAAAATAAGAACAAACTATGGAATTTAACAATATTCAATCATAAAAACATCAAGGAAATAATCAACTAAGTGCAAATAATAAAGGAAAGAGTAGAGAAACGTTACAAGTGAAGCTTCAATATCAATAAGTAGAACAATGTGATGATCAATGTAATTTCCCAGCCAAAAGCATGAACTTCTACAATTAATCTAAGCTTGAAATGAAAATCTATGGAAATTTAGGAGAGAGAAAAGAGAGAAACTACGAAAACTTAGGGTTAACTATCTCTGAAAATATCATAAATGTCCTCCCCCTACAAAAAGGGAGTATAAAGGTATATATACCTCTCCCAAAAAATAAAAGAAATAAGCTAAAAAAAACGAGCAGAGTCATTTCAGCGGGCACTGAGGCGATGACAGCGCCCGTTGACACCTATATCAGTAGGCCTGCAGTGCTTGTAAGACTTATGGCAGCGGGCGCTGAGTTGGGGTCAGCGGCCGCTGCCAATACTGAGAGTGCTACTGCCTCAAAACAGGGGAGGGGGACAGCGGGCGCGCTGAAAAATGGTCAGCGGCCGCTGTCTTCTCTTGGTGCTTGTAATTGCTGGAGGCTGCGAAATCAGCGGCCGCTGGGAATCCATCAGCGGCCGCTGCCATGGCACAGAAGGCTTTCTGCCTTTTTTCCTTGCAAAATACTTGAAACACAAAACCCATCTCAGCGAACGCTGAGGAATTCCCAGCGCCCGCTGAGGCCCTCTTCCTTACTACTGACTCTTTCAGCATTCACCATGATTCATCCCAGCGGGCGCTAAGGGATTTCCAGCGCCCGCTGAGGCCTTTTTTAGCACCAACAAGCATAGAGGCCTTGTGGTTTCCTCGAGGTTCCCGGTCCGCTTCCTCGGGTTCCGAAATCAACTCAGGACCTGCAAAAAGGGAAGAAAACGCAGAAACAAGGCAAAATAGAGGAAATCACATAGAAAAGGGGAAGGGGACTACAAAAGTAAAACTAAGCTAAAAAGCCTAAAAATGCCAACAAAAACTAAATAAAAATGGAAAATAAATTAGTAAAAACTACGAAAAATACTAACTAAATACAGACTATCAAACTCCCCCAAGCTAGCCCGTTGCTTGTCCCCAAGCAACTACCACACGAAGAGTTCGACAAATCCCTCAGGAGAGGAATTCTACAACGGACTAAGGACTCATATTACAGCCTTAAGGTGCACAAACCCCAATGCTAGGAACTAACTAAACTAAGGACTGAAACTTTTCACACATTAGAACCTTAAAGGACTACGAGGTATCCAAGCCTAAGCAACCTAACAACCGTTAAACACCCTTGAATAGTCTCAGACATAAGTCGGTGGTGGGAAAAATACTCCGTGAGGGAGTCATGAAGAACAAAGGAAAGGACACTCACGTCTCGCCGGAGTTAGCGTCTCTCGAAATTTGACAAGTGACGCCGCATACTAAAGATGAGACCTTTCGAGAACATGAAATCAATAGGGCTTAAGGTCATAGCATCTTACATACAAGGTCCGAAACTACATAATAACTACCAACCGACTGTTAGGATAAATTACAATAGGACACTAGTCGGCTAAGAAAACTACTATCTCCTTCTCTAATTATGTACATTTTTTCTTCTTTTTTTTCATTTTTTTTCATTTTTTTTCATTTTTTTTTTCATCATTTTTTTTAGAGAAGGAGTTACAATACTCAAATAAATACACTATTATAAAATTTACAAGGACCGAAAATAAAACTCGATGCAATGACGTAAGGTGGTGCCTAAATCATGTTCCAAGTCTCGAAAAGGCGGTAGCAATTCACAAGTCAAAAATCAGAGACAAAAGAAACAGAAAAACTAAAACCGACGAGGGTTACAATGCGACGCTCAGAAATGAATAACCCTAAAAGGGTCTAATTAAGGCAGAGCTCGAAACCTCACCTAGGTTCAAAAACCACCAACTCAGCGTCAACTAAACAAGGGACAACCTCGTACCATAACCCGACTTGGATACACATCTAGTCCTAAAGGGTTCTCCTAAAAGGGAAAAGTGTTCTATCCTAAGAGTTAGTAAAAAGCATTGAAAATTGTGCGGACTCGAGACTCTAAAGGAAAGAAAAGTCCCTATAAGGATTCCCCTAGTTTCGTCATCGGGAGACGACTAAACCTAGAAAAATAAAAGGGATAAAAGAAAATAAACTACGAAAATAAGGTACATGCAAAAATGGAGAAAAATAAAAGAAAATAAACTACGAAAATAAACTAGTATGCAAAAACTAATAAAAAAGAAACTAAGAAAATAAGAAAAGAAAAATAAGCTACGAAAATAAACTAAAATGCAAAGCATTAAAATGCATTTGGATTTTCAAAACGGGAGCAGGACATTGAAATCACCCCAATGACCACTATAAAAACCGCACACACTAAGAAGCACAACCACAAACAAGCACAATCAACATACCCCAAGAGCAGCTCCCCCAAGCTAGCTCCTCTATCCCAAGACCACGACTAAACCCCAGGTTCACTTAAATACAAGTGAGAACTTACCTGTAGAGGACATGATTCGGTTTGTCGGGAAACCTGTAGTCCAGGTGCACCATTGACACTATTAAAGCGCCTTTAACGCTACCGAAATCATGCCTCGATCGAGGCTCTAGTGCTTCGCCCTCACTAGCTACGGGTCCAAACAACAAAAAAAAAAAAAAGTAATCGGACCATGGGGTCTAAACCCCCCCAAGCTGGAACGAAAGCATCGTCCCGAGGCTATGGGTGGAGAGGTCTAGGGCTCAGGGTCATCCTGGGGGGGGGGAGGGAAGGGTGTCGGAAGAAGTGCCCTTCCGACACGTGGTAGTCATACATCTGGTCTGTCTGTATACGGAGACGGTTCAAGTCAGAACGCATCTCCGTAATGTTAGCGTTAATAGAAGCATAGGCAGCATTTTGCTGCTGGGATAGGGCCTTGAAGGCTGCCGCAAAATCAAATTGCAGCGGGGTTGGGATGGGTTGTGCTTGTGGTGGTTCTGGTGCTGGTTGTTCGACTTCCTCAGCGACAACAACCGTGGGCCCCTGTAATAAATCTGCATCACGCTGGGCCACAGGTTCCGTGGGTATCATGAATGGGTTTTCCCGATCAAACCTGGTTATCTCGGGATTAGGCAAGTAGTAGTGATATCTCCCGCGGACCAGGGCGCTGATTATGCCTTCCCGGTTGGTGTTTTTAATGCAAGCTTGGTTAAGGAAGTCGTACTTGTCAAAGAACCGGATGTCAGAAGGTTTTTCCAATTGATCAATGAAATGTGAATACCCAAGTTTCCTAGCTATGATAGTCACGAAGCCACCCAATGTGATGTCAGCGGTCATCTTAGGGTCTCTTGTTTGGGCAAGCATACGCTTGACCAACAAGTGACCCGTGTTCACCTTACCCAACGGGGATGGGGTTGTTGCTAAGTAGATACAAAGCAACTCATCTTTGTTGATCTTCCCAACCTCCTTTTTGGAGAAGATTGAGTAGGTCAACAAGCAATGAAAAAATCGTAGGGCAAGGTGATGAATCGCGCAGGCCACCGCCCATGTAGAGTCAAAACGATCATCACCCGTAATCGCACGCCAAAAGGCAAGCTGGTTAAAGTCAGGAAAGTTTTTTGGACTCAAATCAGTAATGGGGTTGGTCGGGTCACATCCTAGATATTCATTGAGCTGGGAAATGGTAATCGTATGGCGATCATTGAACAATCGGAAGCATATTTGGTATTCTGGTATGTTAGTGGTGGATTGTATCTCTGTATAGGTCAATGTGCTCAGGAATTCACAGGCCAACGGTGGGTACGTGTAATCAGCCATGTTGGGGTTAGTCAAATTTTCCCACCCAAAGTTTCTGAACAGGGTTTGCATTTAACTGGTGATATGCAGCGCCAGACAAGGGCGCGCATCATAAAATCGGGTGGGGCGAAATGTTCGCCTCAACAGGTTGTCATGTTTGGCTCGATTGGCCTGCGGAATCCGAATGGGGGGTGGTGGTTATGGTGGTGCATCAGCATTTTGGTTCGGGTCTGAGGTGTCGGGTCGGTCATTTCTTTTCTTTTTACGGGCCTCAGACATGGTTGACAAATTAGGGTCGAAAACTAACAACAAAAAAAATAAAATAAAATAAAATTCAGCTAGATTGCTTCCCTAACCAGTCAATGAACAAGAGGCCTAAACCCAAGTGCCTCGAGTTCACAAAATCACAAAAAAAAAAAATGCACCAACACAAGTCCAAGTCGCAAAATTCAACAACACAAAGCAAAACAACAATCTAATACTACAATTAGGGACTGAAAAATTCAACAAACAATTGCAAAGCATAAATGAAAACCTAAGATTTGAACTAAGTTGAAAATAACAAAGTTAGAAAATTAGGGTTTTAGAAAATACCCAACTAGAGCATGAAAATACTCTAGATAACCTCCTTGTTGTTGTTGTTGATGAATGAGCCAAAAGTAACCCAAGATTTGTGCCTTGCTCGTGTTTTTTCGACCTCTTTTTTTTTGAAGAAATTCGAACCTAGGGTTCGAATTTTAGGTGAGAAAGTGAGAGAGAATTGAGATGGGATGGGAGAAATGAAGTATTGGAGTGAAAATGAAGATGAATGATGGAGATTTGAGTGAGATTTGAGTGAGTTTGAGTGTTTTTGGGAGTTAGGATTTGAGAGGGAATTCGAGTTGCTGTGTTTGTTCGTGAAAAAATGACGAATTTTGGCCTCTCTTCTTTTATATAAAACGTTCTCAGCGGCCGCTGACCCCTTTTGAAATGGTTCTGGAGATTTTAACAGAGCCCATCAGCAGGCGCTGAGAATGGGCTAGCGCCCGCTATAGTCATTTTTTTGGCTACTGGAAAAAGGGTGCAAGTTTCTCAGCGGGCGCTGAGAATGTGCCAGCACCCGCTTCCATCAAAATTTTTGCCACTGGAAAAATAGAACATATTCCTCAGCGGGCGCTGAGAATGGGACAGCGCCCGTTGCTATGAAATTATTTTGCTGCTGGAAAATGGAACATGTTTCTCAGCGGGCGCTGCGAATGGGACAGCGCCCGCTGCTATGGATTTTTTAGCTACTGGAAGTTTTTGGCAAAACTGATCAGCGGCCGTTGAATGAGGTCCAGCGCCCGCTGTAATGGAAAGTTTTGCTACTGGAACATTTTGAGCATTGTGCAAGCGGGCGTTGGTGGAAATTCAGCGCCCGCTGAACCTGACCTGTAGCCAAATTTTTCAGCAGATTTAACTTAAAAATTGCACCAGAATCTAAGGTTTAGAACATCTTTTCTTCATTGCATCCTAAGGGATACATCAACATGTATAGTGGCCCAAAGGGCCAAAACCACACTCGTTGATGTATTCGGAAGTTGCAATAAAGGAAATCTCTCATTTTCTTTTCACTCACCCATGATATTTTTTTCAACTGCTCCCTTTTTCTAACACACATTCATGGACATATGTAAAGATCACATATATGCGCAAATGTGTGAAGGCACTACTCAATCTTTTCTCTCATCATCATTTTTTTTATTTTTTTTATTTTTTTTATTTTTATAATTACAATGCAAAGAAACAAACTAAACTATCCTAAAAAGCAATAAATTGAGGGTTACCTCCCACAAGCGCTTGTTTAACGTCCCGAGCCTGACGAAATGACCGAGTCGGCCCTACTCCTCAACGGGAGTAACATCAAACTCGTCTAAGTGAATCACAAGGGCAGCTTTCGGAGGTTGGCCTCCATAGTAGGCTTTTAAGTGTTGCCCATTCACCTTAAAAGGGGCGGTTCCATCATTTCCAATCTCGACCACCCCATAGGGGTAGACTTTCCGCACCGTAAAGGGACCACTCCACCTTGACTTAAGCTTTCCGGGGAACAACATAAGCCGAGAATTGAACAATAGGACCTTGTCCCCTTCATGGAACTCCCTATGGAGGATATGCTTGTCATGCCAAGACTTGGTGTGTTCCTTGTAGATTCGAGCATTTTCGTATGCATCAAGTCTCAATTCCTCAAGTAAATGCAGGTCGAGCATCCGCTTCTCCCCTGCAGATTGGAGATCGAAGTTGAGTGCTTTGATCGCCCAATGTGCGCGATGCTCGAGCTCAACCGGTAGGTGACAAGACTTGCCATAGACCAACTTGTAAGGGGTTGTGCCTATGGGAGTCTTGTATGCTGTCCTATACGCCCAAAGAGCGTCATCGAGCTTAGTTGACCAATCTTTTCGAGACCGATCGACGGTCTTTTCAAGGATCATTTTGATTTGCCGGTTTGAAATTTCTGCTTGCCCGCTCGTTTGAGGGTGATAGGCCAAGGCAACCTTATGCTTAACACCATATTTTGAGAACAAGGATTGGAGTGTTCGCTTGGCAAAATGTGATCCTCCATCACTAATGACAGCTCGGGGAACACCAAACCTCGGGAAAATGATAGTTTTACACAACTTAATAACTACCTTTGCATCATTGGTGACCGAGGCAATGGCTTCCACCGATTTAGACACATAGTCTACCGCGACCAAAATGTATTGGTTGCCATAAGATGAGGGAAAGGGTCCCATGTAGTCGATGCCCCAAACATCGAAGATTTCAAGTTCAAGAATGTTGTTGAGGGGCATCTCATGACGGTTTGAAATATTGCCGGTACGTTGGCACCGGTCACACGCCTTCACCATGCTCCAAGTGTCCTTGAACATGGTATGCCAGAAAAATCCAGATTGCAAGATCCTTGATGTAGTCTTGTCAGCACCCATGTGTTCTCCACAAGGAGAAGAGTGGCACATGCTAATAACACTTGCAATCTCATCATCGGGGACGCACCTCCGAAAAATTCCATCAACACTTCTTTTGAACAGAAGAGGCTCGTCCCAATAGTATTGGCGAACGTCATGCAGGAAACGCCGCTTTTTTTTATACCCCCAATCGGAGGGCATAATCTCACAAGAAAGATAGTTAACAATGTCCGCATACCAAGGAGCAGGGATTGCCAAGGCAACAAGGAGGTGGTCATCAAGAAATGAATTGTTGATTGGAATGACCTCACCCTCCTCGCTTAAAGGTAACCGAGAGAGATGGTCGGCTACAACATTTTCGGCCCCGGCTTTGTCTCGGATTTTAATATCAAACTCTTGTAGCAACAAGATCCACCGAATGAGCCGAGGTTTAGCGTCTTTCTTGGCCATTAAGTACTTCAAGGCTGAGTGGTCGGTGAAGATTATGACTTTGGAACCAACCAAGTAAGAGCTAAATTTTTCCATGGCATGGACAATTGCAAGAAGCTCTTTCTCAGTAGTGGCATAATTGCGTTGAGCTTCATCTAGAGTCTTGCTTGTGTAGTAAACGGCATGCAGCTTGTCGTCCTTCCGTTGTCCGAGCACCGAACCTACAGCATAGTCTGATGCATCGCACATTAGCTCAAAAGGAAGCTCCCAGTCCGGGGGCTGAATGATAGGAAGTTCCTGAAATGCTACACAACAATAATTAGAAAACACAAATTAAAAGGGGCATCCTTATGCAACAATTGAGTCAAGGGTTTGGACACTTTTGAAAAGTCTTTTATAAAACGGCGGTAAAAACCTGCGTGTCCAAGGAAACTCCTAACCCCTTTGACAGTTGGGGGGGGGGGGGGTTGGAGACGCTCAATTACATCAACCTTGGCCCTATCGACCTCGATGCCCCTAGATGAAATTACATGCCCGAGAACAATGCCCTCTTCGACCATGAAGTGGCATTTTTCCCAATTTAGACCAAATTCGCCTCTTGACACCGTTTCAACACATTCACCAAGTTAGCAAGGCAGGTGTCAAAAGACGAACCGCAAACGGAGAAATCATCCATAAAAACTTCTATGGATGTTTCTAGCATGTCAAAAAAAATAGCCATCATGCACCTTTGAAAAGTCGAAGGTGCATTACATAGCCCAAACGGAATCCTTCGATATGCAAAGGTACCAAAGGGGCATGTAAACGTGGTTTTTTCCTGATCATCGGGATGAATCCACTAGTAGAAGAAAGGCCATTTGCTGCGGGGTTTTTAAGCCCTAGTGCTGCGGTTTTGCCCCGCAGCAAAAGCAGGCACAGCAGTTGAAAAAAAGTGTATATGATGCGGGGAGAACCGCATCATATACAGGTAAAATTAAAAAAAAAATAAAAATTCTGATGCGGTTCTTTGAAAAACCGCAGCATATAGGGGTGTTATATGCTGCGGTTTTTCAAAGAACCGCATCATATAGTAAGTGACCAAAGATGCGGTACTTTTTAGAACCGCATCATACCATATGTATAAATATTTTTTTTAAATAAATTTAATGCGGTTAATATATTAAAATCGATCACAATTCATAATCCAATATCACATCTATCATCATACACATCAAGCCAGCGTGGCGCAAATCATATATAATCACCTCAGCGCCGCGCCTTTGTTCAACAACTAAACATTCACCTTTAATTAAAAATAAATTTATTTATATAAATTTTAGCACACAAAAGTCTTACCCGATGCGCCTTTGTCCAACTTCGACATACAAATCCAATGTAAATAATTTTTGAAAGTTTATAACAATTCCTACATATATAATATATCAAAACCTATCTACTTTACAGAGAACATATGCATTCGGAGATAAAGTCTGCAAATAAGTCTCGAACAACTACGATTTCTTCAACACTGAAAGTTGTTTCCCTTGAAACCTTGTAAACCTAAAATATAAATCATGTAAGAAAAAAATAAAGAGAACCTGTTAAATGGGTTAATTTGGCTTAATTAAAAATGTTTAATTCTAATATGGCTATGATTGGTAATAATGTAAAATATCACACTTTAACAAAGTTTCAAATTTTTAAGCTTCATGCACGTCCTAAACCATCTAATTTTGGATTATATGACTCATTTGTAAGGTTTAGGGGGCAACATGGCCTTTCCGGAACGACAACAAGCCAAACCGGCCATTTTGGGTTGTTTAAGGGTGTTTTTGTTCCCAATTTCAACCTACATAGCCTTTTTCAAATTTTTAAGCTTCATGCACGTCCTAAACCATCTAATTTTGGATTATATGACTCATTTGCAAGGTTTAGGGGGCAACATGGCCTTTCCGGAACGACAACAAGCCAAACCGGCCATTTTGGGTTGTTTAAGGGTGTTTTTGTTCCCAATTTCAACCTACATAACCTTTTTCAAATTTTTAAGCTTCATGCACGTCCTAAACCATCTAATTTTGGATTATATGACTCATTCTCAAGGTTTAGGGGGCAACATGGCCTTTCCGGAACGACAACAAGCCAAACCGGCCATTTTGGGTTGTTTAAGGGTGTTTTTGTTCCCAATTTCAACCTATATAGCCTTTTTCAAATTTTTAAGCTTCATGCACGTCCTAAACCATCTAATTTTGGATTATATGACTCATTTGCAAGGTTTAGGGGGCAACAAGGCCTTTTCGGAACGACAACAAGCCAAACCGGCCATTTTGGGTTGTTTAAGGGTGTTTTTGTTCCCAATTTCAACCTACATAGCCTTTTTCAAATTTGTAAGTTTCATGCACGTCCTAAACCATCTAATTTTGGATTATATGACTCATTTGCAAGGTTTAGGGGGCAACAAAGCCTTTTCGGAACGACAATAAGCCAAACCGGCCATTTTGGGTTGTTTAAGGGTGTTTTTGTTCCCAATTTCAACCTACATAGCCTTTTTCAAATTTTTAAGTTTCATGCACGTCCTAAACCATCTAATTTTGGATTATATGACTCATTTGCAAGGTTTAGGGGGCAACAAGGCCTTTTCGGAACGACAACAAGCCAAACCGGCCATTTTGGGTTGTTTAAGGGTGTTTTTGTTCCCAATTTCAACCTACATAGCCTTTTTCAAATTTTAAAGCTTCATGCATGGCCTAAACCATATAATTTCAACAAGCCAAAGTCTCCCCCACCCTTCCCTCTCCCCTCACCCCTTCAAGCCCCTCCCCTCACCCATAGACCTGCCCCACCCTCCCAAGCCCCTCCTCCCACCTCTATAGACCTCCCCCACTCCTGCCCCACCCCCCAAGCCCCTCCCCCACCACTGACCCCCCAAACCTCCTAAGTTTCATAGTGATTTACAAAAAATAAAAGTTTACGTACCTTCTCCAAATCATTTACTTCTGTGCAAGTAGAGACTATGTCGTGCATAAATCTCATCACATAATAGCCACAATCAAGACCAGTCTTTTGTTGTGCACACTAATCACGAAATAAACATGTAATAAAATTAAGTATATTGTTAATATGCTACGTACTACTAAAAACTATATATATGGAATAAAAATGAAATGAAATTTAAATACACAAATTTATTCGAAATCAATTACCTTGACAGATTTCCATTCAGGAAGCGAGGTTCTACTAAGTCCTCTTCTTCCACTCATTTTCTTCATCACACTATAATTTCACATGGTCAAATATATATGTTGCTTATTAATCATGAATATATATGTTAATTAAAACTAAAGTATAAAATATTAAAACAAGGTTAAATAAAGTAATGTACCCATTTATACTTGTTTTGATTATTAGTTCCCGCGGTGGTTCTTGACGCACGGAATCAAATTGATAAACAGTGTTAGTAGATGGTGCTAGAACTAGAAGCAACCAATGCACACTGCAATTACAAATTGTAGTTACGAATAATCATGAATTTTACGAAATGCAAAATAAGTAAACTAGTTAATACATACTTTTGAAGATATGGCACAATACTAAAATTGTGTCCAGCTTTGTTTGCTTCATTGAAACTTTCTTCGATGTAATGCTTCACTTCAAGAGGATTTTGCATAAAATGTGAAGCACTAATCTCTTGTGGACAAAGCCATCCAATTTTCACAGTAGATTTTCTTTGAATCAAATCATTATAAAGTTTACTGAACTCGTAACATACAATCCAAATAAGTTAGATAGTAATTATAAAATTAAACAAAAAAATAATAATAAACATATAATAAAGTATATCACCTCATAAAAGCTTGTAATACAGATACATTCAACATTGCTCCGGTAAGGAATTCAGTAATGTCGCCCTTGCTAACCCATGTATGAGTATCCTCAGAATAGTTGAATTGCAATTTATTCAAAGTAACTTGTATGGGATTGTCTTCTGGAAGGTTACTAACATAACCATGCAGCAAAAAGCATGATAGACCCACACGTGATACTGAGTCCTAAATCCATAACGAGGTATGTGCTCCCTAAGCACATTAACACTATAAACCTTGGACACATTGCAACACTTAACACAAGGACAATAAAATCCCTTTACCCCTGTCCTAGCCTGATGTGCAACAGCCGAATTACAAAACTCTAAAACCCCATTAACAAATTTCGATGAGTCAATGCCATCATACATCCATGAACGATCTTTTGCCATCTAATAAAAAATATTTTAGATAATTAAAAATTATACCCAAATTAAACAAACTTTTTAAAAAGTAAAATAATGGGTTATTTGTCCAGAATAATCCAACCTTTTGGGCATTTGCACATAATAAGCCAACCTTTGTTTTATTACGAAATAAGCAAACATTTGTAACAAGATTGTATGTGGTAAGTTTATTAGGTGAGTGACTTACTATAGCAGGTCACCTACAGTTTCAATTTTTTCTGAATGAAAGAGATAATGTCATAATGGTGTATGAGGACAAAAGAGAGGGAAGAAATTGAATGAGTATTTTTTCTGAATGTTTACTTCCTTCAATTTCAAATGAAAGTTTTTTAAAAAAACATGAGGCTCGTGAGCAACTGTGTTGTTCTTTTTTAAAAAAATTGATTAATTTTTTTTTAATTTCCTTCCAAGTTATTTTTGGGGATTTAATAAATAAATCCAATTTCCATATGACCATATGTGCATTAATCAAATTTCTTCCCTTAAAAAAATTTTAAAAAAAATTGGAACTATAGGTGACCTGCTATAGTAAGTCACTCACCTCATAAACTTACCACATACAATATTGGTACAAATGTTTTCTTATTTCGTAATAAAACAAAGGTTGACTTATTATGTGCAAATGCCCAAAAGGTTGGATTATTCTGGACAAATAATCCTAAAATAATTACAATAATTACTATGAAAAAAAACCTAAACAACTAGAATGAAATGAAATTCGAGCATCTAATCTATATAATAATTTAAAAACCAATCGTAGCCATAATCCTCCAAACCTCAAATGGAGACACCACATTTAATATCACTATTTCTATTTTTTTTAATTTGTCTAATCATTATTATAATAGAATAATTATTCTACTAATATGGTAATTATTCTTCTAATTTGTCTAAGCATTATTATAATAGACTAATTATACTCTTAATTAACCTAATTAGCATTAACCATGATTATGCACATTATAAACTTCAAACATATAAAACCAAATATCAATCAAGCATTTTGGCAATAATCTCTTCTAAGTATTTTATTTCTTCCTCATACAAAATAAACTAATAATATATCAATTATCATTGAAGCATTTTAACAAACATCTTGTAGGCATAAACAACTATTATAATTTTTTCACATAAAACAACATAAATCTAAAGCATTTCACACTAAATTCAACCACAAATCAACAATAACAACCAATGAAACACAACAAGTTGAACAATCAACAACAATAATTAACAACTTAATTAAAATAAAATAAAATAAAAAAAAACAGAATTGAACCTTGATATAAAGAGAGTTGTTGTTGGAGGTTGGGCCGAAGATGTCGTTGGCGGCTGGCCGGTGCAGTGGCCGGGCTCGTCGATCGTTGCTGGTTCGGCCCAGTTCTTCGCACGGTTGGAGGCCAGCAGGTGCAGCCGTGGCCTGGGTTCGTTGCTGCAATCCGAACTAGACGGAGGTGCGTGGTGCGTGGAGTGTTGGCAGTGCAGGCGGTGCGGTGGTGCGTGGAGTGCTGGCAGGGGTGCGGTGGTGGAACCGGCTGAAGTGCGGTGGTGGAACCCTAGCTAGTTCACGAGTTTTTTTGTTGGTACTGATATGTGCGTGTAAGTTTAATTAAGGAAGTTTTAAAAAACCTCATATATGGTAGTATGGTACTGATGTATAAAAGTTAGGGATTTTTTTTAACCCATATGTTGCGGTCCTATAAGAACCGCATCATATAGAACTTATATGATGCGGTCCTTTTGGGCACCGCAGCAGATACACACTCATGGCTGTATATGATGCGGTTCTTTAAAAAACCGCATCATTTAGATTGTAGCAAAAGCACTTTTTTCTACTAGTGATCGGGATTTGGAAAAATCCCGAGAATCCATCCAAAAAGCAATAAAGGCTATGATTAGCCAATCTCTCCAAAACTTGATCAATGAACGGAAGGGGAAAGTGATCTTTACGGGTTTATTTGTTTAGTTTTCTGTAATCAATACACATTCTCCAACCCGTAACCGATCTTGTCGAGATAGTTTCACCCTTCTCGTTCTTAATGACAGTCATGCCTCCCTTTTTAGGGACTACTTGAACCGGGCTAACCCACTTACTATCTGAGATAGGGTAGATTATGCCCGAGTCAAGCAATTTAATAACTTCACCTCTCACGACTTCCTTCATCGAAGGGTTTAACCTTCGCTGATGTTCAATCGAGGAGGCATGATCATCATCAAGCAATATACGATGCATGCAGAGGGTGGGACTTATTCCTTTAATGTCGGAAATGTTATACCCGATGACACTTCTATATTTTCTCAAAACAACCAAGAGTTTGTCAAGAGAAGTATCGTCGAGTTTAGCATCGACAATAACGGGATAAGCCTCATCGGCATCCAGAAAAACATACTTAAGTAAAGAGGGAAGAGGTTTCAACTCTACCTTTGGAGGAGGCGTAGTCCTCTCCTCCTTACCCTCGACCCGGAGGACCTCGAGCTCAGCATCAGTGCTAACCGGGGTGCCATCAAGAATTTTTTTATACCCCCGTCTTTCATCAGTGTCGAAGACCGCTCCATCAGAGATCAATGATCGCAATGGGTCTGCGACCTCGATCATTTCAGAAAATTCCACCGCATTAGTATCGATGGTGTCGATGCGAAGGATTGCATCCGTAATAGGCATTTTCATTGCCTTTGAGAATGAGAAAGTGATCTTTTCATCCCCGACATTTAGACTCAAACGACCATCCTTCACATCGATAACGGCGCCCGCCGTTTTCAAGAAAGGCCTCCCCAATATCAAGGGAACCTTGGCATCTTCCTCCATATCCATTATGACAAAATCACAAGGGATAAAAACTCGTCCCACTTGCACCGGGACATCTTCTAGAATTCCTAGAGGTAATCTTATCGAGCGATCGGCAAGCTGAATAGACATTTTTGTGGGCTTTAAGCCACCCATATTGAGCTTGTGGGCCATAGTCAAAGGCATAAGACTCACACTTGCTCCCAAGTCACATAGAGCATTTTTGCTTTGAAGATCACCGATTTTCACCAGTATAGAGAAACTTCCAGGATCACCAAGGTTCTCGGGAAGCTTGTTCTAAAGAATAGCACTCACCTCCATAGGAAGTGAAATGGTGGCATGCTCCTCTAATTTGCTCTTGTTCGAGAGAAGTTCCTTCAAGAACTTGGCATAAGCCGGCATTTGGGACAAAGCATGAAGAAAAGGGATGTTTACTTGAAGACCCTTCATGACCTCGAGAAACATAGAAAAGTTCTCGCCTAACTTCTTCTCAACGATCCGATGGGGGAAAGGAACCGGTGGCACATACGGTTTCATCGGTGCTTTTACAACAATATTCTCTTTTGGAGGCGCAACACTATCCTCACTTTGTGGCTCACTCTCAATCGCTCCGCTCTCAAAATCAATCGACATATCGTCAACAACTCCCTCCTTACTCACTTTTGTGGCGCCCTCACCTAAAACCATGGATGGACCCACATAATCCTTACCCGATCGCAGTGTTATTGCCTTTGCTTGTTCCTTCGGATTAGTGATCGGTTGTCCTGGAAATTGAGAACTTGAAGAATTGTTGGAATTCAAAACTTGTTATGCTATTTGAGCAAGTTGAGTTTCGATCATTTTATTATGTGTTTGCAGTTGATTGATCGAAGTGCTCATCTCGTTCATTTTCCGGTCACTATCTGAATTAGCCTGGGTCTGATGCTGTATAAAGGTCTTTAGAGACGTCTCAAGGCTAGATTACTGAGGAACGGGAGAGGTACATGGTGGCCTTTGAGGAGAAGGACCCTGATTGAAACCCGGAGGACGATAAGGTGCCGGAGCTTGTTGGTCCCTCGGTTGATATGGTTGTTGTTGGCGGTATTGTTGTTGATACGGTGGTTGTTGTTGATTATTGTTCTTCCAGCTGAAATTGGGGTGATCTTTCCAACCGGGATTGTAAGTATTAGAGTACGGATCATTCCGTGCTCCCATCATGGCGACTTGCTCCATCGAGGAGCTGCAATAAGAAGACAGGTGGTCGTTTCCGCCACACATGTCGCAAGAAAGAGCAGGCTGAGATTCAGAACTTGAGGCGGCAAAATGTGCTTTCTCAAGTCTCCGTGTCAAGAAATCCAAACGAGCATTAACATCGTCAAGACTTTGATCGGATCGAGACGTTGCCTTAGGAACAACACGTCTCGACCACCCCATGAAAACTGTTTAGCAACCTCCTCGATCATTGACCTAACTTCAGATAGAGGGACTTTCATCAACCTACCGCTCGTACCGGAGTCCAAGTGACCCCTAGAAACAGGATTAAGGCCATCGTAAAATGTCATGTAGGTTATGCCATCATTGTAGCCATGATGAGGGCATGAGCGTAGGAGTTCTTTAAAGCGCTCCCATGCTTCCCCGAGAGCTTCGTCCTCCTCTTGAGAAAAACCCGATATTTTTCTCCTCATTTCCGAAGTTTTCTCCGGAGGACAATATTTTTCAAGGAATGCTTTGGTGATAGCATCCCATGTAGTCAAGGATCCCTCGGGGAGTGAGCGAATCCAGTGCTTTGCCTTATCAGTTAATGAAAATTGGAACATGTGCATCCGTATAAACTCGGGTTGTACATTGTTGTGCTTGACCGTGGAGCACAGTTCCAAAAAGTTGTCGAGATGAGAGAAAGGATACTCGGTCGAGTTTCCCCCAAATTGTGAATCTTTCACCATCCGGATGAGATGTCGTGAAAATTCATGATGATTTGCAGCCGTAGCGGGCAAAGCAATCCCGCTACGCAATTCGAAGGATTCCGGGTGGCGGAAATCCCTCATTGTCTGTTGTGGAGGTGGTGGCGTATCAGCCATGACTGAAGAAATAGAACAAGGACTACCAGGTGACTTTGATTGCAACTCAGATTCGAGTTGCTCAATGTTTTGCGCACTAGTAGCCTTTCTCAGATCCCTCAAGTAACGGTTGATTTCTGGGATTAATGGGAAGACTGGTAAGCTACGAGTCCTGCGTGTCATAAACTGCTAAACAAACACGTTAGCAATAACAATTCACACAATCAGGTAGAAAATGAATTAATGGAAGACAAAGTCCAGTCAAACTCAAGTAAATCTATAGCAAGAAATTCCGTTAATCCCCGGCATTGGCGCCAAAATTTGATAGGCCGTCGTCGAGCCTACCAAAAGTAAATTTCCTAACTCGGACTTACTAATGCTAGTAAGGGCAAGTAAGGGTCGAACCCTAGAGAATAACGTTTGTTGACCAAAGACAATGAGCATAGACAAGCTAAGTCGAAATTGGATTCAAAGATTGGAAGTCAATTAACTACAAGATACTAAAATAGGGGTCTAAAACAAGGAAATAAATACTAAGGTTAGAGGATTAACGACTCGATACCACCATGAATTATGGATCGGTCAAAACTTAGACTTAAGTCGTGGATAAGGGGAGGTCGTTCTATGATCGTACCACTCTTTCGAGCTAGTACGATGACCGGAAAGACATATACAACTCACTTTCGTGCAGCGACACATCTAACAAGTCCTAAACACAAAATCACGAAGACCGGTAACTTTCCCTTGATCAAAGGCCCAACTTTCGTGGTGCTTCCATCAATCGGGCGAAGGGAATCATCACCCACGTTCACCTTTCGGTCCTTAGGTGGGGATTCTCCTAAGAAACTAATGCTAGCTAAACATAAGACTCAACATCAACGAACCTTCGATACCGACATTAACACAACCAAGACCAAGAAATGACTAAAACATAAACATGGAGGATTTTGAGAGGTTTCACCCCAAACCCTAGCAATGAGACTACTCACACATGGCTAGAATAAATAAGGAAAACATAATGAACATATTAAAACCAACACCAAGCATGAAAATAAGAACAAACTATGGAATTTAACAATATTCAATCATAAAAACATCAAGGAAATAATCAACTAAGTGCAAATAATAAAGGAAAGAGTAGAGAAATGTTACAAGTGAAGCTTCAATATCAATAATTAGAACAATGTGATGATCAATGTAATTTCCCAGCCAAAAGCATGAACTTCTACAATTAATCTAAGCTTGAAATGAAAATCTATGGAAATTTAGGAGAGAGAAAAGAGAGAAACTACTAAAACTTAGGGTTAACTATCTCTGAAAATATCATAAATGTCCTCCCCCTACAAAAAGGGAGTATAAAGGTATATATACCTCTCCCAAAAAATAAAAGAAATAAGCTAAAAAAAACGAGCAGAGTCATTTCAGCGGGCGCTGAGGCGATCACAGCGCCCGCTGACACCTATATCAGTAGGCCTGCAGTGCTTGTAAGACTTATGGAAGCGGGCGCTGAGTTGGGGTCAGCAGCCGCTGCCAATATTGAGAGTGCTACTGCCTCAAAACAGGGGAGGGGGACAGCGGGCGCTGAAAAATTGTCAGCGGCCGCTGTCTTCTCTTGGTGCTTGTGATTGCTGGAGGCTGCAAAATCAGCGGCCGCCGGGAATCCATCAGCGGCCGCTGCCATGGCACAGAAGGCCTTCTGCCTTTTTTCCTTGCAAAATACTTGAAACACAAAACCCATCTCAGCGGACGCTGAGGAATTCCCAGCGCCCGCTGAGGCCATCTTCCTTACTACTGACTCTTTCAGCATTCACCATGATTCATCCCAGCGGGCGCTGAGGGATTTCCAGCGCCCGCTGAGGCCTTTTTTAGCACCAACAAGCATAGAGGACTTGTGGTTTCCTCGAGGTTCCCGGTCCGCTTCCTCGGGTTCCGAAATCAACTCAGGACCTGCAAAAAGGGAAGAAAACGCATAAACAAGGCAAAATAGAGGAAATCACATAGAAAAGGGGAAGGGGACTACAAAAGTAAAACTAAGCTAAAAAGCCTAAAAATGCCAACAAAAGCTAAATAAAAATGGAAAATAAATTAGTAAAAACTACGAAAAATACTAACTAAATACAGACTATCATGGGTCCAACCCGAGGTTTAGTCACCCCTATAATAATCCAAATTCAAATACATTACTTAAAGAAAAATTATATAATATGAAAAGTCTTTCTAACCTCCACATGGTTAAAATAATCTAATATTGTTAAAGCCACGGGGAAGTCCCTAAATCCGACTCTCAGAACTCCCGCCCACATCGTAATGATCCGACAATTAGTTACCATATGAAAAGAAATGACAACAATCCACAGTCCGTGGCGAATAACTAACAGTTCTCCCCAACACAGAAATTCACAAAATTAGGAACATAGAATTCACGCATTTCACAACACAATGAGGCATCAAATTAATCCAGTCAAGTAAATAATCACACAAGACTTACCTCGAATTATTCCTCCTGCAAAAAATAAAATTTATTATACAAGACATTACTTATCACAAAGCAACACACTAGACATAGCTCGACCCAAACAAACAACACGATTCAGGATTTAAATATTACTGACTCTATAGACTGTTCTGTTACAAGAGAAGGGAATAAAATAATATTATCAATAATAATTTTTTTTTATTTTATTAATGTTATTTTTTTGTTATTTAAATTTAGTTAGTTGTAGATGGAACGATCAAGAGTGGTATCCTGCAGTACCACTTCCTAAGGTTTGTCAAGTAACCCTCAGTCGATTCCGCAGCCGACTGGTCTAAGAATGGCCAAACTCACGGTGCTGGACAGATGCCCAAAATATGGACTTACACCTCCAGACGTCTCGGACGACAACAATTGACCCAGGTAAAATAAATAAAATAAATGCCTTGGATTCCGCAGTGCAAGAAGATAATTGATCTAACCATTGGATTCTGCAGTCCAATGGCTCCAAACTATCAACAAGTCAATTTAAGCGTATACTTATTTTTTTTGTTACACTTAGTAAAATATTGGGATAATAATAATAATACCCTTGGAATAAAACTCCAATTTCCGATTAAACCACAATTACCCATATATCATAAGCAAATTAATTCCCAACATCATCATACTTAAATCCAAATCATTCCTTAGTATTATCATCTCAGTCCGAATAAGAAAATAACTTGCTATTATTAAATTTTTTTTTTTACATAACCAATATATAATTTTAACGGGACATCAATTACAAAGTGCCCATTAATCTAACTTTTTTTTTAAACAAGTCCTAATGACTAACAACGATCACCACAACATTTAAGGGTCTAAAAACATCAAAAATAGTCAATTTTTAGCCTTCAAAAGTTGTTGTCCAGATTTTATAAAAGCTACTAATTCAAGCCAAAAATTAATTTAACTTGTTCTATTTACATTGTAATTTACCGGTAACACTACCAAACAAGTATTAGGCCTAAAATAAAAATTAATACATGCTACACATACATATAGGCACACAGCCAGCAGCATTCTGGCAGTACAGAATAATTTTTTTAAAAAAAAAAAAACCAAATTAATTCACAATTTAACAATTATACAAATAAGTATAAACAATCACCAGAATCATGAAAAATTCAACATACAAGCTTAAAAATCATAATATATGTCCACCTACATTCACTAAAAATTTCGGCAGCATTTCGTCTATTTTTGGGCTCATATCGAATTGGTAGAAATAACCGATTCGACAAAAATAATTATGTTACAAATAACAATATCAACAAAAATATTAAAACATGATAAAAATCAAAATTTGGTCACAAAACATGCAAAAATTCGTTCCGCTTTACTTATATACTACACGAAAAATTTTATCACAAAAATTCCAACAACATGGTTTAATTCTACAATTCATGAATTAATATATATATCATGCACGTAAAATAAATTCAACCCATAAAATTTATAAAAATAGTCCAAAAATTCATATTATCACACCAAATTTCATAATTATGCCCAACCAAAAATCTGTCCAAAATTTCACTATTAGCAAATTTACCGATTAAAAAAATTATTCAACCTAAACTAATTCATTTTTAATCGTATTTTGATCGAAAACTCCATAATACTAATTAAGTGACTACTAGTGAAGGGAATCACGTTAGTTACCTTGTTGATTGTTGATTTGAGATGAAAAAAACGCGCGAAAATCACTTGGAAAACACCCAAATGCACCTTTGAGCACCAAGGAAAAACTAGAGAGAAAAGTGTTTTTTTTTGTAAGAATGGGCTCGTTTACATTAGTTGAACTGAACTGAATAGAAGTGTATTAATTGAACTAAATAGAGATGAACTGAACTGAACTAAACTAAACTGAATAGAGATTAACTGAACTGAACTGAATATAATCTAAAGTAAACAAGCCCCGATGAAAATGAGATAATCATCACTCCTCATCCTTATCAACCGACCAAATGAGGGTAATGAGGGGTTGATTATTATTTTTAATAGAATTAATAAGGTTAATTAGGCTTAATTAGCACCATAATGAGGATTAAGTAAATAATTAAGAAGAGATGCCCAAGGGTTTCAACTCCTTTGATGCATTGAGGAGGCCGGCTACTAGGATGCTTGGCATCCATTTTATTTATTTTTTTATTTTTTTACTAAACAACTAGTTTAATTCAAAAATAGGTATAGATAAATTCCCTAAATAAAAAATACTTAATACCCATATTCACAAAACTATATGTAAATATAAATATCACTTCAACACAATGCATATATGTATTTTAACGTCGAACGCTAAAATTCATTTTTAAAATAAAATAAAAAATATATACTTAACACGCGACTTTTATTACATATCGCAAATAAATATATACGTAAATATATATATATATATATATATATATATATATATATTGAAAAAATCAAGTAAACAAATAAGGTTGAATAAATAATTTTAAAATAATACTTAACACATATCCACATAATCATAACACAAAATTTAGAGGTGTTACAATAACAAAATAAAAACAAATGGTTTACATCTGAGTGATTAAGTGCATCTATTTTGCAATAATATTTTACATACAAATTTATTTAAATTAGTATTTTAATTTTTACAGTAACCTTTAGAGACATATTTTAATTTTTGTAACGACTTATGAATTAAGATTATGTACACACGGTACCACTAAATTTTATAAATTAAAATTCAAATATTTGAAAATTTGAATAAATATGAAAAAAAATCCTTAGTACTTTAATTAATAATTAACGTAGTTAACTCTTAGCGTATTAGTAGACAAATAAATTAGTAAAGAGCACAAGCGCAAGATTATAAATGATATATACAATTGAAAATGAGCAACAAATAACATCGGAAGTTTAGAAGCATTCCCTATTCGTTCAATACTTATTCTTCTACATTATCTCATAACAATGAACAAAATAAAATGTTGATCCATTGTACTCTTTCTCTTATCAAATTTCCACTACAATCGAAAGGTAAAATATTTTTGTGAAAACCTATGTGTATCTATTTATAGAGAATAAAAAAATGCTACCTCATCCTTTTCAATTGTTACATTTTGATAACAATGTAAGAGATTTTTTTTCAAAATGTAAAAAGAGAAAAAAAAAAAAAAAAAAGGATGAAGCATGAATTTTGGTGTTTGTATTTTATTTTTCTGAATTATATATTTTGTTTTATTTCCAGTTACTAAAATAATAAAAATCCAAAAAAAAATTCCTTAGTAATATAGTATTGATATAATTTAAGCTTCTAGAAACATTGAATGGTAATGTAGATATTTTCAGGGGAGAACAACATAGCTCCCCTCTTGGCTTAAATAATAAAAAAAAAAATTGTATTTGGGATTTCCCAAAAAGTTTGTCACCCTCTTTTTATAGAAATTGGGTTCTCTTTTAATACACAACTAAAGATACTTTTTCTTTAAAGATGTAAATGTGTGTCGTATCCAACACGTTCTTTAAAGATCTCTCTATCTGTGATGAGACAGCCTAAAATACTTAGCATTCAGCTGCTTTCATTTTCGAATAAAAACCCAAAAGCCAATTCGAAAAATATTAAACCCAAAAGCCAATTCGAAAAATATTTTTGATAAAAAATCTTAATTTTCAAAAACTGACAACAGCTTGTAGAACAACTGGTGTAAAAGCCCCGGAAATTCGGACCTTCTAACTTCCTTTATAAAACTTAATTTTATCAAAATCATAGCCCGGATTTCTAGAGTTTCTAGAGTAACAACAATGTGTATCTGCAAGTATCTCAAGTGTATACACTAATGTGTTAAAGTGTGATCGTATGAGAGAGAAATTGAGGGAGGTGTGGGGTCAATTAGGAAATGTTAGGGTTTACAGTAGGAATTAGGAACTTTCAAACTTTGTAACTTCACAATTTTGGTATATTTTTAGATTTTTAAAAAAAAAAAGGGTTTCCAAGTCCGGATCTGTAAATCGGACCCAGATTCATATTTTATACTTGGATACGGATCGTCTAAAATTTAAGGATCCAAATTTTTTAAAACGGATCGGTATCCACGGATCGGAGTTTGGTCCAAGATCTATTGCCATCACTATTTCTTGTGCAAAGAAAATGTAGGAGGAATTGGGCAAGCGAAATGACAAGGAAAGCACAGTGTACATCATAGAGCACATATGGGCAGGAGATAAAAAGGTGCGGTAGTTAAAAGAAACAAACAAGAATCTAAATGTTGACAAATCTCTACTTATGAAAGAACTGTTGAAACAAAATTCAAAATCTTGGAATGCTTCAAATGTTTGACAAGAACAGGGTTAGCGCAATTCTTGGAACTTATATACGCTCTTCCAAGCAAGAAGATCAGATGAAAGATGATTGGTTACCTACTAGGAATAGAAAGTATACAGTGACAACAGGATAACCTCTTTCAGGAGATTCAAATCTCAGAAATGTTGTGGGCAATCCTTCACAAATTATTCACATCTACTGTATTATTCACAAACATACTCTGAACAATACAGATAACTCTCAATGTCATTTTATTGTTTTTGGATTTTTACTGTTTAGATTGTGTATAAGTTTAGTACTAGGGTTCAAATTGCTCATAACCTCTGCTCTGTTGTCCAGCTGCCACAAATTTTTTAAAAAAAAAAACCAATGGCTAGCTTTACCACGAATTTTTTGTATCTCCTTAACTTACCAGGAAAAAAAATTCACCATATCGAAATGAGAAAAAGCAAACATATAGCATGTAAGCAAGCATTCACCTTTAATTTCAACTAACACACTAAACAGAAGCATACTTATGACTGAAATCAGAATACGGAATATTTGAGCTAATTCTTACCTAAATATCACAAAAGAGAAATCTATCCTGCACAAACAGAAATAAAATATATAAAAAATATATATATATATATATATATGTTCCAGAAAACAAATTGCATCATGTCAAATTCAAACAAAATAAATACTACTCATAAGACATTATAAAGGTCTAGCAAAGGTTTTAAATCTCAGCCACAATAATAAGTTATATCATGCCCAAAAATAAGATGAACAGTATCTAATGTAAATGTAAATGTAAAACGCCAAAAAAAATGCCATCAGAAAGACAGAAATAGGCAGAAGAGCTCAGTTGATAGACAATTAGACATAATCATCATCATCATCATCACACAGGAATGTGACATTATTAAAGCTTGTCTTCAAACTCAGAAAGTGGAGTCATTTGTTCCTTCAATCCCTTCCTCTTACGAATATCAGTGAGGAGGGTAGCAGCTTGAGAACCCGGTTCGAGAGGATCAGCAGACATCATGTCCCAGTGATCAAACACACACTGGGGGAAGGCCTGACCAGAAGTTGCAGCTCTTAAGTTACCAGAAAACCCGAATGACTCCACAACAGGAAGGTATGCCTTGATATTATAGAGCGGAGTTCCTGGCCTCTGTACTTCTTCAAACACATGCCCACGTTTCTGATTCAAAACACTGTAAATACCTCCAAGAGCATTTTCAGGAGCTTGTATTTCAACAAGGTAAACAGGCTCCAACAGCCTTGGCTTTGCAGTAATCTGAGAAGCATACAACACCCTCCTTGCTGTTGGAATAACTTGACCACCTCCTCTGTGAATCGCATCAGTGTGAAGAACCACATCACATATTTCAAAGCAAATACCTCTCATGTTCTCCTCACATAAAGCACCTTCCTTTGTAGCCCATTGGAAACCAGCCACAACTGAGTCCTTTATTTCGTTCAGGTACTGCACTCCCTTACACATGTCCACCACCATGTTCGGACCTGTCGTTTCAGGACCAAAACACCATATTTTCTTAGCAAGATCCTTATCCCACCCGAATTCCTCGGCCAAGATCTTGGACCTGTTCTTTGGGTCATCTTTTGGGCCAATCCGACCCTCATCAATGGCTTCTGCAAGCCCATCTTCCAGTGGACGGGCTTCCATGTAGAGACGATTGTGCTTGTTAGGAGATTTGCTCATAACAGTACGGCATGACCTCTCAAGAACAGTCTCACGGAAGGACACGACTGGATCAGACTTGACGATTTCAGCTCCACCCATGTAGTCATCTTGAAGATCTTTCAAACAGATTTCAAGATGGAGTTCACCAGCACCAGCAATAATATGCTCTCCAGACTCCTCAATGCTACACACAACCATAGGATCTGACTTTGCCAAACGCTTCAGACCTTCAACAAGCTTGGGGAGATCAGATGCTACCTTACACTGCACAGCAACACGGACAACGGGTGACACAGAGAACTTCATAGCACGAATTGGATGAGCATCCACATCTTTCTCACTTGTCAGTGTAGCATTTTTCGTGATAAATTGATCCAAACCAACCATAGCAACAGTGTTTCCACATGGAACATCCTCAACCGTTTCCTGCTTTTTTCCCATCCAGATGACAGTTCTTTGGACATTCTTAACATAGAGATCCTTCTTCTCCCCAGGAACATAGTTAGGTCCCATGATCCTCACTTTCTGACCAGTTGATACCTTTCCAGAAAACACACGACCAAAAGCAAAGAACCTACCCTTGTCAGATGCAGGAATCATTTTTGACACATAAAGCATCAAAGGTCCCTCGGGATCACAGTTCCTAATGGCTGTAGCATAGACATCATCCATGGGCCCTTCATACAAGTTTTCCACACGATATTTTTGAGCAGTCGCTGGAGATGGCAAATGATAGATCATCATTTCAAGCAAAGCAGTGCTAGCAGGTAGCCAAGTCTGCATGACACGCTTCATCAATGCTTTACCCATCAAATCTTTCTCTTCACCCTTCATTTGGATCCCAAGCTTTGTCAACATAGGCCACAATTTGTCCTTTTGATCATTCATGCAGATACTAATGATCTGTTTGATTGGCTCATAGCAAAATTGAACGAAACCACGCTTGCAAGTAGCTGAACCAGTACTCTTAGTTGTCCACTTCTTGGTAGCTGGGTCAAAAAAATTCTCACCCCAAAGGCGTTCCATCATCTTAGCCTCATCCACCTTAAACTTAGAAGCATACATCTTAGCAAAGCTGGAAAGAGTAAATGCCCACCCATGAAGACCAGCTGAGAAAGCCACTGTTCCTTTCTCAGGGTAAACTTGGCAATCACCAAGAAGGGGATCTTCATAGGTAGCCATGATGACATTAGCATTTTCAATAACCTTCTGGAATGTTGTGTAGGCCTCCTCTCCATCAACCTGAAGCTCAAGGAAGCAACGATCCATCTTGTTAACAGTCAAAACAGGCCTGATCCTCTCACCAAGAGCCTGTCGAAGTACAGTCTCTGTCTGTACACAAACACCCTCAATGCAGTCAACCACAACAAGGGCTCCATCAGTGATACGGAGAGCAGCTGTGACCTCTGATGAAAAGTCAACGTGCCCAGGGGAATCAATAAGGTTGATGAGATAGTCATTACCCTTGCGCTCACCCTTGTACGCATCCAATGACTCATCTGTCATATGATAATACAGAGAAATCCCAGTGGATTTGATGGTGATACCACGCTCAGCTTCATCTGCGCGGGTATCAGTCATCCTCACATCACCAGCAACTTCCTGGGCAATAATACCAGCAGCAGCCACCAAAGAGTCTGTCAGTGTTGATTTCCCTGAAAAACAAGAAAAACGACAAGAGTTACAAGTGATGAATAGAAATTATTGCAAGGATTATCTTCCTATAAATGAAAATTTAATACAGAAATGCAGGGCACTCAACATCAACATACCCCAATGAGCTTAAATTAAAATTAAAATTAAAATGTACCATTAGGAAACCACAATATTTTATCCAGTGCAATAGAATAAATGTTTAAATACAAAAAGAAAGCATATAATTTATGCATAACCAATTTGATTGCAACAGAAAAAAAATAATCAAAAACATTTTAACCACAAATTCTAGAAACAATGCACTACCGTGGTCCACGTGGGCTATAACAGACATGTTACGGATGTTGTGTTTGAGTTCCATAATCAAACGCAGCTCATCAGCTGTGAACTTCACCTGTAAAATCCAAATACAAAACAAAAAATCATTTTTAAGATAACCTAAAACTTTCAATTCATATATTATATTTTATATTATATATATATGTATGTATGTATGTACATATATACATATATATATATGTATGTATGTATATGTGTGTATGTATGTATGTATTACAAAATAAGTATACATACCATTTTCTCTGCTTTTCAGTGTAGCTGGCAATAAGCTGATATGAAATCTATCCGAAGCTAGCAAACCCTGCTCACCAATCTTAAAGTCAATACATAGTTCAAACAAGATTTACAAAGAAACAATCCGAAGTAAATGGACTAAGGCAAGACAAGAGCAACATCGTTAAAAAATATGTAAATTCAACACGATCTTCTATTTATCAGACACTCCTATATATATTCGCAATGATACTGACAAAAAAGTATGACTGGCATAAAAGCTTCAACCTTCGAATATACCTTTACAATTTACCAAAGCAAAATAAAAGCAATGAGATTTCAAAAAAAAACCCACTCACTACATCATTGAAAGCATTTTACATGAAGTCAAATCAATTGACAACAACAACCAATATTATGTGATAGCATATTCTGCTTCTTATACAAGAGACAAGCACAAAATCATTCCTCTAAGCAACATCCAATCTTAAATCAAACACTAAAACAAAAGCCAATTATGCCAAATAGAACACCAAATGTAATCAAGCCAAATTAACTAACCGCAAATATATATATATATATATATATATATAAAAATCAAATCAAAAACATAACTTCAAAAAATGATCAGTTCAAAAGAAAATAACAACAGCACAGAATATAAATGGAAATAATACCTTGGAAGCAGATGATATCTGCTATACAGAAGGCAGATCTAGGGCTTTGAAATTGGATGTCAGAAGGTAAAATGAAGTGGACAAAAACTTGACATCATATCATCATAGTAAACATATTACAGTAAGTCCATATTGAGATCAATTTGAACAGTAACAATAAACTTAGATTGAAAAATGTTTACTACAGCAGTGGAAAGGGCTATCAGATAATAATGCTTCCTGCTTCTTATCCTAGAGAGGTGTGCTAATGTCATTCCTATTGACGTCATCCAACCTTAAATTTAACTCCAAAGACTAAAAACCATTAAGCTGATAAAAACAGCAAACAATATCAATTCAAATAAATTGATAACCACAACAATATACAAATCAAATAAAAAAACAATCTAAGACATAAATGGAAGAACTACCTGAGACACAGATGATATCTGCTTTACAGAAGGTGGATGCAGGGCTTTCAAGCGTGGAGTCAGTGGGAAATATGGACATCATATATCATTGAAAGCATATTATCCAATGAAAACAGTAATGACAAACTTAAACAATAAAATTCTACTACGAAAAAGAGGAAAGGGCATTAGGTAATAGCGCAATCTGCTTCTTATCTCTGTACAAGTGAGCAGCCATATTTGGGTCAAAATATTTTTCATTTTTACACAGATACTTTTAATACCAAAGTTTAATAAATAATATGCAATGAAAATAAATGGTTCTTCATTTTGGGTTTATGGCCCACTATCTCAAAGAGTGATTTCATTTTAATATAAACCAAAATCAAACAACATAAATTAGCACATAACTAAAGAAAACAGAGAGCAGAAGAATTGAAAAAAACTGAATTTATTAAACTCCGTAAATCAAAAACTGTTTGAGAGATGATTTGAAAGTTGAAATATTCAACTTCTGCAGATAGACCCGATTAATAATCATAATTTGAAAGTTGAAACAAAACAACCAAACACAAATTATGAAATTACATATATACTTTTTAAATCGAACAAAAGATGTCTAAACAAAGCTTCAAGATCTAGAAAAATTGATTTGATACAGAAAATCCAACACAAAATATAAACAGAATATTTAAACAACGATTTTAGACCAAAACAACATAAAATTTGAACAGAATTCATCCTAACTTAACGAAATTTGAGCGAAAATATGAACAGAAAATTCGTATAAAAATTAGACCAAAAAAATGAACCAAATTTGTACGAAAATCAAACCAAGATTCAAACGAAAATTGAAACGGAAATTAGATCAATATTATCAGATAAACCAAATTAATTAAACGCAAAAAATATATATAAATCAAATCAAAAACAAAACTTCAAAGAAATGATCAGTTCAAAAGAAAACAACAATAGCACAGAATATAAATGGAAATAATACCTTAATAGCAGATGATATCTGCTATACAGAAGGCAGATCTAGGGCTTTGAAAGTGGATGTCAGAAGGTAAAATGAAGTGGATAAAAACTTGACATCATATCATCATAGTAACCATAGTACAGTAAGTTCATATCAAGATCAATTTGAACAGTAACAGCAGTGGAAAGGGTTATCAGATGAGAATGCATCCTGCTTCTTATCCTAGAGAGGGGTGCTAATATCATTCCTATTGACGTCATCCAACCTTAAATTCAACTCCAAAAACTAAAAACCATTAAGCTGATAAGAACAGCAAACAATATCAATTCAAATCAATTGATAACCACGACAATACGCGAATCAAATAAGAAAAAAAAGAAAAAAAAAAAAAAAAAAAAAAAAAAACTCTTAGATCAAAATAATGCAAGAACAATCTAAAACATAAATTGAAGAAATACCTGAGAAGCAGATGATATCTGCTTTAAAAAAGGTGGATTTAGGGTTTTCAAGTGTGGAGTCAGTGGGAGATATGGGAAAACTTCAACAATAAAATTCTACTACGGAAGAGGAAATGACAGTAGCTAATAGCGCCTTATCTTTATACAAGTGGCCAGCAATCTTTGGGCCCAAATATTTTTCCTTTGTACACACATATTCTTACGGCCCGTTAGCACAAAAAAAAAAAAAAAAAAACATATTTTTACAGTCCGTTTGGTAGCCGATCATAAATCATCATAATGGGACTGAATTTATAACTTAATTTGAAAGGGAAATCAAAATCAAATGAAAAGAAAATTGAAACTTAGGAATGAAAATTTATTTTCCATGAAGATTATAAGGTTACTCCTTAACAAAAGTACACTATAAATTCATTACTATTACAAAAATTTATTACCAACAACCAAACAGGTTCATTTTATGGGAATGGTATGAGTGGTATGGATTCACAACCTCATATCTAAGCAAAATTGTTTGGTTCAATTTTTTAATGGATTGGATTCACTATTTTTTTAGGTTGTATCATTAATGAAATGGATTTTGAATCTGTAGGGGTGAGGTGGGTATGGGATGCTAAGGTGTATGGAATGGATTTAGAATTCATTGGGTATGATGTTCCATACTAAAATGCTTCAACCAAACAATAGAATAGATGGAATGGATTCTAACTTCATTCCAAACTATTAAAAAGAGTCCAACCAAACATGCCCTTAATGTCGGGTTTGGATTTGGGTTTTATATCTGTGACTCATATTTTCCGTGTTTGGATTGACCCAAAGGATTTTCCATTTAACTAAGCAATAGAAAGCTCTTTTGAAAATGATGTTTTGTTGTAAAATGACTAGCATAGCACTCGTGCGATACACGGAGTGAAAATATTAATATTAACTTTCTAAATAGTAATGTAAAGATTTGCATAATTTATTTCTTGATATAGTAACTTTAACATTAAATTAAAATTTTATCTTTCTAAATACCAACCTATATTAATATAGTTTTTTAATATAAATAATAAACTATTCAAAATATTGAATAACGCATACAAAATAATGAGTAACCTTTATACAAAATCTTGACTAACCCCGACACAGAACATTAAGTAATCATTACACTAAACAACCAGTAATTCATATATACTAATATTTATATATATACACACTACGTACGTATATAATAAATTTTTAGTATGCCTGTCTAAACATGAAAAATGCACAGCTTAAAAAATTATAGTGAAATTTATTTTGCGTGAAATACTAAAAATATTACGTAAAATAGCAAACTTTATTTATTTATTTTTTAAAAAAAAAACTTTAAATTAACTCTTTTAAAAATTATAGCGAGTTCTAGAAAAGGGATTGAATCATGAAAATTGTGCAACATGAATTAGCAAATTAGAGTAATATAAATGATATATTATATTCATATTTTACCACAAAATACAAAAAATTTTACTCCCTCTGTTCCCATTTGTTTGTCCTGTTTGATTTTGCACATATGTCAATGCATTTGTTTGACCTTAAATATCTTTTGTTGTAAATGTATAAAAATTATAATAGTTGGTTATTAATAATGTACTCATTGAGACGAATCAAATAAGACCCCACATGACTATATTATGTTTTATATGTTGAGAGTAATTTAGAAGATTCTCCGACCTCATGAATAGTGTCAAGATTCCATATAGGACAAATAAATGGGAATGGAGGGAGTAATATTAAAGAAAATGTGTCATACGAAAAGACTTTTTTAATTTTTTTGTGTCTTTTAATTATTTTTTTTTGCAGAAAGGGACCTAAACAAAAAAAAATTGCGAGAATGAACTTTTCCATTATTTTCCAACACAAAATTTCCTTTTCGCAAAAATTAGAAAACGATGGAAATGATCCTTTTTACAAAGTTTTTTTAAGTCCCTTTTAAAAGGTCTTTTCTCACCATTTTTTTAAAAGATATTTTTAAAACATCATATACTCATTATATATTTCATAAAATAATTACACATCTCTTTTATTTAAATAGGTGATTAAATCATATTTTAGTGTTTATCATAAACACTACAATTTAATTTTTACATATTATTGTTTAAAATTCTTGAACAAAATATTTTTTTAATTTTAAATGAACAAAGTCAACGGAAGTTTGTTTAATTTATACTCGTGATTATATAGATAAATTTGTTTTAAATAACACCGACAATTACATGTTTTTGTAAAAAGTAAAAATTACAAAAATTCTTATCCACTACCTACCTTATCTTTATTCTCTAGTAGTTTTCCACCATTCACCCTATTCTTTTAGAAATTTTGACATATAATTATTATAGAGTAAATATATTCTTTTAATTCACATACTTTTTAAGAATCCAACTTTTTATCTTCTTCTTTATCAATCCTCTATTAAAAGCATAGTCTGCCCCCATTTTTATGGATGGGTAATTCATAACTTGAATTGCTAACTCACATTTCTAAGAATATTAGTATGAAATTCATGGTTATGATCGATCTAATGTAAGTACTCATGCAATAAAATACTCCCTACATTTTATTTTTTTTAGTCCCTTGTGTTTTTATCAAAACCAATAAAATATTGGGAGTAGGAGAAAAAAATAAATAATGATTGAAAGTTCTATAAAAAGTAAGAGAGAGATGGTACGAAAAAGAGAGAAAAAAGGTTAATTTTATTAAAGGTAGTCAAAAGTAAAAGAGAGTATAGAAAAAGCACTTGGTAAATCATAAATTAATAAATTTGAGAGAATAAATGTAAGAAATGAGTAAATTAAAAAAACGGAGTTTTTTACAAAACGATGATTTTAACAAAATTTTAAAGATTAATGATATTTTTAGTAATATTTTGATTGATATTCAATTCAGTAATTGTTACGTTTAATATAATTTTATAATCAAGATCAATGCATAAAAAAGAAATAAAAGATTACTAATTTATTTCTTCACATTATTGTAATATATGGATAGGAATAAAAAAAATTGTGGAAGAAGTCAACGAAATCAATTACAAAAAAGTTGTATAAATTGACACATTATATTTAATATAAAATGGTTAAATTTAAGGTAACATGAAAAAAATTTGGAGTAAATTTAAAGAATTTTAGAAAAACATTAACCCGCAATGATCGTTATCAAACGTTAGCTAGTTATTAATTTTTAAAGGATAGTTTTGATAAAGGAGAATAAAATTACTTTTATATGTTATGAGTGTTTTTTTCTAAATATATTTCTTATTAAAAGAATAATTCACGGCTTAAAAAATCTAAAACATACATGAAGTTTTAGATTATAATAGTTTTTCTTTTAAATGCTTCTCTTTTAGTATATTTTTATATATAGATCAATTATGTCATGCAATTGTTCTGAATAAACATATAGCAATAATATATAATCAATTTTAGAAATTTATTTTCTCGTCTATTTTCTTTGAAAATTATAGTCATACATACAAATAAAAAAATTATAATACACTCAAAATGAAAACATACAAACTAACTACATTAAGCTAAAACTTATTTTATCACAACTGTTAGGGATAAATAAAACTAAAATGTACATTTTTTTTTTTATTTTCTAACTATTAGAATCATAAGAAAATTTGATAAGTTAATATGGAGATCCTTTGAATTATATAAAAGTCATGTTATGCATAACAAAATAATAAATCAATAATGATACTTATTTTCTCCCAAAAAAGTAGTGGAATTTTTTATTATGAGAATATCTATTGTAACGACCCATATTTTACCAACGTTGTTTTCGTAGAAAACAACAATACGAATCATATAAAACTAGAAGTTTTCAAGTCAAAATTAAATAATAACAGCGGAAGCTCTAAACTTAATCAATTTATTTAATCAACTATAAAATAGTCCAAAACAATTAAAAATACCAAAGTCCATTATTAACATAAAATTACGAAAGTCCATTAAAATATTATTACAATGGCTAGAACAACTAATGGGTAGCTATGCTACTAAACTCGCTTGCTCACAATCCCAGCCCTTGCGATACCCAATTACTCTTCTTCAATACCTGAAAAGGGAAATTTTGGGGGTTCACAGTCAGTGGGGAGTAATTAGATTGTTCTACTTAATAATAGAACGCAATTAGAAATATAATAAACAGAACAAGTCAATAGAAAGTCCACACAAGTCAACAAGATCAGCATTAACATAGCATTATAATCAATTCACAAGATATGCAGTGGAAAACAAAATACACTAGACCAGCTATGACCAGACCTTCCATTCAAGCTAGTGCTGACTCTAGACTCTAGACTTTCATTATTAACTTTCAAGTTCTAGTTCACTCGAGTGTTCTAATCTATGACACAGTCATATACTCGTAGGGGTCAACCACAAAGGATCTACTTCCCCAACTTTCCTTGTATCACGCTGGGTCAACCACAAAGGATCTACTTCCCGAGCGCTGGGATCCAGAACTGTCGCCATTCCGCAGCGGGACAGTGGCTTCGACTATACCCATCACAACAAGAAAATCTCGTTCGCCCGACCGCTTTTACCGACCGCCATTTTCCTAGTCGAAAAATACCGACCGTTCCTGATGGAAAACAGTCGGGAATGTTTTCCCGACCGTAATTGTAATAACCCGAAATTTAGGGCCAGAAAATTTCGCGGGTTATTAGAATTATTTTACCATTCTTAGTTCAAAAGGCCCGTTTATTTTGGACTGTTTATGTTTATTTCTCTACCTTAATTGGAATTGGGCCTATGACCCAATACCCACTCCATTTGGTCGGCCCCCTTATGTAACAACTAGGGTTTGTTTTTCTTTTTAATTTATTATTGATTAATAATATTATTATTTATTTAATTAATAATATTTTAAATTTGTATAAACCTAGTCTACCCCCATACTAAGTCTACCTAAAAACATTCCCACTCCCCTATTCTTTCTCCTCTTTCACGGCCCCCCTTTCTTTTCTTTTTAATTTATTTTTCTTTGGTTCCTTATATTATAAATAGGGAAAAAGCTTTTAACCTATTTTCTTTTACATAATTTTCCATACTACAAAACTCAAAAGAAAACCCTAATTTTTCTTCCTTGTTGGCCGTGTGACTCCAAGCTCCAAAGGGGTGATTTTTCTTGTTTTCTTTCCTATGCTAAGGTAACTAGACTTTCTCTCTTAGATTAGGGTAGTTTACTATATAGTTAATTAGGATTAAAACTAGGAAAATTAAAAGAATTAGTATCATGTTTAGGGTTGAGATTTTCGAACCATATGATATTTTTATACATGTTATTTTCTTGATATAAATGTGTAATCTTTATGAATCTTTAATTATTTTAATTAATTCTATGCATGAAATAATTTATTTAAGAATATATTATGTTGATTAATTGCACGATAAATTTCGAAATTTGTTCTTGAATTATTTCTTGATGGCCGAGTATGATGAGCATGATTATGATGATTTTTAAGTGGTTTTCTTGAATTTCTATGATGGATATAATTGTTTAATTGATATATTAAATTCTTGAATTAAAAGAAATATTTTCTTGTTCATATTACTAAAAAGTCGAATGGTAAAGAATTATTTTAGGGAATTAAAAATCTGATTTTTATGTTGAATCTTGTCAAATCTTGAATTAATATGAAATTTTGAATTTAATCTTTAATTATATCATGATATTATGAATTCTTGGAATTTATGTTGATGTTATTTTTAGCCATGATTGCCGTGTGATTTATGTTTAGCAAAGGATTGATTTTGATCTTGTTTGATTCATGTTGTATGATTTATTGTTCAAAGCATGATATATTTGTATTAAAATAAGTTTATGTGATTAATTATTGATAATTATATCTATTTAGATAATTGTGTAATTCTCGGTATTTTTAACACAAAATTTTCGAGTGGAATAAAATATGAAAAGTAGGATTTTTATCATGTTTTATGTAATTTTGTTGTTAATTATTGATTTAAATGATTTATTGTAATTTAAATGATATTATTTAATTGTTATATGATTATTTGATGAATTTAGTTAATTGTTGTATTATTATGAAAATGTCAAATGGGCTAGAGTAATTTTGGTCAATTTTAGTTTAATTTTTTGACTTATAATAATTTAGATTATAATTTTAGGAATTAATAAGATCAAAGAATAAGAAGGAATTAAAGAAGATAAGTTATAATATGAAGGAATGTAACAATATGAATAAGAAGGAAAGTAACAATATGATTAAGGAAGTAATAAGATATGATATGAATTAGTGGTCTCAAGATGGCCTTTAGATATTGCTTGTTAATTAGTGGTCTCACGATGGCCTTTAGAAAAGACAAGATACATAAGGACGCCCATTTGATGATACACGAGTCATCAGGTCGGGTTAAGTCGAAGCCACTGCCCTACTGCGGTCTCTGGGCAGTTCTGGATCTTAAGATATGTAGTCGTCTAAGTAGTAGTACACGAGCTGCTATTTAGGGGTTATGGCCATAGCTTAGGCTTAGTTCTTGCAAAGGAGGGCTACGGGTTGAATACACGAGTTCACCCCGGCATGTTTTAGGAAAGTTGTGGTGCACACGGGATCCACAACGAGCATTATGACCGGTCCGATAAGAAGGTTAAAAGAGGGTTTAAGGGTAAAATATGATAAATAAGTAGTTCACGGGAAGGGTTATGTGTATATGTGTATTTTAGTGTATATATGTATTAATTTGGTAATATTAAGTCTTCCGCTGCATACGTCTGGTAAGTCTGTACTTTATTAGTGTATTTCTGAGTATATGTATGTTGTACGTGTTTGTATTTGTATGTTGCACGTATTTGTATTTGTATGTTATACGTATTTGTATTTGTATGTTGTACGTATTTGTATCTGTATTGTAAACGTATATTGTATGTATTTCTAACCGTATTCTACAGGTATTGTATACGTATTTTTATACGTATTTTTATACGCATTTTCGTACGTACTTTGTACATATTATTCTATGTATTTTTATACGTATTTTTCTACGAATTTTTGTACGTATTTCGTATGTATTTTTGTATGATTTCCTCGTCTGATTCTAAGCTATTATATGGATAACGGTCCCTCATTTAAGCGGGACAGCCTAGTTACTCGCCACTGATGGTGGACCCCCCCATTTCAGGTGATGATGCTGAGACTTAGAGTGGGCTTACGTTGGCTCAGGCTGTGTGTTTTAGAGTTGTTTAGAGCAACTGTAGTCTGTTTTGAGTATTTTCTTTTGTTCATTAGTTAGCTGTTTCCAGCCTGTTGGGAAAGACCTCTTTTAATATGTAATTTAAGTATTACTTATATACTTTTGGGATTATTATTTCAGTATTTAAGTAATAAAAGGAATTTTAGACCTAAATTATAATATTATTGTTAAGCTTTTATGTTGGTAATGATCCATTTGTCGATTTCCTTCGTAAATCGAAAGCTTAGAAAAGTCGGGTCGTTACAGTAATCACGGTCGAAAAAAGTTTTCCGATCGACAGAACGGTCGGGAAATTCCGACCGCACATAGACGGTCGGAATTTCCCAACCGTTACCAACCGTTCTGTCGGTCGGAAAATTATTCGACTCCTTCTTAAATCAGTCGTGATTTTTGAATCACACAAATCTCACTCTCTCTCCACTCTTACTCTCTCTCTTTCTCGAAAAACCTCCGGCCACCCCCAAACCCTTACTCTCTCTCTCTCTCACCTCCGGCCACCCACCTCCGACCGCCGTCTGCCGCACCTCCAACCTCTCTCTTTCTCCTTCTCTTTCTTTCTCCTTCTCTTTCTCTCTCTTTCTGTCTCCTTCTCTTTTTCTCTTTCTGCTGTGCCACTGCTCATCGGTGCTCGCCGTGTCCCTCCTGCTCACCGCCGTCCCTCTTGCTCGCCGCCGCGTCCCTCCTGCTTGCCGCCGTCCCTCTTGCTGTGCCACTGCTCGCTGGTTAGGGTTTTTTATTTTTTTTTTATTTTCAATTTATTTAATTTTGTGTATTTTTATGTATTTGTATGTATTATGTATATATTTGTATGTATGTGTATGTATTATGTATGTATTTGTATGTATGTGTATTATTTATGTATTGTTTTGCTTTGAATTTATTAAATTTTTATTGAATTTTTTTGTATGTATGTGTATGTATGTGTATGTGTATGTATTATGTATGTATTTGTATGTGTATGTGTGTGTATTATGTATGTATGTATGTTAATGTATTATGTATTTGTATGTATGTCTATGTATTATGTTAGTTTTTTTTGAATTATTTTGAGTCGTGTTTATTTGAATGCTACATTCCTTTAAAACTCAACAAACTTGTTCCCCATAGCTTTGAATAATGAAAATAAACTTAGCTTCAATGTGGTTTGAAATAACGAGATATGATTGTTTGGGCAAGTAAAACTTATTAAGGGCGAAAATGGCCAATTTTCGGCCATTTTCGTTCCCAAAACGATCATAGGACCCCTAAAACTCGACAAACTCGTTCCCAATAGTACGTAAAACTTATTCAGGGCATGAATTTTATTATTCATTATTAGTTAATTGGGGTACGTTTTCATAACATCATTTAACTTGTGATTGTGATTTCTGTTAATAACTATTAATCGTGCAAATAATTTACTCATTACTTTATGCAGGAACATGTCAGATTCGGAGGCTCAGAGTTAGAACTCCCAGACCCGCCAGCATTCTCCCTCTCAGTCTTCGGTTCGTCCTACTGGGTCTAGGCCGATATTGCGTCCTGGTGACCTTAATCGTCGTGTTGAGTTGTCTAGGAGACAGTCGGTGATTTCACCTTCCATTCCTTCTCAGCCTACGTTTACGTTACCTCCACCACCACAGTTTACATTACCTCCAGTACCACAGCTTCGATCTCGGAATCTTCCTCTTCGTCCTCAGCCATCTGTGTCTCAGGCTACTATGTCTCATCCTACTCCTACGATTGAGACTACTCCGGCGTCTCAGCCTACTCCATCGCTGCCTCATCTCACTCCTTTATCTCACCTACCCTTACGCACATTTGTTTGTGTTGACTAAGTCATTAAATCATTGTAAATGCTCGTTCGTTAACGTTTTTTTATATCACCTACCCTTACGCACATTTGTTTATGTTAACTAAGGCGAAAGGAGGGAAGCTACCTGACGCTGCGGATCTCTTCCTAGATACTCACTTCAAGAAGCAACCAGGGAAGGATCCGGTTCCGATTAGCCAGAAGGCCAAGGAAGTGATGGTAATGCCTTCTTCTTTACTATGCATTTGATTTTTAGAGCGGAATTCCGGCTTCAAAGCCGAAGAGTACGAATAGGATTGATTTTTTCTTTACTATGAAATTGATGTTTAGAGCGGAATTCTGGCTTCAAAGCCGAAGAGTACGAATAGGATTGATTTTTTATTATTTGCAATTGATGTTTAGAGCGGAATTCCGGCTTCAAAGCCGAAGAGTACGAATAGGATTGACATTTTATTATTTGCAAGATGTTTAGAGCAGAATTCCGGCTTAAAATACAAATTAGGTTGATTGGTGAGAAGATGGAAACGAAAACTACCAAAACGAGCCAAAAATGGCCTATTTGGTTTGTTTTTTGTTCCAAAACCCTCTAAACTTTCCCAAGAACATGCAAATAAGTTATAGAATGTTTATATCAATGTTATGAGTTGTGAATTAACCTTAAAAACATGATCTATGTTGATCGGTGCCAAGTTGGGAATGAAAACACCAAAAACGAGCCAAAAATTACCTATTTAGTTTGTTTTTTGTTCCAAAATCCTCCAACTTTTACCAAAAACATGTAAATAAGTTATATAAAGTTTGCATGAATATTATAGGACATGAATGGCACTTAAAAATACAAATTAGGTTGATTGGTGAGAAGATGGGAACGAAAACTACCAAAACGAGCAAAAAATGGCCTATTTGGTTTGTTTTTTGTTCCAAAGTCGTTATAACCAACGCGACCAGCCCCTAGTAAGCATAATATTGTGTTATAGGACGTGTGTAAGGTTTGAAATCTAGTAATCGATAGACAAGTGACAAGTTAGGAGCGAAAATGCCAAAAAAATCACCTAAAATGGCCTAAAATGACAAGTGTTCTTTTATTTATATTCCATGACTTTATGTTCTTTTATTTTGAATTGTTTGAACTAACTTCGCCCATAATTTGCAGGCACAATAAAACCAGAACCTTTCGGAATCTCAGGCTAGTGGCTCGGAGATGGATCCCAACCAGGTCTTCTTTAATACGGTTGGTGGCTTCCGGAAGGACGAGGTTCTAGGGTTCGGCAAAGACGGAGCTTCTCTCAATTATGAGAGAACCTCGCGGTGGCACGTTGGATCTGCCTACTCTCCATCAGTTTCCGCTCAAATGGAAAAGATGACCGAGCATTTGGAGGAGTCCGAGCGTGCGAGGACGGAGTTAGAGGAGCGACACCGCCAACGGGAGGAGCATCAGCGCCGTCTGGAGGAGCAAAACCGCCAACGGAGGAGCATCAGCGCCGTCTGGAGGAGGATCGGAAGAAGCAAGCGGAGTACCTCGAGCAGATGAAAATGGACACTTTCATGAGGCAATTCGGCGATCAGTCTTCCATTCACCGACGACCCCCCGACGATCGCATAGACGGTTCTGGCGGTTCTGGAGCCTTCGTAGTGTAGTTGTTTGTTATATTTCGGTTTATTATAGTTTACGTTTTTGGAAACTGTAATATGTATTACAAATTTTTGTGTATTACGAATTATTTATATAAATAATATAAAATATTATTATAAAATATTATTTCGTATATTTAATCTGTTTTTCATTAATAAATAATTTAATTTCTTTTGCAAAGGTTTTTTGTTATTTAATGAAATGAAAAAAAAAGACATAACAATTTAACGACCGAAAAACGGTCGGTATCCAGAAAGAAAAAACCGCAAAAATGGCAAATATTAAAATTAAAAAACCGCGAAAATTAATATATCGACCGACACACGGTCGGTAAATTATTAAGCGCCAAAAAAGAATGGCTGGAAGGAGCTATTTTCCGACCGCCTGGCGGTCGGTATTACCGACCGACGCCACATCGGTCGGTAATACCGACCGCCAGGCGGTCGGAACATAGCTCCATAATATTTTTTTTTTACTTTTTTATTTAGTCGGTAAACGGTCGGTAAATTGTTTCCGACGGAGAGTCGGTCGGTAAAAAACTTTTTCCAACTAATTATATACCGACCTCCTTTTGCCGACCGAAGACAGTCGCTAAGTTTAAATACCGACTGTTAACGGTCGGTAAAAGGCGGTCAGCCGAGGCTTATTTTTTTGTTGTGCATGTTCGTGGCACCTTAGGTCACTAGATGGGCGGTCACTTCATAGGTTATTTTCTTTCATTTATTTACCAGTTCACAACTTGACTCTTTTATCAAGATTTTACCTCTAGTCAACTCTATTTCAACTTGACTTGACTCAAAACTCTAGACTAGACTTCATAATACACGCATACCATCATAACAATTTGAAAATTACCATCCAACCTAAATTACTTCAATTCATCAAGTTCATACAATAATACATGTAAATATCATAATTCAATAATGATAACCCATCATTAAATAAGAAATAGAAATCAAACCTTGCACCTATTCCTCCAATATACACGGCCTTCAACATAAAGATATCACAATAATTCATCTTTCACAATTAAACAATTAAAATAGGGTTTTTCTCACTAATACCCATGTGTTTTTGCATTTTCTCAAGTGTACCCACTTTTACCTCAGCTGATCCACCATTAGTCAACCATAACATGATTTGCATCATCACTAACGACGTTAGGTGAGAGTAATTACTTCCGTTAGTTAAGTTCAAATGCAATTAAAAAAATGAAAAATAAAAAATAAGAGGGAATTAGGAACTGTTTCTTTGAACTGAATCTTGTTGAACTGAAATTTTATTTTTTTATATTTCCATTTTTTAAATTTTTTTCTTATTATTTTTTTAATTTGAATATTTTTTATTTAAATTATAAATTATTTTAAAAAACGATCCGATTAGTTCCAATTTGCGTTTCCGATTCGCCTCAATTTGCACTTATTTATATATATGTCAAAAAAATGCTCTCTCAAGGTTTTACGGGTCATTTTAACCCTTAAGGTTCAAATTTGATGTCAAAATTTGAAAAAAAAAGTCTAGATTCGCCCAGATTTACGTTCCTAATTAATTCGCCTCGATTTTCGCCATTAATCTATGTGTCAAAAAATTGCTCTCTCAAGGTTAGCCCTGATTTGAAAATAATAACTAATGACGTTAGTATTGAGTTAGCAGTAATAGTGTTCTGGCCAAAAAAGTCGGTCCAAAACCATCGCCGAAAAATCTACCGGAAAAATTCACTTGGAAACCGTCTTGGAAAAATTGGTCGAAAACCATCAGCGAAAAAATCGGCCGGAAAAATGTTGTCGGAAAAATCGGAGAGAAAAACGATGATTAAAAATTAATAACATTAATAATAACAATGAAAAAAATAATAATAATATAAATAATAATACCAACTAAAGTTAACGTCGTTACCTTAAGTTAACGTTTCATCATTAAATTGGGTATATATCATAATCGATGCTAAATTGATGGGCACCTCTGAGAAAGTTGGAAAAAAATGGGTACACCTGAGAAAATGCAAAAACACATGGGTACTAAGTGAGAAAAACCCTAATTAGCTAATTAAAAATACAAGCCTTACTAGATTAAAATAATTTCAAGAAAGTGTTCAAAATCTAATCTTTTTATCAATTGAATAATAAAAATCTACTCTTTTTATTCCTCAACACACTCGACATTTTTTGAAGATAATTAGTTAAAAATCAAGGTTTTAATCTTCCTCCTTTTATTCGAAATTTTATGTGCTTTAAACAATTAAATTAGACTATCTTTATAAAAATTCCATATAAATCAAAATTCCGAATGCAAATCTTACTAAATATCATCATCACTCGACATCATCTTTATTTTAATCAAGATTAATGTTTTAAATTCAAGTACTTAATTAATTCAAGAAATAAATCAAGAAAGTTATTAAAGAACATAGTTAGAGCAAGATTAACACTAAAAGATCAAGTCTTGAGATATCAAGATTGTTCGAAAATTACAAATCAAAGAGGTATCAATTCGGTATTCAAGGTTTCAACAAGGAAATCAATTAATTCTCAAAATTACATGGCAAGAATCAAAGAACAAGCATGAATTTACGCTCGAACATAAAATAGTATCATAAAAAATATTATGAAAGTATTCGACCATCTTGTATTATTATCAATAATCAAGTTCTAACAATTCTAAAACAATTCTAAGCAATTCCCAACAATTCTAAACATATTCTAAACTTTTTCTAAATGTTATAAATCTAATCTCTTCTAAGACTAAGGAGAACAACTAATTGCCTAATAATGGAGGGCAAAGGATTCGAAATTCTCTAGGGTGGCCGAGTGGTTCAACGAATCATCTTTGGTTCCTTTTGATCTCCTTGCTTCAATCTTTGAGTTGAGAAATTAATAGAACAATTTTTAGAAGTGAATAGAAATTTTGTGATTGATTGAAGATTAGAGAGAAAGAAAAATTATTAAACTCCTTAAGATGTTATGGGAGCCGTGTGGTTTCATGAAGTAGAGGGGTTTTGGTTTCCTAAATTTTAGTAGGGAGATTAGGAGGATAAAAGCTAGATTTTTAGGAAAGGTTAAATTAGATCTAGATTCTTAATTAAGGAAAATAAAATAAATTAATTAAATTAATAAAAAGAAAATAAGGGGGTCGAGTGGTTGGTCATACCATGACCTATTGGGTTTAATTTTGGCAAGGCAAGTTAGTTGGTTTTGGGCTTGGGTCAAAAAAATGGCTTATTACAAAGCTAACTTAATAATTAATTAAATAAATAATTAATTAATAGAATTTAAAATAGCCCAAAATTTTGGGGTATTACATCTATAGGTAATAAATGTATAATGGAAAGTAAATTTTGATCATAAGAATACATAGAAAATTAATATATAATCAAAACTAAATTACTTATAATTAATTAGAATTAAGGTACAAGTGTTATTTTATAGGAATTAAATCACACAATAGATCTAAAGATATGTTTCATATGATTTGTTGAAACTCTATATGATGCACTTCTTGATGATAAAACTCTGTATGATGCACTTCTTGATGATTTCAATAATAATATTATGATTGCTTACTTGCGCTCTCTTTCCCATTCCCCTATTGATTGTCTTGCAATGGATAACTTGATTAATGAATCATATGAAACAAATTCCAATGAACCAATTGAGTTAATAAAATCAATGGAACAATCAGAAAATTGCACCCCTGTAATAGAAGAAACGAGACAATAAATCTCGGTAATGAACATGACATAAAAGAAGTGCAAAATGGTTTAACCCTTAATAAAGATGAGCACACCGAATTGATTTCTACGCTCAAAGAGTTTATTGATGCCGTCTTTGCTTGGTCATACAAAGATATGCCCGATATAGATAGTGAAATAGCGGAGCATAAAATTTCACTTAACCTAAAAATGAAACCCGTCAAACAAAAATTGAGGCGAATGAAACCCGATGTTGGTCTCAAAATCAAAGATGAGATCATTAAACAATTAGAAGCATGATTTATTCGTGTATCAAATTACCCAGAATGGGTTGCTAATGTTGAATCCATCCCTAAAAAGGACGGAAGAGTACGGATTTGTGTAGATTTTAGAGACTTAAACAAAACAAGTCCTAAAGATGATTTCCCACTACCACACATTGATATTCTAGTATACAACACTACCAATCATGAACTATTATCTTTCATGGATAGTTACGCAGGCTATAACCAAGTTCAAATGGCCACTAATGAATATATAAAAAAATCACTTTCATTACAGAGTGGGTACTTTTTGCTATAAGGGCATGCCATTTGGATTAAAAAATGCAGGCACAACCTACCAAAGGACCGCCACTACCTTGATCCATGACATGATGCATAAGGAGGTCAAGGTTTATGTGGATAATATGATTGTCAAGTCCAAAGACCAGCAAAGCCATATTCCTGCTTTGCGTAAATCCTTTACCCGGCTAAGGAAATACAATATGAGACCGAACCTGCAAAAATGCGCCTTCGGAGTAACTTCCGGTGAGTTACTCGGATATATAGTGAGCATGCAGGGCATAGAAATTGATCCTTCTAAGGTCAAAGCTATACTTGAAATGGCTCCTCCTTAAAATGAAAAACAAATTCGAGGATTCTTAGGTAAACTCCAATACATTAGCCGATTATCCAAATTGAATATGATTTGTGAGCCAATTTGTTGAGTCTCTTGATGTTTTGAATGATGACAAACAGTTGATAGGAACAATTGATAAGTAAAGAGTTTATGCAATTGTTCTGAAACAGCTGAAGTGTACTGTTCCTCAGTTACTCACTTTGAGTAATACTGTAATAATAGTTTTATGTCATATATTATATATCTGGTTGTGTAAGTTTGACATACATGTATTCTAGTACTTGAGACATGAAGAGCTACTTCAAGAAGACTGTAGTGAACCAACAAATGAAGAATCCAAGTGTCCAAGTATTGAAGAACATGAAGACTGAAGATTAGCCTTAGGGTTTTTTATTTATAGTCTTTTTGTTGTAAAGAATACTTAAGTAAGATAGTAGATTTGTAATGTTTGATCTTGGTATGTTGCAAACAACAAACTAGTGTTTAGTGGTTGCAACATGACTAATCTGAAGAACAGTTACTAAAACAGTTCAACATACTAGCAGATTGACAAACTGACTCGTAAAATATTTTGATGAAAGAATTCATATTTGGATTCTTCAAACATTTTGCATGAGTACAAGTCAGTTTGGTAATCAATATTAAGTACTAACAACTTTCCATATCTTTAGGAGATATTCTAGCAAATATTCAATGATCTTAGATTTTCGAATATTTGGTTGAAGATTTCCTAATTAATAGGAACAAATATTGCAGCCTAAGAAACCCTCTTGACTAGAATGTTTAGGGTTCCTAAAGGTCTATAAATAGAAGCACTTAATACCAGAAACTCTGAAAATTCTGCAATATTTCAAATAGCAATTTTTCGAGAGTTCACAAAAGATCAAGCAGAACAGTTTACTGATTACGAGAGCATTCAAACACAGAACTCAAACTTCATCTCTTGTAAGCTAGCTTTTTAGAAGCATCTTTGAGAGAAAACATTTCTTAATTTGTCACTAACACAGGGGTTAGTGATTGGGAACATTTAAGAATTCATTTACGAGTGCTTGTGAGTTCAAGTGCAAAACAACACTCTTGGGTTGAGAGTGAGCAAGTCTGTTGTATAAGTTTACAACAACAAAGTGTACTATCTTTTTGTTTCTCTGAGTTGATTAATAAAAGTTAGTAGCTAGGGTAGGAGAACGTAGGCATGGTTGCCGAACCTCGTTAAATCTGTGTGTTCTTTATTGCACTATTATTACTATTATATTGTTCTCTATATTTCCTCTGCTAAACAAGTTCACTGGTTCACAAACTAGAATAGTCAAGAAAGAAAATTTTAAAAGACACTCAATTCACCCCCTCTTGAGTGCTAGTGGGATCTTCAATTGGTATCAAAGCCTGTGTTTTTCGTAAGGGTAACACCTAGAAGAGTAGATCCATGGCTTCCAAGGAGTTAAATGGAATCGGGTATGATAGCAAAACACCCAAGTTTAACGGCAAAAACTATGCTTGGTGGAAGAACAGGATTAAGAACATCATCATCGGCATAGACTATGGGGATTGGTTGGTTGTAAAGAATGGACCATTGCAAATCACCATCAGTGATGACTCCGGCAAAACAGGTTGCCAAAATAGAAGACCAATACACGAGTGTTGATTTCAAAAAGTTGGATAAAAATGCAAAAGCAATGTCGATTTTTCAACAAGCAATCGGCGAAAATGAGACCAACAGACTCTCTACATGCATTTCAGCCAAGGAAATATGGGACACTCTTGAACTTGCCTATGAAGGCACCAGTGAGGTAAAACGTTCTAAGGTTAATTTGTTAATTATCAAAATATGAAGCTTTCAATATGAATCGAAATGAAACATTACTGACTGTTTTGGTAGATTCATTACAATAATAAATGACCTTAAATCTCTTGGAAAGACTTTCATTGAAGAGGACTTGGTTAGAACAGTGTTACGTAGCTTGACAGGTGCATGGATAGCCAAGGTAACTGCAGTGTATGAGGCAAAGACTTGTCAACTCTCTCTAGAACAGTTGATCGGTTCTCTCATGACACATGAAATGGTGGTCGATAAAGAGTGTAAAGGAACTAGTCAAGAGTTTAGCCACGAAGGGAACAGTTGAAGAAGAGAATGGTATTTCTATGATGGCCAAACGATTCGAGAAAAACTTTAAAGCACAAAGGAAAAACATGAGAAATATAGGTTATGGAAAATCAAGTACCTTAAACACTGGATGTTTCAAGTATGGAGAGACAGGACACATCATCCGTGACTGTCATAAGTGGAAAGACAAATAGTCCAGGAGAAAAGATAAGAGAGCCTTTAAAAGGGCTATGATAGCAGCCTTATGGGGTAATTCTAACTCTAGTTCTGATGAAGAGGAAGAAGAAACCCCTGATGATGAGAAGTGTATGACAACCATCCTAGAGCAGAGTGGTGAACTAGTTTAGGGGAATAGTTCATCACACATGTGTCTCATGGGGAAAACAGCAGGAAAAAGTTCTCAACAGGTAACAATTTCTAAAATTCGTGAGGACATGTATGAGTATGACATAGAAAATATGCTTGAATGTTTAGAAACCATGCTTGACCAATGTCTCGAGTTAAGTAATGCATATAATGTAATACCCCGTAATTTTGGACAAATATTTTGTAAATAATTATTATATTTATACTACAAAAATTATTTACTTGAATTTTAGACATAACATTTTAAGTTAATATATTATTTTAAATTAAAAAAATCGAAATTTCATATACATTCACATGATTTTTGGACATTTTAAATAAGTCTTATTTTCATAAATTATTATGGTCTCATGATTAAGCTAAATTTATTGAAAAAGTATTTAATTCCAAATGTCATTTATGACTATCCCAAAACCTAAAACGAAACCCAATAGGACCAATTAGGAAGCCCAAAAGAGAAAATGCAAAAAAATAAAAATAAAATAAAATAAAATTGAAAGCCATGTACACGGCTACATCATGCATGCACAAGGAAGGAGGGAAAAAAAATTACTTGCTAAAAATCTTCCACCCAAACATGATCATGAAATATTTTCTATATAATTCACTTGCCATTGTTTTCTCAATTCATTATTGAATTCCTTTATTACCAAGAATAACACCATTCCAAACTATGACTAAAACAAATAATCTTGATTACCAAAATATCCTCATGATTTTCTAACTTACCATAATACATAAACCATAAACACTATAAATACCCCATCCCAATGCACAAATTGCACCAACCCCACAAATCATCTTCCCCCTCCTACTCCAATCTCACAAGCACACTCAAAATTCTCTCTTCTTCTCTCTTCTTTTCCACAAATTATTTCTTCTATTTTCGTAGCCTTTATGCCAGGTTCTGTACAGAGCCAATTTTCGGGAAATTCTGGTCATTTTTAGCAAATTGTTGTTTCACAATGGATTGTTTCTCTCAAAATGTTCTTAAGGTTAGGCTCAAGAATCACCCGATTTGGATTTATATCAAAGGAGTTATGGCCTCAAAAAGTTTCTGCTACTTTCTAATGAGATTACATCTCATTCCTTCCTCTCTTTTCTCTTGGCTTTCACCACCACCACTATTGGTGGCATCCACCATGAGCCACATCTAGCCACCCTTGGCCACCTAGCCATCCTCCTCTCCTCTTGTTTCGGTTTTCTCTTTTCCTAAAAATACTATTTTAAATATTACATATTATTGTTATTATTATTATTATTATTATTATTATCATTATTGCTACGGTTTAATAAACAAAATTATTTAATGGTTTTAATGTATAAAAACAGAAAATTTAAGATATGATTCATGAAAATTAAATGTAGTCCATGCACATATAGTGAGTCTTGTTTATTTATTTATGTAGAGGGTGTTGATTCGTGATTTCTCTTAAGCTTCATAATAAAGCTTGCTTAGCGAAGATCAAGGTACGTTAAGTGGCTAGATATTTTATTAAAGTGTTTACATGATTGTTACGTGTTTATATGATACATGATATAATTTATGATTCAATTAATTTTGTATTACGTTAATTTAAAGTTTGATGACAACATTATTTTATATTTTATTAGCCTTATATTTTTGTCATGAAATTTTTAGATTCTGGAAATAATGTTTATGATTTGAATCATCTTATTATATTTTGAAAATAATGTTTTATGGAAAGATTTGAATCTTATTATATTTTGGAAAATAATATCATAGAAAATATTCTATGAAAAGATTTGGAATAACTAAATATTTTATTGATATTGTCATATCATTTTGAAAGATTAAGGAAATAAGGAATTTTGGAAGGTTACAATTATATGAGTATATTTTCTTTATACTCAACTCTTATTATATCAAAAATTTATTTGTGACCCCACAAGCTTTACAAGCTTATTTGTTGTTATGTAATCCCACTATGTGGATTTGATTGATAAGACTTTCGACTTTGTATGACCTAGTCTTTCTTCAAGGATAGCCTTTATACAGAAAGATACTAACTTGGGGGTGTGCACATTTAGAGAGGAATTGGGGTATAGGATAATTTTATTTTGCAATATTTGAATATTTTCAATATTTGAATATTTACATTCAATATTCATGGTTTGGAATATTTTTGGAAAATGATCATCTTGGATAAACAATTGTTGTCATATAATATGACTTGAGTATTTCAAAAGCATGTTTATTAAATAAAGTTTATCTTGACTTATCTTACATTTTACATACTTAGCATATTTTGCTAACCCGTACTTTATTTTGTTTTGGCTTTGCTCTACTTATCATTTATTGAAAAGTAGCTAGGTGTTGATGATCAAAGTGGACTACATGTTGCATCAGGGGCAAGGGCGTCATTCACCTAGATTAGGGTTTTAATTTTATTTTAAGTTATTATGTTTTGAAAACAAATTTTATTACATTTAATAATAAGTACCTTTAATTTCCGCTGCAAAGTTGTAGTCAAGTATATCACGTGGCGGTAATACGCCCAAGTCTATCTTTACGGTATTTAATATGTATTATTCTAGTATTTTCGTAGAGGGTAATTTGGGGAAGTTACAAAGTGGTATCAGTTTAAAAGCCTATGAAACAAATAAAATCAATCTTGTAATAAAAAATTTAAAAACAAATTTGAGTAGACTTAAGAGGGCATATAGGATAGAGTTTCGCACTTTAAAGAAAATTTATTTGTAAAATTTATTTAGTCTTTGGAGAGGTGATTGAGAAAAGATGTTCTGGTTCTCATTTGAGGCCTATAACAAGTATGATCTCTGTCTAGGCAAGGCTCTCCTCGACGTTGTGGGTAACTTACCTGGGAAATCAGACTTGATCATCATATATCATGAATCGAGTACATTATTATTATTATTATTATTATTATTATTATTATTATTATTATTATTATTATTATTATTAATAATAATAAAAAATGAGTAGAAATTATTTGAAGTTTGAAATATTTGTATGTGCATTAGTCATCGTAAGTGAATGTTGGGATTAAAGCCCAAATGTTTACAAGTTAAGCACATTATGCGTCTTTGATAGTAGAGTGTTATATGGTCCAAATGGAACAATGAAAGTTTTATTTTGTTTATACGATTGAGTTATAATTTACAAGCCTTGTTTTTTGGGTTATTTTGAATTATAGTATAACAATTATGTTGCTTTGGTTGAAGTTATTTTGAAGTTTGACTTATATGTATTACTTCATGTAAATTAAGTGGAATTTATGAGTCTTGAATTGCTTATGCGACATGGCATTTATGTGTAATTATATAGTTTATTTATATATTTAACACGGATATGAATGGTGTGTTGTCAAGTTAATTGGTTCGAATTGTCAAACCATGGTTAGTTACGTTTGAAATCTCATTTATTTATATTTAAGTGGATGTGTATTATTGGTTATGTGAGGTTAAGTTGTGAAATTTTAATTCCAAGAGAGGAAATTATTGGCTGCTCAAGTTAAAGTGAAATCTTTAAATTGCTTATGTGGCATTTTTATGCTAATGTGTATATGTGAGTTTGTGTGCAAACGAGTGAGAAATGAATACTTGGATACATACTTCTTGGAGCAAGTCATTATGATTAAATTATTGAATGATATAGTAGCTCATGTTGTCTCTCTTAGAGGTCATTTGGGAAGTAAACTAGTTTTAATTGAAGAAATTAAAGTCCTTAGATGCTGACCAACATTGTGGAATACCTTAGCCAAGTGAGATGAGAGTCAAAATGATGCCCAAGGCGAACTAAACTTTGTTAGACAAAAAAAAAAATAAGAGGTAGTTCTCGATAAGTGCCTATTTGATGAGGTTGGGAAAAAAGTTTAATGAAGTTTGAAAATATAGTTTTACCTAGCCTAATTGAGGAAACACAAGTATATGGGATTTATGAACTTTAAGATAATGAGCATGACCATTAAGGAGAACATACAATAGAATTCTCATAATTAATGAGGTTTACACCCAAATTTGCGTACCTACAAGAGTTATTAAGGCATATAAACTTGAGAAAGCTAAGGTTTGACTTGACCATTTAGAGGAATTGTGGATGAGGTCATTGTTTTTGGAAGGATTATTAGAGGAAAGTGGGATAAGTTAATATTTGGTATTGCAGATGAGGTTGACGATATAAAACTCATTCATATAGATAAAGGGATGAGAGGTTGAAAGTTCAACAAGTGATAGGAGAAAGAAGTCTAGTAGGATCGGAACTACTTGCATAGAAATAGGAACTTTAATCTGATGGATGAAGGAGGAATAGATTCGAGAAATCAATTAAATGTCTTGTGGAAATCATTTTGAAAAAAAAAAGGTTAAGAGAATGGCAGGAAAACCCAAGAGATCGTATTTCTACACGCATGGGAATAACAATCTTGAGCAAGATTGTGAAGGCAAACATGTGACTTGTCGAGTCATGATAGCCAAAGCTTGGGGCATCCAGAGTATGAATGTTATAAGGAGACCCATAATATGTTGATTTATCACCCAAGCCACCCAAGACTATTGAACCTTAAGTTGCGACCAGTATTAATACTATTGTGTGTTCAGTCTTGAGGTCGAAAACTTTTGATAATTTGGTGGTTGGTACTACTGTTTTCTAATAGTTAAAGGTTTCCTAAAGTTCATATAGGTCACTGTGACGACCCGACTCGCTTAAATCGACGCGGAAGAGACCGACGAGTCGAATAGTCATAACTACAACTCAAAATACTTAAGAATTAAAACTAATTCCTCAAATTATTATTATCAAACTCCAAAAGTACAAATACCCACAAGTTTGTACATTACTAAACCCAAAAAGTCAAACTAAAAGTACTAAAATACGAGTAACTCCAACCACACGTCAGAGTCAAAAACCAACATGAAAGTCCATACATCAGTCCAAAACTATCTAAAAACAATAACAACAGAAAATACAACAAAGCATAACAACGTCGCTCGCCCAAACCAAAGCTAAGCAAGAACTTCGTCATCAGAATTACCTGTAAAACAGACAACAGTCCACCATCAGTGGCGAGTAACATAACTGACTCACCCTAATGGGAATACACATGAACATAGCACAAATCAAATAATCAACCAATAAACCAAAATAGGCGAGAAACATCCAAATCATGAACTCGACTCAAACATCCTAACCAAATTATCTTTGGCGCAATCATTCATATACTAGACCGGACTATGCTCGTACGAACGCATCTTACGCAATCGAACTTTCTACTATGCTAGGATTGAGAATCTTACTCCCAACCCCATGAAACCAATCTTACTGGAAATTCATGTCCTGTGAAACCAATCTTACTGGAAATCCACATCGAAAGATAACATAGTAGGACTCCAACTATCCCAATACCGCGGATGGAATAGGGGCAACGTCTTAACCCAAAAACAAAGAATCTTACTCAATGTCTTAGGCGTCTAGCAACGAAATCAAGCTAATCTTTAATTAAATCTCTTTAAAACTCAATCATTTTAATCATAACATAATTAAGTTCAAGAATTGCCTTTGCGCCTTGATTCTCGAAAATAATCAGTTAAATCACGAAGTTATTCTCAAGATTGCCTTTGCGCCTTGATCTTGAGTCTAACCAACATTAATCCATCATTTTTAATCCATTCTTTAACTAACTTTAACTCAATCTTTAACTTTCTTTATCAATTTAACCACTTTCTTAATTCCCAAGATTCAACCAAGAACCCATCAAGACTCAACAAGAATTCAACAAGAACTCAAAGAACTTAACAAGAACCCATAAAGAACTCATTCCAGATTCAAGAACTTCAATCAAGAACTCAATCAAGATTCAAGAACTTCAATCAAGAACTCATCCAACCACCATACATCATACGCATATCATCATCATCAAACCACGAATCTACCAACTCACTACTATCCAAAATTAATCAAACTTTAACGTAATCATCATGATCACAAACTCAACATATTCAATCATAAAATCATCATATCCATCATCAAAAATGCCATTAAAACAACATAAAAATTAGATTTGATACCATACACACAAATCATGATCAAAACTCCACAAATAAACCAATACATGCATTTAATCTATACTATAATCATAGTATACCAACTAGGTTGAGAAAGTATGTTACCTTATGGAAGATTAACACACAAAAACAACACAAAAAGCTGTCCGGAAAATGAACCACACGAACACCCAACACGGCACACACGGCACGGCTTGGCTTCAACCGCACGATCACGGGCACACCCACACGGCACCACTGCACGGCTGCTGCACCTGATAAGTGGTATTTTGGTAGTTATTTTCTTAGTTTTTATTAGTTTATTTTCTTATTTTATTTAGCTTTTGTTAGCATTTTTAGTCTTTTTAGTTTAGTTTCGCTTTTGTAGTCCCCTTCCCCTTTTTCTATGTGATTTCCTCTATTTTTCTTTGTTTCTGCGTTTTCTTCCCTTTTTGCAGGTCCCGAGTCAATTTCGGAACCCGAGGAAGCGAGCCGGGAACCTCGAGGAAAACACAATTCCTCTATGCCATTGTTGAGGCTAAAAAGGCCTCAGCGGGCGCTGGAAACCCCTCAGCGCCCGCTGAGATGTACATTGCTTGAGGCAGTAGGGGGCTTTAGAAGGCCTCAACGCCCGCTGGGAATTCCTCAGCGCCCGCTGAGATGTATTATGGTTCGAGGCAATTTTTGACTGAAAAGAGGCAGTAGCATTTGATGGCGCTTCAGCGCCCGCTGATGGCCCCTTCAGCGCCCGCTGATCATGAAGCTTCAGGGCACTTTTGATCACAAAGGAGAAGACAGCGGCCGCTGACCCCAACTCAGCGCCCGCTGTCCCCCTCCCCTGTTTTGAGGCAGTAGCTTCCCAAGAAGCTTGCAGCGGCCGCTGACCTAAACTCAGCGCCCGCTGACTTTAGTCTGCAGACCCTGAAGACCTATGAAAGTAGGGGTCAGCGGGCGCTGACCATTTTTCAGCGCCCGCTGACGCGCTGCTTTTCGTTTTGTTTAGTGTTTTTCAGCTGTTTTGCTCGACATTTTTGGGGGGTTATATATATACCCCCCTCTTCCCATTTCGTTTTTCAGCTGATGTTAGAGGCTCTTAGTTAGGGTTAGGTTTTATTTTAAGTTTTCTTCTTTAATTCTTCTTGTAATTTACATTTTGTTCTTAATTTATGCAAGTAGTATAGCTCCTGTTCTTCTTCTTCTTCTTGTTCTCCATTTCAAGGTAATTTCATAGCTTTCTTTACTTGTTTTCTTACTTGTTTTATGTACTTATTTTGTTATTTCTTATAGTTTTAGTTTGTTATTGTTGTTTAATTAGTTAGTTTTATTGTTATTTTCATGTTTGTTTAATTGTTTAATTTGATTTCATTGTTGTTTAGTTTCTAGTTTTCTAGGGTTTAGTTGTTGTTTTTGTTGTTTTTAGCCTTAAGTTTAATTTATGTATTTAATTATGCTTTTAGTTATGTTTTATTTATTTATGTTTGAGTAGTTAATTTCTAGGGTTTGGGGTGAAACTTCTCAAATCCCCCATGATTGTGATTTAGTTGTTCTTGGCTTTGGTTGTGATAGTGTCGGTACCTTAGGATTCGGTTATGTTGAGTCTTGTGTGTAGCTAGCATAGGATTCATTGAAGAATCCCCACCGAAGGACCGAAAGGTGAACGTGGGTGATGACTTCCTTTGCCCGATTGATGGAAGCACCACGAAAGTTGGGCCTTCGATCAAGGGAAAGTTACCGGTCTTCATGATTTTGTGCTTAGGACTTGTTAGATGTGTCGCTGCACGAAAGTGAGTTGTATACGTCTCTCCGGTCATCGTACTAGCTTGAAAGAGTGGTACGATCATAGAACGACCTCCCCTTATCCACGACCTAAGTCTAAGTTCGATTGATTCATAATCCATGGTGGTATGAGTTGTGGATCTCTTACCCTAGTCCCTTTTATTCTTGTTTCCTTAGTGTAGTTTTAGTTAGTTCACTCCGCCTCTCGCGACCATCACCCGACCTAGCTTGATCGACGCTCATGGCTAGATTAGTGCAACGTACCTTCCCCGTGTTCAACACCCCCACTCATACTACGACGGGGGTTTTTATTTGGTAAGAAAACCCCTCCTATCAGCACCCAATCACGGTTGCTGCACGGCTGCACCACCACGCACACACGGCCCCAACACACGAACCACCCGGCACTAACGAACAAGACCCAAACAACCCCGAACAATAATTCTTGATCAAAGGCAATGAAGTTTAATTTGTGTTTGAACACTTAAAGATCAAAGGATGATGAATCTTCAAGTTTGGGTTTAGAAAAGATGATGAACAATTGATGGCTTGTTCATCTCAATTGCGGCGTGTGGAAATAGGCAAGAGAGGGAGTTTTTGATGCTTTGAATTTGATGGCAAGAGATGGCAATATGTGTTTTAAATGAGCAAATGAGCATAAAGGGTCCTCAAGCCTTACTAACTTCTCTATATATAGAGTTAGTTAAGGTGTGAACATGAGGCAAGTGGCAAAATTTGCCACCAAATACTAGGGCCAACCGGCCAAGCAAGAGGAAAGGGCCAAATTTGGGCTTTCGTGATCAATTGGGCTAATTTACAAAAACCGCATGATTAAACATGCTTAAATCGATTTAGCCCAAACTATTAAATAATTAATTAGAAAATTAAATAATAAAAATTCTAATTAATTAAATAATAATTAAAATAAATAATAAAAACTGCAAATAAAATAATTCGAATTAAATCGAAATTATTCACATAAAATAAAATAAATAGTTCAAAAACAAATAATTTGAACTATACATATCATCACATAAATACACATAAATCAAGGCAGAAAATATCATAAAAATTAGGGTCGTTACAGTCACACTCTTTTATACTCAGATGAAAAGGTTGAATTATAAAATTAAATAATTGCTCGAATTTTCATATTTTTGATTAATTTTATTGAATTTACTTTCCAACGTGGAAGATGCACATATTGATGTTTCAAGTGGAAAGTTGAAATATATATAAAAATCTATGTGGAAGTTTTACTCATGCACATTATTTATATGATTGAAATTGGTTGAAACTTTTGATACGTTATTGGTGGAATAATAAGAACTTTCGATAAGTACTCCTAATAAATTAATAATATATGTTTGAATCGGCTAAAATTTTTATGGATAATTTTCTTGCCTGAAAATTGTTGGAAAAATATTATAGCAATTGTAAAATATATGCATATATATATATATATATATATATATTTGTTTTTCTTACATTAAAAGGATAGTTGAAGATGAATGTGAAATTCTGAAAATTAGAATTGTTTTACTCATCTAAGTAACGTGTTTTTTTTATAAAAAAAGAAGATATGCATAAATGACCGTATATGGCATAACATAATTGCTTATGTGATATCAAGTGTTTTATTCACACCATCCAAAGTCTATATGTGGTCAATATTGATGAATCCGTGGAAGTTTTGAGTTTCAAAGGATTTGATGGATATCGTGAAGACAATAATTATGATGAAATGTGTTTGAAAACAATACTATTGTTATGAGATATCTAATACTTTGAGGATCTAACGAATTCAATTATAAATTTTTATTGAAGTGCACCAATGATATTCAAAGGTTTATACCCTAATGGTTTTATGATAAAAAGAAAAAAAAAAGAGGACCCTTTTTAGTAAGACAAACTACTAAATATGTTTGGGAATATTAATAGTCGCATATATACATTTTGTTAGATAAATGATGAAATAAGATTTTTTTTTATAGATAAGTATGGATTATAAGAGTAAGAATTCAGGTTATTAATTAAAGGTTTTAAGGGGATGAAAGTTGATTTTCTTAAACTACCCAAGAATTAATGAATAAAATTTAAGGTCGTTTTGCCATAGTTAATTTTTTTTTTTTTTTGGAAGAGACCATAGTTAAGGTAATTGTGGAAAAATTGTGAATAGCTTGGGAACGATATATTTTAAGACCATTCTATAAACCTAATTAAGTGAGTTAATCCTATCAAGATAAACGATTTTCCTTTTACACCTGAGACCCATAACGGCTATTGAATTATTATGTGATTATTCATTTATTCATTCCCTGTTAACGGAAAAAAATTCCTTTCTTCAATCACGTATTTTTCTAAAAGTTTACAAAAACGGTTCTCTAAAATATAAAAGCATGGAGGGATGAAGGGATGTACAACATCAGAATGGAGTAGGACCAGCAAGAAATAAGCATGTGACTACTTTTGTAAAATAATGTCTTTTATTTCACTTTTACTTTTACTTTTAGTGTGTGGTATGTAGTTGCTAAAGTATTGTAACAATTCAGAAGGAATCCAATACTTGGGTACTCCTTCTATAAATAGAGAGCTTAGGAAGCTTAGTAAAGGCAGACTTGAGCCAGAAAAAAATTTGAAAGAGAAACTCAAGTCATCTAGAGAAAGATAGCCTTAAGAGAAAGAATGAGAGTCCATCTCTCCTAAGAGCAAAGACATCTCTAGAAATCATTCTGAGTGTTTAAAGTTTGTAATATTTCCTTAAATTAATAAAAGTTTTTTTAGAAGGGAACGTTATCCTTTCGAACCTTATATCTTGAATGATTTTCTTGCTTAAATTCTCATCATCTAAACACAAAATATTATAGAGTGAGACTACTGTCTAAGGTAGGAAACGTATTAGATCTGTGTTGTCCCTGATATAAGGGAAGCAAGGTTGTGGTTAGCTAACACAGTAAAGTCGGAAGCTTAGGAACGCCGGAGGATCCAGTGCCAACTAAGTTTAGGTATCGGTCAAAACTTTCTATCCGTAATTATTTTGTGAAGCATGGTGGGCTAATAAGGAGCTAGAATAATTTATTTAGATATAAGTAGTAGAACAGTGATAATTAGTACCATAAAAGTCATCAAAAGGTTAATCGAATATTAATTAAAAATTTGCATAATAGTAATCTAAAAATTATTAATATTGTTATTGTAGTATTAATATTAATTAAAGCAAAGTTTAGAACCACTTAATTTTAACACAAGGACTAAATCATAAATAGTAAAAGTTGAAGGATAATACTAAAAATAATTTGGTGAGTTGGACATTATTTATGTAAATAGTTTTGAAGTAATATTCAATTGAGGATTATATATGTTAAACACTTGTTTTGGCCAACATTTTCAGTTTTAATTAGAACCCTAAACAATGGATGTGGATTCATCTCTCTAAAATGTAATCTCCGTTTGTTTCATTTACCGTGGCTGTAACAGTGTAACTCCTCCTATCTTTGTGGAACTGTGACTGAGTTGGGCGTGGTTATTTTCCTCCATCAAAGCCGAGCTTGCTTTTCGAGGTAACATTTTTTTGGCCGTAGAATAATGGAAAATCATTTATACAATGGGGGTTGGGGTGGGGTTGGGTTCTTCTAGTGTGGGTAGATTTAGTTTTAAGCGAAAGGAGAATTTCCAATCAATCAAATTTTGTTGATAATATTTGCTGTAGAGTTTTGGTTATAACAACTGTTAAGATTATATGTTCACAGTTTCGTAACATATTATATGTTCATTTTGGGATAATATGTTTTACACAAATTCTTGAATACAACCGGTTGTATGGTTTCCTAACCATACGGCTGAAATTTTAAAGCCAAAGATTGTGTGTGCTGCAGCAATAAGGCCCAAAATAATATAAAACGCGCTTAGTAATAAAGGCCCAAACAATTTAAACTCTCTGCAACAAAAAAGGTCCAACTGGTTTGTAAATGACGGTTTTACTTTAATTTTATCATCATTATTTTTGAATTTAAATCAGTTATTTTTTGTAAGTTGGTTCAAAGTTTTTATGTGTGGTTACAAAGTGTTTTGGGGGTTACAAAGTGTTATTTGTGGGGTTACAAAGTGTTTTAGTGGGTTACAAAGTTTTTTGGGGTTACAAAGTGTTTTAGGGGTTACAAAGTTTTTTGGGGGTTAGAAAGTATTTTGGGGGTTACTAAGTGTTATTTGTGGGGTTACAAAGTGTTATTTGTGGGGGTTATAAAGTGTTAGTTGTGGGGTTACAAAGTGTTATTTGTGGGGTTACAAAGTGTTTTGGGGGAAGGGTTCCAAAGTGTTTTGCGAGGGTTACAAAGTGTTTTAGGGGTTACAAAGTGTTTTGAGGGGTTACAAAGTGTTTGTAGTGTGAAAAGTGTTTTTGCTGGTGTGTAGTACACGCGCGCGCCGCATTGTTAATTAACTGTGCGGCCAGCCGCGTGCAAAACACACTATATGTTTTATGGGGATTCAGGTGTGTGCATCATCATTTTGGGACAATATCTGCAAAAATTTAAATCAGTACAATAATAGTTGTCAAAACTCAAGTTTATATGAGTATAATAATTAAGGAGAGTCATCATATGGTGAACTAACTGTTTACGATGAACTTCTATGTTTCTTGATTTACTTTTGGACCTGAATTTGTCATAATTCATAACTGAACTCAATCAAACCAAATCCAAATCCTTATCCTAATCCTAACCCTAATCCAAAATTTGTTTGGTAGGACCATATGAGTATAACATCATCCAATCTTCCAACTTGTATATTATTCTTATATGCTAGTGAAATTTTTTGTCTTATTTCAATGTTTATCCATGATGATTCCTGATCTGGTTTTTTCATATGATAAATATAAATATTATATATTATATATAAATAATGCCCTACCTTGGTTCATAACCAATCAAACTGAAAATTCTCTGCTCTTCTTGCTTGGACAAGTTAGTTAGCTGTTTTGGATCACGGCTTACCTTCTGTATCATGATGACAAGAGAAAATTTGGACACATGCACGAGTTACATCGGGACTCAAATCCTTTGTCCCACATTTTGTGTTCCACTCATTTTGATTGGTTCAAAAAATTGTTGTAACCCAAAAAGATAGTGTTTTGAACCAATCAAAACTAGATTAACACAAAGTGTGAGATGTAGGATTTTTTTTTCCCGTTACATTGTCAAGATAGGTGTAAAGGTTGTTTTATTGAATTGGCAACTCAGCTTTGCGAAACTAAATAGTGGATCGCAGAGATAACCAGCCTCCTCAAAGTTTCTATTTTAAATTCTCATATTCCCTCTACTCCGACATTAGCTGTTCTATTCTTGCTTGGACAAGTTAGCTGTTTAGGATCACGGCTTATCTTGTGTATCATGATGACAGGGGATAATTTGGCGAAGATTTTTGGATACATGTATGAGTTACATCTTTGAGATAGGTGTAAAAGGTTGTTTTATTGAATTGGGAACTCAGCATTGTGAAATTAATTGAAGGGTATAAAATTATGGATCGCAGAGATAATCAGTCCCCTCAAGGTTTCTATTTTAAATTCTCGTATACCCTGTACTCCAATCTTCTTGTCAAAGATTTGTAATTGTTCAAACTTAGTTCCTTAATTCGCCCAAATTGGTAGGACAGATAGCTCGTACACTCGTGAATTTTTTAGAAGTGGCTATCACTTCCATCATTTTCCACAAAGGAGTTTATCCATGTGGTTTGTTGATTCTTCCCTTCTATATGTTTCTTTATTTTGTTGGGTTATTAAAGAAATTTAAGCCAAACTAGAATTAAGTTTTTACTTCTATTATTCAGTTTTGACTGGTAATAAATTAATTCTCAAACTAACATTACCCTTTTTTCTTTGTGAAATGATAAATACAACCTTTAGAGGTGAATATGGAGTTGAAAGTGAAAATTAGTCGAATCATACGACATTGACATTGATCAATGTGTGATTTGTACTTGTATTTCAAGTTAATAGCAGCTACGAAAACGTATTAAATGTATATATGCTTTTGCATATAATCGCTACCCGTTTGATTGGATAGATGATCTTTTCTTTTCATGTTTGGTTTAACTGATATAGGTGCATTTGAAAGACAGAGGTACATGAATTTGGTGGTACATAAAGCAAAGCATCCTGAACTCGAAGAGTACATACATTCCGCTGTCGATGGACTTTTTCCTTTCCTAGAAAAGGTTGCTTTCTGTTTCCATGTATTTTATTTATTTTGGCTTGTGTTTTTTCGAAGGTAGTTCATATACTTCATAGATGTGGAGGATAGGAATCAAAGTGATACCAAGGCAGAAGCACCTTTACAAGTTCAATAATCTTTTCTGCTATCCCTACTTTTGTGTTGCGGTTGATACAAATCATGCACATATTCAATTAGTAAAAATTGCCAAGAATAAATCAACTTTTGGCCGGTCTTTCGGTTTAAATGATAACAGGATTAGCTTAATTCTGGATTTTCGAAAGATTGGCTTAATTGTGGTAGACCGGCTAAAAGTTGACTTATTTTTGGCAATTTTTCCATTCAATTATTTACCAAGGATTTTCTAAATTTTTCTTTTTCTATTGTGAAGTAGGGTTTTTGTTGATAGAGTAGCAGTTATATTCTTTGACACTGTAAGCACCACATTGGAAAGATACAATTTCAAGCTTCAATTGAACCAATCTTATGCATCACTATTGGAAGAGAGTGACTTTGAATTCTCTCTTAGATCATTTCTAGTTAAGCTCGACATGTCAAAGGCCCTTGTCAAGGTTTTGCCAAGAGGTACAGTGGTTGCAGTTGGGCAAGTATCTACTTACATTCATATTCTTTCATGTTTGAGAAGCTTGGCTGTTTAAACCTGATTCTCGTTGTTCTATGATTTGATTTCTGAAATTCAAAAATTCTTGTTCAGTAATATGTAATGATTTTGTCATTTTTCTGCATGGGCTAGGAGTTGAAATACATCTTGAATTTCTGTGGATGTGTAATGAACTAATATTTAGAGCAGGGGTATTTTAGGTAATTTATAATAATTTAGAGACTAGGAACTAGTAGAAGTTTCTAGAGTTTCTTAGGTTACATTATCTATAAATATAGCTTAGCAAGAAGAGTAAAAAATTATCCAGAAATATTTTGTGAAAAAGCTTGGGCATTTGAGAGTTGTGACCTAAAGTCACTCTTGGGAGATTTGCAACCTTAAGTTGCTAAACTATCCTTGTATTACATTTTTGAGTGATTTAATCAAATTTCCAGAACTTTATCCTTGCAATTTTCAGTTCTTTACACTTGGTATTAGAGCTGGTACAATCCTGGAAGATTAACTCTCCGGAATTTTTTTTTTTTTTTTAAAAAACATGGTAAATGCTGGAAGTGATGCAGCAAAGCTGATGCACACTTGGATTCACGATGAGTTTTTTAACATCATGAGCAAAAGAGATCAAAGGAATTTCAAATCTCGAAGAAGAATGGTGCATTCGGCAAGAGCTTCAACTTCCTGAGTTCAGCGGCAGCAACTTGAATGACTGGATTTTCCAATTGGAAGATTCCTTCCATTTTTTTCAGTTAGATGAAGAGGTGAAGTTAGAGGCTGCCATCATATCACTGGATGGCGACGCCTTGCAGTGGTTCGAATGGGAAAACCAGCGAAGACCTTACTATGAGTGGGAAGAATTAAAGGCCATGATGATGCAACATTTCAGTTCATCATCAAAGATCTCCATGAGCAGTTCTAGTACAAAGTTGAGCAAAAAGGTAGAGCACCAGAATTTCTTACCTCATGCCATTGATATGGAAGGGTCTGCCGTGGTTGAGCAGGTAGAAGCTACTACTAAACAACCCACAAGTCAGCTTGGTGCAAGCATCAATCCAAGTCCAAAGGAATTGAGAAAACTGGAAGCAAAAGTGGCAGGGGGTGAACTGGTGAAATTGGAATTAAAAATTAGATTGTCAGTCCTTAAATCCACCCAAATGCCGCCATCAGAGAAAAGAAACCAGAGGCAAGATGCAACTAGAGATAGGTTTGGTTCCTTTGAGGTTTATCACTCAGGCAAAGAGCATGTTGGTTTGCCCAAGGGAAATTCGAGTGGTGGGATAACCAGGAGAGAGGGTGATTTTGGAGGGGGGTACTGTGGTTAGGGGTGTTCATAAACCGGTTCGGACCGGAATTTAGACCGGAACCGGACCAATCCAGACCGGAACCGGACCAATCCAGACCGGAACCGGTCCAAACCGGTCCGGTCCCCGGTCCATGAAAATTGTGATTCCGGTCCACCGTCCGGTCCGGTCCAAACCCGGTAAATTCCGGTCCAGACCGGTTTGGATCGGAATCTAAAAAAATTAATAAATATTTTTTTTTTAATAAAAAAAGTGTATTTAAATTCCGGTCCGGTCCGGTCCAAACCCGGACCGGTTAGAGAAAAAAGTTTTTTTTTAAAAAAAAAACTAACCGGTCCAGGTCCGGACCGGTTTGAACCGGTCCGGTCCAGGTCCAGACAGGAATTGAACCGGTCCGGTCCGGTCCAGGTCCACAAAAAATGTGGATTCCGGTCCACCGGTCCGGTCCGGTCCGGTTCTGGACCGGTGCACACCACTAACTGTGGTGGAGGTAGGGTCTTTGCAGGTGGAAGAATCGACGGTCAAACCACCACTTGCGGTGGCTGGAATGGAGAAGGTGGTGGTTTTGCAGAAGGTGGATATGATGCTCACAGCTCTGGAGGTGGATCCGGGTACACTTCCTGTGGTTGCTCCTTTGCTGGCGGCAATAGTGGTGGTAAAAATGGGAGGCATTCATGGATGGTGAGGCTACAGAAAATTTCAGAAGTAGAGTGTGGGAGAAGCTTTGTCTCTACTAGGTTAGGGAAGATACTAGAAGTTGTTGGTAAGGGCAATTTGGTAAAAGCAGAAAAGGCTGACATGAGTCAAGACAAATATTTATTAGTAAGTGAAACAGACAAACTAAAAAAATTCATGTAAACAAGGAGAGAGAAAGCAAGGAATTGGGCCTTCCAATTTAAAGCCCACTTCTTTTAATGAAGTGAGACACTTTTTTGAGCCAATTATTTCAAGACCCATTCCCATATTGTCATCTTCTCAACCCATCAACTTCAATTCTAAGCCCACCCAACAATCTAACCTTTAACTTATAGCCCCATACACCCATCAATATATAGACTGCCTGATTCCCTCACCCCACAAATTCCTAGCCCTTTTCAGAAGCATGCAAATGGGCCCAAATCTGTTCCTGAGCCCAAATTTTCTAACCCTCATTTGTCAACTATCACAAACCCACCTCTTTATATGCTCATTTTTACCCCCCAATCACAACCTAATATCACAAGTTCACACATTTTAAACCTCAAAATCCCTAACCAAACTAGCAGCCTTCAAACTTACCCACCCTACATCCAACAAAGCACCCATCCACCCCAATCCTTCCAAAATCAAATTCCTCAAACCACTCTTCCTTCTTATCCTACGAAGGCAACTACTTTACCTTACCATCACCGTAGCCTACCTACCAAGCATGACCAAAATCATCACTCCAATGGCCGGAAATTCAGCGCCAATTATTTTCCACCTTGAGGACAAGGTGGAACTTTAGGGAGTCGGTATTGTAATGAACTAATATTTAGAGCAGGAGTATTTTAGGTAATTTATAATAATTTAGAGACTAGGAACTAGTAGAAGTTTCTAGAGTTTCTTAGGTTACATTATCTATAAATATAGCTTAGCAAGAAGAGTGAAAAATTATCCAGAAATATTTTGTGAAAAAGCTTGGGCATTTGAGAGTTGTGACCTAAAGTCACTCTTGGGAGATTTGCAACCTTAAGTTGCTAAACTATCCTTGTATTACATTTTTGAGTGATTTAATCAAATTTCCAGAACTTTATCCTTGCAATTTTCAGTTCTTTACAGGATGCAGATTGCAGATGGGAAATAACTGCCTATATTCGTGCTGAAGCTCAGATTGGTACGAGCAATGATGCGAAACTATAGATCCCTACTGACACAAAGCAATGGCAGAAAGCTCCACTGATAACTCCTCTAAAGTCCATGAGATCTGACCCTCTAGGTTTACAATTGTATTTGGAGCATCCTGATTTGTCTGACTAAAAAGTTTGATCACATATAGTTCAAAATTCTATTGAGGTACATGTTTCTTTCCCAAATCCCTATAGCAAAATGTTTAATCAGATACGAGTTCGAAATTCTGTTGAGGTACATATCTGTTCTTTCCCAAATCCTAATAGAAAAATGTTTAATCAGATACGAGTTCGAAATTCTGTTGAGGTACATATCTGTTCTTTCCTAAATCCCAATAGCAAAATGTTTAATCAGATACGAGTTCGAAATTCTGTTGAGGTACATATCTGTTCTTTCTCAAATCCCAATAGCAAAATGTTTAATCACATATAGTTCAAAATTCTATTGAGGTATATGTCTGTTCTTTCCCAAATCCCAATAGCAAAATGTTTAATCAGATACGAGTTCGAAATTCTGTTGAGGTACATATCTGTTCTTTTCCAAATCCCAATAGCAAAATGTTTAATCAGATACGAGTTCAAAATTCTATTGAGGTACATGTCTGTTCTTTCCCAAATCCCAATAGCAAAATGTTTAATCAGATACCAGTTTGAAATTCTGTTGGGGTACATATCTATTCTTTTTCAAATCCCAATAGCAAAACATTTAATTAGATACGAGTTCGAAATTCTATTCCGTTCCAATATTTCTTAAACCTACTAAAGGTGAAGATTTTGACATGATGTATATCCTTTGAAGAATGTAAAAGCTTGAGTAAACTCATTGCATTACATAGTATTAATTATGCTCTTAATTTTCAATTGCCTCTGAATTTCAAAAGGCCATACCGCGGTACCTATTTTTCTGTTTTCTTATTTTCTTTTTTCAATTGCCCGTTTGTTTTTGTTAATAAATTGTGATAATATTAATGAATTTAAAGGATAATTTTGTTAAGCAAAAACCTTATAATCCATATTGAAAACATGTTTTCATTTCCAAGCTTAATTTTTTTTTTTCTTATTTTCCATTACAATTTATTACAATTATGGATATAACAGAATTATTCTCCTTATTCATTAGATATAACAGATTCAATGGCTACAAGATACTACCGCCGTTTTTTTTTTAACTCAGTTTGACTTTGTCACTATTCACAAGTATACTTTGACTATCATTTGTGATTTATACATAAGATAAAACATAGTCATGTGGAGTCTCATTGGATTCGTTTCAACATGTAATTTTTTAATATCTAGTTTTTATAATTTTTACAAACACACAATTAAAGATATTAATCTTCAAAATAAAGTTAAGTGAGTAAATTAAAAAAAAAAAAACGAAGGGAGTATAAAATTAAGAATAATTGCTTCTAACAATATTGAACTTTTAGCCATTCTCAAATAATAATGTAACCCTTACATTATTATTTTAATAAAGCAACTTTTATACCCCATTTTCTTTGTGTAGGATATAAGAAATTATTACGTGAGCAAGTGCTAATTCTTATCATTGATGTGAAGTGGATTTCGATGTGTTAGGTAAGTGGTGATGGATTTTTGTTGTTTTAGGTAGTTTTGGGTATGGTGATTATGAGATTTATCCTACTCAAAGAAAACTATATATAAAGCTTGCATTATTATTATTATTTATAAAGGGTCAAAATGTGACTTTGTTAGAAGTAATTATTCTCATAAATAATGCAACAGGTGAAAGTGTAAAAAAAATTAAAAAAAAAAAAAAACTAAAAAAAAAACCATGGAATGAACCAGATGAAATGAGGCACCTCAGATAGCGCCGTCAAGTATTTCAAACAGCAGTAAAAGAATAGTAATAATAACATCAGCATTAGAAGGATTGAGTGGTACTCAAATCAATCTGCAATTCAAGTGAAAACATAGGTTGTTTTGAGGTAACCAAATCAAAGGCCAGTAGACATTTAAATCAATGAAAGTTGCTCAATATGAAGAAGACTGGATTAGGCTGCATATGCATAAACAAATGCTTCTAATTATTTGAATTTTGTACAGTCATGAGGGCGATAATGTGTTTTGTTAATAGATCTGGGAGTTGGATTGTATCCAATCGGGTTCGTGTCAATCCTATTCATCTAAGCCCATGGGTTGTGTCGTGTCAACGTGCTTATACAGCTCAAACTCTTCAACTCAAACCTGTTAATAATGGATTAATTTTGTGTCGGGTAGATCGGTCGTCTGAGTTTTTGGATGCTCGCATTAGGTTGAAGCCTCTCAATCCTACCCCGACCCATTTAAAAAAAAAAAATTCGTGTCAATCCGCGTAATTAAATGGGCCAAACTATTTAATTCAAACCCTTTAATAAAATGGTTCAATTTCGTTACGGGTTGGCAGATTTTGTCAACTTTTACCACTTTTTTTTTACTTAATTTGAGCTTATAGACCCTGGCAATTGCATCTTTCTTTTCCATCAAAATAGCAGCACCCATTTCTCTTGGGAGAAAAATGAGTGCGTTTTATAAAAGGGATATAGAAGAAATAATAGTATAGATGGGAGCTTAGTTTTAAAAGGTACAAGGCGCACCAAGGCGCAAATAGTCGTTGGAGTCTAGGCGCAAGGCGAAGGCGCACGCCTTTTGTAGGCGAGGCGCATGTGTTTATATACCTATTTCAAATTAATTTTTTCTTTGATTGTAATTAATATTTATTAAAAAGATCCATCATTTACATATTGACATTTGTAAACCTAAGATAGTCTTAATTTGAAAAAAATCAATCATTCTTTAACTTGTAACTTAAATCTAAGCTATTTTACACAAGGCGCTCAAAGGCGCAAAAGGCACGCGCCTTCGAAGTTGGCTGAGCCTCGCTTAGCTAAAGCGCAAATCCCAGAGCATAGGAGCGAGTCGCACTTTTTAAAACTAAGGATGGGAGGGTTTTGATCACTACTTTCGGTTTACATTTTCCTTTATTTAGGAAATGCAAATGTGTCATTGTGTTATTTGATAAGTTTGTTTGTCATTATGTTCAATTAATTTGTCATTAGGAAGACAAAAATATAAGAACTTTGTCATTAAGTTTCACCATGACCTAGCCGTAACCACCTCAACCAAAACTAAATGTTCGTCAAATGCAAAACTAAACTAACAAACACAAAGTAGAAGGCAACTACTTTTCAACACTTTGGTATATGATTGATTCTCATGCCAAGGCATATAGATCGTCTAGTAAGGTCCTGCAAGAATGAATAGATGTTGAAGACATGATCCATTAGCCATTAGACTAACAGTATGCACATCACATCACCAAAAGAGATCACAACAGCTGTACTCAAAATCAGCACATCTCGTTAGCTGTTCAATGCAAGATACTAACACAGATAGAGATGTTCAGCACATAATCATCTACTACAACAAGATTGTTTTTAACTCTGGAAATTTACAAGAAATATTCCAGGTACAACAAATACAAAAGTAAAGTAACCAAGAAAAAAACCATGAAAATGACAGAAAAGTGAATTCTTTCTTTCACCAACAAAAAAAACTGCCAATATGATGACGATACAACAAGTTGAATCATTTCTCACAACTTGTCTTCAAACTCAGAAAGTGGAGTCATTTGCTCCTTCAATCCCTTCCTCTTACGAATATCAGTCACAAGGGTAGATGCTTGAGACCCTGCTTCTAGGGGATCCGATGTCATGGTGTCCCAATGATCAAACACACACTGTGGGAAGGCCTGTCCAGATGTTGCGGCTCTCAAGTTACCTGAAAACCCGAATGACTCAACAACAGGAAGGTATGCCTTGATGTTGTACAGCGGGGTTCCTGGCCTCTGTACTTCTTCAAACACGTGCCCACGTTTCTGATTCAGAACACTGTAAATACCTCCAAGAGCGTTTTCAGGAGCTTGGATTTCAACCAGGTAAACTGGCTCCAACAGTCTTGGCTTTGCAGTCAGCTGAGAAGCATAAAGGACCCTCCTTGCAGTTGGAATAACTTGACCTCCTCCTCTATGAATGGCATCAGTATGAAGAACCACATCACAAATTTCAAAGCAAATACCTCTCATGTTCTCTTCACACAAAGCACCTTCCTTGGAAGCCCATTGGAAACCAGCAACAACTGAGTCCTTAATTTCATTAAGATATTGGACCCCCTTACACATATCCACCACCATGTTGGGACCGGTGGTTTCTGGTCCGAAACACCAGATTTTCTTAGCAAGATCCTTGTCCCAGCCAAATTCCTCGGCCAAGATCTTGGAACGGTTCTTGGGGTCGTCTCTTGGGCCAATTCTCCCCTCGTCGATGGCTTCTGCGAGCCCATCTTCCAATGGACGGGCTTCCATGTAGAGACGGTTGTGCTTGTTAGGGGACTTGCTCATAACGGTACGGCATGATCTATCGAGGACCGTCTCACGGAAAGAGACGACAGGGTCAGACTTGATGATTTCAGCTCCACCCATGAAGTCATCCTGAAGATCCTTCAAACAGATTTCAAGATGGAGTTCACCAGCACCAGAAATAATGTGCTCTCCAGACTCCTCAATGCTACAGACAACCATAGGGTCTGACTTTGCTAAACGCTTCAGACCTTCGACAAGCTTGGGAAGATCAGAAGCAACCTTACATTGCACAGCAACACGAACAACAGGTGACACAGAGAACTTCATAGCACGAATGGGGTGAGCATCCACTTCTTTCTCACCTGTAAGAGTAGCGTTCTTTGTGATAAATTGATCCAAACCGACCATAGCAACAGTGTTTCCACATGGAACATCCTCAACAGTTTCCTGCTTCTTTCCCATCCAGATGACAGTTCTCTGGACGTTCTTAACATATAGATCCTTCTTCTCCCCAGGAACAAAGTTAGGGCCCATGATCCTAACTTTCATACCAGTTGAAACTCTTCCAGCAAACACACGGCCAAAAGCAAAGAACCTACCCTTGTCAGATGCTGGAATCATTTTTGACACGTAAAGCATCAAAGGTCCCTCAGGGTCACAGTTCCTGATGGCAGTGGCATAGATATCATCCATGGGCCCTTCATACAAGTTTTCCACACGATATTTCTGGGCAATTGCCGGAGATGGCAAATGATAGATCATCATTTCAAGTAATGCAGTGCTAGCTGGTAGCCAAGTCTGCATGACACGTTTCATCAATGCCTTACCCATCAAATCTTTTTCTTCACCCTTCATCTGGATACCAAGCTTTGTCAACATGGGCCACAGCTTGTCCTTTTGATCATTCATGCATATACTGATGATTTGTTTGATGGGCTCATAACAAAACTGAACAAAACCACGCTTGCAAGTAGCGGAACCAGTATTCTTGGTGGTCCACTTCTTGGTAGCTGGATCAAAAAAGTTCTCACCCCAAAGACGTTCCATCATCTTGGTCTCATCAACTTTGAACTTGGAGGCGTACATCTTAGCAAAGTTAGAAAGAGTAAATGCCCAACCGTGAAGACCAGCTGAAAAAGCCACTGTTCCTTTCTCAGGGTAAACTTGGACATCACCAAGAAGAGGATCTTCATAGGTAGCCATGATGACATTAGCATTTTCAATAACCTTTTGAAATGTTGTGTAGGCCTCCTCTCCCTCAACCTGAAGCTCAAGGAAGCAACGATCCATCTTGTTAACGGTCAAAACTGGCCTGATTCTCTCACCAAGAGCCTGTCGAAGGACAGTCTCTGTCTGGACACACACGCCCTCAATACAGTCAACCACAACAAGGGCTCCGTCAGTGATACGGAGAGCAGCTGTGACTTCAGATGAAAAGTCAACGTGCCCGGGGGAATCAATAAGGTTGATGAGATAGTCATTACCCTTACGGTCACCCTTATAAGCATCCAAAGACGCATCTGACATCTGATAATACAGAGAAATCCCAGTGGACTTGATGGTGATACCACGCTCAGCTTCATCTGCACGGGTATCAGTCATCCTTACATCACCAGCAACTTCCTGGGCAATAATACCAGCAGCAGCCACCAAAGAGTCTGTCAGTGTTGATTTCCCTGAAGTTTAAGAAACATCAAGAGTTGTAAGAGCCGAGCAAAAATAAGTATAAACGATGACAAGTAGTAACTAATTAGCATATAAATTATGCATATTAAACTTGATAACAAGTTGAAACATTCAACAGGAAAAAAATTAAGCACTATCCTTAAACAAAATGCATTACCATGATCCACATGGGCTATGACAGACATGTTACGGATGTTGTGTTTCATGTCCATAATGGCACGGAGCTCATCAGCTGTAAACTTCACCTGCAAAGTACAAATTCAAAGAATTGAGTACTTTTTGATAACAAAATAAGCATTCGATTTAACTGAAGCAAACTCTCATGAAACTAAGTATACATACCATCTTCGCTGCTGTTTAATGTAACAGGCAATCAGCCAATATGAAAACGTAATGGGCTCTAGGAAACGAACCCTGTTCAACAATTTAAGAAGTCATTGCACAATTAGAACATGGTGTACAAAGAAAAGAGTCGCAAAGTGATTAAAAATTTCCAATGGATATACAATACACTCCCCCAAAATATACATAAGTTCATCAAGAAAAGTTGCTTTATCATATATTAATAATGATATTGACCAAAAATATCACTAGCTGCTAAAGCTTCGATCTCGAACCCTGTTTTCAGCATTTACAGAATCAATAAAAAGGCAATGAAGATGATAAAAACCCTGCTCAGTGCTCATATAATTTTGTACATCATTCTAGATCCACAACACAACATTGAATTCAATCCTGCTCATATAATGAGATGATAATACAGTAAGGTGGCTAAACAACTCTTCAATGTTTTTCTAGTTATTGGTACACCCTTGGAGGCTAGGATGCATTACCCGTATCGTATACCGATACTTCACAGACAACACATACTTCACTCTAATTTTTTATTATATTTTTAAAAAAAATTACATTATTTTAGCCATTTTTTCGTCTTTCTATTATTATTATTTGAAAAGCTTTATCATTTTACTTAATTATGCTTTTACAAATATAATTCCTATGTTACAATTTCATATTTTTATGTATTATTTTCTTAATCATAACTAGAGATGGTTCGGGTATGGGTCGGATGCAGCAAGACCCGGACGCAGACCCGTTTTATTAGAGATCCAGACCCGGTTTTTAAGAGATCCAGACCCTATGGGTTCAGAATTCTTAGACCCAGATCCAGACCCTTCGGGTCTGATGGGTCTTGGGTCCAAAATGGAGTCTTTCATATTTTTAATCTGTAATTTATAAACGCATACCAATTGAAAATTTTCAGAGTAATTCATATCTAAGTTTTTACTCTGAAGACTGAATGAACCAAATATATAAGAAATTAAGAATTCCATGATCATATGTTTCTGATTATTTCTCAAATAAGCTACAGAATAATCTTCAAAAAAGAAAAAAGAGGAGTATGTATAATCAGATTAAGTTCACTTCAAAGCAATAATTAGGGAAAATGGTGAATCAAAAATGGTGAATCGTAGAAGGATCAGAGAGTGTGTGACCATACAGACAAGACATTAAAGAATCGAGAAGCAATAAAAATAAAGAAGAAATTACCAACGAGAAGAAGAAGAGGAGGGTCTGAAATTCTGAAAGGGAAACTTTGAACTCTGATTTCTCAAACTCTAAAATAGTGATATAGAAGCGGCGGGTGTATTTTTAGGGTTTTCTTTTTCTTTTTCTTTTTTTTTTTTTAATTTTTGAAAACCAGCCAAATTTTAGGGTTGTCACGAGCAAATCTCTATTATATAAACCAAGGGGGTGCCATGGTGTCCCCTCTCAAAAAGTCTATGTTACCCCTCAAAACTTTCTAAAATTTAAATTTGTATCACTTCTAATTATTAAAGAAAGTTATTACAATTTTTGAAATGAAAATAGTACAAAATACAAAATTCAAAAAAAAAAACAAAAATACCAAAATTCATATTTTAAAATTCTCTATAAATAGACATCTATATTTTAAAATGGTACATTTTGATTATCGTAGAAATTTGGTTGCCAATAGAATATGATATATAATATTTCTTTTGTTCATTGTTGTGGGTTGAATGAATGAAAGGAGAAAAATTTGTTTTTGATTATATGAATGAGTGTGAATGTGAAAGATTTTTCAATTTTTCGAACAAATAACCTTTTTTTTATTTAAACAAATTAATAGATGTATTTAAAATATCATAGCACGCAAAGCGTGCATAGAAGGCTAGTTATTATATGGTCCCAGGACCACGTAGATTTCTGTGGTCCTGATCAAAACGACGTAGTTTAGGAGTAAAAAAAATAAAAAATTAACCGACTTCCTACTTTTAAGGATTCTATTTTGCAAATAGGGTGAAAAATAACTACTTTTAATTACGTATAAAAAAACTAATTAGTAGGTAACAACTAAAAAGTTCGCTTCCACTTCCCTAAGAACAATCTGCAAATGCATTCTATGGTTATCTGCACAAGATAATCTTTTGCTTGTATTCAGTAGTAAAAAAAATGAATATTCAGTTTAAAAAAATGAATATTCAATATTAAAAAATGAATAATCATTTTATTTACCACAAAAGTGAATGTAAATTCAGGTTCTTTGTGGTAAAATGAATATTTAGTATAACAAAATGAATATTCAGTATTAGAAAATGAATATTAAGTTTAGTTGGTGCAAAGTTGATTGTTGGTTCAGGTTCTTTGTGGTAAAATGAATACTTAGTATAACAAAATGAATATTCAATATTAGAAATTGAATATTAAGTTTAGTTAGTGCAAAGTTGATTGTTGGTTCAGATTCTTTGTGATAAAATGAATATTCAACATTAACAAAATGAATATTCAGTATTAAAAAATGAATATTTGATATACAATAATTAATATTCATTTTAGTTGTTGTCAACGTGAATGTAAGCTCAGATTTTTTGCGGTAAAATGAATATTTAGTATTAAAAAATGTGAATATTTAGTATTAAAAAAATGAATATTCGGTATTAAAAAATGAATATTCAGTTAAAAAAATGAATATTCAGTATTAAAAATGAATATTCATTTTAGTTGTTAAAACTGACTTGCTGACGCGCGAGACCACAATTGCTCTATGTGCTCCTAGGAGCATTGTATACTGTAGTTTAAAAATATTTTTTTTTTTTTATAAAAAAAGTGTGGTTAAAAAAAATGAAGCTTTTAGTTTTTTTTTTTTTTATTTAAAAATTGTGGTTAAAAAATGAAGCTTTTATTTATTTATTTTTTTTAAAAAAAAGAATATTATAGTGTACAAAAATAAAAATTAAAAAAAAATGAAGATTATAGAGTAAGAAAATGAAGATTCCTAGGACCACAAAAAGCTACGTGGTTCTAGGAGCACCATATAACAATTGGTTTTCAAGACAAAGTCAAGTGGGAGGCTGGAAGCATATATTTGCACCCTATGTACAAAAATTGGTTCTAATAAATATTTAAACTATTTTTGTAAATAATAATTTTCTACATATTAGATTTGTTGATTTTTTTTTTTTAAAGATAAGATGATCACTTAATCATTCATAGTAAGAGAATCCATAAGTACAAAGGAATTAGAGTTCGTGGGGAAGACAATTGTACCACACTTGGTGGATTTCAAAGGGAATAAATCGAGCTAAATTGTAGGCTAAAACATCTACATCGCTACTTACATAAGACCAACTAGCAAACTCAAAAGAATTGCTAACATCCAAAACATCATGCAAGATACAATCCAAATCAGTGAGACAAGATCTTCTTTTGTCAAGTTTCGTGTCCACCTCCGGTGAGTCGGTTTCAACAACCACCTGCTTCCACCCACGCTCCCTCGCCACCTTCAAGCCAAGCAGAACCGTCTGCGCCTCCGCTACCACCACAGACCATCTTGCTTTAACTCTCCTAGACGCTACAAAAACCACTTGCCCATCCTCCCCCCTTGTTGCCGCCCCCAAACCCACGAAGCCATCATCCCCAACTGAAGCATCCACGTTAATTTTCAGCGTTCCTGCAGTAGGTGTTGTCCAGTGCTTAACGGCTTGGGTCTTAGTCCTCTCTATTATTGGATAAATCTTCCTCGCATAGCTCCCATACTCATCCACCCACTTCCCTACTCTTCCGGCAATCACCGTAGCAGGGGTGTTGATGCCACCAAACACCTTCTTGACCAGTCCATTTTAGGACCGATTTTTCCGGCTCTTTTTGCTTGTTTTCCGCGCATTTTAGGCTTAGTTTTCCAAGTTTGAAGCCTTTTTAGCTTAGTTTTAGTTTATTTAGAGTTTTTGTTGAATAATGTCGTTTTATAGTTGTTTTCGTCAATAATTGAGCTATTTTGTGTTACTTATGCCTTTTGTTCTTTAATGTAGGTGTTTTGCGGGTTTCCAAGCGATTCTCGAAAGCCGTCAAGGGTCGTGAGAGTTCCCAAGAAGCTTAGAGAAGCATGCCGCAAAGCCAAGACCACAAGACAAGGCAAAGTGCACCCAAAGGGCATTTTTGTAATTTTTAAGGTTTTTCGGGCCCGAGGCCCGATGTCTCGGGAGACGTTCCGACCCGTCCCGAGAAACCCGAGCAAAAGTTGGAAGCATTTGGGTCAAGTCATGGTCGCGGACAGAGGTATAGGCGCGCCCACGACAAATGAAAGCTACCCGCGACAGCCAACAAAGAAGCAGCTCCAGCGCCTTGCTCGAGGCCTCACTCGCGGCCACGTAACCACCAACGCCGCGCCCGCGCTGCCCCCTTTGCGCGTCCGCGCCGGAGCCGCCCTCTGAAGCTCTGTTTTTGCGTGCTGTTCGTTGCTGCTGCGTGCTGTTTTAATGAGGCTCGTGCCTCTTCTTTTGCATGTGCCCTTGCTTCCCACCTTGTATATATATACTCTTAGGTACCTAAACACAAGAGAATAACACTTTAGATTAGAATTAAGTTCCAAAAAAATTAGATTGAAGTTAGGGTTTGAGGAGAGAGAGAACCTCTCTTCCTCTTCCCATAGTTAGGGTTTATGTTTACTTCTTGCTTCCATAGCTTTAGATGTAGTTTTAGCTTTAGTTTTCAATAGTTTGTTGAAGATGATGAATGGATTTGAAGGTTTGCTCAAGTGACATGGCCATTCCAACGAATTTGTACATCAAAATTCAATAAGCTCTCTATTCCTTCTCTTTGCTTGTTCTTGCTATTTTCAATGCTTTCAATCTTGTTTTTCTCATGTTTTTCAAGTAGTATAGTGTTTAAATTATGCAATTTCAAGTTTGCTTTGTTTATTTTCTTGCTTGTTGATAAATTTAGTGTTTAATGTTTTTATGCTTGATTTTTTAGTGCAATGCTCTTGTTCATGTTTTGTGAGTAGTTAATTTTCTAGGGTTTGATGGTGATGGGTTCATCAATTGAAATTGGGGGTTTTCATCTAGTTTTTGGTAGAATTGTGTTCATGGTTGGTTAATATTGGTGTCAATGAGCTTAGAGATTAGCTAAAGGCCATAGTTCATTTCTTGGTATTTTCGAAGTATAATAGGGCTTTGTCTATGAGTAAATTATGCTTTGATTTTCATTGCCCAATGTTGCTAGTGAGACCATTACAACGGGAGTCGGTGGTCGAGCTAGGAATCCACTTTAGGTACCTTATTAGAGTTTAATTCCCCTTCCTTGATTTAGTTCGTTCTTTAGACTTTTTGAAGTAATTCCCCCGAAATCAATTGAACCCGGATCCGACAATCCTAAAATTTAGTTTATTATTTTTCGCATTTAGTTTTAGCTTCCTTTTCAACAACAAAGCCAACATCGTCAATCGACCTAAATCGCACAACACAATTCACGACTTGTTCCCCGTGTTCGACACCCCCACTCATACTACAACGGGGGTTTTATTTTTTTGGTGAAAGAGCCCAAGAAACCCCTTCATCACTTCTCATTTCGGGCACACCAAATTCCCCACGCAAGATACACACCCCTTTGTCTCACCTTAGGATTAGCTTTCATCCAATGCATTATTAGATCACATCCTGTCCAGCAATCATCCAATTGTCGAAGCTCCTTACATTCACAGGCATGTGTAATTGACTCATCCTCTAATTCACAGAGTGGGCATTTTGCCTCCTCAATCAAGTGTCTGTACTTCAAAAGTCTTCTTACGGGAATGGAACATGTGCACAAACGCCAAAGAAAGAGCCTCACCTTAGGAATGGCTTCAACTCTCCATAACTCCACCCATGCTTCGTGGAAGGTCTCAACATCACAACCATTCCCAAGAAGATAGGCTGACTTTATAGAATAATCTCCATCCTTTAAGAAAGCCCAAGCTATCTCGTCCTCAGGTCCACTTTCACTAATTGAGATTGCAGCTATGCATTCTTGATCCCTCTGATTGAAACTGAGTTGAATTTTAACCTAATCCCATTCATTGCGCTCCACATCCATAAGATCTCGTACCCAAAAAATTTCCTCATCTCCCATGCCTGTCACGAATCTGCTTGTTTCATCCATGACCCACGGATCCTGCCAAACCTTAAATGATTTTCCATTACCTATGCGCCACATGATGCCTTCTTTTACCAACGCTTTGACACTCCAGATACTGCTCCAGTTGTAGCTACCTTGTAAGCCCAACGAAGACTCCAGGAACTCGTAGTTTGGGTAATACTTGTGCTTGAAAACCTGGCCAAGCAGAGAATTCGGCCTCTTGAAAACCTCCATACTTGCCTACCTAAGAGAGCTTGGTTGAAAACTTCTAAATCTCGGAATCCCATTCCTCCTAAACACTTAGTGTTACACATCGAGTCCCAATTAATCCAATGGATCTTCCTTTTATCTCCACTTTGGCCCCACCAAAATCTGGCCATGGCGCTGTGAATTTTCTTGATAATCTCACACGGCAACTGATAAACACTCATAAGATAAGTGGGTATTGCTTGAATGACCGATTTTAGCAATATTTCCTTTCCAGCCCGAGAGAGCAATTTTTCCTTCCACCCTTGAAGCTTCTTCCATGTTTCATCCAGTAAAGCTTCGAAAACCACTCGTCTTGATCTTCCAATGATGTTTGGGATGCCCAAGTATTTTTTTATGTTTTTCCATTGCCCTCATATTCAAAATATCTCTCACCTCCTCCCTTTGCACAACTGAAACCCCCTTGCTAAAAGACACCTCTGAATTTTCAAAATTTATTTTCTGCCCTGATGTTGCTTCATAACTGTTGAGTAAATCAACTATAACGGAGCATTCTCGTCGATTGGCTCTAGCAAAAAGTAGGCTGTCATCTGCAAATAAAAGATGTGAGATTGCTGGGCTTCTCAGCTTGCTTTAACCCCATGAATCATCCCTCTTTTCACTCTATCATTTACCATTTTGGAGAAAGCATCAGCCTTAATAATGAAGAGGTAAGTGGACAACGGGCCCCCCTGCCTCAAACCTCTCTCTGGTAAGACATGGCCTCTGACCTCGCCATTAATTAGGAATGAATAATTTACAGAGGACACACAGTTCATAACTAAAATAACCCACCTTTCCTCAAACCCCATCTTGCACATAACTTAATTCAGAAACCCCCAATCAACCCTATCATAGGCCTTACTCATGTCAAGTTTCATTGCAGCAAAGCCCTTTTTCCCTTACACCTCTTTTTCATAGTATGGAACAGTTCAAGTGCAATTAGAGCATTGTTGGTGATCAATCTCCCCGGGACAAAAGCACTTTGATTTTCAGAGATTATATCCATAAGAATATCTTTCAACCTCAACACAAGACATTTAGTGAGTAATTTATATAAAACATTGCACAAACTAATGGGTCTAAACTCGGAAGCAAACTCTGGTTCTTTCACTTTAGGAATTAAAACAATATTTGTGCACATACGACTATGGGGAAAGGAGCCATCATTCAAAATGTTGCTAATAAAACATGCAATACCATCGCCAATAATATGCCAAAATTTTTGGTAAAAAATAGCATGCATACCATCAGGTCCGGGGGCCTTACAGGGATGCATTTGCATTAAAGCTCCATAAATCTCTTCTTTTGCGTAGGGTTGTCGCAACTTACTATTCATCTGATCAGTGATACACTGCTCAGTGCACTCCAACGGTTCTTTCACTTTAGGAATTAAAACAATATTTGTGCACATACGACTAGGGGGAAAGGAGCCACCATTCAAAATGTTGCTAATAAAACATGCAATACCATCGCCAATAATATGCCAAAATTTTTGGTAAAAAATAGCATGCATACCGTTACACTAGTGGAAAATTTGCTATTTGTTACCCCTTATTTGTTCCGGTTATACAAAAACAGGAACAAATAATGCTCATTTGTACCGGGTTTAATAAAAGTGGTACAAATAATTACTTATTTGTATCGGTTGATTTAAAACCGGAACAAATAAACAACTATTTGTTCCGGTTTTATTTAAACCGGTACAAATACTAAGTATTTGTACCGGTTTATATAAAACCGGAACAAATAGTTGTTTATTTGTTCCGGTTTTATACAACCGGTACAAATACACTTTTTTTTTTTTACAAAACACGGGCTCCTTCACAGATGTAGTCATTATACTACTTTCATTCAACCAAAACCCAATATCCCTTACTTTCAAAAAAAAAAAAAAAAAACCCAATTTCTCCACCACCACCACCACCCCAGCACGCTGCCCCTCCACCGCCTGCTTAAGGTCACGCCTCCACCGCCTGCCGAACGCCGTTCCCCCGCCTCTGCTGCTCGAGTTCCTGCGACGAAGTGCTGCTCGAACGTACGAGTTCTCTGCTGCGTGGATCTGCTCTACCTCACGCTAGGGCTGCCGCCACCGCCGTTAACTGCACCATCCACCGCCCTATCCACCGTCGGTCAAGCCGTTTTCCTCCTTCCTTGCTGGACAGTGAAGGTATATGTTATTGTTGTTGTTGAATTGTTAGGGTTTAATTATTGTTTAATTGGTTTCAAATTTGTGATAAGAACATGTTGCTTGATTTAATGGAGTTTTTATTTGCTGATTAGTTGTTCAACATTGTTGAAATTAGGGCTTGTAATTTGGGTTTTTATTTCTAATATCTAATAATTTCCTATTTATTTGATAATTTAATTATAGTCATACACTAATTAGTTGTTGAACATTGTTTAATTGGCTTGTATAATAAGCATTTTTTTCTTATCTTGAATTGAAATATATCTCTGTTTAATTCAATGTTATGAAAAAAAAATGTAGCATATATTTCACTAAAAATGTAGCAGATATGGAAAATAGTTTTAAATTCTATAAAACTAATAATAATGTTAAACTTTTGATAATATATTAATTGAATTGGCAATTTTGACATAGAAGTTTGAATGTAATTTATTTGTGCTAGAAACTTTTTTTTTTAATGTTGAAGTATATAATTATAGTAGTCATTATTAGAGCGTTAATTTAATTTATTGTTACTTTCTTAGAAAATGAATCGTAGTTGGATGTATGGATATCGTACGGAAAGGGCATTTCAAAAGGGGGTTACAGAATTCTGTAGTGTAGCGTTAGAGCATCAACGGATCAACAAACAACCTTGGATATTTTGCCCTTGTTTTGATTGCTGTAATGTAAAGAGGTGGACTGACATAAATACAATCGAGGAACACTTGTATCGACGTGGGTTTAGACCCGATTATGAAATTTGGTATTGGCATGGTGAAAAGTTAGATTTTGGAGATGATGTTAAAAATAAAGATACGATAGGGGGAAATTCTTGTGAGGGTTATGAGAGCCATGAGGATGATAATAATGATGAAGACTTTGAGGGGCATCAAATTAATGATATGATGGATGCGATTGAAGATCATCTCAATAATCAACCTCGTATGTTTGAGGACGTGTCAAAAGCTGCTGAGACTCCGTTATATCCTGGTTGTACTAAGTATTCCCAACTTTCAGCTGTGTTAACCTTGTCTAATCTAAAAGCTATGTTTGGCTGGAGCGATACAAGCTTTACCGCATTCTTAGAAGCCTTACAGGACATGTTTCCAGATGGGAATGGCATTCCAAAGTCCACATATTATGCTAAGAAATTGATGAACCCCTTAGGGTTAGAGTACACCAAGATAGATGCATGTCCTAATGATTGTGTGCTTTATCGAAAAGAGTATGCAAATTTGGATACATGTCCCATATGCGGAGTCTCACGCTACAAGGAGGTGGAAGGTGGAGCGAGTGTTAAGATATTGCCTCCGGCAAAGGTGTTATGGTATCTTCCAATTATTCCGAGGTTCAAAAGACTTTTTTCAATTGAGAAGGATGCAAACAACTTGCTGTGGCATGAAAAAGAAAGGAAGAAAGATGGTCTAATTAGGCATCCGGCTGATGGCAAGCAGTGGGAGAAAATAAATAAGGATTTCCCGGTGTTTGGCAAAGATCCTAGGAATCTTAGGCTAGGTTTGAGTACCGATGTGATGAACCCTCATGGCACACTTAGCTCACAACACAGTTCATGGCCAGTATTGTTGACCATATACAACTTGCCTCCTTGGTTGTGTATGAAACGTAAATATATAATGATGCCTCTTCTTATAACTGGTCCTAAGCAGCCTGGAAATGATATAGATGTGTATTTAGCACCCTTAAAGGATGACTTGATGGTCCTGTGGAATGAAGGAGTGTCGATGTATGATGCACATACCAAGACGAATTTTACACTCCGTGCAATGATTTTTTGTACCATAAATGATTTTCCTGCTTATGGAGACTTGTCAGGATATAAAGTTAAAGGTGCAAAAGCATGTCCAATATGTGATGATGATGCAGATGATGATTATCTCTCAAATTGGGGAAAGAATGTGTACAGGGGTACTAGAAAGTGGCTCGATCGATTTCACCCCTATCGGTCGATGAAAGCACGATTTAATGGCAAAACTGAACGTAGGATAGCTCGCGGCCCATTGTCTGGGTTCGAGTTGAACGACAAAATTAAGGATATTAATTACAAATATGGCAAAGGACTAGGCCGTGAGCGGCCCGTTAAAAAGGGTCCATTGTGGAAAAAAAAGTCTATCCTTTGGGATCTGCCATATTGGAAACATTTGTCTGTAAGACATTGTCTTGATGTTATGCATATTGAAAAGAATGTGTTTGACTCCATCATTGGTACTTTGTTAAACATGTCAGGGACAAAAGATGGCCTTAAAGCACGACTAGATATGAAGGAAGAAGGCATTCGACCCAATTTGTGGCCCGAATATAATGAAGATCGAAGCAAAGCATATTTGCCACGAGCTTGCTACACGTTATCAAATGAGGAGAAACAGAAATTCTGCGAGTGTTTGCATGGGATAAAGGTACCTTCAGGTTATTCATCGAACATTAAGCGCTTTGTATCGTTGGCCGATAAGAAGTTGAGTGGTATGAAGTCCCACGATTGTCATGTCATGATGCAAGTGTTTCTGCCCATTGCACTTCGAGGTTTGTTGCCTAAACATGTAAGGGAACCAATTTTGAAGCTAAGTTTATTTTTTAGCAAAATATGCAGTAAGGTTATTGATCCGGATGAGCTTGAAACTCTACAAGATGATCTTAAGCAGATTTTATGCAAATTTGAGATGTATTTTCCGCCAACCTTTTTTGACATAATGGTTCACGTAATGATACACCTTGTTGATGAAGTTAAAGAGTGTGGGCCTGTTTTTCTTCGGTGGATGTATCCTATTGAGAGATATTTGGGTTTCTTGAAAGGTCTAGTTAAAAACCGAGCAAAACCAGAAGCGAGCATAGTAACTAGGTTGACGGCTGAAGAGGCTTCAAATTTCTGTGCTGTATTCTTAGAAAAGGCTAAGGAAATTGGAGTTCCTAAGTCTCGTCATGAGGGTAGACTTCAGGGGTATGGAACAATCGGAAGTAGGGATATTAAACCGCCTGATGAAAGGTTCAAAACAGCCCACCGTTGTGTTTTACAGCACGTTTCTGACGTCAACCCTTATTTGATAAGGCATATTAATGAATTGACTCGCAAGAATCCAAAAGCAGGTTCATACGTGATAATGCAAGAGCACAATCGACATTTTGCTCAATGGTTTCAGCATGAAGTGCATCTTGCATTGAAGGATTCTAATAACAATATCTCTGATACAGTGGAGTCTTTGTCAAGGGGTCCTCGGCCGTTTGTTACTGCTTTTGAGGGCTATGACATCAATGGTTATTGCTTCCATACCAAGCGTCAGGATGCAAAGGGTGTGCACCAGAATAGTGGCGTAATGGTTATTGCTTCTTCTAGAGAATTTTCTACTGCGAGAGATACCAACCCAGTCGATTGGACACAAGTTTACTATGGAATAATCGAAGAGATATGGGAGCTTGATTATCTTGATTTTAAAGTACCTGTTTTCAGATGTAAATGGGTAGATAATCGACGTGGTAAGAAAGAATGCGATCATGGGATGACTCTTGTGGATTCAAGTCGCTTCATTGACACCAATGAGCCTTTTGTTTTGGCATCACAAACTAAGCAAATTTTTTATGTCAAAGACAACATCGACCCTCAATGGTGGGTAGTCGTTCAAGGAAAGAGAGGGATTGTTGGAGTAGAAGATGTGGTTGATGAGGATGATTATGACAAGTTTGACGACACCCCTCCTATATCGGTTGGTGTTCAATCTGTACGGGGCGGAGAAGATCTTATTGATGATGTAGTGTACAATCGTGAGGAAGGAGTTTATGTTGATGTTTTAAAAGAATAGGTAATTACATATTTTATGGTAATTCAATTAAATTTATGTTTAGCTAATTATATTACTACATCTCTAATACACTTGTTTGATTGGTAAATGCTTTTGTTTATGTATTGTTTATTATATTGCTACATTGATCATTAATTAATGTGGTTTTGTTTATGTTTATAATTTTCTTAGATTCAAATGGGTAAGGATGCAGAGGATTATGAGAGGAAAAGGGATTTGAGGATTGCTGAGAATAAGGCAAAGCTAGATTCCTTAGGTTTGAAAACCATTACTGCTTCTGGATTGACAGGGCTAGGAGGAAAGAGAAAATCAAAAGGTGTGACAAAATCAAAAAGTTTGGTAAAAACAAGAAGTGTGGCAAAACCTGACAAAGCTGATGTTGATTATGAGCCTGAAAGTGATCATGAGGAAGAAGACGATAGCATAAATAATGAGGTAGAGGTGATAATATGATGACTTTTTCTTTACATGCGAACAAGTTTTAGAGTATAACGACTTTTTTGTGTTGAATATTGTTGTGTTCAACTCTTTCTTTCAGGATTTGGCAATTACAATGAATCAGGAGGGCAATGAAGTTAATAGTGATAATACGTCTTTAGAAGAGGCGAATTCACAACCCAAAAACAAGACTGGTAGAGGTCCTTCGAAGCCTGTGAAATCGTCTGTACCCATGGTCTTGGATTTTGATGAACTCAACTTTCCAGTGGGTAAATGGGAACAAGCATACGGACGACAGCTTGGGCAATGTGCATTGAGAATTGACATCAACCTTCGCAATTGGAAGAAAGTAGATCAAGCTCTAAAAGATATTTTGTGGGCTGAGACAAAGGCATGTTTTAATTTTAAAAATAAATATTTTATTTTAAAAAAGTCATCAAATTCATTTTATTTAATTTTTTTAATTTTAATTATTTTGATTTTTGTTGAACTTTATCATGTAGAAATTGTTCCACATTATTGAAGACCCAAAAGGCAGACGGAAGGAACTTTTCGAAAAAGCACTAGGTGCTCGTTGTAGGAAGCTGAGATCTACATTGAAGGCACGATTCATTGATAGGAAAAAAATTCCTAAGCAAGGTAATCCAAATGAAAAGAAGGAACCTTGGGATATGTATGCAGGTTACATATCTAAGGAGCAATGGGAAAATTTTAAGGCTTACGTTGCCTCCAAGAATTTTCAGGTAATTTTAGGAGCTATCAATGTTAATGTCATGTTAATGTTATTTTATTTAATAAGTATGTGACATATGTTAATCATTTTTTGACATAGGAAAAAAGTAAAAAAGGGAAAGAGTCTTCCAATAACAAACTACATCACCACACACTAGGGCAGAAGAGCTATTCAAGATGGAGACCAGAATGGGAAAAAGATAAGAGACTTCCAACTCCCAGTGAAAGCTCTACTGCAGAGAGTAGTGTAGTGAGTGAAAGGGTTCAAAGTCGTGCGATCCAATGGTGTTTAGCACATCAGAGTCGTACGAAGGATGGAAAGTGGGAAGTTGACCCAAATAAGGTTGAGACTACTCGAGTAGTCAATCAAGTTGTAAGTGATTTTAATCTTTTTTGGAACCAAAGTAATCTTAGTTTACTACATTTTATATTTATTTAGTTGCACCTATAGCTATAATAAAATTTCATTTTAATTTACAGTTGGAATTCTTGGAAAAGGAGAAAGATGACGGAGCAAAATCTAATTCTGAGCCTGACGAAGATGCTCTTGTAAAAGCTCTTGGAAAGAAGGACCATTGTGGCTTTGTAAAGGGGATTGGCCGATTTGGTGTCGGAGTTGGCCACCGATTGGCTTTTGGGAAGAGCAAAAACTATAGAGATAATGAGATAGAGTTACTAAGGGCTACCAACAACTCTAACAACAAAGAGATAGAATCCTTAAAGGCTACCATAGCTCGTTTAGAATCGAAATTTGAAGCTTACATATGCGGTGGTTCCTCGCAAAACATGATGGTTACTAGGGAAGAAGCCAACTCCCCTACACTTCCTCCTCAAAAACCTCCTACTAAAGTAAAAATTGTTTTCAAATATGTTCCTTTATTTATTACATAGTATGTGATTTAACCATTTCTTAGCTTGTTTTATTGTGGTAGGGCCCTTGTAAATGTCATCTGGCTATGAAGGATGACGACGGGAACTTGGTCATTGTTGCCGATGGCACCTATCTCCCTACTTCAACTGGAGTTGTCCACAATAGACAACAATCGTCTGATCATTACAGGGTGAGCATCGACAATCCATATGATGACCACAAAGCGATGAATTTGCCAGTACCAGCGGACGATGGTGTGACGAAGCTTGGAAAAGCTAAAGGGTATTTTGTGAGTTGGCCTATGTCTATGGTGGTATTTGAGGATATGGTTAGTTTCTAATTTCATTTTTTTTCTATTGTGGTTAAAATACCCTTCGATGTATTGATTAAGTTTTTTTGGTGTGATTTGTTTTTATTATGCAAATTGAAAAATAAATAGGCTAACGAGAAAAATATAGCAACATATAGTAAAGAAGGTGTCGATAGTTGTGAACCCTTCAGAGCACATTTGTCGGAGCATAGCATGGGCCAACAAATACTCCAAGTGGATGATTCAACGTACCCGCCGGAATGTCGCTTGTTGCACGAGCTAATGGTTGAGGAGAAGCACGACACCGTACGCGTTCCAATCAAGCCTCCTTTATTCTATTTGGAGAATGAGCAAGAGATCTGGGTTACAGAAGGTGATGTCTATGAATTGCTTAAGTTCTCGTGTCTAAATGTTTCCGTGATACATGTCTACATCCGGTAAACCATTTACTTGAACTGTTTTCATTTTTTAATTACTTTTGCCTAACTTTAGGTATCTAATTAAGCCTACATTTGCCTAATTTCAGGTATCTAAATGATGAATATCTTTCTGTATATGATAAGGAACACATAACCTTTTTGTGTCCCCAAAGAATTTCTGCTACAGAATGCGTTAGGGATTTTGATGGTGTCGTTTCGTATTTGAAACATGCTTTCATTAGGGAAGCAAAGAAGAAAGTTTCTCATTGCACATTTATTTTAGCACCCTACAATGAAAAGTATGAATTTTTGTGTCTTTTTGTTTTTACCCTAAATATTTTCTAAATGCTTTGTTAATTCATGAGTATTGTTTATGTAGGAACCATTGGTGTCTTTTAGTGATTAATTTACGAATGGGCATGATTTACATCTTCGATCCTTTGGACACGGAACTAAAGAATATTGAATTATGCTTTTGGAATGCGGCCAAACTGTAAGTATTTTAATTACAAGCAATGTTTTGAAAGTATTATTTATTTTTATTCATGTTATATTAACCTTGCCAATCTTCTTTTAGTGCTTATCCAGCTTATAGAGCGAGGGTGAAAGATAAGGGTAATTTGGAGCTGGATTTTTACAAAATGGAGGTATAATGTTTGCTTCTTTTTTCTTCTAATTTAACTAAGATACAAATTGAATTAAAATATTTTTTATTAATAATTTTTTAGTGTGCCCCGCAAACTGGAGGAACAGAGTGTGCATACTACGTAATGAAATACATGCTTGAGATTCTCAACAAATTTGCTGACGCTAGTGTTGATTTAAACACAAAACTTGAGGTGAGGATGATTTTCTATTTTATTATATTGTATAGGACATAGGATGCTTACATGAACTGTATAGGACATGTTCAAACCTTAAAAATTCTAATTAGATTGAGTGGTGCGAAAATAGGAGTAAAACATACAAAAGAAACCCAAAATGAGCTATTTAGCTCGTTTTAGTTCCAAAACGCTGGATCTTTGCCCTAAATCATTTGAACAAGTCATAAGATTCTTATATAAATGGTATAGGACATGTTCAAACCTTAAAAATATGATTTAGAGTGAGTGGTTGAAAAATGGGAGCAAGAACACCCAAAATGAACCCAAAATGAGCTACTTGACTCTTTTTCGTTCCAAAACGCCCTATATTTGGCTAAAATCATGCAAATAAGTCATAGGATGCTTACATGAATGGTATAGGACATTTTCAAACCTTAAAAATATGATTTAGAGTGAGTGGTGCAGAAATGGGAGCAAGAACACCTAAAATGAACCCAAAATGAGCTACTTGACTCTTTTTCGTTCCAAAACGCCCTATATTTGGCTAAAATCATGCAAATAAGTCATAGGATGCTTACATGAATGGTATAGGACATGTTCAAACCTTAAAAATATGATTTAGAGTGAGTGGTTGAAAAATGGGAGCAAGAACACCCAAAATGAGCTACTTGGCTCATTATCGTTCCAAAACGACTTATATTTGCCTAAAATCATGCAAATAAGTCATAGGATGCTTACATGAACTGTATAGAAGATGTTCAAACCTTAAAAATTCTAATTAGATTGAGTGGTGCGAAAATAGGAGTAAAACACACAAAAGAAACCCAAAATGAGCTATTTAGCTCGTTTTAGTTCCAAAATGTTGTATCTTTGCCCAAAATCATTTGAACAAGTCATAAGATGCTTACATAAATAGTATAGCTCATAATAAAACCTTAAAAACATGAAGTAAATTGATTGGTGCGGAGATGGGAGCAATAACACCTAAAACTAATCCAAAGTTTTCGCTCGTTTTTATTTTTGTCTTTATACTTTAACAGTTATGTTCTTACAGTACCGTTTTTTTTTGTAGAGCATTTTTACCAGACGATCTTCCTCGTATAGCCAAAAGGAATTGGATGAAGTTCGAGAACAATGGGCGGAGTATTTTAGGTTAAATTTTTTATTGTCATAAATTTAATGCATTTGTCATTAAATTATTTAGTTGTAGTTTCTTTTGATGACAATTTTACATGTTTATGTAAACTAAATCTAAATTAATGAATAGTGCAAAAGCTATGTATTGCCATTATGTGATACAGGAAGTAATATTTTGTATTTGGTGTATGAAGTTGAATTGGTAGAGATCTATATGTTCATTGATTTTTTTTTTTGTTTTTTACAATAAAATATACATGGCAAGGGGCCGAGTTGAGACACAGAGACATGGTTACATTAGGCCAGTTTGTATGGCTGATGTTGGGGGTAGGCCTGGGGTGCAGGCTACTGTACTTGATTGTATTTTGGGATTTTTATATAACAATGTAAAAAAAACTAATTTTTGCTAAAATGGAGGAAAATATTTTTTTATTAAAAACATCTATTTGTACCGGTTTTAAGCTAAAACCGACACAAATAGTACTCTATTTGTATCGGTTTTAAGCTATAACCGACACAAATAATATGCTATTTGTATCGGTTTTAATATAAACCGGTACAAATAGCTCTTTTTTTTAATAAAAAAAAGAGCTATTTGTACCGGTTTTTTTAAACCGATACAAATAACACACTATTTGTTCCGGTTATCATAACCGGTACAAATAGTACTACTATTTGTACCGCCTCTATTTGTATCCTTCTTGAACCGGTACAAATATGGCAAAAAAATCGGTACAAATAGGGGGTTTTTCCACTAGTGTTAGGTCCGAGGGCCTTACAGGGATGCATTTGCATTAAAGCTCCATAAATCTCTTCTTTTGTGTAGGGTTGTCGCAACTTACTATTCATATGATCAGTGATACACCGCTCAGTGCACTCCAACACCTTCTCAATATCCTCTATCGTCGACTCCAATGAAGTGAAAATACCCCTGAAACAGTTACAAAAGATGTTCTCTACCTCTGCCATGTCCCTCTTCCATTCCCCTTGCTCATCTTTTAGCCCCTTAATTTTATTTCTCCTTTTCCTCTGAGACACCTTATGATGAAAGTAACTAGTATTTTTGTCCCCATCACGCACCTCATTAACCCTAAAACGTAGGTACCAATAAGCTTCGTGTTTTGCATTTAAGTCATCAAGCTCTCTTTCAAGAGTAAGGCACTCCTCACAGCTTTTCACTGACACCGGTCTTTTTTGAGCAATTTTCTATTTATTGTTTAATCTGTTCAATATTTGTGTACAAAAATAATAATAAAGTGAGAGAAAATGTGTACAAAAATATTATTAAGAAGGGGGAATTACATGAAAAAAAAAACATTTGTACTCAAATAAAGTGAGAGAAAATGTGTGTAGTACGATACTTTGTAAATCAGAAAACGAAATCACTTTATTTTAAGTAATATTTAAATAAAATTTCAAATCTTATTCCATATTTAATCTGTTCAATATTCATGAGAAGTGGCAAGAAAAAAGTAATTAAATATGTCATTTTAATTTTATTAAGGCTAGTTAGGACTTTTTGTAAGGGGGACACCCATCCTCTCCCTTCAGTTATATAATAGAGATAAGTCAGTTCAATTACGGAGTATAAGATTGCATGTTTTGATGTTGCGATGATTTTAGTTGATTGATTTGGATATCCTATAAATGTAGTTTGATTAAATCATTTTTTATAAATGAAAATATACTCTGCCTTTTTTTAGTTAATGTAATATTCATAGTCATAGTCTCATACATTAGTAGATCTTGTTCCCTTAGGTAAAATTTCTTAAGCTATATAAACTTGAAAATAAATACTTTCATCTAATCAAATTTTTTAAATACAATATACGGTTTAATGCCACTGTTTTTTTTTTAAATAATTCTTTTTTGAAACTTTCAAAATTTTAAAATTATAACGAATCATTTAAATTAAAAATATTATAAACAGTCAATCCATAAAAATGGAATTTTTTTTTTTGTCGTGTTTATTATAATGTTTATGTTTTCAGATTTTAGTATATTTAGTTTTCTAAATACTCAGTATAATTTTTTGTGCATGAAATACAAGCAATCTTAAAATATTTTTTAGCAACATTAGCTTCAGACACGGCCCTGAGCAGGGTAGCCCAGGACCCATGCTCGAAATGCCCAATTTCCCTTTCTATTTGTCATTGAATATAATTAAATCTAGTCAGTAAAATTATAATATAACTAGACAGTACCCGTGCGTTGCACAAATTAAAATTTTTGGATTTTCCTAACATTTAGAAAAATTACAAATTCAAGATTTGTAGATTAAAAATTTTGAATTTATTTGTTCCTAAATAAGTTTGGCTTATTTTGTGTTTCCAATTAATCACGTAATAAATCGTACATTTTCTCTTCACGTGTTTATAATTTCAACCCATTTGAATCTAATCTATTATAATCTAATCCTATTAATTTCAATCCCTTCATCTATATTGAAGTCACATGAGATCTCGTCTAATTTATTTCGATGTGTATTTTTCGAATATATAAATTTTATAATTTTTTGTTATTACTCAAGATATTAATATTTAAAGTATCTAATTAATCCAATCCAATCTAATATAATAGTTTTGTCTCTTTTGCTAATTCTATTTTTATTTCAATTCATGACAAAAGAACATGACACACCAAGTGAATAAATCAATCAACTCACAATTTTATTTTATTTTATTTTTTTAAAAAAATGTATGCACATGACATGAGTCTTTCACCAAAAAGCTAAAGTTACATCAAAAAAGCACAATTCGTATATTACTGTAAGGGGTAATTGTGGTAATTCTAGTAAAGGAAATTTATCACTCCAAAAGGCAAAAGTTAAACTCCATTTCCATCATAACTTCCCTCCATGTGAGAGATGTTGGTTGAAGGGGAAATTTGGTTTTTGGGTTAAAAAATTGCTTAATTATCTTCATCTGAGTCTCTAATCCCCTTTACCAGGCCAGATATTTCTGAGTCTCGGCTCCAACTCAATCAGTTACATCTATTGTTTAACAAAACAGGTAAAATTTTAAATCAATGTGCTAATTCACTCTATTTAATCATATCATTATTATAATATTTTTTCGTCATATTATTTTCAATGATGGATTTCAGAATGAGAATGTATTGTGTCAGACGGTCTGACCAAACAATCTGGTCAGACGGTTGACCCATATACCCAATTATAATAATGAAAAAGTTCGGAAGGCTATAACTTTGCGCTCGGGTGTCGGATCGGGGCATATAATATGTCGAAATTGATTAATTTTTCGAGACAAACGCAGCTGCAAATACTCGGGGGGATTTGGCCACCGAAAATCGCCAAACGAGGCCTCTAAAGGCCTCAAAATGCAAAAAAATGTATCCAGGTTATTTTTGTCCAAGTTAGTTACAAAATGTGTCCAGGTTTTACAATATGTGTCCATGTTTAAACAATATGTGTCCAGGTTTACAAATAGGTGTTTAGGTTTACAAATAGGTATCCAGGGTTAACAATATGTATCCAGGTTTGTCCAGGTGTGTTCAGATTTGTTCAGATTTGTCCAGGTTTGTCCATATATGTCCAGGTTTGTCCACATTTGTTCAGGTTTGTCAACATTAGTCCAGGTTTGTCCAGGTGTGTCCAGATTCATCCAGATTTGTCCATGTTTGTCTAAATTTGTCAAGGTTTGTCTATATTTGTCCAGGTTTATCCATATTTGTCCAGGTTTGTCAACATTAGTCCAGGTTTGACTAGGTGTGTCCAGATTTATCCAGATTTGTCTAGATTTGTCCAAGTTTGTCCATATTTTTCTAGGTTTGTCCACATTTGTCTAGGTTTGTCAATATTAGTCCAAGTTTGTGTCTAGATTTATCTAGATTTGTCCATGCTTGTCTAGATTTGTCCAGGTTTGTCAACATTTGTCCAGGTTTAACAACTTTTCATTAGGTTGACAAATTGTGTCCAGGTTTCAAATGTGTCCAGTTCTGTTTCCAGGTTTACAATTGTGTCCAAGTCTACCAATACATGTCCACGTTTAACAACATGTGTCCAGGTTAAACACATATGTGTTCAGATTCAACAATATGTGTCCAGGTCTAGTGAACTGGTCTGACGGAAACGTTACTTTCAGACTGGTCTGACACAATACCTTCTCTTTCAGAATTGGCATGGGATTGGTTGCCCTCCTAAAAATTGATTCATGAGTACACACAGAGTTGAAGGTTCAAGTGCATGCAAAGTTTAAGGTTCAATGAACATGTTAGAACTATAATTAAATCACATAAAGAGTTTGATTTTTGGTTTGAACACAAAAAAATACCAGACAAAAAAAATATATAAAAAAAAAGAAACAAAAGACTAAGATTTTTTTAATGTGAATTCAATTATTAAATGAAAATACCGGCAAAAAATATAAAACACAAAAGAAGGAACTAATAATTTCAAAAATATAACAGGTAAATATTATATTATAAAAAAATTACTAGTCAACATGCTTTGAAATTAGATAATTACGTATTAATATTGATCGAATTTAGGTATACAATAAAGTTTTTTTTTTCATTTTCTAATTTTTCCCTTTTCATATAGGGTTAATAATATTTAGGATATCACATAAAGACTTTTTTTTTGGCAAAAAATCAAATAAAAAATATCAACAAACAAAAAAGAATTAATAAATTATTATCCTAAAAATTACTCATCAAAAATTACTCACCTTTTAATAAAAAAAAACCCATTTCAATTAATCCAATCATCACTTCATTTGGATCCTCATTTTGTTTATCACAATTCGCATACTCATTTGGTTTATCATACTTTAGAGGCTTCCGCAAGGTTATATTCTTATCTTGATAGTTATCATTTCAATTCCTTCTACAGGGTCATATTTGCTATGCATACAAATGGAAAAAAAAAATCAGAATATTAGAAAGTAAATAAAAAAAGACAAAATCAAAAAATATTACAAATTATGAACAAAACACACACCAAATTAAAAAAAGTGAACAATCCAAGTTATTTTATGCAATAATGTTTTGTATATACATTGGAAGGTACAAAAACATGAACAGATATCACCGTTTTAACACATCCAAAGTGAATATATAATATTGACAAAATGATCAAGAATGGGTGGGGTCAGGCAAGCCAGGTCGGGGTGGGTCAGAAGAGGGTCGACCCACGAACCGGGCCGGCGAGTTGGGACCGGGTTGGGGACCGGGCTAGGCTGGGTTGCGGGTTGGGTTTCATGGGTTTAGCCCATTGGGTCATGGGTTGGGTTCGTGAGTTAGGTTTAGGGGATTTGGGGGTTTTGGGGTTTTGAGGGGGCTTTTAGGGGGTTTTGAGGGGGGTTTAGGGGTTTTTTTTAAATTATAGTTTTTTAATTTGTAAATGTCGTTATTAGTTGGCAAAAACATATAACTTATATAATTAACTTGTTAATGGAAAAAATAACTTGTTAATTGAAAAAAAAAAAACTTATAAATTTAAATTCAAACAGTGTTTTATTGTACTCGTTAGTTGTTACATAACTAAATTACATAACTAAATTACATAACTTTACACATAATACACACCTATAAAACAAAATTACATAACTAAATTACATAACTTTATTTGAAAAACAAAAAATTACAAACTTAAAATAATTTATCACTGAATTTTACTTCAACTTATTAGTTATTACATACATGATACAACATACATTCATACATGATACATAAATTAATTGAATAATAACTAAATAACTAAATTTTATGAATTATTACAAAAGTAAAAACTAATAATTAAATTAATTAATAATTAAGATGATAAAATATTATTAATATTAGGAAAAATTGTTCAAAACTACCAAATAAATGTCGACTTTTGAAAAATACTACCCACTAAAAAAAAGTTGTTATAAAACTACCTAATACATCATTTTCGACCTGGTAGCAATACCACTTTTTGTGTTTGTTTCGTTTTTTTGATGTTATGGCCCACCAATTTTGATTTTTCTCTAATTTTTCCCTAAAACTACTTTATTTCCCTCCATTGCTAAGCTTAATCAAGCTTCAATGGAAAAAAGTAGGATTAAAGAAAGTTGGATTGAAGAAAAATGGAGTAATTTTGATTCATTTAATAGGTTAAAAGTCTGATATATGTCAAAAGAAAAGAGAAAGTTAGAGATAGAGGGTAATCGAGCATTTTTGGGAAAAGAAATAGAGGGAAATCAATAGTGATGGGTCATAACATCAAGAAAATGAACAAGAACACGGAAAGTACGTGGTAGTGCTACCAGGTCAAAAAATGATATATTAGGTAGTTTTTTAACAACTTTTTTTAGTTGGTAGTCTTTTTTAAAAGTCGATATTTATTTGATAGTTCTAGACAATTTTTCCTTAATATTATTAATAAGTAAATAATTTAATGGGGGAAGGGGGTTGGGGGGGGGAGGCTTGGACTTACTTTGGAATATAAAATGTATTTTTTTCAAATATATTTTAATTTTCCAAAATAAGATACCTACGTATCCTTAATGAAATTAAGGAATCAAATCCCATGTAGTTCTTAAACGTACCTCAATGTCGTGGTTCGTGATTCGTGAATCTTTACGTGTTAGGCGATTCATTTGAAGTATCTAGCACCATCCACGGGTTATCTTCATCATCGTCTTCATCGTCCTTCATTCCTTGTGTTCTCTTCTCCGCTTGAGACTAATCTTTTTTGCAAACGCACATTTCAATGCTATTGGGAGAAAGGCTGGATCTTTTTTCGTCTAAAACTCTTCTACCTGCACTAAAAGCAGACTCGGAGGCAAGGTTAAAGCTGGAATTTCAAGGACATCCTTTGCAATTCTAGCTAAAATAGGAAATTCACTAGAAATTTTTTTCCACCATTTAAGTATGTGGAAATCATCGTTAGTTTCAAATTGATATGATAAATAATCATCAACATTACTACCTGAAGCACCTGCGGCTGCGGATGATGATGTTGTTCGTTGCTTCTTCAAGATTGAAGCAATGAAAGGCTCCCATTTACTTTTAGATTGCTTAGGAACTCCAACCGATTGTGGTTGGTAAATAGATGCGTAATAATCATAAAGTTGTTCTAAAATATTCTTAAATTGTAATACATAAGCATTAATACCATATGTTAATCCTAAACATTCATAATAAAAAGTTAACAAATTTGTCAAACCATCAAGTTTGATGCCGGGGTCCAGTATGGCAGCAACACCATAAATGTGTGGAAATTCACCAAAATAATTATACCATTTTACCATCATTCATGTCAGTTGGAAATGTCCTGAATGTCGTCGGCGGATTTTATAAAGTTTACAATTTTAATACATTCTAAAATGACCTGATGAATATTAGGCTCATAAACAAGAGAAAAAACTTTAGTAGCACTGTTAAAAGTACTAAGAACTTCACAAATAACAATGGCAATGGTCCAATGATTGTTCGTAATCAAATCATTGTCATTTGTACAAGTTTCATTATATAATTTTGTTAACACTTCACGATACTTAATCGCTTCAGTCAACATCTTAAATGTTGAATTCTTACGGGTAGGAGTATCCCAACTCCAAACCTTTTTTCCTTAGTCCTTTTTGGTCACACAACTGCTTATACCTCTTTTTAATGCTACGGGTAACTCTAAGCCACTTAGTTTACAGTCCTAATGGGTTCTAACAAGGATTGTAATTCTTTCATACTTTCTTGAACACATAAATTAATTAAGAATATGTGCACAACATCGAACATACAACAACTCACCATTAAGCAATAAGGGTAACTCAGGATCTGATCTTAAGAAATCTACGACCCTTGTGTTAACACTTGTGTTGTCTAAGGATAAAGAAAAAACTTTGGTAATAATGTGAAAAGTTCTCAAACAATTTGTAATATGACATTTAATATTAAATCCACTATGACTTTCCTCCATTGATTCAAAACAAATCATACGTTTTTGCAAAAACCAACCATCGTCAATCCAATGAGTAGTGATACATATAAATGGTTGCCTAATTGAAGAACTCCATGTATCACTAGTCAGACTAAAACGACCTTCATAAGTACGAAACTTTTCAATCATATAAGCTCTCTGTTCAAAGTATGCTTGTTGAGTACGACGCTTAAGTGTATTCCTAGGGACTTTTCTATATGCAGGTTGCAATGCAAGTCTATTTAACTCTTCATACTCGGGGTTTTCAGCAAAATTAAAGGGTTTTTCAATATTAATAATATACTTACCAAGTTGCTGAATCAATCTATCTGTACTATAAATAAAGGGCATACCTGCGCTAGGCATGTTAGAAGCATACCCGTGTAGCTGAGTCTGGTCGGTTCAATTGCTTGACTCCCCGCCTTCCGGCCCCAATCGATGATCACGTGAAAGGTGACGTGCCAAGGTTCTGGTTCCATCACTTTTTTGCCATTTTTATTGTTTTGGGTTTTTTATTTTATTAACATCTCAACAAACTTTGCAAATAGCATTAAATTTATTGCGCTCACTAGTTTCAACCTTATCGTAGTATGGCCATACCCATGAACCTTTATGACTAGTGTTGCTTTGGGTCGAAGGCCCAAAATCATCTTCACCTTAATTTAAATTTTAAAGTTATCAATATCATTATATATTTCTTATAAATCATAATTAATATACAACTTTATATTATTATATTTCATATTTATAATCACATTTCATAATCACTTTTATACGTACTACTTTCCAAGTATAAATCCTTATTGGAAACGAATGCTGACTAGATAGAATCCCAGGTAAGAGAGGTGCGACACAATGGTCAACTTAAATACTAAATCTTGCCTACACAGATTCTGGGCTTATGTTTAAGCCAACTAACCAATCAGATTGTAACCTTATGATTAAATTGGAAAGTTCATACAAAACCTTTTTAAAAATACTTAACAATCCCAAAATAATAATATTTTATAATTTCAAAATAAATAATTATTATAATAGCCTTTAGTATCAACAAAACATATATTAAAATCATGTATCACATATATAATTTCAGTTCTTAACATATATTAAAATCATGAATCATGTATATAATTTCAGTTCTTAACAAAAAATAAAAATAATAAAATATATAACATTATCTCGGGTTGGAGCACGGGGTGGAGGAGGTGGCATTGTGGAAGACGATTGCCTCGATTGGTGTGATGAAGGTTCCCCAAAATCTGGGTCGTTTTCCAACGCCCGAGCAAATGATTCAATATTTTCGGTATTCATTTTGAATGAACCAATATTCTGATCATCATTTCCACCACCATTACGACCACTGCTACCAATAGCTCCACCATTACGACCACCCCTTTGCCTATCATACCCTCTTGAAGCCATTTTTTCTTAGAATATAAAGTAGGAGTTTTTTTTTAAAAAATTTTAAATTGCATGTACAAAAACTAAACAACTCAACAAGATAAATGAAAGTTAGAAACTTAGAATTAACAAGAGAATGAGAGCTTGAGAGATGAGAATTGAGAGAATGAGTAGAAAAGATGAGAATATTGAGGAATTTGGATGAAAGATGAGGGGTATTTATAGGAGTAAAAAAGGGGGGAAAAGTAAAAATTCAAAAAAAAAATGACAGCAACTAAGTAGCCATTGTGTCTAACGGCTACGGAATTCGCCAAGCGGGCCGGGCAAGTTGAGTTTTGGGCCGGTTTGGGTCGTGGTCCAGGTCGGGTCTGGGTTGGGCTGGGTCTAGGTCGGGCTGGGTTTGGACTGGGTCACGGTCCGAGCTGGGTTGCGAACGGGTTGGGTTATGGAACCACGACCCATGAGTCCATGACCCACCCGTCTGGGAACCGGGTCGGACCGGGCTGGTCACGGGTCATGGCGGGCCGACCCAACCCATTGGCGTTCTAATAAAAATGTAAACTATTTTTATAAATAATAATTTTCTACATACCTATTAGATTTGTTGAATTTTCTATTTATTGTTTACTGTTGTTCAAAAATATTATTGAGAAAGGGGGAAATACATGGAAAAAAAACTTGTACTCAAATAAAGTGAGAGAAAATGCGTGTAATACGATACTTCGTAAATCAAAAAAACGAAATCACTTTATTTTACGTAATATTTAAATAAAATTTCAATTCGTATTCCATATTTATGAGAAGTGGCAAGAAAAAAGTAATTAAATATGTCATTTTAATTTTATTAAGGCTATTTAGGACTTTTTGTAAGGGGGACACCCATCCTCTCCCTTCAGTTATATAATAGAGATAAGTCAGTTCAATTACGCAGTATAAGATTGTTTTGATGTTGCGATGATTTTAGTTGTTTGATTTGGATATCCTATAAATGTAGTGTGATTAAATCATTTTTAAAAAATAAAAATATACTGTGCCTTTTTTTAGTTAATGTAATATTCATAGTCATAGTCTCATATATTAGTAGATCTTGTTCACTTAGGTAAAATTTCTTAAGCTATATAAACTTGAAAAAAAATTTACTTTCATCGAATCAAATTTTTTAAAAACAATATACAGTTTATTGCCACAGTTTTTTTTTAATTATTCTTTTTGAAAATTTCAAAAATTTAAAATTATAACGAATCATTTAAATTAAAATTTTTATAAACAGTCAATCCATAAAATTGGAATTGTTTTTTTTTTTTATCGTGTTTATTATAATGTTTATATTTTCAGATTTTAGTATATTTCGTTTTCTAAATACTAAGTATAATTTTTTGTGCATGAAATGCATGCAATCTTAAAATATGTTTTTTAATAACATTAGCTTCAGGCCAAGCCCTGAGCAGGGTAGCCTAGGATCCATGCTCGAAAGGCCCAATTTCCCTTTACTATTTGTCATTCAATATAACTAGACAGTACCCGTATGTTGCACGAATTAAAAATTTTGGATTTTCCTAACATTTAGAAAAATTACAAATTCGAGATTTGTAGATTAAAAATTTTGAATTTATTTGTTCCTAAATAAGTTTGGCTTATTTTGTGTTTCCAATTGATCATGTAATAAATCGTACATTTTCTCTTCACGTGTTTATAATTTCAATCCATTCTAATCTAATCTATTATAATCTAATCCTATTAATTTCAATCCCTTCACCTATATTGAAGTTACATGAGATCTCGATTAATTTATTTCGATGTGTATTTTTCGAATATATAAATTTTATAATTTTTAGTTATTACTCAAGATATTAATATTTAAAGTATCTCATTAATCCAATCCAATCTAATATAATAGTTTTGTCTCTTTTGCTAATTCTATTTTTATTTCAATTCATGACAAAAGAACATGACACACCAAGTGAATAAATCAATCAACTCACAATTTTATTTTATTTTATTTTATTTTATTTTTTAAAAAAAATGTATGCACATGACATGAGTCTTTCACCAAAAAGCTAAAGTTACATCAAAAAAGCACAATTCGTATATTACTGTAAGGGGTAATTGTGGTAATTCTAGTAAAGGAAATTTATCACTCCAAAAGGCAAAAGTTAAACTCCATTTCCATCATAACTTCCCTCCACGTGAGAGATGTTGGTTGAAGGGGAAATTTGGTTTTTGGGATAAAAAATTGCTTAATTATCTTCATCTGAGTCTCTAATCCCCTTTACCAGATATTTCTGAGTCTCAGCTCCACCTCAATCAGTTAAATATGTTGCTTAACAAAACAGGCAAAATTTTAAATCAATGTGCTAATTCACTTTATTTTATCATATCATTATTATAATTCTTTTCGTCATATTATTTTCAATGATGGATTTCAGAATTGGGATTGGTTGCCCTCCTAAAAATTGATTCATGAGTGCACACAGAGCTGAAGGTTCAAGTGCTTGCAAAGTTTAAGGTTCAATGAACATGTTAGAACTATAATTAAATCACATAAAGAGTTTGATTTTTGGTTTAAACATAAAAAATACCAGACAAAAAAAATATATAAAACAAAAAAGAAACAATTCAAAAGACTAATATTTTTTTAATGTGAACTCAATTTATTAAATGAAAATATGGGCAAAAAATATAAAATACAAAAGAAGGAACTAATAATTTCAAAAAATATAATAGGTAAATATTATATTATAAAACAAAATACTATTCAACATGCTTTGAAATTAGATATTTAGGTATTAATATAGATCCAATTTAGGTATACAATAAAGTTTTTTTTTTTTTTTCATTTTCTAGTTTTCCCCTTTTCATATAGGGTTAATAATATTTAGCATATCACATAAAGACTTTTTTTTTTTGGCAAAAAATCAAATAAAAAATATCAACAAACAAAAAAGAAATAATAAATTATTATTCTAAAAATTACTCATACAAAATTACTCACCTTTTAATTAAAAAAACCCATTTCAATTAATCCAATCATCACTTCATTTGGATCCTCATTTTGTTTATCACAATTCGCATACTCATTTGGTTTATCATACTTTAGAGGCTTGCGCAAGATTATATTCGTATCTTGATAGTTATCATTTCAATTCCTTCTACAGGGTCATATTTGCTATGCATACAAATGGAAAAAAAAATCAGAATATTAGAAAGTAACTAAAAAAAGACAAAATCAAAAAAATTACAAATTATGAACAAAACACACACCAAATTAAAAAAAGTGAATAATTCAAGTTATTTTTTGCAATAATGTTTGGAAAAATTGCTTCAAATAATCCAACCGTTTATTCTGAAAATAAGCTAACCTTTACAATAAAATTCTAATAGTAAGACAAGTTGCCTTGTTACCTGATAAATAGGTTATTGTAATTGAATTTTGTCTTTTAATTTTTAATATTTTGTTAAATAAGAAAGAAATCCAAAATCAACTACCAAGGGAGATAGACCACCAAAGACACCCCACCAACACCACCACTACCACCACATAATGGAACCCTTTGACCACCGCTCACCAACACCCACCAATCGAACCACCCTACCAACCGAAAACCATCCACATAGCTACCCCTTTAAACAACCGACCCACCCCAAAGGCGCCAACCACCCAACTCCAATCACCCCACTCGAAATCTCCGCTAGCACCACCCTAACCCATAGCACCACTCCCACCCGACCTCCAACCACCCACATCTCATGATAACCACCACCGCCACATTACAATTTTAAATTCTTGACCAAATAATCCCCACTTTGACCAACTCAACAAACAAATTAGAACCCAAAATGAAGGAACAAACAAAATCAAAATAACCACCAAATTAAAACCCAAATTGAACCAAAATGGCAAGACTCCATTCTCAAACACCAATTAAATTCTATGATGAAGATGATGAAGAATGATAGAAATGATGATGGATGTGATGGAGATGATGATGGATACAAAGGAGATTTGGAGATGACGATGATAGATATAATGGAGAATTGGAGATGATGAAGGATGATGGTGCATCATGATGAAGATGATGAAAGATTGATGATGATTGATGAAGTTGGAGAAGAGTGACGAGAGGAGTGAGAAATGGAAAATGGGAATTATCAGGGGGTGTTTTTTTCCTTTTTTTTCTTTTTTTAAAAATCAAATAATAAAAAAATTCATATGAACCAATCTATTTGTGACATGTGTCCTAGTTTACCTATTCTGCAAGTTAAAACCGGTTTTGACTTACTACAAGAATTTTGGTGTAAAGGTTAGCTTATTTCAAAATAAACAAAAAGTTGGCTTATTTTAAGCGAATGGGTAAAAGGTTATATTATTTAAAGCAATTTTTCCATAATGTTTTGTATATACATTGGAAGGTACAAAAACATGAACACATATCATCGTTTTAACACATCCAAAGTGAATATATAATATTGACAAAATGATCAAGAATGGGTGGGGTCAGGCAAGCCAGGTCGGGCTGGGTCAGAAGAGGGTCGACCCACGAACCGGACCAGCAAGTTGGGACCGGGTTGGGGACTGGGCTGGGCTGGGTTGCGGGTTTTGGGCTGGGTTGACGGGTTGGGTTCGTGAGTTGGGGTGAGTGGGTCACGGGTTGGGTTTCTTGGGTTTAGCCCATTGGGTCATGGGCTGGGTTCGTGGGTTGGGTTTAGGGGATTTGGGGGTTTTGAGGGGGTTTGGGAGTTTTTCTTAAATTATAGTTTTTTAATTTGTAAATGTCGTCATTAGTTGGCAAAAACATATAAATTATATAATTAACTTGTTAATGGAAAAAATTAAATAACTTGTTAATGGAAAAAAAACTTATAAATTTAAATTCGAACAGTGTTTTATTGTACTCGTTAGTTGTTACATAACTAAATTACATAACTTTACACATAATACACCTATAAAACAAAATTACATAACTAAATTACATAACTTTATTTGAAAAACAAAAAATTACAAACTTAAAATAATTTATCACTGAATTTTACTTCAACTTATTAGTTATTACATACATGATACAACATACATTCATACATGATACATAAATTAATTGAATAATAACTAAATAACTAAATTTTATGAATTATTACAAAAGTAAAAACTAATAATTAAATTAATTAATAATTAAGATGATAAAATATTATTAATATTAGGAAAAATTGTTCAAAACTACCAAATAAATGTCGACTTTTGAAAAATACTACCCACTAAAAAAAAGTTGTTATAAAACTACCTAATACATCATTTTCGACCTGGTAGCAATACCACTTTTTGTGTTTGTTTCGTTTTTTTGATGTTATGGCCCACCAATTTTGATTTTTCTCTAATTTTTCCCTAAAACTACTTTATTTCCCTCCATTGCTAAGCTTAATCAAGCTTCAATGGAAAAAAGTAGGATTAAAGAAAGTTGGATTGAAGAAAAATGGAGTAATTTATAAAAGAAAATAATTATATGAATAAGAGACAAGACATGAATGAAAGAAAAAAAAACCAAAGAGGAGGAAGATTGGTGGTGTAGGTGGTGCTGGAGAGAATAATAATATATATTTTTTTTTGTAAGGGTGTCGTGAGAATGGGTAGGAGGGGAGGTGATTTTGGGTTTTGGTGCAATTTTTGTAATGAGATGGGAGGGGTATTTATAGTGTTTAGGATTAGTGTAATATGGTAGGTTTTGAAGATTATGAAAATATTAGGGTGATTAAAATATTTTATAATAGTCATATTTTGGAATGATTTTTGTTTGGAGGCTAAGGAGAATATTATTAAGGGAGGTTGGGGATATTAGGAGGATCATAGAATGAAATTAAGGAAGTGAAAAGATATTTTTTTTCCTCCTTGAATTGCCGTGGTGTAATGGGCTTGAAGCCGTTCTTGTTTTTTTTTTCTTTTTGTGGGCTACCTAATTGGTGCTATTATCGGGTTTAGTTTGGGTATTTAGAACTTCCTTAATAGCATTTGGGCTCAAAATAATTTTTCAATAAATTAGCTTAATCATAAGATCATAGTAATTTTTGAAAATATAGCTTATTTAAGATATTCGAAAATCACGTGTATGTATATGAAATTTCAGTTTTTATAGTTTAAAATAACATTTTAGCTTGAAACTTTATGTCTAAAAAAAATAATATATATTTTAGTATTATACGAATATAATTTTATTTTTATTTTTTTAATAAAATACTTATCCAAAATTACTGGGTATTACAATCTACCCCTCTTAAAAGAAGTTTCGCCCCGAAACTTAAGAAATACGATGAAAGATTTAGTTTTATATTTGATTCATGCACATCCTAACCAGACTTATAAATGACGACTTTTACTCAAAAATACCCAAAAAATGACTCAAAAAGCAAATGCGAGAAACTCTATCGCACTCTACCTCCCTTAAAAGGAGTTACGCCCTCGTAACTCGATTGATACAAAACTATAAAGTGTAGCATTATTCGATAGCTTTGAAATAAAAGTCTTTCAACCATGACCAAATTTTCGATCAAATCCCACTATAAGTGTCTGAATAACAACGATAAATATTGGATCCTATTTTCAGCTCCTTACTTACATATATATACCAAGGTTTATAGTGCTTGAGCCTCAACCAGTAACAACTAACGTAGTAGTTCTCCTCATTTTGATCCTATACTTTGACCAGAATCTCAAAAATATTTAACCCCTTAGAAGGAAAAAAATGCTAGTATCCAAAAATACCTATCTATTCTCAATCAAAACAACATTATTAACTCTAAGACCTCAATCTATATATTACTCATATCATAAAGTATCAACACCCTTAGAACCTTAGAATGATTCTATTATTACTTATATATATACAACAAAACTAATAATGTACTCAATTCCAAGCAAATTATATAATAATGAACATTCATACAAGAGTACAATGTAAATCATATAATAATACGAAACATCATAAACAACTTCAATGACACTAGTGTGATTACACAAAAAATTATCTCATTATTTTATCAATTTACACTTTTTATTAATTATTAATCTTAGTAAGATCAACGATCAATAATTTATAATGAATTACTTTTTATTCAATTATTTGAAATAGTTTATAAAGAAAAATTATTTGAAAAGACACATATAATTTGAAAAATCTATAGGAAACTTAAACGTATACAAAACAAGAAATAATATCACGTATAACTTAAACGTAAAATTTGGAATTCTGTAAATATGATTTAAAAGATTTATTATTGAAATATATATGATTTGTGTAAGAATGATTATTTTGGAAAATAACTAATAACACAAGAAATTACAAGATAACGAATGACACAAGAAATTATAAGATTCCCTTTTTGAAGATCTGTTTCATATACTTGTAGTAAAATATGTGACCAAGAAAAATATTTAGATATGTATTAGTTAATTAAAGAAACAATAACCCTCATGAGTATTAAGTGAACTATAAAAGAAACATCACTTACCGATCTTGATATGCTTAACTCTCATAGATTGATAAAATATCATTCCCAAAATATTCACAATTTTCCTAAAGTTGTATTAACCTGGTTGATTGTATTTTCCCACAACCTTAAATTTTCAATCATTAACTCCTGGGTACTCTAAGGAAAACAACATTTTCTCATTTAAAGCTTTAATAACATGAATTCTTCAAACTTACTCTTACAAAACATGCTTATCTTCGAAACAACCCATTTTCACCCTTTAGAGTTTAGACCACAATACCTGATGTAATAACCCGAAATTTAGGGCCAGAAAATTTCGCGGTTATTAATATTATTTTATTATTCTAAGTCCAAAAGGCCCGAATATTTGGACTGTTTTATTTTATTTCGCTATCTTAATCGAAATTGGGCCTATGACCCAATACCCACTCCATTTGGCCGACCCCCTTATGTAACAACTAGGGTTTGTTTTTCTTTTTAATTTATTATTGATTAATAATATTATTATTTATTTAATTAATAATATTTTAAATTTGTATAAACCTAGTCTACCCTCATGCTAAGTCTACCTATTTACACTCAACTAACCCTAACTCTCTCTCCCTTCTAATTCACGGCCCCCCTAGGGTTTCATTAGGTTTTTATTTTCTTTTTTTCCTTATATTATAAATAGGGAACAAGCCTCTAACCTAATTTCTTTTACATAATTTTTCACACTACAAAACTCAAAGAAAAACCCTAAATTTTTCGTCTTTGCTTGGCCGTGTATTTTCGAATTCCAAAGGGTGATTTTTCTGATTTCTTTTGCTTAATCCAGGTAACTAGACTAACCCCCTTGAATCTGGTATAGTTTTCTATATAATTAATTAGGATTAAAACTAGGAAAAATTAAAAGAATTAGTATCATGTTTAGGGTCAAGAATTTCGAACCATATGATATGTTTATTCATGTTATTTTCTTGATATATTATGTAATCTTTATGAATCTTTATTTATTTTAATTAATTCTATGCATGAAATAATTTATCTAATTATGTTTATATTGAATAATTGCATGATAATTATTAAATCTTGATTCTAGAAATTTTCGAGTGTTATATATGAGTTTAGATGATATTTTTTATGATGTTTTCTTGAATTAAATTGATGAATATGATTAGTTAATTGATTAATTAAAGTCTTGAATTAAAATTATTATTTGTTCATTTTATTTAAAAAAGACTCGAGTGGCATGAAGTATAAAAGGGAGATAAAAATCTAATTTTTATGATTAATCTTGATCAATCTTGAATTAATATGTAATCTTGAATTTAATCTTTAAATTAATCTTGGTTTAATCATATTATTGTAAATTCTTGAAATTAATCTTGATATTATTATTCTCCCTAAAAGCCGTGTGGTTTATGTTGTAAAAAGGATTGATTTTGATCTTGTTTTGATTCATGTTGTATGATTTGATGTTCAAAGCATGATTTATTTGTTTTAATTAAGTTTATATGATTAATTATTGATAATTATATTTGTTGAATTAATTGTATAATTTTCGGTATTTCCACATGAAATTTTCGAGTGGAATAAAATATGAAAAGTAGGATTTTTTATCATGTTTTATGTAATTTTGACGGTAATTATTGATTATATGATTTATTGTTAATTTAAATGATTTTATTTAATTGTTATATGATTATTTGATGAATTTAATTTAATTATTGTATTATAATTAAAAATGTCGAGTGGCCCTTTTTATTTTGATCAATTTTGGTTTAATTTTTGACCTATAATAATATTAGAAGGTAATTTTAGGAACTAGTATAATTAAAGGAATTAAAGAAGATAAGTTATAATATGAAGGAATGTAACAATATGAATAAGAAGGAAAGTAATAAGATATGGTATGAATTAGAGGTCTCAAGATGGCCTTTAGATATTTGCTTGTTAATTAGTGGTCTCACGATGGCCTTTAGAAAAGACAAGATACGTAAGGACGCCCATTTGATGATACACGAGTCATCAGATCGGGTTAAGTCGAAGCCACTGCCCTACTGCGGTCTTTGGGCAGTTCTGGATCTTAAGATATGTAGTCGTCTAAGTAGTAGTACACGAGCTGCTATTTAGGGATTATGGCCATAGCTTAGGCTTAGTTCTTGCAAAGGAGGGCTACGGGTTGAATACACGAGTTCATCCCGGCATGTTTTAGGAAAGTTGTGGTGCACATGGGATCCACAATGAGCATTATGACCGGTCCGATAAGAAGGTTAAAAGAGGGTTTAAGGGTAAAATGTGAAAAATTAATAGTTCACGGGAAAGGTTATGTGTATTTGTGTATTTTCGTGTATATATGTATTAATTTGGTAATGTTAAGTCTTCCGCTGCATACATCTGGTAAGTTTGTATTTTATTAGTGTACTTCTGAGTATATGTATGTTGTACGTATTTTTATTTGTATGTTGTACGTAGTTGTATTTGAATGTTGTACGTATTTGTATTCGTATGTTGTACGCATTTGTATCTGTATTGTATACGTATTTTGTATGTATTTCTAACCGTACTCTGCAGGTATTGTATACGTATTGTATACGTATTTCTATACGTATTTTGTACGTACTTTGTATGTATTCCGTATGTATTTGTATCCGTATTTTTCTACGTATTTTTATACGTATTTTTGTACGTATCTCGTATGTATTTTTGTACGTATTTCGTATGTATTTTTGTACGTATTTCCATATGTTCTATATGATTTTCTTGGTTGATTCTATGCTATTATATGGTTAGCGGTCCCTCATTTAAGCGGGACAGCCTAGTTACTCGCCACTGACGGTGGACCCCCCCATTTCAGGTGATGATGCTGAGGCTTAGAATGGGCATACGTTGGCTCGGGTTGTGTGTTTTAGAGTTATTTAGTGCAACCGTTAGTTTGTTTTGAGTATTTTCTTCTGTTTATTAGTTAGCTGTTCCCAGCCTGTTGGGAAAAGACTTCATCTAATTATGTAATTTAAGTATTGTTTATTTACTTTTGGGATTATTATTTCAGTATTTACAGTAATAAAAGGAATTTTAGACTTTAATTATAATATTGTTTTTAAGTCTTATGTTGGTAATGATCCATTTGTCGATTTCCTTCGTAAATCGACAGCCTAGAAAAGTCGGGTCGTTACACCTGATATCCCCAACATAATTCATAGCTTCTCTATTACCTAAAATAATGCTTTTATTGTCAAACCATTAAGGTATAAACCTTACTTCGGATATAACTGATAGACTCTTAATCAACCTCTAACTGACTTCATTAATTCTCCAACAAAGTATTATCTCCTTGAAATGACGTTCATAATTTCTTTGATATTACTCATTAATTCATATCATCCCATTTACAACATTTTATTTTAACTAATTTTGAAATCCTCCAATATTTGTATAATTTAAAAGGTTCCCAAATAAAATACTATACTCTTAAAAATCAATAATGTTATCTTAAATAATTATAATATTCCTTAATATATAAAAAATACTTCCCACCTCTAAAAAAAAGAAAAAAAAGGCATAGTTTACCACAAAATGTCATAACTCACAGCTCCCAAGAATGTATGTATCATATAAAATCTTAATTTCCCCTTGTTATCTAAGATATCTTCATTCTTCATACCCAATTTATATATTTCTCTAATATCGTAAAACTTGATAATCATGATAATAATATACCTCAAAATATCGATCCATATTTACCATCAAACCAATCAAAATGACCCCTTTTTTTTGTCTCACGGTGTCCTTTGAATAATTCTTTGAAACTCAAAACTTCAAATTCATCAACATTGACCACACATAGGCACTAAATGGTATAATACGAATAAAACACTTGATATCACATAAACAATTATGTCAAATAAGGTAATGAAAGCATAATAAATTATGCATATTTCATAGTAAAAATCATTTCTTAAAAAAGCAAAACAATTCAATTTATTAGAAATTCACATTCACCCTCAAATATGCTTTTAATCCGTTAAAAAAAATTATAATTGCTTTAACATACTTCCATCTATTTCCAACCAAAAAAAAATCCACAAAATTTCCAACCAATCCCATAATAGGAATACATATAAAAAGTTCTTATCATTCCGTTAATAACTCAGAGATTCATATAAGTAATATTTATACATACGACTTTCACATAAGGTTCCAAAATTTTCAAATTTCCACTTGAAATATCGAAATGTACACATTCCTTATTGGAATATAAAATCAATCAATAAAATTCAACACATAAAGAAAATTCACAATTTGCACATGAATTTGAAATTTTAAATACTTTAACAATTCAACCTTTTCTTCCGAGATATGCAAATAGTGCATGTGACCTAGTTGAACTTTAATAAACCTTTAACAAATATAAAAAAATAGTAGCAACCTTCAGATTGTCAAAAATTTTGGGCCTCAAGACTGAACACACGACCTTTACAAGTATTCCCTATATAATTAGTATTGGTTCCAACTTAAGGTCTACTAGTCTTGGGTGGATAAGGTAGTAGCTTAAAGTCTTATGGTTCTTCTTTTGACATTGATACTCTTGATGCCCCACTCTTCGAGAATCACGATAAGTCACATAGTTTCCTTCAAAATCTTTCATATGGTGCTTCTTTACAGTTTCATAGAAATATGATCACTTAGATTTCTTAGCATTTTCTTAACCCTCACTTCCCCAATGTAATTATCAGATAACAACTAATTTCTCAACATTCCCTCATACTCCTTTCATCCAGTAGGTTCCTATTTATATAAAATTTCCTCACAACATCAAACCTCATTTCTCCACATAGGTAATAAAGTTTACCGTGTTTTCTTTAATCCCTAGTTGATTTTTAATTTTTTCTCTCATCTCTTTATTATCCCATATAAATGGGCGCATACGCCCACATCTTTATCCATAATACAAAAGGTAACTCATCACAATTTTTTTTAAAGAGTCAAGTCAAAGCTTGCTCAAATTTATGTGTCTTAATGGCTCTTGTAGGTATGTATATTTGGGTGTAAGCTTCACCAATTTTTTGGTATTTTTATAGTACTCCTTAATGGACAGACTCCTCATCTTAAAGTTCATAAACCCCATATACTTTTATTTCCTCAATTAGGCTAGGTAAAACTTTAATTTCAAACTTCGTTAAACTTCTTTCCAACCTCAAATAGGCACTTGTCGAGAACTCCCCCCCCCCCCCCCCCCCGCTTTTTTTTTTGAGTCCAACAAAGTTTAGCTGACCTTGAGCACCATATTGACTTTCAACTCACTTGGATAAGGTTTTAAAAAAAATGTTAATTAGCATTCTAAGGTCTTTGCTTCATTTGAAACTAGTTCACCTCCCATGTCTTTTGAGGTTCATAATTGGACTACCCTCATCCTTAGTCTTCTTAGTTTTTGTAAACAAAAAGATGGGCTATAATCAATGCAATTTGGATTGTTGTTTGGCTATAAGTTGGACTATGCGACCCCCAAGGAGAACTTGAATTTGCATGAGCTTAGCTTGCTGGTTTGCACATTAAGAAATTCAAACTTTTGCATTAAAAGATGATAATTCTAGATTTTGGGCTTTTAGCCCTCTTAAAATTCAAAATCATAGGTTGGATTAGGATGGTTACATGAGGTATGGTCCTTATTATCAAAGATAGAAGAAAATGAAGAGATGTATTTGAAAGTTATTGATGATCATAATTTGATAATTCAAATCCATCAAAAGAAAGGTAATGATAATGGTTAAAAAAAATAATTGTGAGGTTGAAATTAGGATTTTTTATGCTCTCGCATAGTAAACCTATTAAATATTGGTAGTTATACTCTCTTTCATACTCATAAGGTTGCTCGGTATCAATTAAGGTTGCTTATTGGTTCCCTTGACGATACAATTGCTCACTCCATAACTCATTCATATTTTTCCATATCTATATACTTTAAAAACGATATTCATATTTCTCGAGGAAAGGCGAAGATGCCAAAGTTAGGAGAATTAACATTGGGGACAAGTTACTTCTCAAAAATATAATATAGACAACATGAAATATATAGTACATCATTCACGAATTTAATCAAAATGGCTTTCTCCAAAGGTGGGTATCCCAAGTATTCATTTCTCACTTGTTTTCACACAAACTTATTTTAATATCACGTATACACATAAGCATAAAGATGCAACATAAACGATTAAAATATTCCTCCTTAATTTTGAATACTCAATTATTTCCTCTTGAAATTGAAATTCCTCAACTTTGACTTAAATACTTAATCATTTCTACCTTGACTAACCCATAATTCACATTCACGAAAAAAAATTCATCAAACCTAACCACGGTTTGAAAATTCGAACCTATTAACTTGACCACATCATGTTCAAATCTATTCTAAATATAAGCAATACACCCGATCGAACACATGAATGCCATTTTACATAAGCAATAATTTAAAAAAAAAACTCGATATTAAATCCCACTTACATACATGAAGCAATACGTATAACCAAAGGCCACTCAGTTATGATCGAGCATCAAAATACATAAAATTCAATCCTCATACAAATTCAAGGTATAATTACATATACTAACATGTATACGCATATATTAACAATATTTCAAATTTCAAGATAGTCTCAACCAAAGCAACATAATTGTTATAATATAAATCTTGGACTTTCAGGCTAATAAATCCTAATAACAAGGCTTGTAAATTATAACTCAACCGCATAATCAAACTCAACTTTCATGGTTCCACTTGGGCCATATAACACTCTACCATAAAAGCAACATAACATGCTAAACTTGTAAACATTTGGGCCCCCTTTAAGCCCAACAACCACTTGCTATGGCTAATGCACATATAAAAATTTCAAACTTCAAATAATTACAATTCATTTTATTTATTTTCAAAAATTAATAATGTACTCGATTCATGATATAAGATGATCAAGCTTGATCTCCCAGGTAAGTTACCCACAGCGTCGGGGAAAGCCTTGCCTTAGACAGAGATCATACCCATTATAGGCCTCAATGAGAACCCGAACATCTTTTTCTCAATCACCTTTCCAAAGAAGAAGATAATTTTATAAATATATTATAATATATATATATATATATATATTATAATATATTTATATGTAATTTGGTTACAAATTAAAGGAACTCTATTGTATTCACTAAGCAATGTATGACTACGGATCAGGCAATTAGGAATATATTGTTTAGAGTCTCTTGTAGATGTGATGATAGTATGGAGCAACTTTTGCTAATGTGATTTACTGGTTCCTGCTTTAAATGGTGGGATTTAGCTAGGGTGTCTTGTATAGAACTTGGTATACTTAGATCAGGTTGTATTTTTTGGTGTTTTTTAAACACTCTCTTGGTATAATACTCCTTTATTTACAAAAATATATATATATATATATATATGTATATATATAATATTTTAAAGTGCAAAACTCTATCCTATATGCCCTTCCTATGTCTACCCTTCATTTTTAATTTCAAGATTGTATTTATTTACCTAGGCTTTTAAACTGATACCATCTTTGTAACACCCCCAAATCTCCCTCTACGGAAATACTAGAATAATACATATAAAATAACATAGAGATAGACTTGGGCGTATTACCGCCACGTGATAATAACGTAAGACTATACTAAAATACTATTAAACTTTTGCAGCGGAAACCTAAAATACTTTATTATTAAAACAACTAAATGGTTTTCTCCAAAATATAATACAATTTGACATTACATAAAATCCTAAACTAGGTGAATGACGCCCTTGTCCCCTGATGCAACATGTAGTCCACTCCAATCATCATCACCTATCTACTTATCATTTATTATGCAAATATACTTTGGAAGACTCAATTCATATTACATGACAACAATTATTTATCCAAGATGATCATTTTCTAAAAAAAATTCCAAACCATGAATATTGAATGTAAATATTCAAATATTGAAAATAAAATTTTCCTATATCCCAATTCCTCTCTAAGTGTGCACACCCCCCAAGTTAGTATCTTTCTGTATAAAGGTTATCCTTGAGGAAAGACTAGGTCATACAAAGTCCATAGTCTTATCAACCAAATCCACATAACGGGATTACATAACAATAAATAAGCTTGTAAAGCTTGTGGGATCACAAATAAATTTTTAATATAATAAGAGTTGAATATAAAGAAAATATACTCATATAATTGTAACCTTCCAAAATTCCTTAGTTTCTTAATCTTTCAAAATGATATGACAATATCAATAAAATATTTAGCTATTCCAAATCTTTTCATATAACATTTTCTATGATATTATTTTCAAAATTATAATAAGATTCAAATCTTTCCATAAAACATTATTGGGAAATTCTATCTGGTACCATTGTGGTTTTGCCTTTTCTATATGGTACCCAATTTTAATTTTTTGTCCACATGGTACCATTGTAATTTATGTTTGGTCTCTGCCGTGACACTTTCGTTAAATTTAACGGTTTAAGCTTTTTTTTGGCTTGATTTATATCTATTTAATATGAATACATATTTTTATACAATATAAACTACGTATAAATATGTTTTTTTTAATGACACGTAAATCGAGGCTATTCGGGAACGCATTTCGGGGCTAATCATCGGGTAGTTTTTTGCAAATTCCGACCTCGAAACGGACCCCTTAAGGGTGGGGTTTAAATGACCCATAAAACCTGGAACGTGCTATTTCTTCCTGACATGCAGTTCGATGCGCGCATATCGAGACTATTAGGCCGGGAATGCAGTTCGGGGCTAATTGGGTCATTTTTTGCAAATTTTGACATCGAAACGGACCCTTTAAGGGTGGGGTTAAAATGACCCATAAAACCTTGACCCATAAAAAATAGTCCGTTCAAGGTTTTATGACTCATTTTAACCCATCCTTAAGGGATCAGTTTCGAGGTCGAAATTTGCAAAAAGACCCAATTAGCCCCGAAATGCGTTCCCAGATAGTCTCGATTTGTGCGCATCGATATGCGTGTCAGGAAAAAAAGCCCGTTTAAGGTTTAACGGGTCATTTTAACCCCATTCTTATGGGGTCCATTTCGAGGTCGAAATTTGCAAAAAAATGACCCAATTAGCCTCGAACTGCTTTCCCTAATAGTCTCGATATGCGCGCATCGATCTGCGTGTCAGAAAAAAATAGCCCGTTCAAGGTTTTAAGGGTCATTTTAACCCCATCCTTATGGGATCCGTTTCAAGGCAGAATTTGCAAAAAACGACCTGACTAGCCTCGAAATGTGTTCCTGAATAGCCTCGATTTACGTGTCATTAAAAAAAAAATATTTATACGTAGTTCATTTAAGATGTGTATAAAAATACGTATTCATATTAAATATGCATAAAAATACATATATGAACACTAAAATACGTAAAAGAATATGCATAAATCAAGCAAAAAAACTTAAACCGTTAAATATAACGGAAATGTCACGGCAGAGACCAAACACAAATTACAGTGGTACCATGTGGACAAAAAATTAAAATTGAGATAGAAAAGGCAAAACCACAGTGGTACCAGATAGAATTTCCCAACATTATTTTCAAAATATAATAAGATGATTCAAATCATAAATAATATTTCCAAAATCTAGAAATTTCACGACAAAAGTATAAGGCTACTAAAATATAAAATAATTTTGCCATCAAACTTTAAATTAACATAATACAAAATTAATTGAACATAAATTATATCATGTATCATATAAACACGTAAAAATCATGTAAAAACTTTAATAAAGTATCTAGCCACTTAACGTACCTTCTCCCTATTGGATTGGATACAATAAAAATTGAACTGAGAAAATACGAACTTCTACCGAAAACGTCCTACACAAATAATATAGCCTTAATTAATATAAGGTTATTCAAGTACATGAAATAACATAAAATAAAACTCTAATATGTGCATGATTCTTTATGGAACTTTTAAAACTCATGTTTTTATTTAGTTAAAACATTTGATGAATATGTTTTCATAAAATCATAGATTTATTATTAACAAATAAAATATTAAGTAGTCCATTTATAATTGAACTTCTACTAACAAAATATTATGATTTTTTTAATACTTAACTAATTTAAAAACTTAACAATTAATCTTAATTTATAAAAGAAAATAATTATATGAATAAGAGACAAGACATGAATTAAAAAAAGAAAACCAAAGAGGATGAAGATTGGTGGTGTAGGTGGTGGTGGAGAGAATAATAATATTTTTTTTGTAAGGGTGCCGTGAGAATGGGTAGGAGGGGAGGTGATTTTGGGTTTTGGTGCAATTTTTGTAATGAGATGGGAGGGGTATTTCAAGTTTTTAGGATTAGTGTAATATGGTAGGTTTTGAAGATTATGAAAATATTACGGTGATCAAAATATTTTATAATAGTCATATTTTGGAATGATTTTTGTTTGGAGGCTAAGGAGAATATTATTAAGGGAGGTTGGGGATATTAGGAGGATCATAGAATGAAATTAAGGAAGTGAAAAGATTTTTTTTTTCCTCCTTGAATTGCCGTGGTGTAATGGGCTTGAAGCCATTCTTGTTTTTTTTTTCTTTTTTTCTTTTTGTGGGCTACCTAATTGGTGCTATTATTGGGTTTAGTTTGGGTATTTAGAACTTCCTTAATAGCATTTGGGCTCAAAATAATTTTTCAATAAAATTAGCTTAATCATAAGATCATAGTAATTTATGAAATATAGGTTATTTAAGATATCCGAAAATCACGTGTATGTATATGAAATTTCAGTTTTTATAGTTTAAAATAACATTGTAGCTTGAAACTTTATGTCTAAAAATATATATATATATATATATATATATATTTTTTTTTTTTTAGTATTATACGAATATAATTTTATTTTTATTTTTTTTTAATAAAATACTTATCCAAAATTTACGGGGTATTACACCATTAGTTTAGGTTGAGTAGAATGGTTATAGGTCCTTCTTTTTATTTATTTTTGTGAATATTTGGGCCTTATGGCCACTTCTTTGATCGATCCCCAATATAAGCATGAACCGTTTTGGATGTATTATGATAAGATTGGAAGCTTTCTTCCTCCTAATCATAACTTTGTTAAGTGGGATATATGTAATGTAATGTATGAGGGCTTGAACTATGAAACGAGAAACTAGGTCGAATTTCTTTCTTAAGACGATTTCTTAGGGTGTGTTCGGCATCACTTTGGTTTTGGATTTTTTTGTTTTTTTTAAACCAAAATAAAACAAAACTGTGTTTGGCAAAATAGTTTTTTTTAAAAAAAAACTTTTTAATAACTTTATGGAAACCAAAACAGTACACTTTGACAAAACACCAAAAAGGTGTTTTCTAGGTTTGGTTTTAAAATTGGGCTTTTTCTTTCTTATTTATAACACGCTCATTTCTCCAACAACCTTCATTTCTCCAAAAAAAACAAGCTTTCTTTGTTCATCTTCAACCTCAGGGTTCATCTTCAACCTCAAGGTTCTTTGTTCAACCTCTTTACCAACCTTTTTCTTTCTTTCTCTTCTTCACTGATCTACTACAGGTAATTGTTCATTCTTCAAATTTTTGATATTTTGTTTGCAAAAATATTCAGATTTGTCTTTAAAATTTTTGAAGCCCTGAAGGGATTTTTCTAAGTTTGGTTGTTCGAGGTTGGCTATTCTAATTGCTCCATTAAAATAGCAGATATGGCGTACATTCTTCCGTTGAGGCTATTTTAGAAAATTCGATAGGATATAATTTAAGCACATAAGAATAATAAAGATATCATATAAAAGAACATATTAGGTAGAATATGTCAATTTGTAGCACATTCATTGTTGGAGCTGAGGTGAATTGTTGTAGTCAATCTTTGAACCACATATCTTCTGGAATGGTCCCTGTAAAATATACAATGAATATGTCTAAGAATTTTAAACAAATATATTCTACATATACAATCAACATTTTTTTAGCTTTGCTATAATATCAAGGAACAAAAATAATCTAAGCTTATATTTCCAGCTCTTTTATAAGCTAAAAGCAAAATCCTAAAAAGCAGTGAACGAAATTTCAATGTAGAAGTTTGTTATTGAAAGAAGATCTGATATGCGTAAAGAAAAGGCTATTGTTTACTGCTTTTTTTTTCAAATAAATATGCTGAAACAAAATGAGATATCGTCACATCATTAGCCTTGAAATAAATTTGCGGCATTTATACTAACATAAATTACAAACAATAAATATGCAATTTATACACCAAACAACAGCAATAATCAACAAAGATGAAAAGCCTAACCCAAATTGAAGTAGTAATTTTACCACTAACTAACAACTACTTGGTATAAGCAAATAGGCTTTCAGTTTTAGAGGTTGCATCTATCAGTGCTTAAAAGGTCACTAATTTAGTGCTAAGCAAATAAGCCTTTGTGAATTGGAAATTGGATTCAATTGATTCAGACATTAATTATTCTAGAAAGTTTTTCACAACCAATACTAAACATAAGCATTGGATGCAACTGATTCAATTCAGACATTAATTATTCTTAAAAACACTTTAACAATTAAACCCAATGTGAACTGGAAAACACTTGCTCAAAACACTTACCAACATATTTTTTTTTCTCAATGGTGGTTATAGTATAATGTTCCAAAACCCCATAAAAATGTAGAAGAGAGAGGCCTAATTCTAATATTCTATACAAGCAGACATTTTGAGCATCAGACGATTTTTAGGCCTCTAATTAACCTAATTCTAACGTCAAAACTTAAAAGGGGAAGCCAATTTGCTTATTTTATTTGAACACTGTCCAGGCTTCTCGAGTTATTAGGTTACAAAAGGCTTATTTAATTGGAGCGTGTAAAAAATAAAACCTCCTATATTTCAATTTGCGTATTGATTTAATGAATGAATGATTTTTTTTTCAATTTGTTTTGACCCACTTAGTATCACCCATAACGGATCACTCTAAATGAATTTTGTAGGAATAAAAGAGTACGACCAGAACAAATCACTAACCTACACATTATTAAGAACAAATCAGTAACCTACCATTAAAAAAGAAGCCCTTCTAAAAAATGTTAATGATCTCATTAACCTACACATCATTCAAGCACTCGATTAGAAATCACATCTTTTGATAATTGCATAGAAATTCTAAACAAAACAATGAGCAACAGCTTATAGTTCTAATAGAAACCTCATTAGTAAATACCAAATCTGTCAAGTTTTGCACCTGGTTGTAGATAAACAAGCTGGATAAGAGAACCGCCAAGGAAAATATTTCTATGCTATATGTTATCTGTACAAATAACATGTAAATCAAATACAATGAAGAAAACTTCACACATCACTGAAAATATAGGAACCAACAACGATAGTATCCTTAAAAGTTATTGAAAACCCCATAAGCATGGATGAAAATACAGTACTAGTTACGGAAAACCAAGAAGAGACTCATAAAATAGAGGAAAAACTGTCTGCCTGGTTATAAGCATCAATTCTTTCACTATACAAGTATCCAATAGTATAAGGTTAAATGTTGCTCCATCAGAAACAATCCTCTTTAAGGGTGCGTTTCACAACCAAAGTCCTTTGTGCATAGCCGATGAGTTGAGCCAACTTAAAATCCATTGCTCCTCTAGAGAAGCTAGAAATCAGTTGCAAAAACTATGAGAAGCTTCAGTTTCATGAGAAATACATCATAGAATAGGAACATATAGATTTTATGCAAATCAGAGCTAAAACACAAGGGCTTTCCGAAAAAAAAGCATTGAAATTCTAAGTTCCCTTAATTTTGCTGAATGTCACAAAAGACACTAACAAAGACCTTGTATGAAAACCCACAAGATGTGCTATTTTAAAGGAGTCAAACATAAATAAATGCAAATTTGTGATAAATATAACATTAGGTCTATTTTGATGAAACAAAATATACCAGTTATATTAAGGTTTTTTTTTTTTTTTTTTTTTTTTTTTCTCCAAATTGTAGACAAAGTGAAGGGGAAAAGAAAAGGCCAGGTTAGTAAAAGCTTTGGAGAGTAAGAGCAAGGAAATTAAGAGAGTTATCTCTAATACGCACTATATATAGAATTAAGTGCATTGTTTAATGGGAAATATATTATATTTTACCCCATCCATTTTTTTAGATGTAACACTTTGACTTTGACACTATTTATCCAACTCACTTTGGCCGTCAATTGTTATTTATACATAAAGTAAAACATACTCATGTGAGATCTTGTTGGATTCACCTTAGAATACACTTTCAACTATATAATATATAAATTTAATAATTTTTACACTTATATATTTAGAGATATTATGGGTCCGTGTTGTGCCTCAACAAGTGTGAAAAGAGAGTATTTGTTTTGTAAGCTAGCTTTAGTATGATTGCATTTCAAACGAAAGAATATAAAAATTGAATTCAAAAGAATGATACCTATCAAAAATTAGAGTAAGAAAATCGAGACACCATTAAATGTTCATGATATGAGACCTGCGTCTAGGCGCAGGTCTTGTCTGATTCGGGGTCGATTTTGCTTGATTTTGCGAGCGATTTACGAGATTATGATCCGATTTTTATTTGATTGCGAATATCATCTCTAATCTTTGATATTCTGGAATATTTCGGGGTGTCCCAGGATGCTCCGGGATGTCCCGGAATATTCTAGAATGTTCCGTGGTCTCCCAAAACGTTTTAGAATGTTCTAGAAGCCTCCAGAAGCTTTAAAAATTAAAGAAAATTATTAAAAAATTATGAAAAATTATGAAAAGTATGAAAAACACTAATATGCTTTGCGGAACAATTTTCAACATTCGGAAATGATGAAAATGCCCCTAAGTATGAAAAAATACTAAAAAAAGCTCTAAAAATATGATAAAAAAATATAGAAAAATATGAGTAAATATAAATTTATTTTTATGATTTTTAAAAATATTTTATGATGCAAAATGATGTTTTTTTTTTTTTTTTTTTTTTTTTATGAATATGGAAAAATGCACAGAAAAATATGAAAAATACCTAAAAATGAAAAAAATCATGAATAAATCTCGTAATCATCGCGAATCCTAATAAACGCTTCCAAGGCAATTCAAACATGGTTTAGGCAATTGTTTGAGGGGTGTTATGCATTTTCATCATCAATTCCCCTTAGTTGTACCTGATGGCAATAGGGTATGTTTATCATTAGTCTCTACATTGGGGAGAAACATTTAGGTGTCTATAGAAGCCCCCACTTTGACTGAGTCTGGAGAGTAAGCATAAACTCACAAGACGAAAGTCAAAGTATTCCTGTCGGGGCGGAGGATAACTCAAGATGTTCTGCGACCTTGAGTCACTCTTTTTAACGCCGATACCTGCAAAACAAATGTTAGTTTTACCTGTAACCTCACCCCATGCGGTTTTATCCCTCAGAAGCGCCTGAATCCTCGGGATGATGAAGGATGAATCGTCGGGTTCCTCCAGATGCGCTTGGATCCTTCGGAACTATTCCATTGGGTAAGCATAGACCCCTGAGACAATAATGAAAAGCAGTATAGGCCGGATCGATCAAGAGTAAGTATAAACTCTTGAAAAGGTGTGCGCGGTAAGCATAAACGCGCGAGAAAGTATGATTAGGGTAGGCATAAACCCGATGTGTGCCAAGAGTAAGCAAAAACTCATGGTAGAAAATGTGTCGAGTCAAGAGTAAGCTTAAATTCTTGCTAAAAAGTATGATGTGTGTTTGGGTTAACATAAAATTGTGAAATTGATAATATGCTTAAAGTAGGCAAGAGTAAGAATAAACTCTTGAGAGATGAGGGTAAGCATAAACCCATGAGCAACGATGATGTGCTAAGAGTAAGCATAAAGTCTTAGTGGAAGAATAAAGTGTAAGTAAATGTATAATTAATTAACTATTTAATTGATTATTATTTAATTAATTATTATTTTTGTGTAGCAATCTAATTATTTTGAGCCTAGCCTTAACCTTTCCTTTTTATCTTGCCAAAATCCGAGCCCAATTGTTACAATACTTCCTTAATTAATTTCCTTTTATTATTCTATTTAATTTGTTTAACACATATTATTAATTCTTTGTCTATTTTAACCCTATTTCCAAAATTCTATTTTTATATCCTTGCCCATATATTTTCCTCCTACTATTAAGGAAGCCTATTATCCCTTTATTCATTTTCATCACTCTTAATTATTTTATTTATTCTAAGTCCAAAGGGCCCATTAGTTTGGACTGTTGTATCTTTATTTTTCTCTCTTTTTCTCAAATTGGGCCAATGACCCAATTTTTCCTCTCTTTTATGTCATGGCCGGTCCACTCCTTGTTTTGGGCCAATGTTATTTCTTTTGTTTAATTTAATTATTTAAATGATTTTTAATTAATCAAATTAATTAAATTAAAGAATTAATTTAAATTTCTAAAACCTAGTCTAACCTAATTTGCCAAGTCTCCCCTAAAATCTCTCTTTTCCCCTACTCTTTCTCTCCCTCACGGCCCCCCTTTATGTTTTGTTGATTTTAATTTTTTTTTTCTTTTTGTTCCTTATATTATAAATAGGGAACAAGTCTTAAACTTATGTTTCCTTTATTCATATTTTCTATACTTTCTAAACTCACAAAAAACCCTAGTATTTTCCTCAAGAGAACCGTGTGGTTTTCGAATCCCGAAGGGGAATTTTTCTTGGAATTTTAATGCGATTCAGGTAACTTTGCTTTCTCTTTTAATTTTGGGATAGATAATCACATAGTTAATTAGGATTGATCATGAAAATTGTAGGATTTTATGTTTGTATTGATTCGAAAATGTCGAGTACATGTTGATTTGATTTTTGATTTGTTTTATGTATTTTCTTGATTATTTTATGTAGTTTCTTGAAATCTTTAATTGTTGAATAATTACTTGTATGAATTTATTTATTAATCAAATCTTGTTATTTCTTGATGAATTTTTCGTGGCAGTTTCTTTACTGTTTGATTATGAAACATGATTTATTTCGTGGCAAAATTCGTCCTTTTATTGCTTATAAAAATTTAATCTTTTAAACCGGTAAAACTGTCCAGATTTAGTTTACGAATTTATTAATATACTTAATAAAATCTTATGGCTACGAAATTTTAGGTGGAAGTCAGTAATAGTGTTTTACAGCTTTTTTTAAATTTTCGTAATTTTTAAAGATCATTTGATATGGCAGAAAAATCCGAAACTGATCTCAGCCTAATCTGATTTGTTAGTTATAAAATCTCTTAAAAATAGTAAATGACATTATTTTTGGACGAAAATTATGCACGTTAAACCTTGAACCTATATTTAACTTCCATTAAAATTTCCAGATTAATCGAGACCTTTAAAGGGTCGTTCTTAATTTAATTCTTTAAAAATCAGATTGTGTAAAATAGTGTAATTAAATTATTAAAGCACGTTATTTCGAATTCTTGGAGGAAGATTAAATCTTGTTTTGCTCTTTGAATGTGTCGAGTGGTTTGAAGAATAAAAAGATGATTTTTTTGATCTTGTTTTGTATTCAATTTTGATGATTTTATGTTAAAAACATGATTTTTATTATTGTTGCTTGGTTAATTAATTGAAACTTGTTGATTGTAGTTATTTAAATTAATTGATAAAATTGGTGTTCTTGAGTGAAAAATGTCGAGTGAACAAAGGAATAAAAAAATGGAATTTTTATCATGTTTTAAGTTATTTTAGTGATTAATTGATTAATTAAAATAATTTATGAATTTATTTAATTAAAGTTGTTTAACTAGAATTATCGAGTGGCCTAAAAGTATTTAGTCAATTTTTTTGTTTAATTTTGAGTTATAATATTTTAGGAATAATTAATTATAAAAGTTGCAGTTAAAGGGATAAGTTGTAACAGGAAGGGGTAGATAATAATATTGTTATTATTATTATTACAATTACACGAGTATTATTATTAATAATATTAATATTACGATTATTATTAGTATTATTATTAATATTAGGAATCAGTAGGGATAAGTTATATAAATTACGATAAGATATTAAAAGGGTAAGAAAGGAAACAGAGTAATAGGAATATGAATTGTTTCGATTTCTGGCTAGGAAAGACTTGGTATTTAAGGTGGCCAATATACGTGCCGCACCTCTCTTTCCTGGGACTTCGAACATTTCATTTCCGATTACGGCCACCTAGTATTTCCCGATATAAGATAAGATATAATATTGAAAGATATAAGATAAGATATAATCTTTGAAATATAAGATAAGATAAGGACGCCCACCTGATGACTCGAGTAGTCAGACTGGGTTAAGTCGAAGCCACTGCTCAATGGGACGAACACACGAGTTCCCCCGCGCAGTTCTGGGTCTTAGGATATGTAGTCGTCTAGTAGTAGTACACGAGCTGCTATTAGGGGTTATGGCCATAGCTTAGGCTTAGTGGTGCAAACGAGATCCGCTACGGGTTGGGTACACGAGCCCACCCCGGCATGTTCTAGGAAAGTTGTGGTGCAAACGGGATCCACAACGAGTTATAGTGACCGGTCCATTGAAAGATAAGAATGATATGAAATGATATGATATGATATGAATGATACGAATGATAAGATATGATATGAATGACATGTTCGATAAGATATAGTATAAGTTAATGAATAATATAAGATATGATATACATATTGTAATATGACATAAGATGTATAACATAAGATGTAGGTTATGATTTAAAGGAATTGGGATGATTGGGTTATAAGAGTATAATGTTATAAGGATATGTATTGAGAATAGTATAAGTCTTCCGCTGTGTATTTCTGTATTCGTATGAGATTGTATGTAAGTATGTACGTATGTATGTATGCATGTATGTATGAGTGTATGAGTGTGTTATACGTGTATTTTGTACGTATTCCTAGCCGTATTTTGCAGGTATGATTATACGTATGGTATACGTACATTATACGTAGATTCTACGTATTCTAACCGTATTTCTGCAGGTATTTTTATACGTATTTTGTACGTAACCGTATACGTATTTTTGTACGTATTTTATACGCACCTTGTATTGTTATTTGTATAACATGTATTAGATTATTGTATGGTTTTTATGCTCTTTCTATGATATTATGTGTTTAGCGGTCCCTCGATTAAACGGGACAACCTAGTTACTCGCCACTGACGGTGGACCCCCCCCTCAGTTTCAGGTGAAGATGCAGCTGATTAATTCGGGCTACCGCTGGACGGGCTTTTGAGAGGCTGTTAACCCTAGTACACCTTAGTTTAGCTAGAGTTTTTAATAAGACTTTATGTTATTTCATTTATTAATATTCCAGCATGTTGGGACGGTTCTAGCACAATTAATGTAATAATGATTCTTTTGAGAATATTAGACTTTGGATGATAGTTATATTTTATTTATTCAATAAAGGTAGTTTAATTTAATATTTAATTTAGATAGTTTTGGTAATGATCCGTTTGTCGATTTTAAATCGACATGTCCAAAAAGTCGGGTCGTTACAATGAGGGTCAGCATAAACCATAAGAAAAGTGATGTGTTAAGAGTAAGCATAAACTCTTAGGAGAAGAATCAAGAATAAGTATAAAATCTCAAGAGAAGGTATGAGGGTAAGCATAAACCCGAAGCAAAGTGATGGATTAAGGGTAGGCATAAACCCTTGGAGAAAAAATATTTTTAAGCTTAGGGTAAACATAAACCCGTAAGCAAAGTAAGTGGATTAAGAGTAGGCATAAACCCGTAGAGGTAAGATTTCTAAGATTAGGTTAAGCACAAACCCGTAAGAAAAGTGAGTGAATTAAGGGTAGGCATAAACCCTTAGAGTGATATTTGAGAGCTTAGGGTAAGCATAAACCCTGTGAGAAAAGTACTTGTGAGTGAGGGAAAAGGAAGTTTGTGTTTGATGAGATGCCCCCACTTTGACCGAGGTTGGAGAGACGAATGTTCTCGTAAGACGAAAGACAAAGTATTATGGTTGGGGCGATGCAATAGCATATCTGGATGCATGACCACGAAATTTATTCAAGACACTAATTACATATCGCGATTCAAGGATTCAACAAAGATGGGCTCTAGCCTTGTATGCTTTGTGTTTTGTGATGTGCATATGTACAGTGTGTGTGATGCTTATGCATGTATATGAATGTATGCATGAAATGATTATGATGAGTGATATGCTTGTGGTGCATGATGCATAATGTGATTAGAGTTCGTGCAATATGGTGCATGTAGGATGCTATGTTATGTATGACAGAGCAATGAATGACCAAGGGGATCAGCCAATAGTACGGTAATCCCCTAAAATAGGGATGGAGTGACCTTAAGCCCCCAATCAATCAAAGACAGAACCTTCGATCATGAGAAAGCCCCCAACCAGTGGGGAAGGCTATATTTGTGGTGGAGTAAGTGAATAGGTAGGGTAGCATGAATGGGAGATGAAGGATAAGGCTTTTTGTGAATGTCAGGTTTGTGTGTGTAGATGGTGGAGTAGATGGATAGGTAAGCTCCCAGCCTTTAGGGTAAGGATGGATGAAGGATCAAGGTTAAAGTTGTTTTGTGGATTGCATGAAGTGGCCAAAGCATTGAGAAAAGAGGCTAGCTCAAGTCTTGGACTTGAGTTAGATTTCCCGCAAGATGAAGATTGCCCAATTGACGAAGCTATGCATGTGGTATGTCGCGCCCAAATAGAAGGAAACAAGAGTAAAATAAAATTTATGACCATAAGAAAAGTTAGAGAAAGCCCCCAAGGTGGGTGAAGAAAAGGCTGTCGGTGCAAGAAAAAGAAAGGCTAAAAATTTGTGACTGGAGGGTGATGATGTAGGGAATTGATGTGGTTGGCTGAATTAATGTTGGATCAAACTCGAGCCTATGTTGAGTTATGAACTAAGAAGTTTTGCTTAAAACTCTAAGTTAATTGAAAAAGTGGACCTCGAAAATTCATATATTAATTGGGTCGAACCTCGAGAAGAGGCTTCCTACGTATCCTTATGGAATCAGATCGTCTTAGTTCTTGATGATTATTTGGACAATGCCTCATGTGAGAGGACTTTTTTGGTTGTAATGTTTGGCTAAGGTTGAGGGTTAAGAAGGAAAAGGGAAAGAAGGCTCAAAGTTCCCTAAATGTTGCCCCCTAGTGGTGCATAGATGTGCCTTGACCTTTTGTTGTTGTTGTTGTTGTTTTGTTTTTGGACTTGGATTTTGATTGATTTTGAAATTTTGACTCAACTTTTAAAACTAAGTTTGTTGCATGTCGAGTATGGATTTTATTTCTTTTTCTTTTATTGTGTTTTTTTTTCGGCACATGTCTTTTCCTACGCACCACTTAATCCTATGGGTGAGGTAGGTAGATGGGGATAAGGAAGGAAAGTAAGATTTTTCGTGTTTGAGGCTCAAAGGGTTGCAAGGGATTGAATGAATACAGGTCATGGGAAAGGGTAGAAGATTTTTATGTGGAGTTTATAGAAAACAAGGCCTCTCGGGCAGTGTCCATTTATTATGTTCAATTTTATTGATTATGAAAATTTGAGGTCATGAATTATGTTAGAGTTAAAAGCACAAATTAAGATGGAAGCTATTAATGAATAAAAAAAATGAGAATTTTATTAATGTCAATGAAATTATAAGGCTAGAAGTGGAAAGAAAAAATAATCCTAATGACATAGGCTCGACAAAAGGAAGAAAAGAAATGCAAATGTCTAGGTGGAGGGACTCTCCGACTCAACCTAATGACCCTGACTGACTCTTGACTTTGAGTGGGGAGTGCTGACACTGATGCTTCTTGTTGTGGGATTTTCCTCGATATAGAGGAGATTAACAACAAATGTTTGTGTTAGATGTGTTTATGAAGTTCCTTTCTTTTTGTGGCTTTGTTCTTGGGTTTGAGTTAATATATTACTTCAATTCCCTCTTGCTTTTCTTTTCTACTCTTTTCTATTCTTTTCTTTTCTTTTCCTTCTCTTCTTCCCTTATTTTTCTGCCCCCTTTTATGAGGTAAAAACTCTTTATTTATAGAGTTTTTCCTCCAATGGTTGGCTGACACGTGTCCTTTCATTTCTTTTGAACATAGTTTACTTCTTCTCTAAGTAACGACAACTTCTTCAACAAGCATCGTGTTATTATGTTTTGTGCATTGTTTTCTTATGTAAGTTTCGTATGTAACCTAACTGGTTTTAATGCTTTATGTTGATATAGTTTATATTGATTTTTATATATACTTATGCATTATCTCTTTTAAGCAAATATTAATATATATTCTTTTATTTATATTTATGTGTATATATATATAGCAATATAAATATTTGTATATTTATATATATATATATATATATATTTATTTATTTATTTAGATTTATGGGTATTGACATATTTATTTATATATATGCATTTATGTTAATAAATATGTATACTTGAGTTTTGGGTTTATTTATATTATACTTAGGGTTGAGTTTATTTATTTATTTTTTTCCTATCATGTCTTGACATGTGTAAAAGTGATGAATGGGCCACATCATTTGCCCCCAAAGTTGGGCCTAAAAAATCAGATCTTTTTATATTCTCTATTACATAAGCCCAACTTTGCTAATACTTTCTAAATAAGTATTATTTTATTATTTTTTAAATTTTGAAAAATTTACCAAACTTACCCCTCCTTTTGCTTATAAATAGGTGATTTGAGGAGAGAGAATCTCTTCATTATGGTAAATTTCAAAAAATTTTAACTCTTGAAATTTTCTCTCAAATCTTCAAATTTTTAGAATTTTAAGAGATTTCAAGCTTTTAGGGAAAGAAAATCAGTCTCCCTTTGCTCTTTGTGGTTGGCGTGAACAAGGCGGCGTTTTTTTTTTCTTTTTCGCATATGTCATCAGGTATCATTCCTCAAAACCCATTTTTTAATTTTTGTATTTCTTTTGCCTTTATTTTTAATTCATTTATGGATACCTCATATTCTTCAAACACCAAAATTTTGCATCTGATGGATTCTAGTGGGGAGTCACCTTCGACACATTCTTTGTCCCGTGACCCATATTCTTCATATTGCCCTAATTTCCACCATATACCCTTGTCGGACATGTTTTCGTCTGTGCAGGGTGATATGGCAAGAACTAAGACTACAACTTGCCTTTCTATTACTTCTTCAATGTCTGAGGATGCTGCTCATAATAAAGGAGAAGAAGTAGAGAGTGACGCAGCAATTGCTGTCCCTTTTCTCGATGGGGTTGATCCCCCTGAAGTTTCTTCCCCTTCCCATACTTTGGAGGAAGGAGAAATTGATGAAAAAGCCAAAGAAAGCACTTCTTCTGACAACCGTCCTAATCCTTATACCATCTATGTGAATGTTTCGTGGAGAAAATATGTGATTAAGCGTGTTCACGCTTTTGAGAGAAACTTAAGGTTAGGAACTGGTTATGAATTTCATATTCTTAAAGAAGGGAGTGCCATAACCGATGCCCCTCCTAGTCATTTTGCTGTATATCGACAAGACTTAGATCTGGGCCTTCGATTTCCTGTTCACCCTTTTGTAGATAGAATTTTAGATTTTTACAACATTGGGATTTCTCAGCTTCTTCCCACCTCTTGGTCGAACATATTAGGGTTTATTACTGCTTGTGAGTTGAAAAGTATGCCCCTAAGTATGAAGGTCTTTGTGCGTTTGCACACTCTTTTTCGTGCTCCCAAAGCCAAACCTGGATGGTACTATTTTGGGAACAACACTGGATATATAACTGCTTATGGGAAACTTTCCAAAATGCACGATTGGAGAGATAAATTTGTCTTTATACGCTGCAAAGACGCTAGGAATGTGGCTCGATATAGACGATGGACTGAACATCCTAGCAACCTAAATAAAGTCAATCCTCCCGACTTACTTCTTCATGAATGGAATATCAAAGAGTATTTCCAAGCAGATTTTATTGATGACCATGAAGGGAAATCAATCAAAATCCCTATGACTTGGTTGTCAATGAAATTTTTTTATTATAATGACAACTTCTTGGAAACCACTGGATTGTTACGTGGGCATGACCGAGGTAAACTTCTTTTCAATGAATTGATTTTTTTTTTTGAAGAAACTGAGTATTTATTTTACTTGGAATTGTATCAGGTAAAGCTCGCAAAGAATTAGAGCGAAAGATGGCTGGTGAATTATCTGACGCGGAGTATAGCAAACAACTCTTGATGGAAAGACGTCAAACTCAACAAGCCAAGCAGAAGGCCACTAGGGTAATCCTTTATTAATATAATCACTTTTTATTTAATTTTTTTTATTATTTTTTTTTATTATTTTTTACTTGGTGAATTCTGATGTTTAAAAAACATCATAACCACACGGTGCTTTTGGTATGCCGTGTGGATATGATGTTATTTGACATCTATTCCACACGGCCTAAATGTGATGCCGTGTGGAATCGATGTCAATTGTTAACATAACCACACGGCATATATTGTTTGCCGTGTGAATTGAAGCCATTTGACATCGATTCACATGGCTTAAATGGTATAGCCGTGTGAAAATGATGTTAAATAACATCGTTCCCACACGGCTTAAATAGTGATGCCGTGTGGAATTGTTGTCAAAAGACATCATACCCACACGGCCTTTTTCTTATGTATGCCGTGTGGTAAGGATGTGAAATGACGTCATTCCCATACGGTGTTGTTAAAATATGCCGTGTGGATATGATGTCATTTTTTGTCAATTCCACACGGCCTACATGATGTAGCCGTGTGGAATTGATGTTAAATGACATCGTTCCCATACAACGTTGTTAAATATGCCGTGTGGATATGATGTGTTTTGACATCAATTCCACACGGCTTAAATGCTATAGCCGAGTGAAATTGATTTCTCTTGACATCATTTCCACACGTCTTAGGTAGTTTCATTTTATTTTTGTCATTTGTGAAGTTTGAAAGATGCTGAGTGAAAAAGATTTTGTTAACATCGTTATCACTTAGCATATTCCATAGTTGATGTGCCATCAATTTTTATAGAAACACAATGAAACTCTAAATTTCTTTATGCCTTTTTATACGGAATGAACAAAGTTAATGTGACCTCATTCCTTGGCATTAATTATAATTTTATAATATATTTGTCTGTGTTATTCCTCCCAGGCTAGCAACAGGCCTTCTAATGCTGGGAAGCGTAAATCCACCTCCGAAGTTCAAACTGAGAATGATCCAAGTTCTGTATCAAAGAAACCAAAGATAGGGACTCCTAAGCTTAAGTGATTTGTCACGAAACTCCTCTCACTCAAGAGAGCAAACAGCGTGAGAGAAGCAAAGGAAAATCAACTGAAACTGTACGTCATTCTTCTGAGCGACGTAAGAGAGAGAAAGAGGAAAGGACTAAACATCGGCAAGACAAAAAAGCCAAAGACTCTAGTCAGTCTCAAGGGGGTCCTCAGATCAATGATCCTCTTGCTAATGCTTCCTTACCCGACGGCTCAACTTTGAAAACCTTTATGAAAGCAGTAAATATGCACGTTGCCCTTGTGGATCCCAACGTCGGGGTTTCAGAGGTGGTCAAGGAGTCTGTTAATCCTTGCATTGAACTTGCAGAAGCCTTTGGAGGTACTGGCTTTTATCACTTTTCTTTTAAGGAGAATTTATTCTTTGGTTTTTACTTCTTTTTGTTCTCTTACCTTCATTATCATGTTGTTTATTTTAATTTATCATTTAAAAGCCATCTTTTTTATTGTAATTTCCAAAACTGTTTTTCAAAGGGAAAGTATGGGCCTTGCCATGAGAATGATGATCTACGAAGTATACATTCTTCCAGCAAATTTGATGGGGCTGCACGTAAGCGACTTGCTCTTGAAATGGTTAAATGTGCCCCAGAAGAATATGCACAAACCCTAAAGGGGTATTCTGAAGCCCACTTAACTCCAATCATGGTGAACCTAGTCGAAGTGAGCAGTTGGATTACACAAACTTCTTATTTTTAATATATTTTTATATACTCATTATTTACATGTTTATTGTAATCATACTTTGTTAAATGAACCTGTTTATTTTCCAGGCACTAACTAGGCTTGATGGTATTTCTAAGTGGGCTACTCGAACTAGAAAAGATGTTAAAGAGGCTGTGCATATTAGTAGGGGAGCTTCAAAATATGTTGGAGAAGTGGCTGAGAAAATCAGGGTGGAGCAGAGAGGAATCGAGGATGCTTTGAACAAAGAAAACCTCGAATTAAAGGTGGAGCATGCGAAGATTGTGACTGCTAACCGAGAATTGGTTGATCGATGCGAACAACATCATGAAAGATTTAATCAAGCTAATATTCTAGCTGTTGAGCTGCGGGCTCAAGTTAATTCTTTGAAAATAGAGCTGACCAAAAGCCATGATCTGATTAATGCGCTGACCAAGGAAAAAGAGCATCTAGAGTCTGGCCTAAAGATTTCAAAGGCGAATGAAGATTTTCTTTATGAAAAGTAAAAAAAGGAGAATATAGCTGGAGGTGATGATATGAGAGAATATGTCAAAGAGACTTATGACCTGGTTTTGAAAGATATCTATCCATGGAGCAAATTCGAGAGACGCTTGGATTGGGTCATAGATAAGAATTCTGCTTTAGAGTTAGGTGAAGATTTTAACTCATATGTGTCCTCCGAAGGGGAGAGTGAAGCAGAAGATGATGAAAGTCCAAAGGATGCTCCTAGTTCTCCTAAGAAGAAATGAAGAAACTATGCTCTGCCTTTACGTTGCATGATATGATCAAACATGACCATTTACCATTTTTTTTATTTTTGCAATTAAACTATGAACTCTTTATCTCGATGTGGGCCTGTGCGCCTTTGTAATTGTATTTTACATTGGCTGTTTATATTGTGGATCATCAATACTTTAACTGCTAGGTAATTCTAAATGGGCAGTGTGCTCTAACTCGTTCTTCATACTTATTTATGAATATGACTTCTAGGTATCTATTTTTTGAATGGGCCGTGTGCCTTTTTAATATATTTGTTTTTTTTAAACATGATTTTGTTATTTAAGATTATGCTTTCATTTTATGTTATTATGCTTTGGTCCTAAATTTTAGATTATGATGGCTCCAGAGATTATGCTTGATTTCCTTATCCTCCTCTAAAATAAGACCATAGCTAATATATAACATATTTAGAGTTATACTTCATTTGAATAGTTTCTTAGACCATATTTAAGATTTGATAACCTTGCTGCACAGCAATGGCCTTTCATTTATGTTATTTTGAGTGGGACAATGTCCTTATTCCATAGTAACGTTGTTCCTTGATGTTTATATGTCTTTGGTTGGCACACCATTGATGTTTATAACCATTTTTCCTTTTTGTAGGAGGGGATATTACCCTATGAGGACAATGTCCTTAACCATTCCGAGACAAGCTCTTTGTTTGGTTTAATATGATAAACATGATAAGTTTATCTCTTTTTGTATCTTTATAGCTTATACAAGGCTCTCGATATGTAATCTTTGTCCTCAGCTATGTGATAGTAGGAAGGGGTATTTCCCTATGAGGACAATGTCCTTAACCATTCCGAGACAAGCTCTTTGTTTGGTTTATTATGATAAACATGATAGGTTTATCTCTTTTGGTATCTTTATAGCTTATACAAGGCTCTCGATATATAATATTTGTCCTCAGCTATGTGATACCCATTGGGTTTTCTTTTTGTATATTTTTTTTTGAGTCTCTTTTTGAGTAAAAAACTTGTAGATACAAAATGTTTCCTGGAACTAAATTCTTATATTAATACTTGCCGTAATACAAAACTTTTCCCATCACGACTCATAGAGGCCGTGTCAATATACTGGCTTACTGAAATTGAAATTAAACAAACTAATAAGATAACCGAACTAAGACTCACTCTTTAGCTTATTACAAGACCGACGAGTTCACCATTTAAAAATACCCACAAAACTTAATTATATATAATATTGCTTCAATGTATCAGCATTCCAAGTTCTTGGCAGAATTATCTCCTCCATATTTTGTAGACGAAAGGTGCTGTCCCTAACCTCTTCGACGATGAGATATGGGCCTTCCCAATTTGGAGTTAATTTACCATCCTCCTTAAATCTTCCCAGTGTTTCCATTTTTCGCAAAACTAGATCTCCTTTTTTTAAAATCCTTACCCGAACTCTTTTGTTGTATGCTCGAGTCATCTGGAGTTTGTATATTTGTTGTCTAAGTAGTGCATTACCCCCAATTTCGGGCAAGGAATCCAGACTGAGACGCATGCGCTCCCAATTTGCAGTCTCCTCATAAAGCATTATTCGTAACGTAGGTTCATACATTTCAATTGGCATTACTGCCTCCGAGCCGTATACCAGCATAAACGGTGATTCTGCCGTAGAGTTTTTAACTGTGGTTCGTATTGACCACAAAACATGTTGTAATTCTTCAACCCAGAGTCCTTTAGCATTTTCTACCTTTTTCTTGATTCCAGCTGAGATTATTTTGTTAAATGCTTCCACCTGTCCGTTTGATTGAGGATGACCGACGGCCGCAAAATGGGTTGATATACCTTGATCTTTCAAACAATCCTTCAGAATTGGAGTTTCAAATTGAGGTCCATTGTCAAACACTATTGATTTGGGAAGCCCAAAACGTGTGATCAATGACTTCCAAATAAAAGAACGGACTTCCTTGGTCGTGATTCGATGCAACGCTTCTGCTTCTACCCATTTGGAAAAGTAATCTACAACTACTATGATGTACTTTCGTTGCCCTATAGCTTGTGGGAATGGTCCCAAAAGATCCATCCCCCATTTAGAGAACGGTAAAGGAGTAATCAACACATTTGCTGGTTGTCGTGGTATGTTGGCATGTACCTGACAACGTTTACATTTCTTTACCATATCTAATGCATCTTGCCTAACAGTAGGCCAATAATACCCAGTCCGTAAAGCTTTTTCAGCCAAAGCCCTTCCTCCAATGTGTGATCCACAAAAGCCATTATGAATATCTTCCAGAATTTCTCTTCCTTTCGTCATGGACACACATTTTAACATGGGGTGAGTAAATGATTTTTTATAAAGATTTCCATGCCATAAAATAAACCATGCATCTCTTGCCCTTATGTATTTAGCCTTCCTTGTGTCTTCTGGTAGAACTCCTGTTAACTTATACTGCTGAATTTCTTCTATCCATTCATCAGTGCGTGTTATGAAATTTACTTGTACTTCCGTGATGCTTTTACAGTCTTTGACCTCCCAGAATACTGTTCTTGGTGTATCATTACTGTCTGAACTAGCTAATTTGGAAAGAGCATCAGCTTGATTGTTATCAGAACGCGGTACTTGCCTTATGATAAAGGAGTCTAATAGTTTGGTTTCCCTTAAAACTAACTGCAAATACTCTATCATTGAGTCATCCCTAGCTTCATAGTCTCCGTTTACTTGACTGACTATTAATTGAGAATCGGTGATAGCCTCCAACCTTCTTGCCCCAGCTGCTTTACACATTTGAATTCCACAAAGCAAAGCCTCGTACTCAGCCTCATTGTTAGAAACCATGAATTTGAATCGGACCGCATATTCATAAATATCTCCTTCAGGTGATTGGCATATGACTCCTGCCCCACAGCCACTTTTGGTGGACGATCCATCCACATACATAGTCCAACAGTCTGTGATTACTACCTCCGGAGAAAGATGTATCATTTCCACTAAGAAATCTGTCAATGCTTGTCCCTTTATTGCCTTTCAAGGTGCATAATCTATCCCAAAGGCATTTAACTCTATAGCCCATTTCAACATTCTTCCCGATGTCTCTAGTTTACACAATGGTTGCTTCAACGGTTGATCAGTGTATACTACTTGTAATGACCCGTATTTTAGCAGCATTGTTTTCGGAGAAAACAACAATACAGATCATTATTATTTAAAAACCTTTATTGTCAGATTCATTAATTTCAGCGGAAGCTCTAAACTTAGTCCATATTATTCAATTTAAACCATTAAATAATCCAATAAATAAGATTCTAAAGTCCATTAATACTATAAATTAAGGAAAAGTCCACTAATAAAAAAAAATACAAAGGCTAGGGGTGAACAATAGAATAAAAAATAAACTGCTAAACTAGCTCGCACACAATCCCAGCCCTTGCGTAACTCAATCAGTCATCACCTGTACCTCAAAAGGGTTTTGGGGTCCACAGTCAGTGGTGAGTAATTAGATTGTTCTACTTAATCAGTAGAACACAATTAGAAACATAATAATCAGAATTCAACCAAACAGTCAAACAAATCATCAGGAAATCATTCATAGACATCATCGTTCAAGTACGCAGCGGGAAACCATCGTAATAACAAAATAAACCGAAACCTTTCGAAATAACTTATTCAGTTCTAGACTTCTAGACACCACTTATGACCTTTCAGTTCTTATTCAGTTCAGGTGCTAATCCGTGACCAGTCATATGCTCGTAGGGAAACCTTAATTCTTTCCCAACTTTCCTTGCTCATGCCGGGTCAACCACGAAGATCTACTTCCCGGGCACTGGGATTAAGAACTATCCCAAATCCGAGGATAGGACAGTGGCTTCGACTATACCTATGTTCATGTCAACTTAAGCCACTAGATAGGCGGTCACTTCATAGTTAATCATCTTTTCCATATTACAATTCTGTTCTCAATTCTAGTCCATAATTCAATCCTTTACTGACACAACTTTGACTTCTAATCAATTCTAGTCCAACTTAACTTGACTCAAAACTCTAATCTCCAACTCAACTCACACGACATTCACTATACAAAACAATAATTAATTATATTCTTTACAATAATCATATAAACAATTCAATCAATCAATTAAATAAACAAATAATCATATAAACTAACAATCATCAACAAATAACACTTAAAACATGATAAAAATCCTCCTTTTATTACACTACACCACTCGACATTCTTGAAGCAAGCAACAAAAATTGACACTTTAATTTAGTTAATTACAATCATCAACAATTAATCATCATTCATAATTATTCCGTAATTAATTCCATCAGTTCTAAACTAGAAAGAATCATAAAACAATCATAAAACATAGCGAGAACATGAAATAAACCTGTCAAAACATCTTGGAATGATATTAGAAGCACTCGACAAACATGGTTAATCATCAATAAACAATTCAAAATTCATCCAGCATGATTCTAAGCAATTCTAAGTAGTTCTAAGCAATTCTATACATGATTAAACCTAAAGATGGCCAACGGGCGGGCTGGGCCGGGCCGGGCCGGGTTGGGTACCGGGCCGGGCCGGGATTGGGTGACCCGGAACCGGCCCGTGGGTGGGGTTGGGCGGGCCGGGCCGGGCTGGGTCAGAAGAGGGTCGACCCACGAACCGGCCCGGCGGGTTGGGGACCGGGCTGGGGACCGGGCTGGGCTGGGCTGGGTTGTGGGTTCGTGGGTTGGGTTCGTGGGTTGGGTTCGCGGGTTGGGTTCGCGGGTTGGGTTCACGGGTTGGGTTCACGGGTTGGGTTTGCGGGTTGGGTTCGTGGGTTGGGTTCATGGGTTGGGCCCATTGGGTCAATGGGTCATGGGTTTTAGGGGATTTGGGGGTTTTGTGGGGGGTTTTGTTGGGGTTTAAGAGGGTTTGGGGGTTTTGAGGGGGTTTGGGTTTTTTTTTTGGGATTTTTAAATTTGTAAATGTAAATATATAATCATTAGTTGGTGAAAAACATGTTAATTATATATTTAACTTGTTAATTAAAATTCAAACAACTAAATATTATGATTTATTACAAAAGTAAAAACTAATAAGTTAATTAATTGATAATTAAGATAATTTAATGGGGGAAGGGGGTTGGGTAGGGGGGGGCTTGGACTTACTTTGAAAATTAAAATACATATAAAAACATATATTTTAATTTTGCAAAATAAGATGCCTACGTATCCTTAATTATATTAAGGAATCAAAGCCCACGTAGTTCTTAAACGTACCTCAATGTCGTGGTTCGTGAATCGTCAGTCTTTAGTTTTTGGGGGGCGATTCATCTGAAGTATCTAACACCATCCACGGATCATCTTCATCATCGTCTTCATCGTCCTTCATTCCTTGCGTTCTCTTCTCCGCCTGGGCCCAATCCTTCTTGCAAACGCACATTTCTATGCTATTTGGAGAAAGACGGGATCTTTTTTCGTCTAACACTCTCCTACCTGCACTAAAAGCAGACTCGGAGGCAACAGTTGAAGCTGGAATTGCAAGGACATCCTTTGCAATTCTAGCTAAGATAGGAAATTCATTAAAATGATTTTTCCACCATTTAAGTATGTGGAAATCACTGTTAGTTTCAAATTGATACGATAAATAATCATTAACATTACCACCCGTAGCACCTGCGGATGATGATGATTCTGTTCGTGGTTTCTTCAAAATTGAAGAAACGAAAGGGTCCCACCCGCTTTTGGATTGCCTAGGAACTCCAACCGATTGTGGTTGGTAAATAGATGCATAGTGATCATAAAGTTGTTCTAAAATATATTTACACTGTAATACATAAGCATAAACATCAAAATTAAATTCTAAACATTGATAATAAAAATTTAATAAATTTGTCAAACCATCAAGTTTGACACCTGGGTCCAATATGGCTGCAATACCATATATGTGAGGAAATTCACCGAAATAGGTGTGCCATTTGACCATCATTCGCGACAAGATGTCGGAAATGTTTTCAATGTCGCCGGCATTTTTAATAGAATTTACAATTTTGATACATTCTAAAATAACTTGGTGAATATTAGGCTCATAAATAAGAGAAAAAATGTTTGTAGCACTGTCAAAAGTGCTAAGAACTTCACAAATAACACTGGCAACGCTCCAGTGATCGTTCGTAATCAATTCATTTTCATTTGTACAAGTTTCATTATATACTGTTGTTAACACATCCTTATACCTAAGCGCGTCTTTCAACATTTTATATGTTGAATTCCAACGGGTAGGAGTATCCCAACTCCAAACTCTTTTTCTTAGACCTTTTTCGTCGCACAACTCCTTATACCTACGTTTAACTCGATGAGTAACTCTAAGCCACTTAGTTACATTCCTAATGGGTTCTAACAAAGGTTGTAATTCTTTCATGCCTTCTTGAACACATAAATTAAGAATATGTGCACAACATCGGACATGCAATAACTCACCGTTAAGCAATAAGGGTAACTCAGGATCAGATTTTATGAAATCTACGGCCCTTTTGTTAGCACTTGCGTTGTCTAATGATAAAGAATTTTGTTAGTAATGTGCCAAGTTCTTAAAACATTTGTAATACGACATTTAATGTTATACCCACTATGACTCTCCTCCATTGATTGAAAAGCAATAATATGTTTTTGTAAATACCAGTTCTCATCAATCCAATGAGCAGTGATACATATAAATGGTTCTCCAATTGTAGAACTCCATGTATCACTAGTCAAACTAAAACGACCGTCATATGTTCGAAACGATTCAATCATATAAGCTCTACGTTCAAAGTATTGTTGTTGAGTTTTACGCTTAAGTGAATTCCTAGGGACTCTTCTATATGCAGGTTGTAAAGCCATTCTATTTAATAATTCGTATTCGGGGTCTTCCGCAAAATTAAAAGGTTTTTCCGTATTAATAACATAATCACCTAAGTAACTACACAAATTATCTGTAGTAAAAACAAAAGGCATACCTGCGCCGGGCATGCCAGAAGCATACCCGTGTAGCTGAGTTTGGGTGGTTCCATCGCTTGAATCTGCGCCTTCCGGCCCCAATTTATGATCTCGTGAAAGGTGTCGTGCTAATGTTCCGGTTCCATCGCTTTTTTGCCATTTGTATTGTTTGGGGTTTTTTGTCTTATTGACATCCCGACAAACTTTACAAATAGCTATAAATTTATTACGCTCATTGGTTTCTGTTTTATCGTAGTATGGCCAGACCCATGACCCTTTACGACCAGTGTTGCCCTGGGTCGATGGCCCGGAATCATCTTCACCTTAATTTAAAATTTAAAGTTATCAATATCACATTATTTATTTCTTATAAATCATAATTAATATACATCTTTTTATATTATTATATTTCATATTTATAATCACCCTAATCTATAATCCTATTATTTTTTTATGCGTACTAAACTACTAATTTCCAAGTGTAAATCATAATTGGAAAGGAATGCTGACTGGATAGAATCCCAGGTAAGAGAGGTGCGACACAATGGTCAACTTAAATACCAAATCTTGCCTAGACAGATCCCGGGCTTCTGTTTAAGCCAACTAACCAATCAGATTGTAACCTTATGATTAAACTGGAAAGTTCATATATAATTTTAAATCTTAACATATAGTCATATATTAAAATCATTAATCACATTATTCACATATATAATTTGATTTCCTAGCATATATTAAATTCATTATTCATGTATCACATATATAAATTAATAAATATAATATAAATTCTTATTTCCTGATTCCTAGCATATATTAAAAATTTAAAATCATGTATCACATATATAATTATTGAATTATTCTATAAATTCTTATTTCATAACATATATTAAAATCATGTTACATATTCAATTTTTAACATAAAATAGTAAAAATAATAAAATTCATAACATTACCTCGGGGGGGTCGGGGAGGAGGAGGGCCCATTGTGGAAGACGAATGCCTCGATTGTTGTGACAAAGGATCCACAAAATCTGCGTCGTTTTCCAAGTTCTGAATAGATTCATCCGTATTTTGATAATCATATTCATTTCCACCACCACCACGACCACCACTACCACTAGCTCCACCATGGCCACCACCTCTTGAAGCCATTTTTTTCTTTGAATATATTAATGTAAATATAAGTTTTTTTTAGAATTAAGAATTAAGAAAATAGTAGAAGTTTTTTTTATTTAAAATTGTACAAAAACTAAACAAGATAAATAGATAATTGAAAATATGAAAGTTAGAAATTTAGAATTAAGAAGAGAATGAGAGATTGAGAGATTATTAAATTAAGAGTTGAGAGAATGAGAGATTGAGAGTTGAGAGAATGAGAGATTGAGAGTTGTGAGGATTTTGGGTGTAAATTAAGGGGTATTTATAGGAAGGGGGTGAAATTTTTTAAAAAAAAAAAAAAAAAAAAGCTGCAGGTAGCCGTTAGTGAGTAACGGCTAGTAACCCGTACGGGCGGGCCGGGCGGGCCGGGTTTTTAGGCGGGCTGGGTTACGGGCGGGCCGGGTCACGGGCTGGGTCTGGGTCGGGCTGGGTCACGGGTTGGGTCACGGGTTGGGCTGGGTCCGGGCTGGGTTATGGGTTGGGCTGGGTTACGGGCGGGCTGGGCTACGGGCTGGGTTTGTAAACCACAACCCATAACCAGCCCGCCTGGGGACCGGGCCGGGCCGGGCCGGTTACGGGTTGGAGCGGGCCGACCCAGCCGGGCCAAAAACCGGGCGGGTTCCGGGCCGGGCCGGGCCAACCCAGCCCATTGGCCACCTTTAATTAAACCTATTCTAAAAATTATATAACTAATCTATCCTATTGATTAAATAAATCAATCTAATTACCTAATAATCTAATATTGATGGTGAATGGTTCGATCTTCAAAGGCTAAAGGTTGAACTTTCTTTGATGAAGGTGTTTGAATTGATGAAGTGAAGGAAGTATTTGTGTGGGGAAAAGGAGGAGTTTTTATTTGTAGTTTAGTTTTTATTTGTAGTTTGGTTTTTATTTGTAGTTTAGTTTTTAGAGATTAAGAATTATAAAAGTGGTTCCCTTTTTGTGGTGTGTTGGCCGTGTAGAAATACTAGGCAAGGGAGTAAAACAAACTCCTAAAATCTAGTAGAGAAAGTAGGAGGATAAAAATTAGATTTTTGTTTGGGGTCAAAATAGATGTGGTTTAGTAATTAAAGTAGGAAAAGAAAATATAACAATTAAAGGAAAATGAATAGGGGGCCGTGAGGTGGGGTGATGAGGGAAACATTGGGCTTGGCTTGGACAAATTTAAATAAAGATCTGGGCCATGGTTAACAGCTAGGGTCTCTAAAGTGCTAGATTAATAATTAATTAAATAATAATTAATTAAATAGTTAATTAATTAATTATTCAATCAATTAAATAAAAATTTAAAATAGCCCCAAAAATACAAGGTGTTACACTACTAGCCTATGTGCCAGAAAATAGGGACGTAACTTCTTGCTTGCCATATATAAAGCCAGCCCAAATTTTTCTACAGTCGAATATCGTCTTTCTGCATTTTGGAGCATATGATTTACAAAATAAACAGGCAATTGTGCTCCTTGTCGTTCGGCTAGAAGTACAGCGGAAAGAGCATGCTCAGACACCGCGAGATAAACATACAGAACCTCATCTGTCATGGGACTTACCAATCGAGGCAAACTGTGCAAATGAACCTTCAACTGCTAAAAGAATTTCTTAGCTTCTTCAGTCCATTCAAAACGGACTCTTTTCCTGATAGCATTGAAAAAATAGTGACATTTATCTCCTGCCCGGGATAAAAACCTACCCAAAGCTGCCATACATCCTGTTAACCTCTGAACTTCACGCACATTTGTTGGTGATGACATATCCACTACTGCTTGTATTTTATCGGGATTAGCTTCTATTCCTCTTTCCTCTATTAAGAAACCCAGAAATTTTCCGGAGGTAACCCCAAACACACACTTTTTAGGGTTGAGCTTGAGATTAAATTTCCTTAGATTATCAAAAGTTTCTCTCAGATCGGTTAGATGATCCATTCCCTCTTTACTTTTTACTATCATATCATCAATATATGACTCCATATTCCTTCCAAGTTGTGTACTAAATATCATGTTTACTAACCTCTGAAATGTGGCTGGGGCATTCTTTAATCCGAATGGCATGACCTTAAAGCAATATAGACCCTTCTCTGTTACAAAGGCAGTTTTTTCTTGGTCCTCTTCCCACAACGGAATTTGATGAAAACTTGAATATGCATCCATAAAACTCATCAGTCCATGCCCCGAGGTTGCATCTACCAATCTATCATTCTTTGGCAAAGGAAAACTATCCTTTGGGCAAGCCTGATTTAAATCCGTATAATCTACACACATACGCCATTTACCTCCCGGTTTGGGTACTAACACAACGTTAGCCACCCAATCCAGATAATAACATGGACAAATGAATCCAGCTTGAAGCAGTTTTTGAACTTCCTCATCTGCCACTTTGTTTCGGGCAGCACCCAAATTTCTTTTCTTTTATCGTACCGCTTTTTTGTTAGGATCTACATTCAGCTTGTGCACTATTATCTGCTCACTAACTCCCGTCATTTTACTTTGGTCAAATGCAAACAAGTCTAAATACTCAATCAGCAACTGTCTCAATTGTTCTCCAAACTCCGCTTTTTCAAAGGTTCCTACTTTCATGGTTTGATCCGGAAACTCTGGGTTTGGACAAAAATCTGTGTGTTCGCTGACTGGCTCAGGTTGTAGGCCTTGGCATCTTCCCTGAAGTGTCATTACTTCCTTTGGTTTTTCTTCTGTCTTCTGTTTCTTTGTTGTTGGAGATGAATCTTCGGGCATTCGAGACATCTTTATGGTGGTCAGATAGCACTCCCTTGCTGATTATTGATCTCCCTGTAATGCCCCAACAGTTTCATCATTACACTTAAACTTCAACAGCATCAGGTGGGTTACTACTACAGCCTTGATCAAATTTAGAGTTGGCCTTCCCAAAATGATACTATAGGCATTTAAATCACTAACAACCAAAAATCGAACGAAAGTATTTCGTCTCTTTTCATTACTTCCTATTCTCAATGGTAGTGTCACCAAACCAACAGGATGTATTATGCCTCCTCCGAATCCTACTATCGGGTAAGCTACTAGGGTAACATTTTTATCAAAGTTTAATTTACTTAAACATGATGCACTTATGATATCAGAAGAACTCCCCGTATCTATCAAAATTCTTTTAACATTTAAATTGGCCACCTTCATTTCGACCACCAGGGGATCATCATGTGGGGTTCTTATACTTCCTCTATCAGATTCCCCTATATGAACATCCGGAAAAACATCTACTTGTCCTGAACCTGTCCACATTACTTGAGAAAGACTTCTCATGTAATTTTTATTGCCCCTAAAGGTAGGTCCTCCAGCTGCGAATCCTCCTGATACGACAGCCACAAACTCAGGATCCGTATCATACTCCGCTTCTCCTACTTGATCTGTCTTCTTTGATGTATTACCCATTGCTCTCGGGGAAGGCGTCTGAACTCCTGAACCTCGAATGAAATGCCATGGAAGCTTCCCAGCCGCTGCAAACCCATCCACTAATCGTTTCAAATTTTTACAATCATTGGTATGATGTCCTACGTCACAGTGAAAATGACAATATTTGCCTTTATCCCTGTTCTGTATTGGGGCCCTCATGGCTGGGGGTGCATCAAAATTCAGCTTATCTTTAATTTCTATCAAGATTGTATATAAGTCTTTGGTGTATTCATAACCTAGATTTCCCGAGTTTGTTTGTCCGACTTTGTCTTGACCCCGCCTTCCTAGTGTGGGTTCTACTATCCATGTCTCTCGTCGCCCATCCTTTCGATGTGGCATTGGATTATCATAAGCCTTGTCTTCTTGCCCTTTTTCTCGTGTTGTGGAGGCACATAATTCTTGAGCATGAATATAGGCCTCAGCTTCTGTTAACACCGATTGTAGAGTTAAACATTGTCTCCTTACTACATCAAATTGAAACGGACCAGGCTTTAAACCACAGAAGAAATTATCAAAGGCCACTGAGTGTGATAAATCGGAAATTTGCAAAGCTTCTAAATTGAATCTTTGCACATAACCCCTTGACGCTTCTTTTTCCCCCTGAACTACGTTGGCTAGATGCATGCTGGTTTTTCGTTCTTGCTTATTAGCCATGAAATGGTGTGGAAATATCATGCTTAGCTAAAAAAAGTTGCTTATGGATCCATCTGGCAGACTATTAAACCACTTTTGCGCTATCCCTTTTAGATTTGCGGGAAAATATCTACACCATGTTGGGTTATCTACTCCTTGTACATACATCTGATGCTGTATGCTGATAGATGATCATCCGGATCGGAGGTTCCATCAAACAGTTCCATGGAAGGAGCTTTTACCTTTGATAAACGTGAAGAAGTCATTACAGAAGTGGAAAAGGGGGTTTTCCATAATAAATTCAAATTTGAGGTAGAGTAAGGATGTTGATGATTTAACCAGGGTTTATAAAGGTTTGGCATATTATAGTGAGAGGTGTGTGGTGGATTTTGTGGTGTAGGATTCGATATATCCGAATATAGTTGAAAAGGTATTTTTAGGACCTCCTCTTCAGCATTTTGTGAACTATGAACCTGGTGTTGTGTGCCTTTTTTTGACTTTATGGTTTTTAGTTTGTTTACCATAGGATTTATTTTTATGATGGGTTTGGTGAACTTCAGTTTTGAACTCCAAACAGGCTTTTGAACCTTTGGATTTAAATTACTTCTTTTTGACATTGCCTTTCTCAACACCCTGATCCTTCGTTCGTTTTCTTATTGTGCGGTCTCCAGTTTATATTTTTTCTTACTTTTATTCTTTGTTTCAGTTTCTTTACAAGCCTTTCCTTGTAATGAATGAGTTAGTTGTTTCTGAAAATCAGCTAATATTGTTTGTAACTGGGTCATGGAGATAGATTCTTCTTGAGTTGGATTCCCAGTTTCTGGTGGAGATGCGTCTTCGTGTATACTTTGAATCATCAAATACTTGGTTATCTTTGCTTGACATCGTTGAGAATCTCCCCATAGATGGCGCCAAATGTTGTGGGATTTTCCTCGATATATAGGAGATTAACAACAAATGTTTGAATTAGATGTGTTTATGAAGTTCCTTTCTTTTTGTGGCTTTGTTCTTGGGTTTGAGTTAATCTATTACTTCAATTCCCTCTTGCTTTTCTTTTCTTTTCTTTTCCTTCTTTTCTTCCCTTATTTTTCTGCCCCCTTTTATGAGGTAAAAGCTCTTTATTTATATAGTTTTTCCTCCAATGGTTGGCTGACGTGTCCTTTCATTTCTTTTGAACATAGTTTACTTCTTCTCTAAGTAACGACAACTTCTTCAACAAACACCGTGTTATTATGATTTGTACATTGTCTTCTTTGTAAGTTTCGTATGTAACTGGTTTAATGCTTTATGTTGATATAGTTTATATTGATTTTTATATATACTTATGCATTATCTCTTTTAAGCAAATATTAAGATATATTCTTTTATTTATATTTATGTGTATATATATATATATATATATATATATATATATATATATATAGCAATATATATATATATTTGTATATTTATATATATATATATATATATATATATATAGATTTATGGGTATTGACATATTTATTTATATATATGCATTTATGTTAATAAATATGTATACTTGAGTTTTGGGTTTATTTATATTATACTTAGGGTTGAGTTTATTTATTTATTTTGTTCCTATCATGTCTTGACATGTGTAAAAGTGATGAATGAGCCACATCACTTCTCTTGATGTATCACCCCTTAGCAAATCATCCTCTATGTCTATTTCAATGAGATGGACCTTTTTGAAGATGGTGAGTGAGTAATTTGAGTTGGTCCACTTGAGTGGCCGTTTGTGGTGTTCGGGTTGTAGGGTATGGATATGGGCTTGAGTGATGTAGGCTGAGTGTTTAAAGCTTTTGAGTTTGGATGGGTGATAGGTTTGAGTGAGGCTAGGTAAGATTGGACTGGGCTTAAGGCTTGCTCGGACCTCAGCTGTGTTTTGGATTGAAAATGGATTGTTTAGACAACTCCGACCTTGTTGTTTGAGAGGAAACAAAAAAAAAATTGAGTTAACCCCTTGATCATTGTGATATGGATGCAAATGCATTTCCTAATTTTATGGTCATCTTCCCTAAAATGCATGAATGTAAGGTGCCCTTTCCCTTTTTTCTTTTCTTTATTTTTGAATTTATTTTTTGAATATTTTGATTTTTTTGAAATTTTTTGAATTATTTTTTGGATTAATTGTTTTTAATAATACAACCTTTAACAGATTCACAACTAATAAACCAACCTTTTGATTATTCAATAATAACCCAACCTTTATAGCCACTTTTCTTTCAATAAAATTTTTGACCAACTACCTTTATAACAGGTAAATAATTTGATTATTGATTTTTTTTTCCTAAACTTATTTTTATGTAGAAACTTCTTTTTGAAAAAAACCCAACCACCCTCCCCTCCGTGGAAACCACCACCGCCCCTTCCCCTAAAACTCCAACTGCCCCTGCCCCCCAAACCACCACTGCCACCACCCCGCCCAAACCACCCTGCCACCACCCCCATAAAAACCAGCCCAATCGAACCCCCTATAACCACCGCAGGTCCACAGGCCCACCCCCAAAGCGCCAAAACCTGAACCCACCTACCCAGCCGCCCTTACCCCATCCCCGACCCCCGACCCCCCACCCCCGAAACCCCCTCCCCTTAAACCAACAGCCGCCGATTCACCCTCCCCTCAAACCTCCAACCCCCAAAACCCCCATACCTAACGCCCCCAACCACCAACCCCCGCTCAACCCTCAAACCCCCCACTCCCCATGCACGAATCCTCCACCTCAGCCACTCCCTGACCTCAACCACCCCCTCCACGAGCCTCCCCATCCAATTCTGACCCACCCCCACCCCGTTACGACTCACTTGAACCACCCACTCCCGTCCTCGTTGACACCCACCCGACACCCCTCCCGTCCCCGTTGACCCGCACCCCAGATCTGGCGAGAGAGTGATGGTATCTCAACGATGGTGATGGTGGTGGTGATGACTGATGATGGTGAGTGGAGATGGTGGTGGTGTTGGTGAGTAAGGACTAAGGAGGAAGAGAGAGAAAAGGGTGGAGTGAGGGAGGAGTAAGGGAGGAAAGAGAAAAGGGTTGGGTAAGGGTTTTTTTTTTTTTTTCTTTTCCTGATTTTTTTAATTTATTTTTTTTTTATTTTAGATTTAATTTTTAGCAATTTCATTTTTTTTTGAAGAGATAACCAATCATACGCAAACACGTGTCAAGGAAAACCTGTATAACAAGTTATAACCGGTTATGGTTTATTGAAAGAAAATTGGGTATAAAGGTTGGGTTATTATTGAATAATCAAAAGGTTGGTTTATTGGTTGCGAATCCCTCAAAGGTTGTATTATTAGAATCAATTAATCCTATTTTTTTTTTTGTTTTTTTTTATTTTTGAAAGGGCACCAAAAGACATGAAATATGCAATGTCTGTGAATGGAAGTACCTAAGTTCGGTCAAAGGTCAGGCCTATATGGACTTAAGCTTAAGGATACTAAGGCCCAACATTGTGAACTAAAGACTAGATTATATGAACTAGAAGATGACTATGACTATATGAAATGTGAGTGAATGGTGAGAAAAATATATGGCTAGAGCCCATAAAAATGCACACATAGTCAAATAGGCACACTAGCATGATACAGTATGCACAGTCTCTGAAAAGTCAGTCCTGGGTGGTCACGAGGGTACCATGGCTAAAGAGGAACTGAACCGATCTCGTCACTCTTCACATTCAATGACACACGATTAACAGATTTCTTATTATGATCTCATCGGGCTTGAGGATCACGCGCCATGGCTGGGATGGGCCGCTTATGATTATTGAGGTCGAGCAACACAAGTAACCATAATCAACCCCCCCCCCCCGGGGTCGGTCTCGAGCATAGAACATGCTCATATGAGACAAGGTCCTATATTGCGGCACCTATTCGTAGGGCTGCATGCATGCAATATGCCTAAAAATAATTCGGGAATAATAATAATAAGACCACAAGACTTTTTAAGTTTGTCCACACCACTAAGGAGTGATATCCCCAGCAGAGTCACCAAACTGTAGGGGTCGTTTCCGACCGCCTACGTCAAGAGTTGTTTGAATGCTCGTTAACGCCACATGTGAATGTAGTCTAGAAGGATTCTCCACCGTGCGTTTTATACGGTCCACGGACACCGAAGAAATAACAATGCCATGGGCAATTGGCCCTATATGGTTGTGCACCAGAGTATGGGTTCGGGGATAGGTTACGAGCCAATCGTGCATTGGGCCCGCCTGCCTGTAAGCAATCTCTACTAGGTCTCTTTTTGTGGTTGTACTGTTATTATTTCCGAATTCAAAAATATCTCAGATTATGTTATTCCTGTAGGAACACTGCAAGAGGGGGGGTGAATTGCTGTGCTGAACTTATAGCACAGATTTTCGTCAGAATTGAAAACCTAAAGGAACTTTGAGAAAAACGAAATGTAAAGAGTCAAATTTCAACGAGAAAAACTTCCTGGCCCACGGAAGAAAAACTCCACTTTTATATAAAGGCCTTGTAAACTATTACAACCCTAATTTCTCTCTGGACCTCGTGAGTTCCTGTAGGAACTTACGATTCTATTCTCTTTCTCTCTTTCTTTTTCTTTTCTCTTTCTCACGACTCTTTCTTCTCTGTTCTCTCTAAGTTCTCACACACTTCTCTTCTCTTTTCTCTCAATTACAACTCAAATAATAACTCTAGTATATTGAAATGCATGTAAAACTGGATTGGAACTTTGGAACTTTTGACACAAACTCTAAGTAATATAAATCTGAAAGTGTGCTCTCTTGTTGTGTGTGTTCTAAATCAGAATTATATGTGTGTATATATATAAATGAATGGTTATAAAATTGCTTGGAGAAGAAGCCTAAATAACCACCCATAACCCCATATACACGTCCACCACTCTCACTCACACACCACTAACTTTGACTAACTTAAACAACCCACTAACTTAATTAATAACCTAAAAATCAGAAATAATAAATTAAATAAATTACCTAAAAATAGATTAATTAATTAATTAAAAAATAAAAACTAAAAACCGGTTTTTTTCTTTTTTTATTTTTTTCCGAAAATTTCTTTTTTTTTTTTAAAATTCTAAAACTTTAAATTAATTTTTAAAACTAAAAGTAAACTAATAAAATAAAAGAAATCAGAATAAAAAAAAACAACTAACCTAATCCTAAAATTAAGGACACTAATTTGACTACTAACTAATTCAAAAACACCTACCCACTATTCCTAAAAATGGGCTGCACTAATCCAGTCAGTCTTTGACCATTTTAAACAGATTAAAACAGTCAAGGAGTGATTCAAACAGTCCCTAAAAAATAGCAACTGTCGTGGACTAAAGTAACTAACAGATTCGACACAAGTTCCTCTGGGAACATGACCCAGAGTTCCTCTGACAGACACAACTAAGTTCCAACCAGACTTAAATGCATTAATATACTTACATTTACCCTAGAACATTACATTATAACATTCATGGATGATTCTCTTCTCTTCAACAAGTAATTCGTTGGAATACTTGAAGTTCTTCTCATGTTCCTTGCTGAATTCTCTTCAGGAACTTCTCTGATTTCTCTGTAGAAACTTGACAGCAACATCTTTGATTCATGATTCGAACCTTCACTTGAATCACCATCTTGTTTCTTCAAATGATTGAATCTTCATGCTTGAATCTTCAATGCTTATTTATCTTCAAGACCTAAAATTCTCCAAGAACTCAAAGATATTTATCTCTAGAATAAGAAAACAACTTAAGTAGCAATCTAGCAATATTAGTCATCATAATAGCATCAAGGATGAAATTAGCAAAATATAGCATATATATATATATGTTCCAAGGACAAAAGAAAAATAGAAAGTAGCTACTACCCGACTACTAAGACGCAAAAGAAAGAAAGAAAATGTCAAAGAAGAAAATAAAATAAAACCTAAACCATGTTCATAAATTATAACCAAAACGAAGTGAGTGCAAAAGAATTAATGTAAATGAGGTAAGAAGAGGCTAGGTGGCAGGTTAAGCATCATCAGGAACTTTCGTGGGGGGAACATTAGCAGATGCTCCAGAAGTTCCTGTAGTATCATCAGGTGAAGTTCCAGCAGCAACTTTAGCTCTTGGAGGCACCCCATGATTTCATTCATTCCCTTTCTACAAAGTAGTAACCATGCCACTCAAAGGCTATCTTAACATGAATGTTTTCCCTCAATATCTTCTTAATAGTCCTTTAACATCTCAAGTTCCTTCAGAATTTTCAGAAGGACTTCCTCCTCTACTTGTTCCTTCAGAATTTTCAGCACTAAGAACAAGTAATTTTACTACACTCCTATCATCATCAACATCTAAATTCACAGTATGGACCTCTCCTTTTTTTTTTTTTTTTTTTTTTTTTTTTTTTTTTTTTGTGTCCAACAAACCCAACTTCAATTCATCAAGGGTTGATCTTTAAATACATTGTTCCTTGTTTTTTTTCATCCCTAATTTCAATTCCCGTACATCTCGAGTAGAACATTAAAGCTTAATAGTTGAATCATCTACTTCTTTTCTTTGCTTGGATTCCCCCTTAGATGATGCTAGGGTTTTGATCTTGTTGTGTAGGTTCTTTGGGTTTGATTTGAAGAGTTGGTAGTAGAGGAAAAATAATTGAAGGTTCATGAAGTTTTTTTTTTATTTTTTTTAATTTAAAAAATGGATAAAATGAATGTGGTTTTGGAGATAGATAGAAAATGACGTGAGTGAGAGAGAGAGGAATAGGTGGATGGCTTGAGGAGAATAAGAGTAATTTGTTTAGCTAGTAAAACATTCTCCCATTTACTCTCCTTATTTTTAGGTAGAGGTTTAAACAAGGTTGAATTAATCAGTTATAAAATTTTGAACATGATGACTCTTCTAAATTGACTCTCCTAATGGGTAGATTTCTTTAGCTACAAAAGAAAAATAATTTGTGGAAAATAAAATTAATTTGTGGAAAAATAAATTAATTTGTGGAAAATAAAATGAAAATAAATTAATTTGAGGAATAAATTAATTTATATAAAAAGAAGAAAGAAATAAAATAAAACCATAGGAACATATTGATGCACACATTTAATTCATCATCCAAATAGCAATCATGAAAATAAGAGTAATATTGATAGACATTTACGAGTATAAATCTCAAATTCCATCAGGAACATGCTTTCGCACCGTAATTGCAATGAAAATTATTCTAGGAACTTTAATAATTGAGTTGACGTACCTGGAGGAACTTCTTAGCAAATTACTTTAATTTGATCATCCCAAGTTCCATCCGCAATTTCTCATATCTTTCTCTATTCAATGGCTTAGTTAATATGTCAGCAATTTGATCTTCAGTTTGACAAAATTCAAGTTTTATCAGACCTTTTTCTACATTGTCCTTTAGAAAATGATGACGTATGTGAATGTGTTTCACACGTGAATGGTGAACTGGATCTTTTGATATACAAATGGCACTAGTATTATCACAATATATAGGAATACAATTATAATTAATACCAAAGTCCCTTAGTTGTTGTTTTATCCAAAGCAGTTGTGAACAACATGCAGCAGCTGCTACATATTCGGCTTCTGCAGTGGATAGAGCAACTGTGTTTTGCTTCTTGGAACTCCAAGAAACTAAACACGTTCCAAGGAACTGAACCATACCTGAAGTGCTTTTCCTATTCACCAAATCACCGGCATAATCTGCATCAGCAAATCCCTTGAGTTCAAACGTGTCATTGTGAGGATAGAACAAAGTTAGATCATCAGTTCCTTTCAAATATCTCAATATCCTCTTGACTGCAGTGAGATGTGACTCCTTTGGATTTGCTTGGAACCTAGCACATACACCAACACTAAATGAAATATCTGGTCTACTAGCAGTTAGATACAATAAGGAACCTATCATGCCTCTATATTGCTTTTCACTCACACTAGTTCCTTTGGGATCTTCATCCAATCTGGTGTTAGTTCCCATAGGAGTGTGATTTATTTTGGATGTTTCCATCCCAAATTTCTTTAGAAGTTCCTTTATGTATTTTTGTTGATGAATATAAATTCCCTTTTCAGTTTGCTTTATTTGCAAACCAAGAAAGAAATTTAACTCACCCATCATGCTCATCTCGAATTCCTTGCTCATTAAATTTGCAAATTCCTGACACAAAGATTCGTTAGTAGCACCAAATATTATATCATCTACATAGATTTGGACAATGAGAAGATCAGTTCCTTTAGATTTTAGAAATAAAGTTTTATCAACTTTTCCTCTTTTAAATTCATTTTCCAAAAGGAACTTGGACAACCTCTCATACCATGCTCTAGGAGCTTGCTTCAACCCATAAAGAGCCTTGTCAAGCTTGTAGATATGGTTAGGAAATTTAGAGTTTTCAAAACCAGGAGGTTGTTCCACATAAACTTCCTCATTTAAAAATCCATTTAAAAAAGCACATTTAACATCCATTTGATATAATTTAAAACCCATGAAAGAAGCAATAGCAATTAAAATTCTAATAGCTTCTAACCTTGCTACCGGAGCAAATGTTTCTTCATAATCTATTCCCTCTTGTTGATTGTATCCTTTTACAACTAACCTGGCGTTGTTCCTGACGATCGTGCCATGTTCATCTAGCTTGTTCCTGAACACCCACTTCAATCCAATAACCTTTTGGTGTTCCGGCTTTGGTTCAAGGTGCCATACCTTGTTCCTTTCAAACTGATTGAGTTCATCCTGCATGGCTAGTATCTAATCTGCATCCTCAAGTGCATCTATGTGATTTCGAGGCTCAATGATGGATAGGAACACACCATGGGCACAGAAGTTCCTGATCTGAGTTCTGGTCTGAGTTCCTTTCCCTATATCACTTATGATAAGATCAAGCGGGTGGGACTTCTGATATTTCCAAGGTTTTGGTTCAAAGTCTCTGATTGGAACTGGTCTTTCTACAGTCTCTTCAGGAACTCTGATCTCTTCTTCTAAGTTCCCCTCAGTCTCTGGAACTTCCCCCTGAGTTCCTTCAGGAACTGGCTCTTCTTGTCTTTCAACATGAGGTCGTTCTTCTAGGATATTTGCTCTTTCTTTATTATTGGATGTTAACTCTTCTTCATCTGGATCCTTTCTAACCAAGCCTATCTCTAAATCCTCAAGTTCCTGCAAAATGTTAGTATCACTATTTACATAAGGGTTAGTTTCATCAAATAAAATATGTACACTTTCCTCGACACTTAATGTCCTCTTGTTATAAACTCTATATGCTTTACTATCAGTGGCATATCCTAGGAACACGGCTTCATCACTTCTCTCATCAAACTTCCCTAAGTTCCTTTTACCATTATTGTGCACGAAGCACTTACAACCAAAAGATCTCAAGTGAGAAATGTTAGGTTTTCTTCCTTTCATTAGTTCATAGGGAGTTTTGTTTGTGATGGGTCTTAACATGATTCTATTGATTGTATAACATGCCGTATTAACGGCTTCAGCCCAGAAGTTCCTAGGTAATCCACTTGTAATGAGCATTGTTCTTGCCATGTCTTCTAAAGTCCTGTTTTTCCTCTCCACAACACCATTTTGCTGTGGTGTTCTAGGAGCGGAAAAGTTATGATCAATGCCATGTTCCCTGCAAAACTCATCAAACTTTTGATTTTCAAATTCAGTACCATGGTCAGATCGTAAGTGAATTAATTGATAACCACTCGACTTTTGTATCTTCTTAGCAAAGCAAATAAATTCTTCAAAAGTCTCATCTTTGCTATGAAGGAACATTGTCCAAGTAAATCTTGAGTAATCATCAACTATGACTAAGACATACAATTTTCCACTTCTACTTTGGACTCTCATGGGCCCACACAAATCCATGTGAATAAGTTCCAATGGTTTTGTGGTGCTCACGAGCTTTTTACTTTTAAAGGAACTTCTAACATGCTTGCCTTTAGCACATGCATCACACAATTTATCGCATTGGAACTTGATGTTTGGTAAACCAACAACTAGTTCCTTTGTTCTTAATTTATCCAGTAGAGAAAGGCTAGCATGTCCCATTCGTTTATGCCAAAGTAATGGATCATCCTCAATGACACTAAGACAAGTAAGAGTAGTTTTAGGAATTGCTTCGATGTTCACAGTGTATGTGTTCCCATTGCGTTTCCCTTCAAGAATAATTTTATTAGTGTCATTGTTGATGATTCTACAACACTCATTAGTAAAATGTACAGAGTTTCCTTTATCACAAAATTGTGAAATACTAAACAAGTTATGCTTCAAACCATCTACAAGAAAGACATTATCTATGCTATGGGAACTTGACTTACCTACCTTACCTACGGCAATAATATTACCTTTCTGATTGCCACCGAATGTCACAGTTCCCCCTGAGTAGGCTACTAGTGAGAGAAAGTTTGATTTGTCTCCGGTCATGTGCTTGGAACATCCACTGTCGAGGTACCATGTGGTGTTCCCCCTCACTAGTTCCTGCAAGAATAATTAATGGTTAGGTTGAGGAACCCAGGTTTCCTTGGGTTCCTTTGTAGACATATCATCATAAGTTTTTTCAATCCATTTAACATGTCTATGATTCTGATTCAAGCTGTTGTTCCTCTTGGAACACTGGTCTTTCAGATGACCTGAGTTCCCGCAGAACAGACAGACTTTGCTGCTTGGAAGTTCCACATACTTTTTCTGATTACTCCCTTTTTGTTTATAATTAAAACCTAGACCTTCGGTCTTCTTTGCTTGGGCATTCAGAATCCATTGTGGAACTTCTCGTTGATTATCTTTATCCCTTTTTATTTCAGTAAGTTCCTCTGTCAATTTCTTATTATCAGATTTTACTTTTTCTAGATCAGTCTTGAGTTCCTTCAGATCAGAAACCCTAGAGGAACTTTCATTCGAATTTTCAGATTTCAAACTAAGATTAATCAACTTATAGCAGTTAAGTTCCATTGTTGTTTGGCTTAATTCTTTTTCAAGATTTTTAACCTTAGTCATTAAAACATTGTTTTTATCAAATAGGTCAAAGAATCTATTTTCAGTTTCAACTTTATTACCCTTAAACCAATCACTATGTTCCCTGCTTACTTTGAGTGCGTTTTCACACTCATTCTTTTCTTTCTTAACAGTCATCTAGTTCTTATGGAAATCAATAACTAAATCAACAAGTTTTTGTTTAGGCAGAGAATTTAAATAATAAGGATTTGGGCTTACCTTCTCGTCGAGTTCCTGTGGGAACTCTGGCACATCAGATCTTGCCATTAAACACAATTGGGCCGTTTCCTCTTCAGGCTGTTCCTCCACCTCTTCTTCTGATTCAGAATCACCCCATGCTGCTATCATCGCTTTTCGAACATCATTTTTGGAAAACGAAGGCTTGTAGTATTTTTCTTTGTTGTAATCCTTCTTTTCCTTAAATGATTCCTTCCCTTTGGACTTTGTTTTCTCATTTTCCCATTGTGGACATTCCTTGATGAAGTGATCAATGGAGCCGCACTTGTGACATCCAAAGTCCTTTTTGGAACTCGTCAGTTTCTTTCCAGAGTTCCTGAAGGAACTTCGGTTTCTGTTGAAGGCTCTTTTGAATCTTCTAACGAGCATAACAGTCTCGTCATCTTCTTCGGTATCACTCTCTTCTGCCTTCAATGCTAACCCCTTGTTCTTGGAACCCTCTCCGCTGGTTCCCAGATGTAGTTCATGGGTTAGCAAAGAGCCCGCTAATTGTTCGATGTTGAACTTCGTCATGTCCTTTGATTCCATAAGTGCTGTTACTTTAGATCTCCATCTATCGTCTTGTGGTAGACTCCTTAAGATCTTTCTAACCTGTTCATCAATAGGTATTTCTCTTCCAAGGGAAACAAGCTCATTTATGATGTTAGTGAAACGAGTAAGCATATCTTGAATAGATTCCTTAGGCATCATCTCGAACCTTTCATATTTAGAGATCAATAAATCAATTTTAGACCTTTTAACTTCATTAGTACCTTCGTGAGTTATCTGTAGTAAATCCCAAATTTGTTTTGCACTCTTGCACCCCATAATACGATTATGTTCATGGGGTCCAAGACCACAATGAAGCAATTTTATGGCTTTTGCATTAATTTCCATTTTTTCAATGTCTTCACGTTCATATTCAGAAATTTCCTTAGGGACTATCTCAGCATTAGTTTTGGTTACCTGATAGTCACCGACTTCTACGACTCTCCATACCTGATAATTTTCGGCTTTGATGTAGATCTCCATCCGATTTTTCCAGTATGCATAGAATTTCCCATTAAACATGGGAGGTCTCTGAGATGAGTACCCTTCTTCCAATTTTTCGCAATGTTCATACTGCCCGGATCTCTCGTCAAGGTGTCTTGAACGGTCTGAGTTCCTGCTCTGATACCAATTGTTATTCCTGTAGGAACACTGCAAGAGGGGGGGTGAATTGCTGTGCTGAACTTATAGCACAGATTTTCGTCAGAATTGAAAACCTAAAGGAACTTTGAGAAAAACGAAATGTAAAGAGTCAAATTTCAACGAGAAAAACTTCCTGGCCCACGGAAGAAAAACTCCACTTTTATATAAAGGCCTTGTAAACTATTACAACCCTAATTTCTCTCTGGACCTCGTGAGTTCCTGTAGGAACTTACGATTCTATTCTCTTTCTCTCTTTCTTTTTCTTTTCTCTTTCTCACGACTCTTTCTTCTCTGTTCTCTCTAAGTTCTCACACACTTCTCTTCTCTTTTCTCTCAATTACAACTCAAATAATAACTCTAGTATATTGAAATGCATGTAAAACTGGATTGGAACTTTGGAACTTTTGACACAAACTCTAAGTAATATAAATCTGAAAGTGTGCTCTCTTGTTGTGTGTGTTCTAAATCAGAATTATATGTGTGTATATATATAAATGAATGGTTATAAAATTGCTTGGAGAAGAAGCCTAAATAACCACCCATAACCCCATATACACGTCCACCACTCTCACTCACACACCACTAACTTTGACTAACTTAAACAACCCACTAACTTAATTAATAACCTAAAAATCAGAAATAATAAATTAAATAAATTACCTAAAAATAGATTAATTAATTAATTAAAAAATAAAAACTAAAAACCGGTTTTTTTCTTTTTTTATTTTTTTCCGAAAATTTCTTTTTTTTTTTTAAAATTCTAAAACTTTAAATTAATTTTTAAAACTAAAAGTAAACTAATAAAATAAAAGAAATCAGAATAAAAAAAAACAACTAACCTAATCCTAAAATTAAGGACACTAATTTGACTACTAACTAATTCAAAAACACCTACCCACTATTCCTAAAAATGGGCTGCACTAATCCAGTCAGTCTTTGACCATTTTAAACAGATTAAAACAGTCAAGGAGTGATTCAAACAGTCCCTAAAAAATAGCAACTGTCGTGGACTAAAGTAACTAACAGATTCGACACAAGTTCCTCTGGGAACATGACCCAGAGTTCCTCTGACAGACACAACTAAGTTCCAACCAGACTTAAATGCATTAATATACTTACATTTACCCTAGAACATTACATTATAACATTCATGGATGATTCTCTTCTCTTCAACAAGTAATTCGTTGGAATACTTGAAGTTCTTCTCATGTTCCTTGCTGAATTCTCTTCAGGAACTTCTCTGATTTCTCTGTAGAAACTTGACAGCAACATCTTTGATTCATGATTCGAACCTTCACTTGAATCACCATCTTGTTTCTTCAAATGATTGAATCTTCATGCTTGAATCTTCAATGCTTATTTATCTTCAAGACCTAAAATTCTCCAAGAACTCAAAGATATTTATTAGTAATTAAGTTTGAGGTTTATGTTATCATCAAAACATAAAAGGAATATGTCAACAGATTATATCCTAAAGGCGCATATTACTAGGTGAGTTTGAATTTATTTACAAATCAGGACTAATTATTGTGACCATTTTAAATTAAGTCTGTATTAAATCCTAAAAATAGTAAATCAAATAAATCACATAATGAATAAATATGAAATGAATTTATGATTGCAATAACCCATAATAAAAGAGATTAAAAAAAATAAAATAAAAAATTAAAACAATTGCATATGAATTGATTGCGAAATCAAACTTTTATGTACGATCTATGTTAATGCAAAAGTGAATTATTAATCACAACACAGGTACTTAGGTCATGTTAAAACTAATGAAATAATAAAAAATTAATCATAAAATGGCGATTAAAAAGAAGATTTCATCATTATGAAAGTTATAAAGAATTATGAAAAATCGATTAAAGCATTGAACACTTATATGTATGTTCAACTAGAATTTTCATTATTTGTATGCGTTTATCCTTTATCATCGCTTATCTCCATTTTAATCACCATTTAATTAGTCAAACAATAAAATTAAAACAAAGTAATAAAATTTTAGAAGGGTGATGCCTTGATCAGAAACAACCAAGGAAAACCAACAACGATGAATGCAATATGTTTGTTTGAAGTTGATTGGGTTGGTGATTTGTAATGTCTTTTGTGATGTTTTGAGAGTGATTTGATGTGGTATAAGTGTATGGAAAGGAAGTATGTAATGCAGAAGAAGGCTCGGGGTTGTTTTCATGTGTTGAAAAGCTTGGAAGAACGTGTATTTATAGGCCAGAAGCAGCAACAAAGATCCGAAAGGACACCAGAGCTGCGTCTAGACGCAAGTCAGTATAATATGGCTTGCGTCTAGACGCAGGTCATGATATGAGATCTGCGTCTAGGCGCAGGTCTTGTTTGATCCGGGGTCGATTTTGCTTGATTTTGCGAGCGATTTATGGGATTATGATCCGATTCTTATTTGATTACGAATATCTTCTATAATATTTGATATTTTGGAATATTCTGGGGTGTCCTGGGATGCTCCGGGTTGTTCCGAAATGTTCTAGAATGGTCCAGAATGTTCCGGGGTGTCCCAAAACGTTCTAGAATGTTCTAGAAGCCTCCTGAAGCTCTAAAAATTACAGAAAAATTATAAAAAATTATGAAAAATTATGAAAAGTATGAAAAAAACTAATATGCTTTACGGAACAATTTTCAATATTCGGAAATGATGAAAATGCTCATAAGTATGCAAAAATGCTAAAAAATCTAAAAAAGCTCTATAAATATGATAAAAAAAACATAGAAAATATGAATAATCTATAAAATAATTTTTATGATTTTCAAAAATATTTTATGATGCAAAATGACTTTCTTTATGAATATAAAGCATGGAAAAATGCACGGAAAAATACCTAAAAATGAAGAAAAATCATGAATAAATCCCGTAATCATCGCGAATCCTAATAAACGCCCCAAGGCAATTCAAAAATGGTTTAGGCAATTGTTTGAGGGGTGTTATGCATTTTATCATCAATTCCCTTAGTTGTACCTTATGTCAATATGGTACGTTAATCATTTGTCTCTACATTGGGGAGACATATTTAGGTGTCTACAATATGTACTTTGTATAATGCACAAAATAATTTAATAAGAGAAACCATCTTATTCCACCCATCCAAATTTACATTTAATATTGACATTAAAAAAAGTACATAATCAGTGACGAAAGATATACAAGCTGAAATTCTAACACAATTACAATAATTACGTAATCGTATCACTGTTGCTCAATATAAACATATTTTCTCAAAAAAAAAAGACAACACACTATAACAATATTCTAGATCTTCAACATCTTCGTCCATAACATGTTTTAACTTGATAATAAAAAAAAGAGATAAATGAGGATCAGTAGAAAGAAAGTGAAGGTCCCAATAGCACTCAAGAGGGGGGGGGGGGTGAATTGAGTGTTTCTTTAAAATTTTCTTTATCGACTTTTTCTTGGATTTGTTCTAGCGATAGAACCAGAGAACTGGTTTAGCAGCGAAATTATCTAGAACAATAAAACAGTAAAATGTAAAGCAAATAAAGAACACACATATTTAATGAGGTTTGGAAACTGTGCATACATCCTCCTACTCTCGCTACTAACTTTTATTAATCAACTCTGAAGAACAAAAGATAGTACAATTTGCTATCGTAAACTCATACGACAGACTTCCTCACTCTCAACCCAAGAGTGTTATTTCGCACTTGAACTCACAAGCACTCACAAGAGTGTTATGGACGAATTACATAAAGTTTCTCTCAAAAGATACTTCTCAAAAGCTTACAAGAGATGAATTTAAGTTCTGGGTTTTTTAATGCTCTTGTAGTTTGTAAACTGTTTTGTTTGATCTTTTAGACTCTCGAAAATATTGCTCTTTGAATTATTGGAGAGACTCATAACTTGGCTTTTTTTTTTAATCATTAAGTGCCACTATATATATATATATATATATATAGATAGTTAGAAAACCCAGATTATTCCAATCAAGAGGGTTTTGTAACCGTAATCATTAAAACCATTTAATTATGAGATCAAATATTCGAAGATAAAAAATTTCGAATATTTGTTAGGATCTCTTAAAGATACGTGGGTTTGTTAGCACTTAACATTGATTACCAAACTGACTTAATCACGTGAAGCACATTTAAAGACTATAAGTAAAAACCCTAAGGCTACTCTTTAGTCTTCATGCTCTTCACTACTTGGACACTTGGATTCTCCATTGTTAGCTCACTTCAATTTTGATGAAGCGGTTCTACATGTCTCAAGTATTGGAACACCAGTATGTCAAACATGCACAATACAATATACAATATATGACATGAAAGGTAATATTACTCAGAATGAGTAACTTAGGAACACTGCACCTCAGCTGTTTACAGAACAACTATATAAACTCATCCAATAACAACTGTTCCTATTAACTGTTTCTAATAGCTGTTTGCTTCAGCAGTTCGTGTCAGGTGTTTGACCCATATGTTTATCATCACTCAAAACACCAAGGGACTCAACCAATTCCCCCTTTTTGATGATGACAAACCTTTTCAAGTTTTTCCTGCAATAAACAAGTTAGTCATAAAAAGTTTCAAAACAATGGAACTATTTTTTCAATTTTCTGACTCAAAAGGAAAATAACTAACTAAATCAAAAATCCTAAACTCTAAGTGAAATAACTAACTATTTCAACTTATTTCAAGAATAAGAACAACTATCATGAAATGTTGCAAAAATTTGGCCAAGAGAACAACTATCTAGAACAGCTGTAAAAAAACTTTATTGACTCAACTGACTAACTAACTAACTAACCAGAACTATTATCTCAGATTAAACTAAACACTTAGGCTTCTGGACTAATAATGAGACTTAGGTTTATTTTAATGGTCTTACTTAGCTTTATCAAAACTTCAAATGACCTAATTTCCCCCTTTTGGCATCATTAAAAGAATATTCACAGACAAGTAAAACAAGCAAATTTCATGCATTCATCCAAAAGGTATGTCATACTACCAAAATTTTATACCTGTTAGTAGTCACTAGTGAGTCATCAAATCACTTTCCCAAAAACAGTTTAAAAAGCTAGCAACGCAAACCAGTAGAGCATTAAAAGAAACCAAATTACAGACAAATTGTTTTATAATAAGGTAAGGAAAATTAGTAATACTAGAGGCAGAATGGCAGAATGGGAAAGGGGAATAAGAAAGCTAATGGAAGGCATCATTCATCATCATCATCATCCTCATCAAGCTCTGCATCAGGATCAGAGACATCATCATCATCTTCAGACACCTCTACCTCGATCTTCTTCAGATTCTTGTACAACTTTCTCTATTAAGGAACTTTCTCCTGCATCCTTCTCACTATCAACTGGTTCCCCTGTTGGTTTAAATTTCCCTGAAGATTGACCAGCATCCTCTTTTGCTACCCCCACCATGTGTAATGTAATCACCCAAAATTTTGGGCTATTTTAAATTTTTATTATTTAATTACTTATGTTGATGGCACACTGATTCAATTCAAGTTGAGCCCAAATTAAACCCGAGCCCAAACTTTTTACCTTACCTTGCCAAAATAGGGCCAAAGCCCGAAACCCTTTTATTCACTTGAGCCCACACAACCCCCCTCAATTCCCCCTTTAATTAACTAATTTCTAATTAGCTAATTAATTAGATATTATCCTTAAACCAAAAATATCAGTTTTGGTCTCTATCCTTTGCCTACTAAAATTTAGGAGCTCCCAACAACTTGAACAATTATTAAAACCCCTTTCCCTATTGCTCATTCACGGCACCCCATAACACTCATCAATCAATTATTTTTTTTACTTTTTCAAAATTTATTGTTCACAATAACTTCAAGGATTTTCAACACGATTCCACTTCCTAAACAACACCAAGATTGAAGCAAGAACCCAAAGAACCAATCCCTCTTGTTCGAACCACACGGCCGAACCACCAAGGGAGTTTTAGTACAATTCTTGTTCATCTTTCTTAAGGTAATTAGATGTTTTACTTAGTTGTAGTATCAATTAATCATATGATTGTTTAGAACATGTTTAGAATTGCTTTAGAATTGTTTAGAATTGATAGAAACTACTTGTTCCTTGTGTTCTTATGATGGACGAACCTTAATTGATGTTTTGATAAGTTTATTTTATGTTCTAACATGATTTTATGTATAATTTATGATCCTTGCCATGAATCTTGATGTTTGAATTAATGATTTATTATGAAAACTGAATTGATCAATGATGTGTATGAAATTTTCTAGTGGTTTGAGTAATAAAGAATTGATCTTTTTAATGTAATTATGTTCAATCTATGTTCTTTTATGATTTTCTTGAATTAATTTACTAGTTGTTTAAGTTCTTGAATTAAAGTGATAAATCTTGATTATTTGATTAAGAATGTCGAATGGGTTGATGAATTTGTGTTGAGATTTGGTTCGAAATTCTTGAATTATTATTAATGTTTGGATTTTTATGAAATTAGTCTAATCTAATTATTTTAATTTTTGAGTTAATTGATTAAATTCTTAAATTATTATTATTATTATTATTATTATTATTATTATTATTAATTTACCTTGAAATGCCGTGTATTTGTGTACTAAATAAAGATTAGATTTTTGTTTAATTATTAGATGATTGAAATTTATTTATTGAATTATTTATTTTTATGAAGTATTTGTTTTGTTTTATGATCATGTTAAATTAATTTGTTGAAGTATGTGTTAAGTTCGAATGGATGCATTGGTTGGATTGATGAATAAATAAAGTGTCTCGTACGTTTTATGGTGTCTAAAAGTTAGTGTTAAGATAAGTTTTGACCCAGAATTTGATAAGTCGTTAAGTTAAGTTGACCTTAGAGTCAAAGTTAAGGAATTGGGCAATGATAATGTTAATGGTACGAATTGAATCAATGGAGTACAAGTTTTATGTACCTTCATATTGATGAGATGAGACTAATGAAAGATAATAATTTGATTAACTATGAAGTGACCGCCCGATCGTGGTTTTTGTACTATGATTGACGGGTATAGTCGAAGCCACTGTCCCACTGTGGTATGGCGACAGTTTTGGATCCTAGCGCTTGGGAAGTAGACCTTTTGTGGTTGACCCGGTGTGAGACAAGGAATGTTGGGGAACGAGTAAAAGAGTTCCCTTACGAGCATATGACTGTGTCACAGATTACAACTAATGAATTGATTAAGAAAGTTGAGTAGTCAAAGTCTAAGGAGTCTAGAGTCTTGAGGTGACCCTAGTAGGAGTGTATGGATTGGTTATGATATGTTGTAAGTTTATTCTGCTGCGTTGTCTGATTGAATTATGTACTTGATTGATAGTGTTGATATTATTATTATTGACTTGTTAGCTTGCCTTGATCTTGTTGATATGTGTTCTGGCTATTATATGTTTGATTGCGTTCTACAATTAAGTAGAACATTCTAATTACTCCCCACTGACTGTGGACCCTTCATTCCCTTTTACAGGTAATGATGAAGATTAATTGGGTTGTTGCGAGGGTTGGGATTCGTGAGCTTTCAAGTGTAGCAGCTTATAGCTACCTGATAATTTTAGTAGTCCTAGCCTTATTTTGATTTCCATTAGTCTTGTAGTAGAGACTAGTAGTTTTAATGAACTTTGATTTATTTTCATGTTTTTGGATTATTAGAGTTCAAGTAATGAAATCCAGTTTAATAGAGTTTTCAAGAATTTCTATAACCTGTTTATTAAGTTTTTGGAACGATAACGATTCGATTTGTTGATTTCTTCGAAATCAACGTTGCTAAAATTCGGGTCGTTACAGTAAAACTTAAAGTTTTGTGGCTATCAGTTTCTTCTCCAAATACACCTGTTTCTGAGCCATACTATCAGTCAACCCTCTAACTAATGTCATTAACATGGTTTCCTCCTACTTTTCTGAAGAAGCAGACACACTACTCTTCCTTTTATTTACAACAGGTTGAACAGGCTCCTGGTCTTTCCAAACTAAAACAGAACCAGATGCTTCCAGTCCTTTCTGCCTAAGAATCTTCATAGAAGTAAGTATTGAACCATAGTTTCTCCTGCTAGTTTGATACCATTCTTAATCATCACAGAAGTAAGTATTGAACCATAGGGAAGGGAGTGGGATTGAGAGTTCTTACATACAATCATGTGGTCTAGCATCAGAGAGCGGACATTGATCTTTAGCTTCTTCATCATTAGGTACATAAGCACCATATCCATTATCCTAACTGATCCGCTACCCTGTGCCTTAGGTAAAAGCACTTTGTTGCACATAGAATGCAACTCCAACATGATTGTTAGACAAATTCTTAGCAAGATAACCATCCTTCTTGGCTAATACTCTCCCAAACAAAAACTTTATTATATCATTAGTTGTGACCCCACCAACACTGGGCCAACCATCAGAACAATAGTTTGAATACCCATCCCTAGGTATCTTCAAGAAAACAGACATAGAAGCAAAAGATAAATCTAACTTAACATCAGAAACAATAGAGGTGACACTAATATCAGGGCATAACTCCAAATTCTCATAAAATACTCTAATATCCTCTATATAAGCTTTTCTAACAGTTTTAAACAAACACATCCAACCCTGAAATTCTAAAATTTCCTTAACCTCAGACAAAGCAGGCATATCAAAATATCCATCTCACATCCATAAGCAGACATAACATTCCTATCAGAAACAATAGGAGAAACAGTAGATTTACCTTTGGCTATTTTGGCAGCAGGTGTTTTTCTCTTAACACTCTTAGAGGGTTTGGCCTTTGGAGAGTAAAAAATATTCTGTTTTACTACATTGCCTGATCTGTTAAACCTTCTGCTAATTACGTGAACTGGAGGCCCCTTTGCCTCACCTACAAACTGTAATTCTTCTTCTTCAACCACTTTTGGCTCTTCCTCTACACTTTTCTCTTGCAGATCCTTCTCCTCAGCCTGCATGGACTAATCCTCTGGATGATCCTCGACATCCTCCTCAATTTCATCAAAAATCTTTTCTAGGGTTTTTGACACAATCTTGTCAGCTTGAAAATTGTCATCCTTTTGTTCCCCCTCAACATCAGCTTCGGTTGAAGGTTCATTTTGTCTTGTTTGAGGTGATGTGGGTTCAATAGATGGAGGTACTATGGAGATAGGAGTGGGAGAAAGTGGGGTTTCAGTTTCGACAGTTTTCTCAGCAGTTAATGAGGTGGTTTTGGTGGTTGAGGTTGATTTTGTGGTGGAGGTTTTTGTGTTTGATGGTGATTTTGGATTTTGTTGCTTGGTCATTTATGGAGTTGCAGCATCAGATACATTACCCTTATCCAACGAACTATTAGATCCTGCTATGGAGAATGATGGAGATGCATTTCCAGAATTGCTCTTCTTCTTTGCCTTAGGTAGTCCCTTTGTTCTCACCATTTTTTTCTTCTTCGAACTTGCAGAGAATTTGAGAATGATGATTTTGAATTTGAGACGAGATGAAGTGAGAGAGACAATGAATGAAATAACTTGAGTGTGGAGTAATATAAAGACAGTGAAGCAGAATAAATGAGGGAAGTGGAAGTAGTGGTCAGTTACAAAAGAGAGAAGTTCAAAAGAAAGTGAAATAACTTTCTTAACTGCCACTAATTGAAAGACATGTGTGGAAGTTTCCTTCCATCACTTATGCATGCCTAAATATCGAAAAGTATCTGCCAAAGTATTTATCCTTTATAGAAGAAATAAAATACTTATTTTAATTTTTGTCAAAAATTAATTCAACAAAAACATATCAGTAGTATTCTGCTGTTCACCTGTACTGGTTCACATCAGTACACAGTTCAACTGTACTAGGTAACTTAGACAACTCACCTGTTCATGCATCAAGATAGAACAAATAGAATCGATAATGTTTATGCAAGCAACCCATACATCCATGAACATTAGTCCAGCCAAAAGAAATTAAAGGGTTTAATCATAAGAAGCCTTTTTAACCAATTTTAGACCAATTTTTATTACCTGTAGTCTAACTAAAAGAACCTTGACCTAAATCTAAGTAAAGTCCTACTTTCTAATTCTGATTAATCCTAACAACAACCTAAACCTACAAAAAGAAATTCTACTCAATGGTTTAGTGAAGATATCTGCAATCTGATCCTCACTTTTGCAGAATTGCAACTCAAATAGACCCTTTTCAACATTATGCCTTAGGAAACGATGTCTTATCTCTATGTGCTTGGTCTTTGAGTGCTGAACTAGATTTTTGAAAATGTTAATGGCACTAGTGTTGTCACAGAAGATAGGGACTCTATCTAATAACACTCCAAAGTCTTTCAATTGACTCTTTACCCAAAGCAGTTGAGAACAACAAGCAACAGCTGCAATATATTCAGCTGTGGATAAAGCTATAGTGTTCTGCTTTTTGGAACCCCATGAGATCAAACATGATCCCGCAAAGTGTGTCATACCTGAAGTACTCTTTCTGTCAACTAAGAAACCTGTATAATCAGCATCAGTGTATCCAACCAGATCAATTGTACTACCTCTTGGATACCACATACATAAATCATCAATACCTACCAAATACCTGAGAATTCTTCTTATTGCTTTCAAATTTAATTCCTTAGGGTTACTCTGAAATCTAGCACATAACCCTACAGAGAATATAATATCTGGTCTGCTGGCAATGAGATACAATAATGATCTAATCATGCCTCTGAACAGTGTAGGATCCACAGTTGTTCCTTTGTCATCTTGATCGGTGCATTTGTGCACCATCTTATTAGGTCATTTTTCATCCTTTTTAGTCTTTGTTTTGCTCATATTTGTGCATTTTTTAGTTGGTTTTTCCTCCGCTCGTTACATGTTACCAAGATTTTGGATTTCGTTTCATTTTTGGGTATTTTTTATGTATTTTTGAGAGAAAATGGGAATACAAGTGCTTTGATATTTTGCATGAGTTGTTTCAGGTCCACGCCAAAGCATTCAGAGCCTTATATGCGAAGCCATTCAGAGCCTTGTGTGCGAAGCTCGAGCCCGGGAGTGACAATTCGGAGCTCGAAGTGGAATGGAATTGCAGCTCCAGCTTCGAGCGTCCGCTCCTCCCCTACGAGCATCCGCTCGGACTCGTTGTCGAGGAGGCAGGAACTTCTTGTTGGAGCTAGAGCGTCCGCTCTCAGCCATCACCCAGCCTCAGCACAAGTCCAAGTACCACCGAGCGTCCGCTCCAACCCTTAGAGCGTCCGCTCGGCCCATGATCAGAGAAGCAGTAGCTGCTGGGAGGTGCCAGAGCGTCCACTCCAACCCATGGAGTGTCCGCTCGGGCCTGTGCATGGAGCGTCCGCTCCCTCTCTTTAGAGCGTCCGCTCCCAGTCCTTGATTGCCAGCTCATTGATTTGTCGTATTAGTGGAGCGTCCGCTCATACCTGCAACGGCTAATTTGTTCCGAATATTCCCCTTCTCTCTCATGTAATATATAAATACCCCAACTTTTCTAGGTTTTCTCACCACGAAAATACCAAGAAACTAAGCATTATTTTCAGTATTTTTAGAGAGAGAAACACAAGAGTTTTAGTAGTTTTAGCTTGTAGTCATCAACAATTTCTTCTTTATTTTGCAATCAATCCATATATTCAATCTTCTAATTTGGTAACAATTCTTATCTTTCTTTCTTTGTTATTTGTTCATCATTTTTATGTTATTATTTGTTGAGTTATTACCTGTCATTAGCTCTAATCTCTTGTTCATTGTGTTTGTGATTTAAAGTTTGAATCCTTGAGGTAGTTTTTGCAAGTCTAGTTGTGATTTTCCATGTTTATTAGTTTCTTTACATATTCTATCATGTTTGGTCTATTTATGGCTTTTGTTAGTATGAACACCCCTCTCCTAGGCTAGATTTCTAGCTAGGGGAGGGGGGAAATGATGGTATTTTGATTGTTGAACATGGAGTAATTGTTGGTTTGGTATGAAATAACTTGTTGATGCTTGTTTTCTATCTCGGATTGAATTGCTAGATTAGGAGTTTGGCCAACTTCTAGGATAGAATGTTGGACTAACCAAGTGTGGTTGAGAAATCTAAGCATGAGGTTAGAGACAACACGTTAGGAAGGGTCTAGAGTAAACTGAACCGGGTTGTGAGCGAGGTAGAGAATGAGAGATCTAGTTTACCGAGCGATTCCATCCATGGTGTTTGGTTTGGTCTAGGTTGAGATGTTATGTGAGTGGGTGGACTGAGAAATCTAAGCCCTCTTGCATAAAATAATCTCCTTGCTTGAGACAAAGGGTTTTATGCTTGCTATGTGGTTGCTCCATGCTTGATTTTTGGAATATCATGTTTTTCCCCTTCCCTAGTGCCTTTAATTGTTGATTTTACATCACTTTAATTTAGTTTATTTTGCATTAGACTTAGTTCGTTAAAGCCTTTCCTCTTTATAAAAAAAACCCCCTTTCACTCAATAACTTGGCTAAGCAATCCGCTTATTTCTTGTGGTTCGACCCCTTACATTCCTATACTACTTGTTAGGTTAGCCTAGGGTAATTATTTTTGACCGGATTAGGAAGTAACGACCCCTAAACCCCCGATCAAATTTTGGCGTCATTGCCGGGGATCATCGGTGTTATTTAGCTAGTTATTTTTTGATTTTTTTTTTTAATTTTTGCACTTTATTTTCTTTGCTTATTTTCTCTATCATCAAATTAGTGTTGTTATTTGTGGTTGGTGTTGTCAATTGCTAACGCCTTGCTTAGTTGTGTTTGATGCAAGTGTTTGATGCAAAGGCGGTCCCAAGGGCCTCCCGAATACTCTCTTAACCTTGAAATCAACTGTAATTTGCGTGGGGTTCGAAACTTGTACCGAGAGCTAGGCGAGTTTGACCAAGACCCTCCTGACACATCGAGCACATCTACCGAAAGCATGGGTGATGAAAATCCCGTTCCGTTGTTCCGAGACTTTGGGGCCCCGGACAACTATGAGCTCACAAGCAGGCTTCTCCTTCCCACAACCAACACTAATTTCACCATACATACTCACTACACCAGCATGGTCTTACAAAACAAATTTACGGGGATGGCACATGAAGACCCCATTGAGAACCTAAACCGATTCTTGGAGCTTTGTGCCATGGTGCAAACCAACCAAGTGACTCAATATTAAATCCGGATGCATCTTTTATGTCACTCTCTCTCCGAGCGTGCTTATAGATGGCTTAAGAATCTTAAGCCACGATCATTGACTACTTGGAGTGAAGTGGCCTCGGCATTTCTCAAAAATTTTATCTCCGAAAAAAAGACCGCCGAGAAGAGAAGGAAGATTGCTATGTTCCAACAAGAGGATGGGGAGTCACTAAGTGAAGCGTGGGAAAGGTCCAATGAGTATGTTCGAGCTTGTCCCAACCATGAGTACTCTAAGAACCAACTCATCCGGACTTTCAATGATGGGTTGGATCCTATCCCCAAGTCACATCTCAATGCCGCATGTGGAGGCCAAATCTCTAAGGTTCCCCAAGCTGAGCTAGAAGATAAAATTGAAGAAGTGGTGCGAGATTTTGCATGGGGAGGTCAATCAAGAGCAACAACCAAGAAGCCGGGGAAGTATGAGCTTGACCCCGAGCAATTGAAGGCTTTCATGGAGCAAATTGTTGAGAAAAAGATGGGTAAATCTCAAGCGGCATCAACTTCTACACCATCTACCAAGGCTCCGGTCTTCTCTTGTGAACAATGCGGTGGTACAAACCATGATGCTAGTTATTGTGGTGGTAGGGATTTCCACCCGGAACAAGTGGCGGTTATGGTTTACCAATACAATCAAAGAGACTTTCGTGACAATGTGAGAGGTAACCAAAGGCCTTATGAACAAGGTGGGCAATCCAACTACACCAAAAACAACTCCAATCAAGGAGGGTACTACAACCACCCAAATCATCCGAACCGACAACCTTTCAACAAGCCACCTTTCAACCATAACTTCAACCCTCCACAAAATCATCCCAATCCTCCATTCCCTAATCCTTCTATGCCTCACCATACCCCAACTCAAGGCACCCAACTCATCTTAGACCAATTCAAGAATCTCCAAAGAGAGATGAGTGGATTCCAAAAGGAGTTGGGCCAACAAAGCACCCAAATCAAAGAGATCAATTCCCACCAAAAAATGACCGACACCCAAATTGCCCAATTGGCCGACAAAGTGGCTCAACTTTCTAATGACAAGATACCGGGCCAACCTTCACCAAACCCCGATTCTCACTCCGTGAATGCCATCCACTTAAGATCGGGAACGGCTTATGATGGGCCTACCGTGGAGCAACAAATTAATGAGGAGGCACCCCAAAGTGAAGAAGACAAGGAGGTGGAAGAGGAGGTCATGGTTGATGGAGGGATTTCTCACCAAATAAAAACCCCCGTCGTAGTATGAGTGGGGGTGTCGAACACGGGGAAGGTCCCGCCGCTTAGCCTAGGCATAAGAGCGTCGAACAAGCTAGGTCGGGGTTGTCACGGGAGAAGGAGGAGGAAACTACGAAAACTAAACTAAGAAAGCTAGGATAAAAGGGGACTAGGGTTAAGAGATCACAACTCATGCCACCATGAATTGTGAATCAATCGAACTTAGACTTAGGTCGTGGATAAAGGGAGGTCGTTCTATGATCGTACCACTCTTTCAAGCTAGTACGATGGCCGGAGAGACGTATACAACTCACTTTCGTGCAGCGACACATCTAACAAGTCCTAAGCACAAAATCACGAAGACCGGTAACTTTCCCTTGATCGAAGGTCCAACTTTCATGGTGCTTCCATCAATCGGGCAAAGGAAGTCATCACCCACGTTCACCTTTCGGTCCTTCGGTGGGGATTCTTCAATGAATCTTATGCTAGCTACACACAAGACTCAACATAACCGAATCCTAAGGTACCGACACTATCACAACCAAAGCCAAGAACAACTAAACCACAATCATGGGGGTTTTGAGAAGTTTCACCCCAAACCCTAGAAATTAACTACTCAAACATAAATAAATAAAACATAACTAAAAGCATAATTAAATACATAAATTAAACTTAAGGCTAAAAACAACAAAAACAACAACTAAACCCTAGAAAACTAGAAACTAAACAACAATGAAATCAAAATAAACAATTAAACAAACATGAAAATAACAATAAAACTAACTAATTAAACAACAATAACTAGCTAAAACTATAAGGAATAAGTACATAAAGCAATAAAAAGCAAGTAAAAGAAAGCTATGAAAATACCTTGAAGAGGAGAACAAGAAGAAGGAGAAGAACAAACTAACTAGTTACATAAATCAAGAACAAAAATGTAAATTACAAGAAGAATTGAAGAAGAAAGCTTAAAATCTAACCTAACCCTAACTATGAGCCTCTAACCTCAGCTCCCAATGCAAAATGGGGGAAGAGGGGTATATATACAACCCCCAAAATCTCGAGCAAAAACAGACCAAAATCGCTAAATAAAACGTGCAGTGGCACGTCAGCGGGCGCTGAAATGGCATCAGCGGCCGCTGAGGCTTACTTTCACGTGCCTTCAGGCTGCTAGAACAAATGGTCAGCGGGTGCTGAAAAAGGGTCAGCGGGCGCTGCAAGCCCCTTTGAAAGCTACTGCCTCAAAACAGGGGAGGGGGCAGCGGGCGCTGAGTTGGGGTCAGTGGCCGCTGTTCTTCTCTTTGCACATCAGGTGGCCTGGGAGCTTCGACATCAGCGGGCGCTGAGAAATGGTCAGCGGCCGCTGAGAGGCCTTATAATGCTACTGACCATTTCTCAGCCAAAAAGAGCTCATGCCCCAAAAATACATCTCAGCGGGCGCTGAGGAATTCTCAGCGGCCGCTGAGGCCTTCTAAAGCCCCACTGCCTCAAGCCTTGTACATCTCAGCGGGCGCTGAGGGATTTCCAGCGCCCGGTGAGGCCTTTTTAGCCTCAACAATGGCATAGAGGACTTGTGTTTTCCTCGAGGTTCCCGGCTCGCTTCCTCGGGTTCCGAAATCAACTCGGGACCTGCAAAAAGGGAAGAAAACGCAGAAACAAGGCAAAATAAAGGAAATCACATAGAAAAAGGGGAAGGGGACTACAAGAGCAAAACTAAACTAAAAAGCCTAAAAACGCTAACAAAAGCTAAATAAAATAAGAAAATAAACTAATAAAAACTAAGAAAATAACTACTAAAATACCACTTATCAATGGTGGAGAGCTCAAATGCTAAGGGTGGCAATGATGGCCAAGAGATGGGGGGTGACCAAAGCAAGAAGAAGGATAGGGGGAGAAAAGCAAGTTTGGAAGATGCTACTTCAACCACACCACCGGAATTTGCCAAGTATGCTCCAAAGCCTCCATATCCGGAGAGGCTTGTGGAGAGGAGACTCAATGCAAAGTATCACAAGTTCATGGAATGCATGATGTAGGGGTCGTTTTTACCCGGCCGCCTACGGTCTCACGAGTGCATTGAATGCTCGTTAACGCCGTACGTGAATACGGACTAGTAGGAGTCGCCACCGTGCGTTTTATACGGTCCACGGACACCGAAGAAATACTGAAAGCCAGGAGCAATCAGCCCCATATGGTCGTGCACCAGAGTATGGGTTCGGGGACAGGTTACGGGCCAATCGTGCATTGGGCCCGCCCGCCTGCAAGCGGTCTCTACTAGGTCTCTTTTGTGGTTAAATCATTATTGTTCCCGAATACATAAATATCTCAATTTTACCCTATGAAACGTATATTACTAAGTGGGTTTAAATTTATTTACAAATCAAAACTAATTTTTGTTGTGACCAATTTAAATTAAATCAGTATTAAAATCCTAAAGATTGAAAACAAATAAAATATGAAAGAAAGACAAAAATATAAAATAAAAAAAAAATGTACAAGTTCAACCAATAAAAAAAAAATAAATAAAATATATGTGAATTAATTAATGTGACTTTTAATACTTAAAATCAGATGTCATGTCAATGTTGACAACAATAATTGCGATTTCATTCATAATCAGGCCAGATCTAAAATAACTCAAAAATTAACCAGGTTTATTATCATGATTATTATTGGAAATGTTCAATTTAATAAATAAATCATAATATTGAGAAATAAATTTATCAACAACATAAAAAACTGAAGTTGTTAGGGAAGATTAACACATGATACCAGATCTGATTAAAAATGAGTCATGAAATATCAAAATTAGAAAATTATAATCTGCGGCCGATTTGATTAAAACAACAATTAAAGTTCTAACACTAATATGACATACATGAATTTAAGTACTAAAATTCATATTACAAGACAATTCACATAAAACAATTCAAATCATTGAACATATTAACCATTATCAAAGATCACCATTTTGAACGATTTGCAAATATAAAAAAAAATTGGAATGAATAGACTTAAAATAGAGACTTCAGGATTCGTACCTCAGGAACGCAATTAATGGATTAGCAACCAAAATGCAATTATTTATTTTTTTGAATTTTTTTGAATTTTGTATGACAATATTATTTAATAAAGTATAAGTGAAGTATAGTATAGTATAGTATAGTATAGTATAGTATAGTATAGTATAACAGTGAGAGGAATTTGCTCAGAATCCGTTCTAAAAGCTCGTTTAGGCTCACATATTTATAGGCCAAAACTGCCAGGAAAGCGCCACGTCATGTTACAAGTCTGCGCCTAGACGCAGACTTTGTAACATGACCTGCGTCCAGACGCAGGCTTTGTAATACGACCTGCGTCTAGGCGCAGGTCCTTGTATTACGTCCTGCGTCTTGACGCAGGGCCCGCTCCTCTGATCTGTCTGCTGACTCATCCACGCGTTTATACGAGATTCGAAATTTTGTTAAAAAAGTTAAGTTTTGATCCTTATCCGGGTATCTTGACCACCCTAGGCTATTCCGGAGTGTTCCGGAATTTTCCCGAGCGTCTTAGTATATCCGTGCTGTTCTAAAATAAAAATATAAAAAATTAAAATAAAATAAAATACAGAAAATATAAAAATGCTCTTAAAATATATATATATATATATATTTTTTTTATATTTTATATTTTTTTATTTTATATTTTTTTATTTTTATAAGGTGCTAACAAAATACTATTATGAGTATGAAAAATATAAAAAGTATGGAAAAAACTCAAAAATAAATAACGAATCTCGTAAACGCTGTGAATGCTATTAGTGGCCTACTTTTTTTTTTTTTTTCGCAATTTGGTCGCTAATTCTATTTAATTGGACTTCTTGGTGTTTTGATAGCTTCATCATTAGTCTCTATGTTGGGGAGACACATTCAGGTGTCTACAGAAGCCCCCACTTTGACTGAGTCTGGAGAGTAAGTATAAACTCGTAAGACGAAAGTCAAAGTATTCCTGTCGGGACGGAGGATAACTCAAGACGTTCTGCGACCTTGAGTCACCCTTTTTAACGCCGGTACCTGCAAAACAAATGTTAGTTTTACCTGTAACCGCGCCCCATGCGGTTTAATCCCTTAGAAGCGCTTGGATCCTTGGGATGATGGTGGATGAATTGTCGGGTTCCTCCGGATGTGCCTGGATCTTTTGGAACAATTCCCTTGGGTAAGCATAAACCCTTGGGACAGTGAAAAGTCGTATAGGTGGGATCGATCAAGAGTAAGCATAAACTCTTGAAAAGGTGTGCGCGAGTAAGTATAAACTCGCGAAAAAATATGTTTATTAGGGTAGACATAAACCCGTTGTGTGCCAAGAGTAAGCATAAACTCTTGATAAAAAGGTATGATGTGTGTTTGGGTCAGTATAAACCCGTGAGTATGATAATGTGCTAAGAGTAGGCATAAACTCTTAGAGAAAGAAAACAAGAGTAAGAATAAACTCTTGAGAGATGAGGGTAAGCATAAGCCCATGAGCAAGATGATGTGTTAAGAGTAAGCATAAACTCTTAGGAGAAGAATCAAGAGTAAGTATAAACTCTTGAGAAATGGAGGTAAGCATAAACCCATAATGTGCTAAGAGTAAGCAGAAACCCTTAGAGAAGAATATTTGTAAACTTTGGGTAAGCATAAACCCATAAGCAAAGTGCTTGTGAATTAAGGGTAAGCATGAACCCTTAGAAGAATTTCTGTAAGCTTAGGGTAAGCATAAACCCTTAGACTGATACTTGTGAACTTAGGGTAAGTATAAACCCATGAAAAAAAAAAAAGTAAGTAAATTAAGGGTAGGCATAAACCCTTAGAGTGATATTTGAGATCTTAGGGTAAGCATAAACCCTATGAGAAAAGTAATTGTAAGCTTAGGGTAAGCATAAACCCGTAAGCAAAGTGATTGTGAGTGAGGGAAAATGATGTGGGTGTCTGATGAGAAGCCCCCACTTTGACTGAGTCTGGTGAGATGAATGTTCTCGCAAGACGAAGGTCAAAGTATTCTTGCTGGGGAATTAAGGATAAACCCTTAGAGAAATTAGGGTAAGCATAAACCCATAAAAAAAATGATGAGGCCGTTGAGGCGGAGAAAAAAAAAAAAAAAAAAAAAAAAAAAAAAAAAAAAAAATGTACAAGGAGTTTGTGTGCATGATGAGAAGCCCCCACTTTGAATGAGTCCGGAGAGACGAATGTTCTCGCAAGACGAAAGTCAAAGTATTCTGGTTGGGGCGAGGCAATAGCATGTGTGGGATGCATGAGCAAAGATATCAAAGAAAAATTGTACATAGCCATATAGGCATGCATGCATGGGTGCATTACCAAGAAAGTTATTCAAGACAATAATCGCATATAGCGATTCAAGGAATCAACAAATATGAGCTCTAGCCTTATGTGATTTGTGCTATGTGATGTGCGTATGTACAATGTGCATGATGCTTATGAATGTATATGAATGTATGCATGAAATGATTATGATATGTGATATGCTTGTGGTGCATGATGCATGATGTGATTGGTGTTCGTGAAATGTGGTGCATGTAGGATGCTATATTATGTATGACAAGGAAATCAATGACCAAGGGGATCGACCAATAGTATAGTAATTAAAAATGGGGATGGAGCGGTCTTAAGCCCCCAATCAATCAAAAACAAAACCTTTGATCATGAGCAAGCCCCTAACCCGTGGGGAAGGTCATTTCTGAGGGGGAGTAGGTGGTTAGGTGGGGTAACATGAATGAAAGATGATGGATAAGGTTTTTTTTTTTTTTTTTTTTTTTTTTGTGAATCTCAGGTTTGTTGTGGAGTATATGGATAGGTAAGCCCCCAGCCTGTAGGATAAGGATGGATGAAGGAAAAGTTGTTTTGTGGATTGCATGAAGGGGCCAAAGCATTGAGAAAAGAGGCCGGCTCAAGTCGTGAACTTGAGTTAGATTTCCCATGAGGATAGAGATGAGGTGAAGATTACCCAATTGATGAAGTCTTATATGGAGTATGATGCGTCCAAATGGGAGAACACAAGAGTCAAGTCAAAGCTATGAGCTTAAGAAGAGTCAGAGAAAGCCCCCCGGGGTGTGGAAAAGAGGTTGTCGGTGCAAGAAAAAGGAAGGCTAAAAATTTATGACTGAAGAGTGATGATGTAGGGAATATATGTGGTTGGCCGAATTAATGTTGGTTCAAACTCAAGCCTATGTCAGGTGGTGAACTAAGAATTTGTGCTTAAAACCCCAAGTTAATTGAATGAGTGGACCTCAAAAATCCATATATTAAATGGGTCGAACCTCGAGAAGAGGCTTCCTACGTATCCTTATGGAATCAGACCATCGTAGTTCTTGATGATTATTTGGATAATGCCTCAGGGGAGAGGGCTTTTATGGTTGTAATGTTTGGCTAGGGTTGAGATTTAATAAGGAAAAGGGAAAGAAGGCTCAAAGTTCCCAATTTAACCCCCCATGGTGCGCAGTGTGCTTTTTGACTTCTTTTTTTTTTTTAATTGGATAGGACTGAGTAGAAATATTGGACTGGATTTATTGAATTGAGCTGGATTTATTGAGTTGAACTGGATTCATTGAATTGAATTGGATTTATTGCATTGAAGTAGCTTTATTGACTTTTATGGCTGCTGAATTTTTGAACTTGCATTTTGATTATGATTGTGTTTGAATTGGGAGCTTTGACTCGACTTTCATAATTGCTTGATGTGTGTCGAGTATGAATTTTACTTCTTCTTTTTTTTTTTTTTGTTTTTTTTTTTTTGTTTTTGATTTTTTTTTTTTTTTTTTTTTTTTTTTTTATATTTTGTTTTAGGCACATGTCTTTTCCTACGCACCACTTGATCCCATGGGTGAGGTAGATGTGGGTAAGGAAAGAAAGTAGGCTGCTTATATATGTTTCATGGATCAAAGGGCTGCAATGGATTGAATGTGTGCCGGTGATAGGAAAGGGGATGATTGTATTTGTGGAGTTCAAGAAAAGAAGGCCTCTTGGGCAATGTCCATTTATTATGCTCAATTTTATTGATTATGAAAATTTGAGGTCATGAATTATGTTAGAGTTTAAAGCACAAATTAAAAGTGAAGGCTAAAAATTAAAAAAAAAAATAAAAAAAAGAAATTTATTAATGTAAATGAAATTACAAGGCTCAGGAATAAAAAAAAAATAATAATAATAATACCAAAAAAAATCCTAATGACATAGGCTCTAAAGAAAGAAAGGAAATGCAAATGTCTAGGTGGAGGGACTCTCCGACTCAACCTAAAGAAACTACTCTGATTGACTCTTGACTATGAATGGAGTGCGCTGATGCTGTTAGTGCTCATCGAGTTCTGGTGAGCTTGACATATCACCCTTTAACAGATCGTCCTCTATGTCAACTCCAATGTGATAGACCTTTTTGAAGGTGGTAAGGCCTAAGTACTTGAGGTGATCTTGGTACTTTGGCTGTAGACTGGAGATGAAGGTCTTGACCATTTCTGGTTCAGCAGGAGTAGTGACCATTTGGGCTGCAACTTGCTTCCATCTTGTCAAATAAGCAGTGAACCCTTCTTTCTCACCTTGCCTCAAGATCTCGAGTTCTCTCGTTGAGGTTTGGGCTTGGATGTTCCCCTTGTAACGGGTCATGAAGGCATGCACAATGTCTTCCCATGTAGATGTGTCCTTCTCAGAAAGAGAGTAGAACCACTTTTGGCAAACTGGTTCAAGTGAGAGTGGAAAGACTGTAGGGAATAGTGCTGGTTCGATACCCTTAAGGACCATGGTGGCTCGAAATCCTTTGAGGTGATAACGAGGATCATCTGTGGCCTTGAACTTTGGGAGATCCTTGCTCGAGAATTCCTTAGAAAGCTTGGAGGAAAGGTTAGGGTCAATGGAAAGTGTTTCTTGGTGGAAGGCAGAGTCTCTTGTTTTTTTGACATGTTCGGCTAGGTTCTTTATCATGGATGAGCTTGGCGTTTTTTCTAGATCGCTGACCTTGGCCTGGAGCCCTTCGAGTACAGCGGTCAATTCATCGAAACGCTTAGTGAGTTGTTTGAGTTGGTCCTCTTGATTGGCCATTTGTGGTGTTTGGGTTGTGGGCTAAAGATATGGGCTTGAGCGATGTAGACTTGGTATGGGCTTGAGTGATGTAAGTTTGGTATGGGCTTAAGTCTTTTGGGTTTGGATGAGTGAGGCTGGGGTGGTGTTTAAACGAGGTGAGGTAAGGTTGGATTGGGCTTGAGACTTGCTCGGACCTGGGCTATGCTTTGGATTGAATGGGAACTGTTTAGACAGCTCTGAATTGAAAAGAACCAAAATTGAAATTTTTAGTGAACCCCCTTGATCATTGTGATATGGATGCAAATGCGGATGTATATGCATGTCCTAACTTTATGGTCATCTTCCCTAAAATGCATGAATGCAAGGTGCCCTTTCCATTTTTTTTTATTTATTTTTTTAAAAAAAAAAATTTTGATTTTTTTTTTTTGACCTTTTTTTTTTTTTTGAATTTTTATTTTTATTTTTTTTTGAATGGGCACCATATGACATAAAATATGTAATGTATATGAATGGAAATGCCTAAATGAGGAGTGGACCTAAGCCCATTTAAAGGAACGACTAAGGTTTTGGGCCAAAACCTATGGTCAAACTAAAGTCAAAGCCTATATGGACTATATGCAAGGACACTAAGGCCCCAAAAAAATGGACTATATGAACTAGAAGATGACCATGACTAAATGAAGTGTGAGTGAGTAGAAAAAAAAAAAACATGGCTAGAGCCCACAAAAAAAAAAAATGCACATATAGTCAAATAATCACACTAACATAAAAAAAAAAAACTACTATGAAAGGTCTCTAAAAGTCAGTCTTGGGTAGTCATAAGGTACCACGGCTAAAGAAAAATGAACCGATATGATCATTCTTCATTTTGAATGACACACGGTTGACAAGTTCCTTATTATGATCTCATCGGGCATGATGATCACGCGCCATGGCTGGGATGGGCCGGATATGGTCATTGTGGTAGGGCACCAACAAGTAACCATAACCAAACCCCCCGGGGTCGGTCTCGAGCATAGAACATGCTCATATGAGACAGAATTCTATAGTGCGGCACCTATTCGGAGGGCCACATGCAATATGCTTACAAAAATTCGGGAATAATAATAATAAGACCACGAGACTTTTCAAGTTTGTCCACACCACTAAGGAGTGATATTCCCCAGCAGAGTCGCCAAACTGTAGGGGTCGTTTTTACCCGGCCGCCTACGGTCTCACGAGTGCATTGAATGCTCGTTAACGCCGTACGTGAATACGGACTAGTAGGAGTCGCCACCGTGCGTTTTATACGGTCCACGGACACCGAAGAAATACTGAAAGCCAGGAGCAATCAGCCCCATATGGTCGTGCACCAGAGTATGGGTTCGGGGACAGGTTACGGGCCAATCGTGCATTGGGCCCGCCCGCCTGCAAGCGGTCTCTACTAGGTCTCTTTTGTGGTTAAATCATTATTGTTCCCGAATACATAAATATCTCAATTTTACCCTATGAAACGTATATTACTAAGTGGGTTTAAATTTATTTACAAATCAAAACTAATATTTGTTGTGACCAATTTAAATTAAATCAGTATTAAAAACCTAAAGATTGAAAACAAATAAAATATGAAAGAAAGACAAAAATATAAAATAAAAAAAAAAAATGTACAAGTTCAACCAATAAAAAAAAAATAAATAAAATATATGTGAATTAATTAATGTGACTTTTAATACTTAAAATCAGATGTCATGTCAATGTTGACAACAATAATTGCGATTTCATTCATAATCAAGCCAGATCTAAAATAACTCAAAAATTAACCAGGTTTATTATCATGATTATTATTGGAAATGTTCAATTTAATAAATAAATCATAATATTGAGAAATAAATTTATCAACAACATAAAAAACTGAAGTTGTTAGGGAAGATTAACACATGATACCAGATCTGATTAAAAATGAGTCATGAAATATCAAAATTAGAAAATTATAATCTGCGGCCGATTTGATTAAAACAACAATTAAAGTTCTAACACTAATATGACATACATGAATTTAAGTACTAAAATTCATATTACAAGACAATTCACATAAAACAATTCAAATCATTGAACATATTAACCATTATCAAAGATCACCATTTTGAACGATTTGCAAATATAAAAAAAAATTGGAATGAATAGACTTAAAATAGAGACTTCAGGATTCGTACCTCAGGAACGCAATTAATGGATTAGCAACCAAAATGCAATTATTTATTTTTTTGAATTTTTTTGAATTTTGTATGACAATATTATTTAATAAAGTATAAGTGAAGTATAGTATAGTATAGTATAGTATAGTATAGTATAACAGTGAGAGGAATTTGCTCAGAATCCGTTCTAAAAGCTCGTTTAGGCTCACATATTTATAGGCCAAAACTGCCAGGAAAGCGCCACGTCATGTTACAAGTCTGCGCCTAGACGCAGACTTTGTAACATGACCTGCGTCCAGACGCAGGCTTTGTAATACGACCTGCGTCTAGGCGCAGGTCCTTGTATTACGTCCTGCGTCTTGACGCAGGGCCCGCTCCTCTGATCTGTCTGCTGACTCATCCACGCGTTTATACGAGATTCGAAATTTTGTTAAAAAAGTTAAGTTTTGATCCTTATCCGGGTATCTTGACCACCCTAGGCTATTCCGGAGTGTTCCGGAATTTTCCCGAGCGTCTTAGTATATCCGTGCTGTTCTAAAATAAAAATATAAAAAATTAAAATAAAATAAAATACAGAAAATATAAAAATGCTCTTAAAATATATATATATATATTTTTTATATTTTATATTTTTTTATTTTATATTTTTTTATTTTTATAAGGTGCTAACAAAATACTATTATGAGTATGAAAAATATAAAAAGTATGGAAAAAACTCAAAAATAAATAACGAATCTCGTAAACGCTGTGAATGCTATTAGTGGCCTACTTTTTTTTTTTCCGCAATTTGGTCGCTAATTCTATTTAATTGGACTTCTTGGTGTTTTGATAGCTTCATCATTAGTCTCTATGTTGGGGAGACACATTCAGGTGTCTACACATGAAGGGACTCACTCTCAATGTCTCCTTTCTTGAAGCAATCAAAGAGATGCCAACATATGCGAAGTTCCTCAAAGAACTTCTTTCCAACAAGAGGAAGCAAATTGATGAGATGGTCACTCTACCATCTCAAGTGAGTGCGATCTTGTAATGAAAGATGTCGCCTAAGCTAAGGGATCTGGGAAGCTACACTCTCCCGGTCATGATTGGTGATTTGGGCACCAAGGGAGCCTTAGCCGACCTAGGGGCAAGTGTTAGCTTGATGCCCCTCTCAATTCCCAAACTCTTGGATTATGAAATGGTTCCTTCAAGAAAAGTGATTCAAATGGCTGATCGTTCTACCAAGGTTCCTTATGGAGAGCTCGAGAATGTGCCGATACTGGTTGGAAATCTCATTGCCCCATGCGACTTTGTTGTAATGGACATCGAAGAGGACCCGACCACACCTCTCATCCTAGGTTAGGAAGCTCTTCACACTCTTGGTGCGGTAGTGGATTGCCGAGATAATACCATAACTTGTGAAGTGGCCGATGAAAGAATGGTGTTTGAGTTCTCTAAGTTGATGAAGCAACCGATGGTTGAAAAGCTTTGCCGGGTTGATCTTGTGAGTGATGAGCTTGATGAGTGTGAAAGGGTTCATCGAAGAAGGGAAGATCCTCTTGAAGAAGTGACGCAATTAGAAGATGGGGTTGAGAAATCCAAGGAAGCTACGGAGCTTGAAGCCTCTCTTGACCAAGTTTGGGGGTGGATGATGAACCATTGGACTAGCTCCCATCGATCCAAACCGATGATAAGGAGGAGAGGACCGCGCCTCCTCCCAAGGTAGAATTGAAACCCCTTCCCCCTTCACTCAAATATGCTTTAATTGATAATGCTTGTTGTTACCTTTTCATTGTCAATGCTAGCCTTGATGACCCTTCTTTGGAAAAATTGAAGCAACTCTTGCGAAAGTATCAAGGGGTCATCGGGTATAGCATTGATGATTTGAAAGGGATTAGTCCGAGTTTGTGCATGCATAGGATCCATCTTGATGATGGCCATACCTCCTCTATAGAACCTCAAAGAAGGTTGAATGCCACCATGAAAGAGGTGGTTAAGAAAGAGATCTTGAAACACCGTGAGGCGGGGATTATCTACGCTATCTCCGATAGCAAGTGGGTGAGTCCAGTCCATGTGGTTCCCAAGAAAGGGGGTATGACCATTGTTAAGGATGACAAGGGGAATGATGTCTCCACCCGGACGGTGACCGGGTGGAGGATGTGCATTGATTATCGTAGGCTCAATAAAGCCACGAAAAAAGATCATTACCCCTTGCCTTTTATGGACCAAATGTTGGAGAGGCTAGTAGGACACTCTTACTTTTGCTTCCTTGATGGGTATTCGGGATTTTTCCAAATCCCGATCCATCCCGAGGATCAAGAAAAGACTATATTCACATGCCCATTTGGGACATTCGCATACCGGAGAATGCCCTTCGGTCTATGCAATGCCCCATGTACTTTTCAAAGGTGCATGTCCGCTATCTTCTCCGACATGCTAGAGGATGTTATTGAGGTGTTTATGGATGATTTCAGTGTTTGTGGTTCGTCTCTTGACAATTGTTTGGCCAATCTTGAGCGAGTATTGAAGCGTTATCAAGAGACGAATCTTGTTTTGAATTGGGAGAAATGCCACTTTATGGTTGAGGAGGGCATAGTCCTTGGCCATAAAGTCTCGAAAAAGGGCATTGAGGTAGATCCGGCCAAGGTGGCCGCAATAGAGAAGCTTCCCCTACCCACTACGGTGACCGGAGTCTGAGCTTTCCTCGGGCATGCCGGGTTCTACCGTAGGTTCATCAAAGATTTCTCTTCTATTGCGCGCCCCTTGATCGACTTGCTTCATAAGGATAGGGAGTTCGAATTCGGAGATGCTTGCATTAAGGCTTTTGAAACTTTGAAGAATGCCTTGCTTAGTGCGCCAATAGTGCAAGCTCCGGTGGGACTTACCTTTCGAACTAATGTGTGATGCGAGTGATTTTTCAGTGGGAGCGGTGTTAGGGAAAATAAAAGATAAGAAGCTTCATGTGATTGCTTATGCTAGTAGAACTTTGGATGAAGCTCAAAGGAACTACACCACCACGGAGAAAGAAATGCTCACCGTTGTCTTTGCTTTTGATAAGTTTCGATCATACTTAATGTGCAACAAGGTGGTAGTGTACACCGACCACACGACGATCAAGTACCTATGGGCCAAGAAGGATTCTAAGCCCCGCCTCATCCGATGGGTACTTCTCCTCCAAGAATTTGATGTGGAGATTCGGGATAAGAAGGGTTGTGAAAACTATGTGGCCGATCATCTTTCGCGGTTGCCCCTTGATCATCCCATGTATGAAAAGGAAGAGTTACCTATTGATGATGAGCTTCATGACGAGGCTTTGATGGCAATCGTCTCCAACACTATTCCATGGTTCGCCGATATGGCGAATTTCCTTGTGTGTGAAGATTTCCCTCAAGACTTCGATTCCCACCAAAAGAAGAGAATGATCAAGGAGTATCGCCGCTACTTTTGGGAAGACCCCTACCTTTACAAGAAGTGCAGTGATGGGTTGTTTCGGCGGTGCGTTCCGGAGTACGAGGTGGAAGGGGTCTTGAGGCATTGTCACTCTTTGCCAAGCGGAGGTCATGGTGGTGTTGATAAGACGGCGGCCAAGGTTCTTCAATGGAAGCTGTGGTGGCCTTCATTGCACAAGGATACTCACTCCTTCATCTAACGATGTGACCGATGCCAAAGGACCGGGGGAATTACAAAGCGTCATGAGATGCCCCAAAACTACACTTTGCATGTTGAGCCTTTCGATGTGTGTGACATCGACTTCATGGGTCCTTTTTTGTTATCGTGTGGCAACCTCTACATTCTAGTGGCGGTCGATTACATGACAAAGTGGATTGAAGCCATTGCCTCCCCAACCAATGACCACAAGGTAGTGGTCCGTCTCCTCAAGAAGGTTATATTCCCAAGATTTGGAGTACCTCGATGCATCATAAGCGATGGGGGCTCTCACTTCGCCAAGAATCACTTTCGTGCACTCTTGAAGAAGTATGGTGTCACCCAAAGAGTGGGCTTGCCCTACCACTCTCAAACTCAAGGGCAAGTCGAGGTGTCCAATAGAGAGATCAAGAACCTTTTAGAGAAGATGGTGAATCAAACGCGAAAGGATCGGTCGTTGAGATTGGATGATACGCTTTGGGCTCTTCGGACGGCTTACAAGACTCCGATTGGTACAACTCCTTACCGCCTTGTCTATGGAAAAGGGTGTCATCTACCGGTGGAACTAGAATACAAAGCTTGGTGGGCTTTGAAGCACTTGAACATGGATTTGGATGCCGCCGGAAAAGCACGATTCCTCAAGCTAAGTGAGTTGGAAGAGCTAAGGCATGATGCCTATGAGAGTTCCAAAGTGTACAAGGAGCAATCAAAGAAATGGCATGATCGGAGGATCAAGGATCGTAATTTCCAAGTGGGTGATAAAGTGCTCCTCTTCAATTCTAGGCTAAAGTTGAGAGCCGGGAAGCTCAAATCTAAGTGGTCCGGACCCTATACGATCACCAAGGTGTACCCATATGGGTCATTTGAGCTCCAACAAGGCAATAATGTGTTCAAGGTCAACAGCCAAAGGATCAAGAAGTATTACTCCAACGAAGAGATCTCCGACCCTTCTTGCCTGCGGTTGGATGTTGTGAGGGATGATCCCTCTTTTGATTGATAGCTTATCATGGATGGTCCAATGCTTTGGGACCTTAAACTAAGCACTCTTTTTGCCCTCCGCCTTTGTGGTGTGGGGGCCCGTGTCAAGCTAGTGACGTTAAAGAAGCGCTTCCGGGAGGCAACCCGTGTATCCTTTTTGTGAATAGTTGTTTGAACAATTTTGGTTTGTAGCTTTTGTATTTGTGGAATTGCCATTTCTCGCTTGGTAGTGATGGAAATTCCGGAGGAATTTTGTTTTGTGAGCGGGGTAGAGCTCATTGTAGGCCTCCCTTTTCAATTTTTTTCCGAAATTCCGTGGAATTCCGGGCTTTTTGAGACATAGGATGGCCAATTTAATGGCCATTACTAACCTTTTTGCCCCACAATTGGCTAATCTTTTGGTGTGTGCCAAAGTAGTAAGTGGAGTTATTTTGAGAGGTGGCGAGCGTCCGCTCTTGGGTGAGGAGCGTCCGCTCGCAGTGGCTAATTTCAGGCAGAAAGTTTATGGAGGAGTTGGAGCGTCCGCTCGGTGGGGTGCGAGCGTCCGCTCTTAGGTGTCAAGTTGCATACTGTTTTTTTTTTGTCTGGGAGAGCGTCTGCTCCGGGTGTGTGGAGCGTCCGCTTGGGACCTTCAGCGAAAAAAAAAAAAATTTTACCAATTAAAACAGAAGGGGGTCGACAGTTTCATCTCCATCTTCTCAAACATAACCAACCCCTTATTCTCCCTCCTCTCATACTCTCTCATAACCCCATTAATCTCCATCTCAAAACCTCCATTTTCTTTCATCAAATGTCACCAAATTCTCACCAAAAACTCAAGCCACTCTCTCTCCTCTCTAAATTCGCGCGGCTAGGGCTGTTTTGGGGGGTCATTTTTCATTTTCTCTCTCTTAGGGTTTCAATATTTTTGCTCAAATTCATTTGGTAATGCTTTCAAACTCCTTATTTATGCTTAATTCAAGGTTATGTATGCATTTCATGTTCAATTTTTGCAAATTTTTTTGAATTTGTTCATGATTTATGTTGTTGAGTGTTTGGATGAGTATGAAGGTGTGTGTTTGAATGTGTTCTTGCCTTGTGAATTGATTATCCTAGGTTGCTAAAATTCAAGTTCTTTGATGTTTTTGAGCATTGATTTTGTAGAAAACTTACTTTGGGTGCTTGAATCTAGCAATTGTATGTTTGAGTTTGGACCCTATTTTTGACCATGAAACCCCCAAATTCTTGCCCCATGCCCTTGTTTTGTTTTGCTTCATGTTTAAATTCTCTTAGTAAAATTAGGTTGACCATGAAAATTGTTCTTAGCCTAGGTACTACTGTTTGAGCATGTTTCTTGTGTATGACTTATTACTTGGGGAATTAAGCATGTTGATATGAAATTGTGGAGCAAGGGAGTTGTTCGAGGTGTTTTGTGAGTAGGGCCATTGTGTTATAATCTCCAAGCATAGTGTTGGCATTAGTTTTGCTAGTTGTTTTTGTTTGTTTTGCTTTGTTGGATTGTGAGTTTTACTCACGTGGGTTGTTTGTTTTTATTTGGAGGCATAATTTGGGGAATGTTTGTTTTAGGAGTAAACTTTGAGTTCCCAACCATCAATCCAAATTGCTAATGCTCTCTCTCTTATTCATAGGGACAATGTTTGGCTCAAGGAAGCGCGCAAGGCGATCCCCGAGCCAAAGGGGGCCGAGCCAAGAGGGGCAATCCTCTAGTCAAGGGGTACGCCCCAGGGCCTACACTCCTCGTTTTGGGGAGAGCAAGCACCAATGAGCATATGAGAAACTGAGCCGGGACATGAAGCCCACCATGTTCTATGACCAAGCCACTTGCCAAGATATGGGTATAGATGAAGATGTGCGCAAGTTTGCAAGGTTCCTTGGGATGGAGGCTATCATGGAGGAGGAGATCCCTAATGATTGGGTTTATGCGGATAGAGTTGCACAAGAGGAGAAACCCACTCAACCTCCATTCTCCTATGCAACCTTGACTACAGAATTTGTTGCATCGTTCTCCCTGAGCCCCATTGAAGGGGAAGATGGTCGCTTCCGAGTCACTTTCCGATTGTGCAACAAGGACCACTCCTACACCTTGGAGGAGTTCAATGGTCTTTTCGGATTTGACCCGGAAGCAAGGAGCTTCAAGTACACGGGGGAGGATTTGCCTAACATAGGTGTGGATGAGGATGGGGACCCGGCCCAAATGTTCTATATCAATGATTGGTGGCTTGACATCACCGAAGGGGACGAGGACTACCAATCGAACTGAGCCAAGTCTACCGATATTCTGCATCCGGCTCTCCAATACTTCCAAAGGCTTCTTGTCTACTTCTTCTTCTCAAGGGGAGAGCTCGGGAAGGTCTCCACACCAGAGTTGTACATGCTTTGGTGGGCGGTCGAGGGCCCCAAGCACTTCACCACCGATGAGAAAGAGAGGAAGCCTAACCTTGGGTACCTATTTGCACGGAAGGTGGAGGCGGTTAAGAACTCGGGGGCCATCACCTTTGGAGGCTTAGTGACTTGGTTGGCCTACAAGTTGAGGTGTCAAGCGGAGTTACTTGGGTTGGAGCCTTTGGAGAAGAAGGCTCGTCTAGATGCGAACTGTTTTATTGCCGCTCGTCACCTCTCCAGGGCCGGCAAGCGAGGGAAGAATTTCGTATGGAAGGTGAAGGAGGTGGCGTGTTGCTACCTTCCATGCACCTTCGTCACCCACCCTCCGGTTGCTGTTGAGAATAGGTGGGCGGTCCCCTTACGCCCCTTGCAGCCAAGTGACATGAGCAGACATGTGTCTTGAGAAACCACTGCCCAAATACTAGTGGGTATCTCCTTTCAACTTGCCCTATTTAGAGCTCGTTCCAACTGTTTTCCCCATGAGGCACACATGTGATGAACTGTTCTCTTGAACTGGTTCTGTAATAACCCAAAATTCTGGGCTATTTTAAATTTTATTATTTATTATTTAATTTGATGGCACAATGATTCGAAACAATTCAAGCCCAAATTAAACCCCGAGCCCGAACTTCTTACCTTGTCTTGCTAATTTAAGGCCCAAAAGCCCTTGTTATCATTAAGCCCACACGGCACCATGCTCCCCTTTCCCTTTAATTAATTGTTTTTAATTAATTAAACAAGAGTTTATCCTTTAATTGCCTTCTAAATTTGAGGAGACCCCCAACAAACTTATAAGAACATAAAATCCCCCACCTTAGTCCTCATTCACGGCACTCCCTAAAAACAAAAGCAACATCAACTCTTTTTAATTCCTCTCAAGAACCATTAATCACAAAAACTTAAAAAGGATCTCCACATAACTTTCACACTCAAGATTGAAGCAAGAACTCAAGCCAAGCCAAGCCTTGTTGTTCGAATACCTCACGGCCAAAACCCAAGAGTTTTCGAATCCTTTTGTCTACCAATCCTAGGTAATTAGATGTGCTACTTAGTTCTAGAATTAATTAAATTTATAATTGTTTAGAACATGCTTAGAATTGTTTAGAATTATTAAGAATTGATGAAAGTTACATGTTTGTTGATTCTCTATGATAGTCAAATGGTTGATAAATAATTGATGAGTTTATTTCATGTTTTGATATAGTTCTATGCATAATCTATGATTCTTGCCATGAAATTTTGATGATTTCCAATTGATGAATTGTGATAACAAGAACCGAATTGAACTGTGGCCCTTCTTGAGTTTTCATGTGATTTAGGTGATTAAAGAATGGATCTTTTAATTATGATCTTGCTTAATTTATGTTTTAGCATGATGATCTTGATTTATTTTTAGTAAAGATTAAGTTCTTGAATTAATTCTTGAAATCTTGTTGTTCATTGTTGAATAATGAATTGATGATGGTGATTAAATGAATTTTGGTTCGAAAATCTTGGTGTTAATTAAAGTATGGATTTTTGTAATACTTGCCTAATTCAATTATTATTAATTTATTATTATAACTAGAATTAATTAATTAAAATCTTGAATTATATTATTATTGTTAGTCTTGAAATAATCGAATAGCATGGATTAACTAAAGGATTGATTTTTATGAACTTCTTGATTAAAAAGATTAGATTTTGGGCCCTTCTTGATTTTATTATATTGTCATTTAAAGACTATTATTGAGTTTTATTTATCTAAATAATCAAAAGATGGTATTTTTATGTTGTTGCTTGTAAATGTCGAATGGAACATGATTATATTGACCAAGTTTTGATTTTTATTTGACTAATGAATATTTTGGAATTTAATTATTGAATTATATGGATGTTATGAATTAATTGTTATATAATGATCATGCTTAGAATATTTATGGGGTTTATGCGTGTAGTGTTATGATTGAATAGTTCGAGTTTTATGGACCAATGCGTTGATATATTTTTAGTTTGATTATTCTTGCTTTGAAGTCTAGAGTTAGGATAGAGTCTTAATCTAGAAGTTGATTGATGTGTCCAGTTTGTACGAGTTATTTAATTTCTTTTTAGTTCCTTTATGTAATTAGTTTAGCATAAGATTGCACATTTTGTTACTTTTGAGTTTAAACGAGAGTTTGGCTTGAAATGTAAAGTTGTAGTGCAATTTACGGTTTTTAATGCTTTTTAGGATAAGTGTAGTTTGTAGTTGCGGTTTGGTTTTATGTGTTCTTGTAGTCTTGAGCTACGAAACATCATTAGGAGAATTTTTGGAGTCATTGATCATGCGCCAAGCACACTTGAAGAAATCATTAAGCATTAGAGGGAAAGAGAAGCCTTATTGTGAACCTTCAAATGCAGTAAGTCCAACTTCAAATAGAAATATCTCCCAATCTACTCATTGGATTTATGTGATTGAAATTGGAGGTTGTAGCTCTCTTCAAGAGCTTTCCAACGGTAGGTCATAAGCCTTATTTCGTTAAGGAACAAGAGAGTTATGGGTATTTTAGTCCGAGCTGCGCAGACAATCTACAGGGGCGCGCCCCGCGCCTCAGAGGGCGCTGCCAGCGCCCCCATTGCAGTGAGCATCAAGAAGAAGGCGCGCCCAGCGCCCCCATCACAGTATCCCTCCAAGGAATGGCGCGCCCCGCGCCTATGGGGCGCTGCCAGCGCCCATGTTACAGTAGTACTTCCAAGGAAGGGCGCGCCCCGCGCCTTTGAGGGCGCTGCCAGCGCCCATCTACTCTGTTCTGCACGCGGCTTCATCCACTTGATTTCTAGGTTATAATTTAGTTTAGTATAAATAGAAAAGTGGTTTTTCATTGTAAAAAATCTAGTTTTTCATGTTCAAATAGTTCCTTAGCTTAAATTCTCTCTAGTTTCTCCTTAGATTACATAAAAACTATTAAATCTTTAGTTTGTAATTTTGATATTTAATCATGGAATCAATGAAGAATCTTGGTTCATCAATGGAAATGGTAGCTTAAACTTGTTCTTGGGATTGGTTTCAATGATTCCAAAAGGCTCCTTGTGAGGATTCTCTAACTCTAAACTATTTCTTTACTTCAATTATTTACTTGCTCTTATATGAATTGTTATTGGTTTTGTTGAATGTTTTAGCTTGATCTTTGTCTTGTTATTATATTTTACAAAATCATTACTAGGGTTTGAACACAATCGATTATTGTGTTCAACCTCGAGTAGCAACTATCTTGTTCATGCTTAAGCGTATTCTTATTGTGAACAATTTAATAGAGCTTGTTTAAACGTTAATTGTTTATTGCATATTCTCTAAACAATTGCGTTCTTATTGTGTCTCCGTTCTTAAAGCTTTTGTTCACTGCGTGTTCTTTGAACATTAAGGGTTTTAGGCAATTTACGATTTATCTTGTCTAGCTAATTAAGGGGACTACAAGAGTTTACTCTTGTCAATAATTAATTGAGTATTGAAATGGTTTGGTAATTGAGAGTCTAATTCAATTAGCAGAGTCAGAGTCGTTGTAACCGAATCCTAAGATTCTTTAAAACTAGAATTTTACCGCAATCAATTAGTTGTTAGTTTATTTTATCACTAAAATCTCCAATCCCCCCCCCCCCCTTGTTACCAATATCACTAAGGAATTAGTGATTCTCCCCTTTAATAATCCAAATACATATTAACACAATTAAATCAACATAAATCCGTTCTCTGTGGATACGAACCTTACTTGCCCTTTACACTAGTTGTAATTGGAGAGTAGGAGAAATTTACTTTTGATAAGTCTTTTATTTTTAACGACATAAAAGGCCTACCATTGATCATATGTAAAGTTAAGTTGATCCAAGAGTCAAAGTTAAGGAAATTGGATAATGAAAATAATAATGGAACAGTGGAGTACAAGTATGATGTAAGTTGAAGTTGGACCAATGAACGATAATGGATTAAAGGCTATGAATTGACCGCTCATCTAGTGGCAACAGAGCCACGAAAATGGGTATAGTCGAAGCCACTGTCCCGCTACGGTATGGCGACAGTTCTGGATCCCATCGCTCGAGAAGTAGATCTTATGTGGTTGACCCGGTGTGAGACAAGGAAAGTTGGGGAACAAAAGGGTTCCCTTACGAGCATATGACTGGTCATGGATTATAACTAATAAAATTGAATAAGAAAGTTGAGTAGTCAAAGTCTAAGGAGTCTAAAGTCTTGAGGTGACCCTAGTAAGAGGTGTATGAATTGGTTATGTTAGGTTTGTTCCGTTGCGTTGTCTGATTGAGTTATGTATTTGATTGATTTGTGGTAATGATCATGTTTATCTTGTCGTTTATCGTGAATTGGATGTATTGCGTTCTGATTATTATATTTTTGATTGCGTTCTGATTATTATTTGTGGTAAATAATAAGTTTGATTGGGATTTGCGAGGGTTTTGGATTTGTGAGCCTTCCGGTGTTACAGCTTCTAAGCTACCTGACCTTCTAGTTTCATAGTTTTATTACGTTTCTTCTAGTTTGTAGTAGGAATTCAGTACATTAAAGGAACTTTGGGATATATCTTTACTTTGTTTTGATAATTTTCAAGTAATAAAATGGCTAAGTGATAGAGCTTCCGCTTTTATTTTAAGTCCTGTTTTATAAGATTTTGGAATAATGATGATTCGTATTGTTGTTTTTGGAGAAAAAATACGGGTCGTTACAGGTTCACCACTCTATTCTAGGATGGTTGTCATACACTTCTCATCATCAATGGTTTCTCCTGCTTCTTCATCAGAACCGGAGTCAGAATTTTCCCACAAAGCTGCTACCATAGCTCTCTTGAAGGCTCTCTTATCCTCTTTCCTGGATTGTTTATCTTTCCACTTATGACAGTCACGAATGATGTGACATGTTTCCCCCACACTTGAAACATCCAGTGTTGAAGGTGCTTTGCTTTCCTGAACCTTTGTTCCTCATTTTTTCCTCTGAGCCCTAAAGTGTTTCTCAAACCTTTTTGCCATCATAGCGATGTCATCCTCTTCTTCAACTGTTCCTTTCATTGCAACACTCTTGACTAGGTCTTTTTCACTCTTTGAATAGACTAGCATTTCATGTGTCATGTGAGAACCAATCAAATGTTCTAGAGAAAAAAATGATAGATCCTTTGCCTCATACACTGCAGTAACTTTTGCTGTCCATGACCCTATCAGACTTCTTAACACTTTTCTAACCAAGTCCTCATCAGTGAAGGTTTTTCCAAGAGACTTAAGATCATTTAATATTGTCATAAATCTTCCAAAACAATAATTACTATTTTCATTTCTATTCGTATTTAGACATTAATAAATCAACCTTAGAACGCTTTACCTCAGTGGTTCCTTCATAGGTGTTAGTTCAATGTATACTCAAGAAGGGGGGGTTGAATTGAGTATGTGTGTTTCTTCAATCGTTTTCAAGGTTTGTTTATCTTTTTGTGAGAACAACGAAAGAACGATAAGTAAAGAGTAGGGACACAAAGATTTAACAAGGTTCCGCTTCTAAACAAGCCTACGTCCTCCACTCTCTCACCAATATTATTAATCAACTCAGAATAATAACAAGGTTACACACTCAATTAAATGCTACAACTATGTAACACTTAATTCCCCAACTATTAACTCTAACAGTTCACTCAGTGTTCACAGAACACTCCCCAACCACTTCCCTCTAAGTGGTTCAAATATTACAAACTTAAATCTCCGTAAGTTTTTCTCTTAAAGATGGATATGGAGATAGTTTTGGACTAAAGATAGACTCTCAGAAAATATGACTTGGTTTTCTTTGGAGAGAAAAAAAGTCTTCTAGGGTTTTTGCAAAGATTGTTTATGTAGGCAAGGAAAAAACCGTCCTCTAGAAGTGTGTTTGGAGACTTGCCTAAATTGTGCAAACCACTTCAGCTGACACAAGTGCAGTGTTCTTGTTTCAGACTTTGTCTCTTTCCACTATGGGAAGAGAGATGTACACTAAAGTCCAAACAAAGTACATTGCATTTAATGAGCTGATTTTGCAAATCAATTTGGCAGATTTCCAAAGTACAAGTGATCCAAATTTTTCAAATAAATTTTCAAAGATAATTTTGAACACTAAAATTTGTACGGATCACGTGCGTAAAACTGAGGTCTGTTCCCACAGTGGTCTCAGTACTACTAAGTCTACATCTGGTAAAGGGAACTGTTCCAAGCTTGTTCTGTGCCTGTTCTTAGCTTGTTCTTGGCCTGTTCTCTTTACTGGATGTAAACTTAAAGTCTTTTTGCTCTTTACTTAAAAACACTAAGAGTATTTTCCTAAGCCTATTTTACAAGAAGATCCTAGAAATACGAAAATAAAAAGCTCCAAGCTCTTGGCTTCTGATCTTCAAATATCTCAAGGCCTTCATGGTTGCCTTGATGAGTCCTCACTTGATTCAACCTGTTCATATACAAATATACATAGACATCAAGTATAGAGGATTGGTTTGTCATCATTCAAACCAAACATGGTTCAACAATTTCCCCCTATTTGATGATGACAAACCATGAAGTTCCCCCTGAGAACAGTAACCAATTGTTTCAAAATAGAGCAACTGTTCAGAGGAACTGGTCTTGCAGTGTGCTTGTAGTCAGATTCATAATCTCAGAGAATAAAAAAAATATACAGCAGACTAAAGCACAATTAAACTGATGGTAATGGTCAGTCACTCATCACATTACTCAATTTATTATTGAGTTTCAGCATTAAACCTGTAACCTGCAAGACTTATCAATTATCAAATGTAGCAAGAGAAATTTCAATTTCACTTGGAAGAATTTCTTCCAGTTGGGATGGATAGGAGCACTTGATCTGAATTCAAGATACTCCTAGGCAAAAAGTTGGGCCATCTCTTAACAAGGTCTGAACCTTGTTCAAGTTGCTACAATTGATACTAGGAACTTCACCCTTTTGGCATCATCAAATGACAAAAACAATCACAGCACAAAAATTAGGAGAAGGCAACAAGTAAAGTCATAAGCATAATATACACACAACATTCTAGAGATGTTGTCCCAAATGTGAGTACCTGCAACTCACAATCCCAAAATGTTCAAGAGCACACAAAAGTTTAAAACTTATACAGACCAGGACCATTCTGCATAGAAATTGTTTAGCAGAAATGGTCAAAAACTAAAGATGGAAATTGTTCAGAGAAACCAGAGAAACTGTTCAGAGAGATTTAGATAGTAATGTTAGTAGGGAAAGGGGGTAGGCTAAGAAGAAGTGGAGTCAGCATCATCATCAGAATCCTCAATAGAATCCCCATCCTCTTTTTCTGCACTCTGCTCCTGCTACTTCTTCTTGACTTGGGCTATGATGGGAACTGGTCTTGGAGTGGTCTTGGGCTTGAAGCTGGAATAGGAGGCAAGCTTTTCTTCATAGGAGTCCAGTCGTGCTGATATGTTCTTTATAGAGCCATCCAGAGAAGTGCACAGAGCATTGACACTAGCCATCATCTGTTGCAGTAATTCCCCATGTGTCTGCACTTTTTTGGACAGTGACCCAATAGCTTCCTCAGACCTGGAACTGCTTGTCCTTCTGGCCCCTGTGACCCTGTCTTCATCCCTCATTTTGAGCATGCCACCCTGAAAGGTCATCCCCTTCTGACCTAGGATCTGGTTGGTGAGGACAGACATTTTCTTAACCTCACCACTCAGGTGAACCTTTCTACTTTGGAAAACCAAAGTAAGCCAGGCGCCATAGGGTAGAGAGTGGTTGGACCTTTCCAGAATGCTAACCATGTGAGCTAGCATCAGACCAGGGAGACTCAACTTAATTTTCTCATATAAACAGTAAATGATCACAGCATCCATCTTCCTAACATCCATTCTGCCCTGAGCCCTGGGGAGTACTATCTTAGAGGCAACTGTATGGAACAGCCTCATTACTGGTTCCCATAGTTGGCCAATAACATAGCCACAACCATCACTTGGAGAACCAGTAAAGAGAGTGGTCTGTATGTGTTCTGTACTGACCTCAGGAATAGTTGGCCAGTTGTCCTTGGAATAATCACAGAACCCACCCCTAGGCACACCTAGTACCTCCCCTAGACTCTTCTTTGAAAGAGTGGTGTCGACCCCCTCGACCTCACTCCAGACCTTCCCTTTTTCTAACTTTCCCAGCTTTGAGTAAAATTCTTCAACACAAGTTTCAAAAACATCTAGCCTCTTATCAAATAGCCCTTCCCAGTCCTGGAACTCTATGGCCTCCTTAAACTCCTCTAAAAATGGTTGACTCATCCAAAACTTAGGACATGGAAAACCAAATAAGACACCCCTACCACTTAGTTCATACAGTGGTTCAGAAGTGGTCTTACCTTTCTTCTTGGCAGGAGTCTTTTCAGAGGCAGAAGCAGCTTTCCTCTTCTTTTCTGTTGGGAGTTTGGTTGCAAGCTTAGGGCTCTCAGAGGCTTTGCCCTTCTTGGCAACACTCTTTACCCTTTTCTTCTTTTCATCCTTCTTCCCTTCTGCAACCTCCTCAACAAGTTCATTTTTTATCTCTTCCTTGCAAACCCTTGTCCTCAAAGGCCTGGTTCTCTTTCCTGTTTCCTTTTCCCCTTATCATCTTGCTTTTCTGTTTCTTCCCTTTCAACTTCCTTTTCTTCAGTGCTTGGCACTATTTTCTGTGTGATCTCAGGTGATGGTGTGGGTGTTTTCTGTGGTTGTGGAGAAAATGATGGGGTTGTTTCCTTTTTTGGTGAAGGGGGTAGTGGAGTTTTGGTCTTTGGTGGTGATGGTGATTTTTGTGGAGGGGAAGAGATAGAAGTTTGTGGAGAGGGTTGTTTAGGTGGAGGAGGGGGTGAAGGTTCGGATGGTGATGGAGTTTTCTGAGGTTGAGGTTGTGGGAATTTTGGTGAAGATGGTGGTGATGATTTAGGGCTTGGTGGAGGAGTAGATTTCTCATCAGGCTTGCATGCAACCTTAGATTCAGTAACCGTTTCTGTAGTGACTTGGTCCTTTACTTCTTCTTGCTTCTCTTCTGTTTGGTGGTGTTCAGCAACCACAGCAGTGTTTGATTCCTTCTCAACTTTTGAGGGTGTGAAACTAGGAGATTGGCTTAATCCACGGCTTTTCTTCTTTGCAGCCTTGTTCTTCTTTCTTCCCATTTTGATTTGATCAGCAAATTTGATGAAGGAGAGAGAGGGAAACTGAATTCGAGTTCTTGAAGAGGATTTTGATGATGGTGCTTAGGGTTTGAGAGAGAAGATTAATTTTGAGAAAGAGAGACAATTAGAGAGAGAAATCGGTGTGAAAGAGTGAATTAAAATGATAACAAGAGGCAGTTATTAGAACAGTTAAGGTAGAAGTTACTTTACACTGTTCACAACGGTCATGTGTTAGAACAATTAAATCCTCAAATTCAAAGTTGAGGGTTCAGCAATAAACTGACATAACCGTTGTAAGGAACTGGTCTGACGATGGTCTAACGTTGATCTGTATATATTAAAAACTTAAGGCATCTTTCAGTTAGGAAACTTAGAGACACAACACATTGGAACAGCATCAACATAAGAATTTTGAGACCACTTGCATAAATGACATTTAAGAGTTAACCAGCCCTGCTTATTTACACTAATGATCAAAAAGTCAAACATAGCCAAAAAGGAAAAGATAAGTCCTAAGGAACTAGGATCTAATCCTTACCATACCAAGTAATGTGCGGAGTTTGACAAACACTTCCCTGCTCAGGAGTTTAGTGAAGATATCAGCCAATTGTTCTTCAGATCTGCAAAATTCAAGATTCACATTTCCCTTTTCAACATTGTCTCTGAGAAAATGATGTCTGATTTCAATATGTTTGGTTTTAGAGTGCTGGACAGGATTTTTTGAAATGTTTATAGCACTGGTGTTATCACACAATATGGGAACACTTCCGGAACAGACCCCAAAATCCTTAAGTTGTGTCTTTATCCAAAGCAATTGAGCACAGCACAAAGCAGCAGCTATGTATTCTGATTCAACTATGGATAAAGCCACTGAATTTTGTTTCTTAGATCCCCATGAAATAAGACAAGAACCTAAGAAGTGAGCCATTCCTGAAGTGCTTTTCCTGTCCACACTAAAACCAGCATAGTCAGCATCAGTGTATCCTAAAAGATCAAAATTACTTCCCTTTGGATACCATAAGCACATGTCCTCTGTACCACTCAGGTACCTAAAAATTCTCTTAACAACTTTTAGATTAGACTCTTTTGGGTTGCTTTGAAATCTTGCACACAACCCAACTGAGAACACTATGTCTGGTCTACTATCTGTTAAGTAGAGAAGTGAGCCAATCATACCTCTGTATAGCTTATCCTCAACATCCTTTCCTTTCTCATCTAGGCTCAATTTAGAAGAGGTAGGAATAGGTGTGTCATAGGATTTGCTATCTTGCAGAACATATCTCCTTGAGATACTTTTGTTGGTGGATCATGATTCCATCATCCACTTGCTTGATTTGAAGCCCTAGGAAGAAGCCAAGTTCTCCCATCATGCTCATCTCAAATTCACTCTTCATTAGGTCTGCAAACTCATCACACAAAACAGAATTAGTAGCCCCAAACAAAATATCATCAACATATACCTTGACCACTAACAGATCTGTTCCCCTTTTGTTGGTTAAACCCTTGAACCACTAGTCTGGCCTTGTTTCTGACTATAGTACCTGAGTCATCCATTTTGTTTCTGAAGACCCATTTGGTTCCAATAACTGACATCTTATTGGTTCTTGGTTCAAGATGCCAAACCTGATTTCTTTCAAACTGGTTCAACTCATCTTGCATGGCCAAGATCCAATCAGAATCAGTTAGTGCAATCTTATAGTCAGTTGGTTCTATGTGAGATAAGAAGGAGAAGTAAGCACAGAAGTTCTTCCAAATAGAATTTCTAGTTTGTACTCCTTTTGATAAATCACTAATGATTTGATCAGAAGGATGAGAGCTTCTTTGTTTAAGCATACTCTTTCTTACAGCATTTGAGTCACCTAAGTTAGAACCAATTTCTGTACTGGTTCCCCCTATTTCATTTTCATTTTGAGAGGGTGGACCAGTTTCTTCAGTGTTCTCTCCCACTTCATCTTCAGATGGATGGGCAGGAGAGTCACTGAGTTCAACAACCTGTTTAGCATTTCCCTCTGCTTCACCAAACTCATTGTTGATTTCAGGAGGAGTTGGAGAGTCTGGTTCAGTAGTGTTCTCTGGTTCAGCTCCAGTGAAATTTGTCATCCCAATTTCAAAGCCTTCATCATCATCTACCTGCACAGGCTTGTTGAACATGTTAGTTTCATCAAATAACACATGGATACTCTCTTCAACACACAAGGTTCTTTTGTTGAAAACTTTATATCCCTTGCTATGAGGAGAATACCTTATAAAAACAGCTTCATCACTCCTGAGGTCGAACTTGTCCGAACTGGTCTTACCATTGTTGTGTACAAAACACTTACAACCAAATATCCTTAAATATCCTTAAATGTCTGCCTAGAACAGTTGTAGAACTAGATCCAGAATACCCTAAACCAAACCTTTGAGAATTTCCAGGTTGGGATGTGAGGATGTTTAGGGTTTTCTGAGCACCTAACATTTTGTTCAATTGGTTCATACAATCTGTTAGCTCATTTTCCTTGTTCTCAAGCCTCTTAAGTTGAACTTCATTTTGTTTCTCAAAAGATTTTAAGTCAAGTCTAGTCTTTTGAAGTTCATCTTGTAGTCTAGAGACCAGGGAGGGATCTGGTTCGTCACTGGTCTTCTTGGTGTTTTCTTGTTTTAGCAAGATGAGTTCAGCCTCAAGATCACATATCTTGGCTATGCATTCATCATGTAAAACATCCAAAACCTCATCAAAGGCAGTGGGAGAACCAGTCTCTTCAGAACTCTTAAGCTCACTATGTTCCTTGTGTAAATCTTCAAGTTTTTCAATTAAATGGTCATATGCAAGTATGACATAAGATTTACTCAAGGTACATGTGTCTTTTAGCAGTTTAAAGTTTGAATTATGTGTGGTGAATTTCTTGAGCTCATTAAACCCCTTTTCAATTTTTTCAAAAAGTTCATCCTCTTTAGGGACTGGTTTGGAGTTTAATGTCTCAAGTTCCATTTTATGTTGATCTGCTGTTACTTCAAGTTCAGAAATTTTTTCTTTAAGTTCTTCACAAATAAGCTCAAGTTCAGCAGATCTAGCACCACATATTTCATACTCTCGAACTGTTTCTTTTAATTTCTTTTTGTTGTTCAGATAAGCAAACCCAACACTAATGCATTGATCAATAGTGAATTCAAGATAGTCAAGTAGTTCATCTCTATCTAGATTATGCATGTTTGCCTTTAAATTATTAAAACATACCTGGTTGTCATCTGAAGCGCTTCCACCAGCCATGAGACAGAGAACTTCTTCTTTTTGTAAACAGACCTCAGACTGGTATGTGCATGTGAAAGCAGTTAGACAGAGATTTGCTTCTTCTTCATCTTCCCCATTTTCTGATTCTGAATCACCCCAAACTGCAACCAACATAGCTCTTTTGAAAACCTTCTTCTCAGTCTGGACTCCAGGATTTCCTTTAGGATTTTTCCATGTTGGACACTCCCTGATTCTGTGCCCCATTTCCCCACATTTAAAGCAACCAGCATTGGAATTGGTTTTCCTGAACTATCCAGAACTGTTCCTTCCTTTTACAAACTTACCCTTGGACTTTGTCCTAAGGTATTTTTCAAACCTTCTGGCCATGAGACTTATATCATCTTCATCATCCTCAGATTCCTCTGCTTTGAGGACCATTTCCTTGTTTTTTCAGCTAGATTCAGCCTTTGAATCTACCAACATCTCATGAGTCATCAAGGAACCAATAAGTTGTTCTAGAGATAGTGAGGACAAATCCTTTGCTTCTTGTATGGCTGTTACCTTGGGCATCCACTTTCCTGATAAGCTTCTCAACATTTTCCACACCAACTCTTCACTTGAGAAGGTCTTTCCCAATGACTTTAGTTCATTTACAATGGTCATGAACCTTGTAAACATGTCCTTTATGTTTTCATCTCTAGTCATTTCAAAGACTTCATATTTTGACATAAGCATGTCAATTTTTGACCTTCTTACCTCAGAGTTGCCCTCATATGCAAGCTCTAGTGTATCCCATATTTCTTTTGCAGAAGAACAAGCTAGAATTCGATTTACCTCACATTCTGCAATTCCTTGTTGAACAAGTGACATTGCCTTTGCATTTTTCTCCAGCTTCTTGTAGTCTTCACTTGTGTACTCTTCTTCTATCTTTGGAACTGTGAGCCCTTCCTGATTCTTCTTGTGGATGAACGTGGGTCCATTTTTGAAAATCATCCAACATTCATAATCTATCCCAATGATAAGATTTTTCATGCAATTCTTCCACCAAGAGTAGTTGGTGCCATTGAACTTGGGAAGTCTTGAACTATTTGATTCTTGAGTAGACATCTTCTTGCTCCTCTAGGTAGTTAACCTTTTGAGAAGTTAGGCTCTGATACCAATTGTTAGTTCAATGTATACTCAAGAAGAAGGGGTTGAATTGAGTATGTGTGTTTCTTCAATCGTTTTCAAGGTTTGTTTATCTTTTTGTGAGAACAACGAAAGAACAGTAAGTAAAGAGTAGGGACACAAATATTTAACGAGGTTCGGCTTCTAAACAAGCCTACGTCCTCCACTCTCTCACCAATATTATTAATCAACTCAGAATAATAACAAGGTCACACACTTAATTAAATGCTACAACTATGTAACACTTAATTCCCCAACTATTAACTCTAACAGTTCACTCAGTGTTCACAGAACACTCCCCAACCACTTCCCTCTAAGTGGTTCAAATATTACAAACTTAAATCTCCGTAAGTTTTTCTCTTAAAGATGGATATGGAGATAGTTTTGGACTAAAGATAGACTCTCAGAAAATATGACTTGGTTTTCTTTGGAGAGAAAAAAAGTCTTCTAGGGTTTTTGCAAAGATTGTTTATATAGGCAAGGAAAAAACCGTCCTCTAGAAGTGTGTTTGGAGACTTGCCTAAATTGTGCAAACCACTTCAGCTGACACAAGTGCAGTGTTCTAGTTTCAGACTTTGTCTCTTTCCACTATGGGAAGAGAGATGTACACTAAAGTCCAAACAAAGTACATTGCATTTAATGAGCTAATTTTGCAAATCAATTAGGCAGATTTCCAAAGTACAAGTGATCCAAATTTTTCAAATAAATTTTCAAAGATAATTTTGAACACTAAAATTTGTACGGATCCCGTGCGTAAAACTGAGGTCTGTTCCCACAGTGGTCTCAGTACTACTAAGTTTACATCTGGTAAAGGGAACGGTTCCAAGCTTGTTCTGTGCCTGTTCTTAGCTTATTCTTGGCCTGTTCTCTTTACTGGATGTAAACTTAAAGTCTTTTTGCTCTTTACTTAAAAACACTAAGAGTATTTTCCTAAGCCGATTTTACAAGAAGATCCTAGAAATACAAAAATAAAAAGCTCCAAGCTCTTGGCTTCTGATCTTCAAGTATCTCAAGGCCTTCATGGTTGCCTTGATGAGTCCTCACTTGATTCAACCTGTTCATATACAAATATACATAGACATCAAGTATAGAGGATTGGTTTGTCATCATTCAAATCAAACATGGTTCAACAATAGGCAAGTTAAAGAGTGTCCCAAATCTCTTTAGCTGAAATACACGCTGAGATTCTGTTTGTTTCACTTTCACCAATAGCTTGTTGAAGAATTGACATTGCCTTTGCATTTTTCTCCAACTTATTTACATCTGAATTTGTGTATTGATCTTTTGTTTTGGCAACTGTTTTTCCAGAGTCGTCAACGGTCCGTTCTTTACAACCAACCAACACTCATAATCTACACTAATGATGATGTTCTTCATTCTTTTTTCCACAAGGCATAGTTTAGTTCTTGCCATTAAACATGGGTGCTTCTTGTCATACCCCATTGCATTTAACTCGTGCGAAACTGTAACGACCCGTATTTTATCAGGGTTGTTTTCGAAGAAAACAACAATACGAATCAAAATTTTAAATAAAAGTTTAAATTTCAAGGTTCAATATTAACAGCGGAAGCTCTAAACTACTTCAATTTATTCGAGTAAAAGTCCAAAACCAATTTAAAATGTCCAAAGTCCAAAATAGATAAAACTACAAATAATTCATAAATTCTTTATTACAAAGCTAGGATAATTATTGTTTAGATAAATTAAACTAATCTCGCCGCTCAAATCCCAGCCCAAGCGTTCCCCACTTAGTCCTCATCAGTACCTGAAAAGGGAATTTTGGGGGTCCACAGTCAGTGGTGAGTAATTAGATTGTTCCACTTAATTAGTAGAACACAATTAAAAATATAATCACCAGAATAAGTCAATAAAACAAGTCAACAAAGGAATGACATCTACTATTAAATAAATCAAGTACGCAACGGAAACAAGACACACAAGAATATCATAACCAGACTTCCAAGACAAATCTTATTCTAACTCTAGACTTCTAGACTTCCAACTATCGACTTTCTAGTCCCCTTTCTAGTACAAGTGCAAGTTCTAGTTCAAGTTCTAGTTCGAGTTCAAGTTCAAGTTCAAGTTCAAGTTCAAGTTCTAGGTGCTATTCCGTGACACGGTCATATGTTCGTAAGGGGTCAACCACAAACGATCTACTTCCCCCAACTTTCCTTGTCTCATGCCGGGTCAACCACAAAGGATCTACTTCCCGAGCATTGGGATCCAGAACTGTCCCAAAACCGCAGAAGGGACAGTGGCTTTGACTAGACCCATGTACATGCTGCTTTAACCACTAGATGGGCGGTCACTTCTTAGACTTTTATATTTTCAAGTTCATTATTAGCTTATAATTAACTTTCAAGGTCAAGACTCACTTCTAGACAATTCTAGCTCACAATACTTATCTCCATGTTCTAAACCAAAACTCGACATGCACGACCAAACTCGACATTACACGGCAATTCAAGACAATCTAATATTCAACATTAATTATTCAATTCAACAAGTTCATATGTAAAAACATGCAAGATTCATAATATAACACCCATAAATTCACTCAACGAGAACAAAATATCATACGAAACTTACCCATCACCTACCTTTAGCACACGGTTCACACGAGGTTTGCCAAGAACGCATTACCATCATGATTCATCAATTCAATTATCGAAAACAGTACACAAGATCAAGCTAGTTAAAATAATTTCAAGAACGTGATCAAAGTCGAGTCTTTTAATTAAATAAATTAAAAAAATCAAGCCTTTTACTCTCCTATTCTACTCGACATTTTCAAGGATTACAAATCAAGAATTCAAGTTCTAATTCATTTAAAATACAAGCTTTAATTAAATTTATTTGGAATAATTTTCAAGAACGTAATTAAATTCTAGTCTTTTATCTATTTGAATTAAAAAAAATGGTCTTTTGTTCTTTAACATCACACGACATTTTTGAATAATAATAAGCAATCAGGAAATCAAATTTTAATCTATTTAAAATACAAGCCTTGAATAATTAATTTAGAATTAATTCTAACAACAAATTCATAATCCAATCTTTTATCATAGCAACAAGTAAAAATATTCTTTTTACAACATGGAACCACTCGACATTTTGTTTAAAAATCAAGATTAATTATTCATGCTTCAAGAACTTGATTAGATTAATTATTAATTCAAGAAATTTATCAAACATTGTTACGAGATCAAGATTATAATTAAAAATTCATATTTTGGATCAAGAAAACTTTCGATCATGTACATGGGTTCACTGCTTTCACACGAGCAACATACATATTATTCAACAATAATTATTCAATAATTTAGAATAGCAAGAATCAAAGATTAAGCATAAAATATAGATTTAAACATGTAAACATGTTCGAAAATCATCATGCACACTTGATCATCACTCGACAAACATGGCACAACAACATCATACAATTCGAAAATTAATCTATCATATTCTAAGCAATTCTACATAATTCTAAACTCATTCTAAGGACTATATCTTTAATCTATTCTATTAATTAAGTAAAGAAACTAATTACCTAACAAAGATGGAACAAAATAAAGGGTGTCGTATGGCTTAAGCACGAACTCCTCACAGCTTCTTGGTACTTCTTAGGCTCTTGCTCCAATCTGGGTTTTTAGAGATTTTTGTGAATTGTGTTTAGGAGAAAAGATGATACATTAATGGTTGGATTTCCCCACTTTAAAATATGAGGGCCGTGAGGTTCATAAGAAAAAAGGAGTGTCGATGTTCTCCTAAAATTTAGTAGAAAGCTAGGAGTAAAAATAAGACTTTTAGGAGAGGGTCAACAATAGATATAGATTAGTTTTAATTTGCGATTAAATTAAATCAACTAATTTAGGAAATAAATCAAGGGGCCGTGATGGTTAAGGGTTGGGCTAGGTTTTAGGTGAGTTAAATTATTGGACTTGATCCATCTTAAATAATTAGGCTCACTTCTATGTCTAAAACTATAATAATATATTAGTTAATTAATTAGTTAATTAATTAAATAAAATTTAAAATGGCCCAAAAATTTTGGGGTATTACAGTCACCCCTCCTTAAGAAAATTTCGTCTTCGAAATTTTTCCTACGGAAGCACACATAAGGGAAACAACAACGAAGGAAAGAAACAATAAGATGAGAATAGCGCATACCCTGGCGAAACAGCTCCGGGTACTTCTCGCGCATGGAGGCCTCGGTTTCCCAAGGTGCCTCTTCATATTGCTGGCTTCTCCAAAAAACCTTGACCAGTGGGACTACCTTATGGCTCAACATCCGCTCTTGCCGATCTAGAATCTGCACCGGAATCTCATCAAAGGATAGGTTAGGTGCGATAACAGCTGACTCAATCGGGATCACATGTGACGGACCACTCACATACTTTCGTAATTGTGAGATATGGAATACATCATGCACGTTCGACAATCTGGTGGTAGGGCTAGCCGATAGGCCACCTGACCCACTCTCTCTAAAATCTCGTATGGACCCACATACTTAGGTCTGAGCTTCCCTTTTTGTCCAAAACGAGTTATACCCTTCATTGGTGATACTTTCAGCAATACTTTTTCACCCTCTTGAAATTCCAACGCCTTTCTTCGACGATCTGCATAGGATTTCTGCCTGCTCTGCGCCGCTTGCAACTTTGCTCGAATCACTTTAATTTGCTCCACTGTGTATCTGATATGGTCTGGTCCTATGACCAATGCATCACTGATGTCGCTCCAACAGGTAGGACTGCGACACTTACGCCCATATAAAGCTTCATATGGTGCCATCTAAATACTGGAATGGTAGCTGTTTTTGTAGGAGAATTCTACCAAACTCAGGGACTTTATCCAGGATTGCTGAAACTCTAATGCGCAGGCTCTAAGCATATCTTCAAGGGTCTGCATAATCCGCTCCGTCTGACCGTCTGTTGCTGCATGGAACGCCGTGCTCAAATTCAACTTAGTGCCAAAAGCTTCTTGCAAAGATTTCCAGAATCGTGATAAGAACCGAGGGTCTCGATCTGAAACAATGTCTTTTGGCACGCCATGGAGTCGAATTATCTCTTGTGTATACACTTCTGCCATCTTCTCCATGGTCCAAGTGGTCTTCATTGGGATAAACCTTGCTACTTTAGTCAAACGATCCACTATCACCCAAACAACATTTAATCCACTGGTGGTAGGCGGTAAACTAACCACAAAGTCCATCGAGATGGAGTCAAACTTCCATTTCGGAATTGGCAACGGTTGAAGTAACCCTCCGGGTCTCTGGTGCTCAATCTTAACCTTTTGGCAGATAAGGCATCGAGCTACAAACTCCGCAATTTCCCGCTTCATTCCGGGCCACCAGAAATGTTCTTTCAAATCCTTATACAACTTGCCACCCCCGGGGTGTACTGAATAAGGAGTATTATGTGCTTCTCGCATGATCTTGTTCCGTAGAACCTTGTTGTTCGGCACACACCACCTATTGATTTATGATTAGATTAGCATAATTAGAGATAAATAAGAGTATTCCGCCTAGTATATAATATACCTTCCTCGGAGTTTCAAACTCCCATCTGTCTCTATAGTAAAGTCCTCCGCTTGGCCTTGTAATTTAGCTTCGCGGATTTTCTCGAGTTGGGGATCTTTCTTCTGCTTGTCCCGAATTTCCTGATAAAGATCAGGTTCCACACTCATAGCGTTAATATACACCTAGGTATGTCCCGGTGTGACCATTTCCACTTCCAGTTTCTAAAGATTCGCATGAACTTCCTTTGGTAACACCATGACTCGGTTGAGGGAGTGCCTCTCCTTGCGGCTTAGAGCATCTGCCACACGGTTAGCCTTCCCTTCACAATAATCCAGTGACAAATCATAATATTTGATGAGCTCTAGCCACCTTCGCTGTCTCATGTTGAGTTCTTTCTGTGTGAAGATGTATTTGAGGCTTTTGTGATCGGTGAATATTTTGCAAGTTTCCCCATTCAAATAATGTCGCCAAATTTTGAGGGTGAACACTATAGCGGCCAATTCCAGGTCGTGAGTAGGGTAGTTCTTCTCGTGCACCTTGAGCTATCGGGAGGCATATGCTATCACCTTCCCGTCTTGCATCAACACACACCCTAGTCCATTCTTTGATGCGTCGCTGTAGACTTCATATCCTATCCCTTCCTTTGGTAAGGATAACACTGGTGCTTCCACCAAGCTTTACTTCAGTGTTTGGAACGCCTTTTCACATTGTTCGGACCAGATGAACTTGCTCTCTTTTTGCAATAATTTCGTCATTGGCTGAGCGACTTTAGAGAAGTCCTTTACGAACCTCCGATAGTACCCTGCCATGAACACATGTTAGCTCATAGTTCCAACCGGTTAGGCAACATATTTTAATCATTCTTTTATTAAGATGATTCTATTACCTACTAACCCGAGTCAAGCTTTTCCATTCCACAATGGCCTTGACCTTTGTGGGATCTACTTTTATACCATCCTTGCTTATAACGTGGCCTAAAAATGCCACTTCTTGGAGCCAAAATTCACACTTCGACAACTTAGGGAACCACTTCTGAGCTCGCAACACGTCCATCACCATGCGTAAATGCTTCTCGTGGTCCTGCTCATTCTTGGAATATATCAAAATATCATCGATGAACACTACCACACAAACATCAAGTAGATGGTGGAAAGTATGGTTCATTTTATCCATAAACACCGTCGGGGCGTTAGTCCGACCAAATGGCATAACTTCGAACTCATAATGTCCGTATCTTGTTCGGAACGCTGTCTTAGGAATGTCTTCGGCCTTCACTGGAATTTGATGGTAACCGGAACGGAGATCAATCTTGGAGAAAACACCTGCACCCTTCAGTTGGTCAATCAGGTCATCGATTCTTGGTAAGGGATACTTGTTTTTCACTGTCACTTTGTTGAGTTCTCGATAATCGATACACATCCTCATGCTTCCGTCCTTCTTTTTAACGAACAAGACCGGAGCACCCATGGTGACACACTGGGCCTTATGAAACCCTTGTCGATCAGATCCTGCAGCTGAGTTTTCAACTCCTTCAGTTCCGCTGGCGCCATTCTATACGAAGCCTTTGATATTGATGCTGTTCCCGGAACCAGGTCGATGTTGAATTCTACCTCTCTCTCTGGAGGTATTCCCGGTAACTCCTCAGGAAACACATCCGCGTAGTCTTTAACTACTGGAATCGCTTCCAGTTTCTCTTCTTTGGAGATGTCCTTCACTTGACATAAATACACTGCTTCTCCTTTCTGGTGGAGTCTCCTCATTTTCATTGCTGACACGAACTTCAATCTCTTCTTCTTCGTGGTGCTGGAGTAGGTTAGCCGCTTCCCTTTAGGTCCACGCAGAACAATTGCCTGATCGCGACATCTGATTGTTGCTTGATACTTGGATAGCCAATCCATGCTCAATATTACATCGAACTCAATCATCGGACATTCCTTTAAGTCAGCCGTTAGTTGTTCACCGGCTATGACTATAGGAACTCCTTTGAATTCACGACTACATGCAAAGTCCTCCCCCGAAGGTAGAGTTATAACAGATTTTACGGGAGACTCTCCCGGCAAATTAGCTTTACACACAAAATATTTCGCGACAAAAGAAACGGTAGCACCCGTATCAAATAACACTAAAGCAGACAAATTATAAACAAGGAATGTACCCGTAACGACATCGGGCTGAGCATCTGCTTCCTCTTGCATCATGCAAAAGATACGATTCTTTACCGGTGCCTTGCTCTCAGTCGTTGCGGTCTTACCCTGTGGGCAAACCCACGACTTATGCCCAGCATGACCACATGAATAGCATACCACTGCGGTTCCATCGCACTTCTTCCCTGAATGAAGCTCCTTCTGGCAACCCTTGCAGACTCGTTTCTCCTGGAATTTGGTTGCTGTACTACCCTGATGCTGCGGCCTCTGAGGTGGTTCGAACCGGGGCTTCTTTGCTGATGGCGATGGTTGACTCACGGTAACCCTTTTCTTGGCAGCTTCCTTCTCGGCCAAGGATGAATTTCCAAGGCCACCTCGTAAGCCCTCTGGAAAGTTGTGGCACCGCTGCTGATAACGTGCACCCTGATATCAGGTTCCAACTTCTTGATGTACCTCTTTAGTCTCTCTGCCTTAGAAGGGATCACTACGGTAGCAAATTTGGACAGTTCTGTAAACTTATCTGTATAAGCCTGCACAGACATAGTTCCCTGCATGAGCATCAGGAACTCCTCCTGTTTCTGCCACCTAAGTTCATCGGGGTAGAAACGCTCTTGGAGTTTGGCGATGAAATCCTCCCAGGACATGCCTCTCACGGAACTCCCTGGATGACGAACCGTCATCCACCAGTTATCAGCTTCCATGCGCAGGTAGTAGCTAGCAATTTGAACTCGTTCTTCATCCGGGCATTCGGTCGCATCGAACAGTTTCCACATTTCCTAAATCCAGCTTTCGAGCACTACAGGATCAGCTGTGCCATCATAGGTCGGAGGCTGATGATGGGAAAGCCGATCAAATGTGGACTGACCACTAGACAATTGTGCCCCTCTTTGAGCTAAGCTAATGATCGCACCTTCAAGCATGTGGCGTCGATCACGACCACTAAGTGATCGTCCCGGGCTTTCCATTCTAACAAAATAGTACTCAATTTAGGATCATAAAAGAACAATTATAAGTTAATTAATCGCGAAAAGAACAAAAATTCGCCTATCCCAGATTGTCTACCCGAGTCAACATTCATTTAAGTTCTTGTGGCAACGCTACAAAAGTCAACTCTCGGGTAATAAAGCACACTATCAAACGGGTTACTTATGGTGAAGTAACCTAAAAATTCAGCTCTGGTACGAACTGTAACGACCCATATTTTATCATCGTTGTTTTCGAAGAAAACAACAATACGAATCAAAATTTTAAATAAAAGTTTAAATTTCAAGGCTCAATATTAACAGCGGAAGCTCTAAACTACTTCAATTTGTTCGAGTAAAATAATATAAGTCCAAAACCAATTTAAAATGTCCAAAGTCCAAAATAGATAAAACTACAGATAATTCATAAATTCTTTATTACAAAGCTAGGATAATTATTGTTTAGATAAATCAAACTAATCTCGCCACTCAAATCCCAGCCCAAGCGTTCCCCACTTAGTCCTCATCAGTACCTGAAAAGGGAATTTTGGGGGTCCACAGTCAGTGGTGAGTAATTAAATTGTTCTACTTAATTAGTAGAACACAACTAAAAATATAATCACCAGAATAAGTCAATAAAACAAGTCAACAAAGGAATGACATCTACTATTAAATAAATCAAGTACGCAACGGAAACAAGACACAAGAATATCATAACCAGACTTCCAAGACAAATCTTATTCTAACTCTAGACTTCTAGACTTCCAACTATCGACTTTCTAGTCCCCTTTCTAGTACAAGTGCAAGTTCTAGTTCAAGTTCCAGTTCGAGTTCAAGTTTAAGTTCAAGTTAAAGTTCAATTTTAGGTGTTATTCCGTGACACAGTCATATGCTCGTAAGGGGTCAACCACAAAGGATCTACTTCCCCCAACTTTCCTTGTCTCATGCCGGGTCAACCACAAAGGATCTACTTCCCGAGCACTGGGATCCAGAATTGTCTCAAAACCGCAGAAGGGACAGTGGCTTCGACTAGACCCATGTTCATGGTGCTTTAACCGCTAGATGGGCGGTCACTTCTTAGACTTTTATATTTTCAAGTTCATTATTAGCTTATAATTAACTTTCAAGGTCAAGACTCACTTCTAGACAATTCTAGCTCACAATACTTATCTCCATGTTCTAAACCAAAACTCGACATGCACGACCAAACTCGACATTACACGGCAATTCAAGACAATCTAATATTCAACATTAATTATTCAATTCAACAAGTTCATATGTAAAAACATGCAAGATTCATAATATAACACCCATAAATTCACTCAACGAGAACAAAATATCATACGAAACTTACCCATCACCTACCTTTAGCACACGGTTCACACGAGGTTTGCCAAGAACGCATTACCATCATGATTCATCCATTCAATTATCGAAAATAGTACACAAGATCAAGCTAGCTAAAATAATTTCAAGAACGTGATCAAAGTCGAGTCTTTTCACTAAATAAATTAAAAAAATCAAGCCTTTTACTCTCCTATTCTACTCGACATTTTCAAGGATTACAAATAAAGAATTCAAGTTCTAATTTATTTAAAATACAAGCTTTAACTAAATTTATTTGGAATAATTTTCAAGAACGTAATTAAATTCTAGTCTTTTATCCATTTGAATTAAAAAAAAATGGTCTTTTTTTGTTTAACATCACACGGCATTTTTGAATAATAATAAGCAAGAAATCAAATTTTAATCTATTTAAAATACAAGCCTTGAATAATTAATTTAGAATTAATTCTAACAACAAATTCATAATCCAATCTTTTATCATAGCAACAAGTAAAAATATTCTTTTTACAACATGGAACCACTCGACATTTTGGTAAAAAATCAAGATTAATTATTCATGCTTCAAGAACTTGATTAGATTAATTATTAATTCAAGAAATTTATCAAATATTGTTACAAGATCAAGATTATAATTAAAAGTTCATATTTTGGATCAAGAAAACTTTCGATCATGTAAATTGAGTTCACGGCTTTCACACGAGCAACATACATATTATTCTACAATAATTATTCAATAATTTAGAATAGCAAGAATCAAAGATTAAGCATAAAATATAGATTTAAACATGTAAATATGTTCGAAAATCATCATGCACACTTGATCATCACTCGACAAACATGGCACAACAACATCATACAATTCGAAAATTAATCTATCATATTCTAAGCGATTCTACATAATTCTAAACTCATTCTAAGGACTATATCTTTAATCTATTCTATTAATTAAGTAAAGCAACTAATTACCTAACAAATATGGAACAAAATCAAGGGTGTCGTATGGCTTAAGCACGAACTCCTCACGGCTTCTTGGTACTTCTTAGGCTCTTGCTCCAATCTTTTTAGTATGAAATCTGGGTTTTTAGAGATTTTTGTGAATGGTTTTTAGGAGAAAAGATGATACATTAATGGTTGGATTTCCCCTCTTTAAAATATGAGGGTCGTGAAGTTCATAAGAAAAAAGGAGTATTGATGTTCTCCTAAAATTTAGTAGAAAGCTAGGAGTAAAAATAAGACTTTTAGGAGAAGGTCAACAATAGATATAGATTAGTTTTAATTTGTGATTAAATTAAATCAAATAATTTAGGAAATAAATCAAGGGGCCGTGATGGTTAAGGGTTGGGCTAGGTTTTAGGTGAGTTAAATTATTGGACTTGATCCATCTTAAATAATTAGGCTCACTTCTATGTCTAAAACTATAATAATATATTAGTTAATTAATTAATTAATTAATTAATAAAATAAAATTTAAAATGGCCCAAAAATTTTGGGGTATTACAGAAACCATGGATCTTCTCTTCTACGTGTTACCCTTACAAAAAGCACTTGCTCTGATACCAATTAAAGGTCCCAATACCACTCAAGAGGGGGTGAATTGAGTATTTATTTAGAATTTTCTTTATCAACTTTTTCAAGGATTTGTATTAGCGATAGAACCAAAGAACTGGTTTAGCAGCGGAATTATCTAGAACAGTAAAGCACTAAAATTTAAAGCACATAAAGAACACATAGATTTAACGAGGTTCGGAAACTGTGCCTACATCCTCCTTCTCTTGCTACTAACTGTTATTGATCAACTCTGAAGAACAAAAGATAGTACAATTTGCTATCATAAACGCATACGACAGACTTCCTCACTCTCAACCTAATAGTGTTGTTTCACACTTGAACTCACAAGCACTCGTAAATGAACTCTCAAATGCTCCCATTCCTTAACCCCTCTGTTAGTGACGAATTACAGAAAGTTTCTCTCAAAAGATGCTTATCAAAAGCTTACAAGAGATGAAGTTAAGTTCTGGGTTTTTGAATGCTCTTGTTGTTTGTAAACTGTTCTGTTTAATATTTTGGACTCTCGAAAATATTGCTCTTTGATGTATTGGAGAGTCTCACAACTTGGCATTTTTTTATCATTAAGTGCCACTATATATAGACAGTTAGAAAACCCAGATTCTTCCAATCAAGAGGGTTTTGTCTGTAATCATTAAACCCATTTAATTATGAGATCTAATATTAGAAGATCAAAGATCTCGAAGATTTGTTAGGATCTCTTGAAGATACGTGGGTTTGTTAGCACTTAACATTGATTACCAAACTGACTTAATCACGTGCAAAATCTTTAAAGAATCCAAGAAACGAATTCTTTCAAAACATTTCGCGAGTCAGTTTGTTAACCTATTGGTTTGCTGAAATGTTCTGGGAACTGTTCTTCAGATCAGTCATGTTACAACCGCTAGACACTGGTCTGGTGTTTGCAACAAACCAAGATCAAACATCACAAATCTGCTACACTACTTAAACATTCTTTACAACAAAAAAACTATAAGTAAAAACCCTAAGGTTACTCTTCAGTCTTCAGGTTCTTCACTAATTGGGCACTTTGGATTCTCCATTGTTAGCTCACTTCAGTTTTGATAAAGCGGTTCTACATGTCTCAAGTACTGGAACGCCTGTATGTCAAACATGCACAATACAATATACAATATATGACATGAAAGGTAATATTACTCATAATGAGTAACTTAGGAACAGTATGTAAGTTCAATGTATACTCAAGAAGGGGGGTTGAATTGAGTTTGTGTGTTTTTCAATCGTTTTCAAGGTTTGTTTAACTTTTTGTGAGAACAACGATAGAACAATAAATAAAGAGTAGGAACACAAGGACTTAACGAGGTTCGACTTCTAAACAAGCCTACGTCCTCCACTCTCTCACCAATATTATTAATCAACTCTGAATAATAACAGGGTTACACACTCAATTAAATGCTACAACTCTGTAACACTTAATTCCCCAACTGTTAACTCTAACAGTTCACTCAGTGTTCACAGAACACTCCTCAACCACTTCCCCAACCACTTCCCCAACCACTTCCCTCTAAGTGGTTCAAAGATTACAATCTTAAATCTCCGTAAGTTTTTCTCTTCTAGATTGACATAGAGATAGTTTAGCTCTATGGATAGACTCTCAGAAAATATGACTTGGTTTTCTTTGAAAAGCAAAAGTCTTACTAGGGTTTTCCAAAAGATTGTTTTTATATGCAAGGAAAAACCGTCCCCTAGAAGTGTGCTTGGAGACTTGCCTAAATTGTGCAAACAAGCTCAGCTGACACAAATGCAAAGCTACCTATTTCAGACCTTTTTCTCCTTCCACTACATGTAGTTGGGAAAGTACACTAGAGTCCAAATAAGTACATTGCAAAGTTGATTTTGTGTATTAATTTGGCAGATTTCCAAAACATAAGTGATCAATATTTTTTCAAATAAATTTTCAAAAATAATTTTGAACGCGAAAATCGATACTGATCACTTAAGTGCACGTGCGTAATACTGAGGTCTGTTCCCACAGTGGTCTCAGTACTACAAAGTCTACATCTGGTAAAGAGAACTGTTCCAAGCTTGTTCTTTGTCTGCTCTTAGCTTGTTCTCTTTACTGGACATAAACTTTAACTCTTTTTGCTCTTTACTTAGAAACACAAGGTATATTTTCTTAAGTCTATTTTACAAGAAGATCCTAAAAGTACAAAAATTAAAAAGGCTTCAAGCTCTTGACTTATGATTTTTAAGTATCTCAAGGTATTCAGATTTGCCTTGAAGAGTTCTCACTTGAATTAACTTGCTCAAATACAAACATGCATAACAATCAAGTATAGGGAATTGGTTTGTCATCCATCAAATCAAACATGGTTCAACACAGTACACCTTAGCTATTTTCGGAACAACAGTATAAACTCATTCAATAACAACTGTTCTTGTTAACTGTTTCTAACAGCTGTTTGCTTCAGCTGTTCGTGTCAACTGTTAAACCCATCTGTTTATCATCACTCAAAACACCAAGAGACTCAACAGAAAGCTTATTAATTTGTAATGGAATATTGCAACAAATTTTACTAATAAAAAAAATCTAGAAAAAATTACATAAAGGACTAACCTTAAAGTAAATCAGCTATAGATGTTAATTAAGATGCATATGCTATCAGCAACAACACAAAAACTTTAGCAATCATAATTGGTCTAAAATTAATATTTTCAAAAGAGAGTACAAAAACAGGATCTATTACCAAATTAATTCTCAAATGACAATGTACTTTGAAATTGGATCTTTGCTAATCAACTTTACCTTCCCGTAAGCTTCCGTATTTACTCTCCAAAGTGTACATTTAGGCATTTAAGATTAAAGAAAAATTGAAACCCCAAAAATTGAAGCAGATTCAAGATTAAAGAAAAAAAATCGGACCTAATTCGTAGTAGCAAAGCCATACATAGCAGCAACAGCAATAGATAAGAAATCCAAAAAATTAAAGCAGAGATGAAACGATAGCAGCATAAACGTACACAACCAGCGGTGGAATAAATGGTAGCGCCTTCGACAGTGGAAGAAACGACAGTGGCTTCGACGGTGGACAAAAAGGAAGCAGCGGCGGACGAACCCTAAAATTCGAAGGAAACTTCAAACTGAAAAGAAAGAAATTGCTGGAACGGAAAAAACAATGAAGGAACTTAAAGTAGGAAAAATTATTAGAAGATGATCTGATGATGAGCTAATGAAGGAGGAGGATGAGGTACTTTCTGTGAAGAAGATGACGATTGAGGAGGTTTTAGGAATGAGTATGGGAGAAGAGTGAAAATAAACCCTAAATATTCATCTTTTCTTTTTCAATCTATAAAAACCAAAATACTGAAGGGAAAGAATTGGACAAATACCCATTAGATAAGGAGCCCAATAATAAACATAACCAATAGCTACGGTTTTAATAATTCAGTAGCTAATTTAGCTACGGATTCTTATATTCCGTAGCTAATTTAGCTACAAATGTTCTCATTCCGTAGCTAATTTAGCTTTGATTTCTTAGCTACGGAATTCTTCACATTCCGTAGAAAAAATAGCTATGGAAATGTTTTTCGTAGCTAAATTTTGTAGTTATTTGGACCTTTTCTTGTGGTGAATTGCATCAATTTTTTTTTCGAAATGTTTTGTTATTTTTATGATGAATGTTGTTGAAGCTTTTACTTTAACAATTCAATTTCGGGATGATGATATTAATGGAGATAAGAACAAGTTTTTATATTTTATGCAAATATTTTTGTGTTTGATTTTGTAGTTTTTATATTGATGGATATGGATATTTAAAGTTTTTTAATTGTTAATGTCCAATCTAGTATTTTCAATTTTTTTTCAAAGAAAATGAACATTACTTCTTTAAAAAGAATGATTCTACATTCTAGTTACAAAAATAAATATTTACATGTTACGAAATGATGATTGTAATTATATTCAACAACTATTTACAAAAATAAATATTGCATATTAAGAATTGATCATTGTAGTTACAAAAATAATGTTGCATGTTAAGAAATGAAGATTCTAATTTAAAAAATGAAGATTCTAGTTTAAAAAATGAAGATTCTAGTTTAAAAAATGAAATTCTAGTTTTAAAAAAATGAATATTCTAGTTTATAAAAATGATGATTTTAGTTTTAAAAAATAAAAATTGCAAAAAGGAATATCTTGTTTGAAAAAATGAAGATTCTTTTTTTGTTTTATAAAAACTGAAGTTTCTAGTTTCAAAAAATGAATATTAAGTTGCAAAAATGAATATTCAAGTTTATTAGAAAAATGAAGATTAAAATGAAGATTATAGTTTAATAAAAAAATGAATATTGTAGTTTAAAAATATAAAGATTATGATGGAGATCAAACTTTTAAAAATGAAAATCGCACCTCAAAAAATATGGATTGCTATTTGCTAGAAGCGAACATTATACTACAAGAAAAACTATTTATCGCAACAACGTTGTTGCAACGACATTATTGTCATTGCTAAAAATAAGCTTTTGCAACGACAATGTCATTGCAAAAAATAAATTTCATTTCCTTCCACCAGATTACATGGGCGCCATGTTCTAAAATTTTAGGACCTTTAATAGCAACGACTAAAAAGTCGTTGCTATTGTTTTAAATATTTATTGCAACGACTTTTGTCATTGCGAGGATTTAAACAGGTGTTTTGCAACCTCAAAAGTCATTGCTAAAAATTGTGTTATTTATGGCAAAGACATTTTCCATTCCTTTTCCTTATTTTAGTTTTTGGTTAGGTGGAAAGTGAAAAGAGTAAGGATGTGTTTGGTTGGGGGTAATAATCAAAGGGAATGGGAATCAACTGCCCCCATTCCCTTTGATTGTGTTTGTTATGCCACTTTTCCCATTCCCATTACCCTCCCCATTTCCCTATTCTAACACTTTCACAAACCCTCCTCCCCTCTTTCTTTTACATTCCCTTCCCCCAAGTTAAATACTTAAACCCGATGTCATATCAACGTTAACAACAAGAATTGTAATTTCATTCATAATCAGGCCAGATCTAATATAACTCATAAATTAACCAGGTTTATTATCATAATAATTATTTGAAATATAAATAAATAATTATATTAAAAATAAATTAATCAACGATAAAAACTGAAGTTTAAATTAAAATATGATAACAGATCTGATTAATATGAGTCATAAAAAAATTATAATCTACGGTCGATTTGATTAAAATAACAATTAAAGTACTAACATTGATATGACAGACATGATTTAAGTACTAAAATTCACATAAAACATTCAGATCATTAAACGCATTAACCATTATCAAAGATCATCATTTTGATTGATTTATAAATATATCAACAAACTTAGAACGAATAGATTTGAAGTAGAGACTTCAAAAATTGTACTTGGTTATTCCTTGATCGAACAACCAAGGAGAGATCAACGATGATGAATATAAAATGCTTGTTTAAAGTTAATTGAGTTGGTGATTTGTGATATGTTAATGGTTGTTTTGAGAGTGATTTGATGTGGTATAAGTATATGGGATGGAAGTATATATGCAATGCAGAAGGAGGCTCGGGGTTGTTGGCGTATGTTAAAAAGCTTGGAAGGACGTGTATTTATAGGCCAAAAGGAGCAACGAAGACCCGGAAGAGCCTATGACCTACTTCTAGACGCAGGTCAGTATTATGTGGCCTGCGTCTAGACGCAGGTCCTGTAACATGACCTGCGTCTAGGCGCAGGCCTGGTCAGATCCGGGGTCGATTTTTGCTCGATTTTGTGCGTGATTTCCGAGATTTGATACGATTTTTATTTGATTACGGAAATATTCTGTAATCTTTTGATATTTCGGAATATTCCGGGGTGTCCCGGATGCTCCGGGATGTCCCGAAATGTTCTAGAAACCTCCAGAAGCTCTAAAAAATTACAGAAAAATTATAAAAATTTATGAAAAATTTTGAAAAGTATAAAAAGCACTAATATTCTTTGCAGAATAATTTTAAACATTCGTAAATGACGAAAATGCCCCTAAGCATGCAAAAATCCTAAAAAAACTATAAAAAGCTCTAAAAATATGATAAAAAATAGAAAAATATGAATAAATTATAAAATTATTTTTATGATTTTTAAAAATATTTTATGATGCAGAATGACATTTTTTATTTTTTATGAGTATAAAATATGGAAAAATGCATAGGAAAAATATGAAAAAATAAAGAAAAATCATGAATAAATCCCGTAATCATCGCGAATCCTAATATACGCTTCTAAGGCAATTCAAACATGGTTTAGGAAATTGGTTGAGGTATATTGATTGTTTTCATCGTCAATGTCCCTTAGTTGTACTTATGGCAATATGATACGTTCATCATTAGTCTCTACAATAGGGAGACACATTTAGGTGTCTACAGAAGCCCCACTTTGACTGAGTCTGGAGAGTAAGCATAAACTCGCAAGATGAATGTCAAAGTATTCCTGTCGGGATGGAGGATAACTCAAGACGTTATGCGACCTTGAGTCACCCTTTTTAACGCCGGTAACTGCAAAACAAATGTTAGTTTTACCTGTAACCGTTCCCCATGCGGTTTAATCCCTTAGAAGCGCTTGGATCCTCGGGATGATTGTGGATGAATCGTCGGGTTCCTCCGAAAGCGCCTGGATCTTTCGGAACTATTCCCTTGGGTAAGCATAAACCCTTAGAAAAATGATGAAAAGCCGTGCAGACGGGATAAATCAAGAGTAAGCATAAACTCTTGAAAAGGAGTATGCGAGTAAGCATAAACTCGCGAGAAAATATGTTGAGGGTAGACATAAACCTGTTATGTGCCAAGAGTAAGCATGAACTCTTGGTAGAAAATGTGACGAGTTAGGAGTGAGTATTAACTCTTGCGAAAAAGTGATGTGTGTTTAGGTCAGCATAAACCCATGTGAAAAATGATGTGTTAAGAGTAAGCATAAACTCTCAAAAGAAATAAGAGAAAGTATAGACTCTTGAGAGACGAGGGTATGCATAAACCCGTGAGAATGATAATGTGCTAAGAGTGGGCATAAGCTCTTAGAGGAAGAAACAAGAGTAAGAATAAACTCTTGGGAGAAGGTATGAGGGTAAGCACAAATCCTAAGCAAAGTGATGTGCTAAGAATAAGTATAAACTCTTAGGAGAAGAATCAAGAATAAGTATAAACTCTTGAGAGATGAGGGTAAGCAGAAACCCGTAAGAAAAAAATGAATGGATTAAGGGTAGGCATAAACTCTTAGAGAAAAATATTTGTAAGTTTAGGGTAAGTATAAACCCGTAAGAAAAGTAAGTGGATCAAGGGTAGGCATAAACCCTTCGAGAAAAATATTTGTAAGCTCAGGGTAAGCACTAACCCGTAAGTAAAGCGAGTGGATTAAGGGTAGGCATAAACCATTGGAGGAGTTCTTGTAAACTTAGGGTAAGTATAAACCCAGGAGAAAAGTAAGTGAATTAAGGGTAGGAATAAACCCTTAGAGTGATAATTGAGAGTTTAGGGCAAGCATAAACCTATGAGAAAAGTACTTGTGAGTGAGGGAAAAGGAAGTTTGTGTCTGATGAGAAGCCCCCACTTTGACTGAGTCTGGACAGGCAAATGTTCTCGCAAGATGAAGTTCAAAGTATTCTTGCTGGGGAATTAAGGTTAAACCCTTAGAGGAATTAGGGTAAGCATAAACCCGTGAAAAAATTAAGTGGATTAAGGGTAGGCATAAACCCTTAGAGTGATATTTGTGAGCTTAGGGTAAGCATAAACCCTGTGAGAAAAGTAGTTGTGAGTGAGGAAGTGTGTGTCTGATGAGAAGCCCCACTTTTACTGAGCCTAGAGAGACGAAATCTCTCGCAAGGAGAAAGTCAAAGTATTATGGTTGGGGCGAGGCAATAGAATGTGTGGTATGTACAAGCAAAGATATCAAATAGAAGATGCATATAGCTATAAGTCATGACCAAGTGAATCAAGACAACAATTACATATAGAAATTCAAGGATTCAACCAAGATGGGCTCTAGCCTTATGTGCCTTGTGCTCCGTGATATGCGTATGTACAGTTTGTGTGATGCTTATGCATGTATATGAATGAAATGATTGTGTGTGACATGCTTGTGGTGCATGATGCATGATGCGATTGGTGTTCATGAAATGTAATGCATGTGGAATGATATGTATGGCAAACAAATGAATGACCAAGGGGGTCCACCAATGGTACATTACTTCCCTAAAATGGGGATGGAGTTATCTTAAGCCCCCAATCAATAAAAGAGAGAACTTTCGATCATGAGCAAGCCCCCAACTCGTGGGGAAAGCTATATTTGTGGTGGAATGAGTGAATGGGTAGGGTAGCACAGATGTGGGGAAAGCTATATTGGTGGAGAAGTAAGTGAATAGGTAGGGTAGCACGAATGAGGGGTGATGTATAAGGCTTTTTTGCAGATCTCAAGTTTGTGGTGGAGCATATGGATAGGTAAGCCCCCAAATTGAAGGATCATGGTTAAAGTTGTTTTGTGGATTGTATGAAGAGGCTAAAGCATTGAGAAAAGAGGCTAGCTCAAGTCGTGAACTTGAGTTAGATTTCCAGCACGATGAAGATTTCCCAATTGATGAAGCTATGCATGGGGTATGTCGTGCCCAAATAGAAGAAAACAAGAGTCAAATCAAAGTGATGACCTTAAGAAGAGTTAGGGAAAGCCCCCAGGGTGTGTGAAAGAGAAAGGTTGTCGGTGCAAGAAAAAGAAAGGCTAAAAATTTGTGACTGAAGTGTGATAAAGTAGAGAATTGATGTGGTTGGCTGAATTAATGTTGGGTTCAAACTTGAGCCTATGACGGGTGGTGAAATGAGAATTTTTTCTTAAAACTCTAAGTAAACCAAGTTACTTAAAAGGGTGGACCTCAAAAATTCATTAATTGGGTAGAATCTCGAGAAGAGGTTTCCTACGTATCCTTATGGAATCAGACCGTCATAGTTCGTGATGATTATTTGGACAATGCCTCATGTGAGAGGGCTTTTGTGGTTGTAATGTTTGGCTAGGGTTGAGGGTTAAGAAAGAAAAGGGAAAGAAGGCTCAAAGTTCCCCAAATGTTGCCCCCCGATGGTGCGTAGATGTGCCTTGACTTTTGCTTTTTGTTTTGTTTTGTTTTTTTATTTTGTTCTTTTGTTGTTGTTGTTGTTGTTGTTGTTGTTGTTTTGTTTTGGGGCTTGGATTTTGATTGAGTTTGAAATTTTGACTCGACTTTCAGAACTATGTTTGTTGTTTGTCGAGTATGTTTTATTTTATTTTTATTTTTTTGGCACATGTCTTTCCCTATGCACCACTTGATCCTATGGGTGAAGTAGATGTGGGCAAGGAATGAAAGTAGGCTTGTATGTGTTTAAGGCATAAAGGGCTGCAAGGGGTTGAATGAATACAGGTGATGGGAAAGGATAACTGATTTTTGTGGAATTCAAGAAAAGAAGGTGTAACGACCCGTATTTTAGCAACGTTATTTTCGGAGAAAACAACAATACGAATCATAATTAGCCCAAGTTTTCCAAGTTTAAATTAAATAACAACAGCGGAAGCTCTAAACTTATTCAATTTAATTAATAAACTTTAAAATAATTCAAAATAATTAAAAACATCAAAGTCCTTATTACATCCAAACTACTAAAGTCCATACAACAATACTAAAATAGGATAGGAGATTCTAATGGGTAGCTATGCTACTAAACTCGCTTTGTAACGCCCCAGGTTTTCGGTAATTTCTGCTTTGTTTATTTGTTTATATTTATGTATATTTTATGTATGGTCCAAATTTATTTGGAGTATTTATTTTGTTTTTATGACTTGAATGTGATTATTTTATTTTGTGATTAACTGTTTTATTATTTATTTTATTTTATTTTTAATAAATTAGAATTTTATTCTAATTTTCTAGTTAATTAATTAATTTTTGGGCCAAGTGGGAAATTAGTCATGAATAATCATGCTTAAGTGCAAATGGCCCAAGTGACCAAAATGGCCCATTTAGGTTGCCATAACCGCCCCCCCTGTGATGTGGCATGGTTTTGCCACTTTCCTCAAGTTCACACCTTAACTAACTTCAATAAATAGATGTATTAGTAAGGCTTAATGATCATTTTGCCATTTAATCACCCTTTGCCCACAATGAAAAACTAAACATTCTCCTTCGTATTCTCCTTCCACACACCATCTTAGGCAAGTTTAACCCACTTTTGATTCATCAACTTTTCAAACCCCAAACTTAAAATTCAACCTCCATTGATCTTTAAGTATCAATCATCAAGTTAATTCTCAATAATTTCATTCAAGATCGTTTGTTCGGGTTTGATTCCGGGTTGATTCGAGGTGGCCTCATTTGGGTCGTGCGTGGTGGTGGTGGGTATGGCACGGTGTTCGAGTGGTGGTCTCTTGGTGGTCGTGCGTGTTCAAGTGGTGCAACACAGTGGTGCATGGTGACCGTGCGGTTGAAGCCGTGTGGTTCGTGTTGGTTGGGCCGTGTGGTTTGGTTTCCGGGCAGCGATTTTTCATGTGTTGATTCGTTTAAACTTCAATAAGGTAACATACCTTTCTAGCCTAATTTGTATACCATGATTCATAGGGTAGATTAGATGATTAAATTAGACCGAAAGTTGATGATTATTACCTTGAGCCATGCGTGAATATTGTGCTGATTTGGGAGGTTGTTTTTATGATGTTCTTGCCTTGTTTCTATGAATTTTATGATTGGATATGATAGTTTTATGTTTGATCATGTTCATGTTCGATTTTCATAGAGTTTCGATGCATAGAATTGATGATTATGTTGTTGCAAGTTGGCCATGTCATGCGTGTGTTTTGAGTTGAATTGATGATGATGATTCTTGATGATCTTGATGAGTTCTTTGATGATTCTTGAGTTCTTGAGGTTTCTTGATTTTTCTACAATGATTCTTGATTTTCTTTATTATATGTACGTGGTCTTTAAGTATGGATCTTGTTATCTTGGTTAATGGAAGGTTAAAACGTAATTAAAGATTATTAAAGATTGTTAAAGAAAGTATTAAGAAAGATAAAGAAACGGTAAAGAATGATTAAAGAAGTTCAAAGATAGTAATGTATATAGTTAGACTCAAGAAAAGGCGTAAGATGTGATCTTGAGAATGTAAAGAATGTAAAGATAGCTTGAATTTACTGTTAGATGCCTAACCTTAGAGTAAGATTCTAAGACTTGGGTTAAGACGCTGCCCCTATCCTAACTGCGGTATTGGGATAGTGATTACTTGCTATGTCGTCTTTATGATATGGATTTCCGTAAGATGGGGTTCATGGGTTTAGGAGTAAGATTCTCATTCCTGGCATAGTAGGAAAGTTCGTTCGCGTAAGATGCGTTCGTACGAGCATAGTCCGGTCTAATATCTAAATGATAGCGACAAAGATTAAGTAATGATAAGATTAAGTTAATTAAAGTTGAGCAAGCTTTTGATATTATTATTAATGTTGTTCCTGTTATATATTTCTTGATCTTTTGCATGTTTGAGTGCCTGATTTGCTTGTTTGATTTATTCTATGATCTTATGTGTCCACTTTAGGGTGGGACTGTTATGTTACTCGCCACTGATGGTGGATATATGTTCATTTTCAGGTAACTCTGATGGTGATGTTGATGCTTAGCTTAGGTTCGGGCGAGTGTCGATTTTCTATCTATAGGTGTAGTTGTGATTTTCCGTTATTAGACTTTAGAATGTTAGTATGTTGTACACTAACTCTGACGTCTATTTTGGAGTTAATTCTTTAGTGTTGACTATTTGGGACTTAGTTATGTACAACTTGTGGTTTTGTACAATTTGGATTTTATAATAATAATATTTGAGGTTTTGTTTTTTAAATTTTAAGTATGTTTGTATGTTAGATCGACAATTCGACTCGTCGGTTTCTTCCGCGCCGGTTTAAGCGAATTGGGTCGTCACAATTGGTATCAGAGCCGAAACTTTAAAACTTTAAGTGAAGTTTTAGGATTTGAGTAAAACCCGGGAGTTGTGAGCTTTACCATTCCCGAGTGATAAATCCGATTAAGAATAAGTATAAGGAAGAAGAGCGTCGGGTAGAAGACCGGGATAGGACTCTTTTCTCTTATTTTTATTTCTTTTGAGTGCTTGACTGTAGTTGTGGATTATTGGCTGACACTTTCTTTTTGTCGTTATTTTCTTACCATGTTTTCAGCATGTCCACACCTCACCGGTCAATTTCGGGACGACAGAGGTTACGAGCGCTCGAGGAAGCGATTCTTACGTTAGCGCAATAGTCGTCAACCATCGGGATCGCAGTCGACGTTCGATCGTATCGCTCATCATCGACCATCGACTTACGATGGGGTTGCTGACCCTACGATTTTGGAGAGCTGGATCCGCGAGATGGGGAAGCTCTTCGACGCTACTTTTTGCCCCGACCACGAGAAGGTCCAGATCGCCGCCTACTACGTGAGAGGAGAGGCCAATAATTGGTGGAGCATGGCTAGGAACGCATGCATGCCCTTGCACTCGATGTCTTGGGCTGAGTTCGTAGCTAAGGACCAGGAGAGGTTCTACACCGATGAGTTACAGTGGCAGAAACAGGAGGAGTTTCTTACTATAAGTTTGCCGAGTTATCGAGGTTCGCTATGTCTGTAGTTCCATCCGAGGAGAAGCGGGTCAAGCACTACATAAAGAAGTTAGATCCGAGGATTCACGCTCACGTGATCAGCAGTGGAGCGAAGTCATTTCAGCGAGCTTACGAGGTAGCACTCGAGATTCAGGCGTCTGTTATCGAGGAGGATGCGAGCAGGAAGAGGAACCTGACCCCGGTGACGTCGACATCTTTTAAGAAGCCCTGATTTAGTGCTCCTAGCAGTACCCCTCCGACCGCTAGTTCGTCTAAGGGATCAGGGAGTTCGAGATGCAGAGGCTGTGACAAGGACTTCCATCCAGGGAAGCGTTGTGACAGGATGCCCATTTCATGTTTTATTTGTGGAAAGGAAGGCCATAAGGCATCAGTCTGCCCTGAGAAGAAGCCAGGCACTGAGATCAAGCAACTACGGCACCGACTAAGACTCCTGTGAAGAATCGAGTCTACTGTATGACTGAGGCAGAGGCAAAGGTCCAGCCAGATGTAGTCTCAAGTAGATTTCTTGTCTCTGCTATATTAGCTTATGTATTGTTTGATTCTGGTGCCACTGTTTCTTTTGTGGCTAGCAGTTTTGCCTCGAGGTCTAATCTTCGTGGCAGTCCTCTCCTGTTAGTTCGATTATAACTCTCCCGTATGGAGAGGATTTTGTTTGTCAGCGTGAGTTCCGAGGAGTACCCATCGTTATAGCTGGGGAGCAAGCGACGACCGATCTGAAGGAGTTCCCGCTGATGGAGTTCGATGTCATTCTTGGCATGGACTGGCTGTCGAGGTATCGAGCGATCATTCGTTGCCGAGATCAGTCAGTGACATTCCGAGGATCGCAGGGCAATCGAGTTACTTACTCTGGAATCATTCTGAAGAAAGGAGTAAAAGTAATTTCGGCCTTGAAGATGAGGAAACTTCGCCAGAAGGGTGATATGGTGTTCTTGTGTTAGGTAAGGGACTTGACTGAGGAGATTCTATTGGACGATATACCTGTAGCGAGGGATTTCAAAGACGTATTTCCTGATGAGCTACCAGGAGTTCCACCCGAGCGCGATGTTGAGTTTAATATTGATTTAGCACCCGGGACAGCCCCGATTTCAAAGGCACCTTACCGGATGGCACCATCGGAGTTGCAAGAGTTGAAGACGCAACTTCAAGATTTGATCGATAAGGGCTTCATTAGGCCGAGTGTTTCTCCATGGGGAGCACCTGTGCTCTTTGTAAAGAAGAAAGACGGTAGCATGCGCCTGTGCATAGACTACCGAGAATTGAACCGGGTAACGATCAAGAACAAATACCCGTTACCTAGGATTGAGGACCTATTCGATCAGCTGAGAGGAGCGGGAGTTTTCTCGAAGATAGATCTTCGATCCGGATATCACCAGATTCCGGTCAAGAAGGAAGACATCCCGAAGACAGCTTTCCGTACGAGATACGGCCACTACGAGTTTAAGGTGATGCCCTTTGGTCTCACTAATGCTCCAACCGTGTTCATGGATCAGATGAAGCGGACATTTCATCACTTACTCGATCAGTGTGTTGTAGTCTTTATCGATGATATCCTAGTTTATTCGAGAGACGAGTATGAGCATGCAGAGCATCTCCGGATAGCGCTAGAGATATTGAGGAAGCATAAGTGGTTCGTGAAGCTCTCTAAGTGTGACTTCTGGCTTCGCGAGGTAGCATTTCTGGGTCATGTTATTAGTAAGAAAGGCATTAAGGTAGACCCGGCAAAAGTTAAGGCTGTAGTTGAATGGAGTAGCCCGAGAAATGTGGCGGAGGTTCGTAGTTTTCTGGGTTTGGCCGGATACTATCGACGATTCGTCCAGGACTTCTCCAAGATTGCTAGGCTGATGACTAGTCTCCTACAGAAGGAGATCCGATTCGTTTGGACGGAGGCTTGCGAGCAAGCATTTCAGCCGTTGAAACAGAGATTAGTTTCTGCTCCTATTCTTACCATTCCGAACGATGAGGAGGATTTCGAGGTCTACAATGACGCGTCTAAGAGTGGCCTAGGATGCGTCTTGGTGCAGGGTGGGAAGGTCATCGCTTATGCATCGAGGCAGTTGAAGGTGCACGAGCGTAACTACCCCACACATGACTTGGAGCTTGCAGCTGTGGTTTTCGCGCTTAAGATCTGGAGGCACTATCTCTATGGTGGTTCGTGTAAGGTATTCACAAATCATAAGAGCCTCAAGTACATCTTCACTCAGAAGGACCTCAATATGAGGCAGCGAGGATGGCTTGAGTTGATTAAGGACTATGACCTGATGCTTAATTACTGTGAAGGTAAAGCGAACTTAGTCGCTGATGCACTAAGTCGCAAGAATCGATTGAGCTTCAGTAGAAGTCGTAGATCCGTCAGAGTTACTCTGACATCTATGAGTGCCGAGCCTGAGTTATTTCAGAAACTGCGCGAAGGTCAGAAGGATGACCCGCAGTTGACTAGGATTCGAGAGGCCTTGCGGCAAGGAAAAGCCGTTGGCTTTAAAATTTCTACCGACGATAGTCTGCGCTTTTGAGGGAGGTGATGTGTACCGGACAATTCTGATCTTCGGAACAGGATCATGTCTGAGGCGCATAACTCGCCCTACTCTGTTCATCCTGGAGGTAATAAGTTGTATAAAGACCTTAAGGGCCAATTGTGGTGGCCTAAGATGAAGCAGGATGTCACAGAGTTCGTAGCTCGATGTTTAGTGTGTCAGAAGTTTAAGATCGAGCACCAGAGAGCTGGAGGTCTTTTGCAGCCACTATCGATTCCGACCTGGAAATTTGAGTCGGTATCTATGGATTTTGTAGTTAGCCGACTTACCTGTAATGGTATGAACGCCATTTGGGTAATTGTGGATAGGTTGACCAAAGTCGCTAGATTCATACCGATGAAGATGACTTGGTCAATGGAGCGTCTGGTAGAGGCTTATACCCAGGACATCATTCGACTTCACGGAGTTCTGAGGGAGATAGTTTCTGATCGTGATCCGAGATTCTTGTCTTGTTTCTGGAAATCGGTTTCGGAAGCCTTTGGGACGAAGTTGAAGCTTAGCACTGCATTTCACGCGGCGACGGATGGCCAGACTGAGAAGACCATCCAGACTCTGGAGGATATGTTGCGAGCGTGTATTCTGGAGTATCATCAGTCTTGGGTGAAGATGCTTTGCTTGGTAGAGTTTTCGTATAATAACAGTTATCACTCCAGCATTGATATGGCTTCGTACGAGGCCCTCTATGGAAGGAAATGTCGGAATCCGATTTGTTGGAATGATATCAGTGATACTGTGGCTTTGGGACCTGAGCTAGTACGAGATACCATAGAGAAGGTCCGAGTCATTCGATCGAAGATGCAGGCCGCGCAGAGTCGTCAGAAGTCCTACGCCGATAACCGACGTAGACCACTGACATTCGAGGTAGGTGACAGAGTCTTGCTTAAGGTTTCACCATTCAAGAGAGTTGCTCGCTTTGGCCGGAAGGGGAAACTCCGACCGAAGTTCGTGGGACCTTACGAGATACTTGAACGAGTTGGGGAAGTGGCATATCGATTAGCATTACCGCCTTGTCTGTCTAATGTACACGATGTGTTTCACGTTTCTCAGCTAAGGAAATATGTATGTGATCCTACCCACCTCATTCCAGTGGAGTCGGCCGCTTTTGAGCCGAATTTAACGTTCGAAGAGCGACCGGTTCAAATCTTGGATTGCGAAGAGAGGACCCTCCGACGCAAGCAAGTCAATCAAGTCAAGGTGTTGTGGAGAAATCAACATCGTGAAGAAGCGACTTGGGAGACAGAGGCGTCCATGAAGCAGAAGTACCTGGATTTATTCGAAGCTGAGCAATCTCCTTTGCCTTAAATTTCGGGAAGAAATGTCTTTAAGGAGGGGAGGTTGTAACGCCCCAGGTTTTCGGTAATTTTTGCTTTGTTTATTTGTTTGTATTTATGTATATTTTATGTATGGTCCAAATTTATTTGGACTATTTATTTTGTTTTTATGAGTTAAATGTGATTATTTTATTTTGTGATTAACTGTTTTATTATTTATTTTATTTTATTTTTAATAAATTAAAATTTTATTCTAATTTTCTAGTTAATTAATTAATTTTTGGGCCACGTGCGAAATTAGTCATGATTAATCATGCTTAAGTGCAAATGGCCCAAGTGACCAAAATGGCCCATTTAGGTTGCCATAACCCCCCCCCCCCATGTAATGTGGCATGGTTTTGCCACTTGCCTCATGTTCACACCTTAACTAACTTCTATAAATAGAAGTATTAGTAAGGCTTAATGATCATTTTGCCATTTAATCACCCTTTGCCCACAATTAAAAACTAAACACTCTCCTTCCTATTCTCCTTCCACACACCATCTTAGGCAAGTTTAACCCACTTTTGATTCATCAACTTTTCAAACCCCAAACTTAAAGATTCAACCTCCATTGATCTTTAAGTATTAATCATCAAGTTTATTCTCAATAATTTCATTCAAGATCGTTTGTTCGGGTTTGGTTTCGGGTTGATTCGAGGCGGTCTCATTTGGGTCGTGCGTGGTGTCGTGTGGGTATTGCACGGTGTTCGAGTGGTGGTCTCATGGTGGTCGTGCGTGTTCAAGTGGTGTAACACGGTGGTGCGTGGTGACCGTGCGGTTGAAGCCGTGTGGTTCGTGTTGATTGGGCCGTGTGGTTTGGTTTCCGTGTAGCGAGTTTTCGTGTGTTGATTCGTTTAAACTTCAATAAGGTAACATACCTTTCTATCCTAATTCGTATACCATGATTCATAGGGTAGATTAGATAATTAAATTAGACCGAAAGTTGATGATTATTACCTTGAGCCATGCGTGAATATTGGGCTGATTTGGGAGGTTGTTTTTATGATGTTCTTGCCTTGTTTCTATGAATTTTATGATTGGATATGATAGTTTTATGTTTGATCATGTTCATGTCCGATTTTCATAGAGTTTCGATGCATATAATTGATGATTATGTGGTTGCAAGTTGGCCATTTCATGCGTGTGTTTTGAGTTGAATTGATGATGATGATTCTTGATGATCTTGATGAGTTCTTTGATGATTCTTGAGTTCTTGAGGTTTCTTGATTTTGCTATAATGAATCTTGATTTTCTTTATTATATATTTATATGTACGTGGTCTTTAAGTACGGATCTTGTTATCTTGGTTAATTGAAGGTTAAAAGGTAATTAAAGATTATTAAAGATTGTTAAAGAAAGTTTTAAGAAAGATAAAGAAACGGTAAAGAATGATTAAAGAAGTTCAAAGATAGTAATGTATATAGTTAGACTCAAGAAAAGGCATAAGATGCGATCTTGAGAATTGAACCAGAATAAGTGTGCCAAAGAATGGTGATTAGTAGTATTAGATTTTGTCAACAGATTTGTAGTAGCTTAGTTTCAATTATGTGTATTTGTTTTAGCTACTACTTAGTCTAATGCTTTCGTTTTGTTTTGTAATAGTTTAATTTGTACTTTACATGAGTAGTTTTAGTTATTTTGGAATGTATACTGTAATAGTTAGCAAAGCTCTTTTAGTTTGATAGCTTAATATGCAAGTAGGTGAACTACGGAACAAAATTGCACAAACGAACCAGTAGCAAGTCACGAGGTGCGAGCCTAGGTCGCGAGTCATGAACCCAGGGACCCAAGAAGGTCACGAGTCGCGACCCAATCTCACGAGTCGCGAGTTACCCCTGCCTAGCTTCTACGTAATTCAGCTGTTGCAAGTTGGCTTGTGGGCTTTGTGTGTGGTCTTGCAAGTTGGTTGAGTAGCCTTGCTGCATCATCTACTAGCCTTTCTTGGTGTCATACAACTTGGTTGGAGCTTTACATAGCTTAGGTGAGTCATAGAAGCTACAACAAGCATGAGTGGTGCTGAATTGTTTCAACTTGTGCAAGTGGATGCAAGTGGAACAACTTGCTCAAAATGGCTGCCAAAGAGTGGGGACGTATGGGGGTGTTTAAGCTTGATATTTTGGCTTTCTTTGCTTTGTTTATTCATGTAGTAGTAATAGTAGTAGCCTTAGCTTTAGTTTTATTATAAATAGCTTGTACTAGTTATTGTAAAAATAAGAATTGAATGAATGAAAAATGGTTTGAAAACTTTGGTTTTCTTTCTTTAGTTTTTATGTTGTGTGCTTAGAAGCTAGCATGGTTTGAAGCTCTTGGGAGTTGTCTAGCTACAAGGCTTCGTGCTAGATGAATGATTAAGAGGCCGAACCTCTTAATTAGTTATCTAGGCTATTAGATTAAGAGGTCGACCCTCTTAGTCGAAGCTAGCCAAACTGATTAATGACTTCGAGAGTGATTCTCTTAGGAGTTAGTCAGATTTGATTGTTGAGTTTTGAGAGCGATTCTCTTAACTCAGTAGTTTATTTAGCAATAGATTCAAGAGCGATTCTTCCATCTATTAGCTAAAATATCCCATTTAGAGATTAGTGATTCTTTTCTCTAAAATATCCCTTTTCTTGCTTTTGCTTTTCGTTTTAGTTTAATTTAAGTGTAGCCTAATTACCGGCTACTGATTTTGTTACCCCTAAATTAAGAGCTAAGAGTGTTTCTTTTAAGTATTAATTTAGAGATATAAGATTGTTCTGAATGGAGTTTTGGAGCTTTCTTGTATTCATTGTAGTTTTAGCCTAAATTGAGTGTTAAGAGTGATTCTTTTCATTTAGTTTAGACTATACGAGTTTGTCCACAAAGTGAGCTACAAAATTGCGTGTTTTTTAGCTTGTTCGTAGATGAATTCGTAGGAACAATCGATCATGGAACCTGTTCCTGGTTTCAATATGTTCCAAGAATAACCAAGAATGTAAAGAATGTAAAGATAGCTTGAATTTACTGTTAGACGCCTAACCTTAGAGTAACCGCGGTATTGGGATAGTGATTACTTGCTATGTCGTCTTTATGATATGGATTTCCGTAAGATGGGGTTCATGGGTTTGGGAGTAAGATTCGCATTCCAGGCATAGTAGGAAAGTTCGTTCGCGTAAGATACGTTCGTACGAGCATATTCCGGTCTAATATGTAAATGATAGCGACAAAGATTAAGTAATGATAAGATTAAGTTAATTAAAGTTGAGCAAGTTTTCGATATTATTATTAATGTTGTTCCTGTTATATATTTCGTGATATGTTGCATGTTTGAGTGCCTAATTTGCTTGTTTGATTTATTCTATGATCATATGTGTCCACTTTAGGGTGGAACTGTTATGTTACTCGCCACTGATGGTGGATATATGTTCATTTTCAGGTAACTTTGATGGTGATGTTGATGCTTAGCTTGGGTTCGGGCGATTGTCGATTTTCTATCTATAGTTGTAGTTGTGATTTTCCGTTATTAGACTTTAGACTGTTAGTATGTTGTACACTAACTCTGACGTCTGTTTTGGAGTTAATTCTTTAGTGTTGACTATTTGGGACTTAGGTATGTACAACTTGTGGTTTTGCACAATTTGGGTTTTATAATAATAATATTTGAGGTTTTGTTTTTTAAATTTTAAGTATGTTTGTATGTTAGATTGACAATTCGACTCGTCGGTTTCTTCCGCGCCAGTTTAAGCGAGTCGGGTCGTCACACGCTTGCTGTAACGACCCGACTTTTATAGGCTGTCGATTTACGAAGGGAAATCGACAAATGGATCATTACCAAACAAACTTAAAGAACATTATTATTATTAAAGATCATTATTCCATTTATTAACTAATAATTAAATAAAAGTCTCAAAATTCCTTAAGTAAATCCAAAATACAACTTAAATTGTCTTTCCCAACAGGCTGGGCGGAACTCAATAAGCAAGAAATAAAATAGCATAAGATAGACTTTGGGTTCTCTTTATAAAACTCAACAAAGCACACAACCCGAACCAAACGTAAGCCCACTTATGCGTCTGCATCATCACCTGAAATAGGGGGGTCCACCGTCAGTGGCGAGTAACTAGGCTGTCCCGCTTAAATGAGGGACCATTAACCATATAATGTCATAGAATCAACCAGGAAAATCATACAAAAATGCATGAAAATACGTATAAAAATACATACAAAATACGTACAAAAATACATAAGAAATACGTACAAGAATACCTACGAAATACGTATAAAAATACATACGAAGTGCGTATAAAAATACATACGAAATACGTAAAGAATACGTATAAGGTACCTGCGAAAAATACGTATAGAAATACATACGAGCACGTACAAAATACGTATAAATATGTGTAGAAGTACCTGTAGAATACATATAGGGATAACCACATACATACATATATACATACATAATTACATGCATAAATACATACTTACCAGACGTACACAGCGGAAGACTTAACACATCATACTTATACATTACATACATATCGTACATTCACATAAATGCGTTAATACATACATAATCATATCCATCCCGTATAATACTTATCTTATCATATTATTACCCAAATTCCTTATTTTAACCATCTCCTTAACTTTATGGACCGGTCATTATAGCTCGTAAGGATGCCCGTGTACATCCCAACTTTCCTAAAATGCGCCGAGAAGAACCCGTGTATTCTACCCGTAGCTCTCCTTTGCAAGAACTAAGCCTAAGCTATGGCCATAACTCCTAAATAGTAGCCCGCGTACTACTACTTAGACGACTACACATCTTAAGATCCAGAACTGCCCAGAGACCGCAGTAGGGCAGTAGCTTCGACTTAACCCAATCTGGTGACCCGTGTATCACGAAATAGGCGTCCGTTTCTTATCTTATCTTATCGACATGGCCATCGTGAGACCAATACTTCTTATCATCTTATAACCTTATTCTTATCATCATATTATTCTTTTCCTTCATATTGTAACTTATCTTGTTAATTCCTTTTATTCCTTTAATCATATTAATTCCTAAAATTACAAACTAAATTATTATAAGCCAAAAATTAAACTAAAATTGATCATAACTTTATCTAGTCCATTCGACATTTTCAAATAATAGAACAACAGTTAATTCGATTCTTTAAATAATCATATAAACAATTTAATAAATCAATTAAATAATCAAATAATTATAAAAACTAACAATCATCAATTAATATTGCTTAAAACATGATAAAAATCCTCTTTTCCTTATTTTGTTCCACTCGACAATTATATATAAAACAACCAAAATTGACACTTGAAATTAATTAAATACAATCATTAATAATTAATCATATAAACTTAATAATAAGAAATAAATTCATGCAATATTGCTTAAATCATCAAAATTGGACCAAAACAAGATCAAAATCAATGCTTTTTCAGACACAAGATGCACGGCTTTTTGGCAAAGTAATAATATCAAGATTAATTTTCAAGACTCAATAATATCATGATTAATTTAGAGATTAAATCCAAGATTACTAACAATTCAAGAATTATAACAAGATTCATCAAGAAAAATTAGATTTTTATTCCTCTTGATCATAAGGCCATTCGACCAACATCCATAGCAAGAACAAAAAAATAACAATTTTAATTCAAGACTTTAATTAAACAATTAAATAATCAAGATCATCAATTTAATTCAAGAAAACATCATGGAATTGTCATCAAAATTATCTTATGAAACTCGACAATCACTCGAAAATCCAAGAACAAGATTCAACAAATTATCATGCAATTATTCAATATGATCATAAGATTTAATGAATTATTTCATGCATAGAATTAATTAAAACAATTAAAGATTCATAAAGATTGCATAGAATATCAAGAAAATAACTTAGAAAGTTACATCATATGGTTCGAAATATTCTAACCTATCATGATACTAATTCTATCAATTTTTCCTAGTTTAATCCTAATTAACTATATAGTTAAATTGTACCAAATTTAAATGAGATAGTCTAGTTACCTGGATCAGGAAGAAAATAAAGAAAATTCTCTTGCTTTGGTTTGAAATTCCACACGGCTCAAGGGGTTTCTTTTGAGAGTTTTTGAGTGTTTTGAAGTTAGGTAAAAAGGTTATAAGTATTGTTCCCTATTAATAATAATAAAGAACAAAAGGAAAAATAAATAAAAAGAATAATAGGAGGGGGCCCCTGAATTAAGAGAGGAAATAGGGGAAAGGAGTATCTAGGTAAGACTTGGTAAAAATAGATAAAAATAGGATTTTTAATTCAAGATAATATCAATTAGATAAATAGATATGGCATTATCTAATTAATTATAAATTGAAAAGAAAAATAATCCTTGGCCTTATTATGGAGGGCCGGCCAAGGGGAGGTAATAATGGGTCTTTAGGCCCAAATGCAAGATAAGGAAAAGAATTAAGATTAAACAGTCCAAATAATTGGGACTTTTGGACTTAGATTAGTAAAATAATAATAATTAACCGCGAAATTTTTTGGCCCAAAATTTCGGGTTACTACAGTCACCCCTCCTTAAATAAATTTCGACCTCGAAATTTACTTAACGAAGCTCAAAACAAACACACAAATGCATAAATCAATCAAAACATAAACCAAAACAAAGACGACCAAAACAGCCGCATACCTGCTTCGAACAGCTCGGGATACTTATCCCTCATCGAAGCTTCCGTCTCCCACGTAGCCTCTTCGAACTTTTGACTACGCCAGAGTACCTTAACCAAAGGCACCACCTTACGCCGTAACATCCGATCCTGGCGATCCAAAATATGCACTGGCTTCTCTTCAAAGGTCAAGTTTGGCTCGATCTCTTAAGATTCTACCGGAATAATATGAGAAGGGTCATTCATGTACTTCCGTAGCTGGGATACATGAAATACATCATGAACCTTCGATAGATCCAGAAGCAACGCCAATCGATAAGAAACTTCTCCGACCCGTTCCAAAATCTCATATGGCCCGACATACTTGGGTCTGAGCTTAACCTTCTAGCCAAACCGAATCACACCCTTCATCGGAGACACCTTCAGCAGAACTTTATCACCCACCTGAAACTCCAACTGCTTCCGTCGACGATTAGCATACGACTTCTGTCGACTCTGAGCTGCCTGTAACCTTTCCCTGATGATCTTGACCTGCTCCACCGTGTCCCTGATATGATCAGGACCAATCACCAAATCATCGCTGATGTCGCTCCAACAAGTAGGGCTGCGACACTTGCGCCCATACAACGCCTCATAAGGAGCCGTCTTAATACTAGCGTGATAGCTGTTGTTGTAAGAAAATTCCACCAAACTCAATGATTTAACCCAAGTCTGCTGGAAATCCAACGCACAAGCCCGTAGCATATGTTCTAGCGTCTGGATGGTCCGTTCCGTCTGCCCATCTGTGGCTGCATGAAATGTCGTACTCAAATTTAGCTTAGTCCCAAAAGCCTCTTGCAAAGACTTCCAGAACCATGACAAAAATCGGGGATCTCGGTCGGACACGATATCCTTAGGTACACCATGCAACCGTATGATCTCCCTCGAGTAAGCTTCCGCCATCTTCTCCATCGACCAAGTTACCTTCATCGGAATGAATCGGGCGACTTTAGTCAAACGATCCACGATTACCCAAACAGTATCCAAACCCGTAGATGGCGCTGGTAGGCCCACTATGAAATCCATGGATATGGAATCAAACTTCCATGTGGGTATCGGCAATGGCTTCAACAGTCCACCTGGTCTTTGGTGCTCAATCTTAAATTTCTGGCAGGTGAGACACCGCGCAACGAAGTCGGTGACTTCCTGCTTCATCCTTGGCCACCAAAAATATTCCTTCAGGTCCTTATAGAGCTTCCCACCACCTGGATGCACCGAATAGGGAGTATTGTGAGCCTCTTCCATGATCCAATTTCTCAGTCTTGAATTCTGGGGCACACACCAGCTGTTGCGGAACTTCATACCGCCGTCTGAATCAATCGTGAAGTCTTCTGCCTTGCCTTGAAGTTTGGCTTCACGAATCTTCTCGAGCTACGGGTCTTCTTTCTGACTTTCCCGTAACTCTTGGTGCAAGCTGAGTTCAACACTCACGGCATTCAGATAAACTCGCGTGCTACCCGACATCACCATCTCAATTTCCATCTTGCGAATATCAGCACAGATTTCCTTAGGCAAAACCACCATCCTATTAAGTGAATGGTGATCCTTACGACTAAGGGCATCTGCCACCCTGTTGACCTTTCCTTCACAATAGTCAATTGAGAGGTCATAATCCTTGATCAACTCGAGCCACCGTCGCTGCCTCATGTTGAGCTCCTTTTGAGTGAAGATGTACCTTAAGCTCTTATGATGGGTGAACAACTTGCAAGTAGCTCCATAAAGATAATGTCGCTAAATTTTCAGAGCGAACACTACAGCCGCCAACTCTAAGTCGTGAGTAGGGTAATTCGGCTCATGAACCTTGAGTTGTCTTGAAGCATATGCAATCACCTTGCCTTCTTGCATCAGAACACAACCTAGACCCTTTTTGGATGCATCGCTGTAGACCTCATAACCCACACCTTCATCTGGCAAAGCAAGAACTGGTGCAGCTACTAGACTTTGTTTGAGGGTCTGGAATGCTTCTTCACATAGATCTGACCACACAAATTTGCAGTCTTTGTGTAACAGTTTGGTTATAGGCGCTGCTACCTTGGAGAAATCCTTCACGAATCTTCGATAGTAACCTGATACAGGAATTTCACAGGTAAATATTCATGCATGTATAGCTAATTCAGCTTTCTTAGATGCTTGAAATTACCTGCTAGGCCAAGAAAACTTCGGATCTCGGCCACGTTCTTAGGACTGTACCATTCCACTATCGCCTTTACCTTAGCTGGATCCACCTTGACACCGTCCGCATTGATCACATGCCCTAGAAAGGCTACTTCCTTGAGCCAAAACTCGCACTTAGACAACTTTGCAAACCACTTCTGGGCTCGCAAAACACCTAACACCATGTGTAAATGTTGAGTGTGATCTTGTTCACTCTTCGAATATAAGAGAATATCGTCGATGAACACCACCACACACACATCCAAGAGATGATGGAACGTCCGGTTCATCTGATCCATGAAAACAGCAGGAGCGTTAGTTAAACCGAACGGCATTACCTCAAACTCATAGTGCCCATATCTAGTGCGGAAAGCGGTCTTTGGTATATCTTCCGGCTTTACTGGAATCTGATGATACCCTGACCTGAGATCAACTTTGGAGAACACACTGGCTCCCTTCAACTGATCAAATAAATCTTCAATTCGGGACAAAGGATATTTGTTCTTGATCGTCACCTTGTTGATTTCACGGTAATCGATGCATAACCGCATGCTGCCGTCCTTCTTCTTGACGAACAGTACCGGAGCCCCCTAAGGAGACACACTGGGCCTTTTGAAACCCTTGTCAATCAAATCCTGCAACTGGGTCTTCAACTCTTTCAGCTCTGCAGGGGCCATACGATATGGAGCCTTCGAAATTGGAGTTGTTCCGGGCACCAAATCGATGTTGAATTCCACTTCTCTTTCCAGTGGTATCCTAGGCAACTCTTCTGGAAACACGTCCGCATACTCACGAACTACAAGAATGGCTTCTAACTGCTCTTCTTTGGTCATGTCTTTGACTTGACACAAGTACACCGACTCGCCTTTGCGCTGCAGACTGCGCATCTTCATTGCCGACACTATCTTCACACCTTTACTCATGGGCTTCCCAACATGGGTTACCCTTTTTGCGTTGGGACCACGTAAAGTGACGACTTGATCTTGGCATCGAAAGGCTGCTTGATACTTGGCCATCCAATCCATTCCCAAGATCACATCGAACTCGATCATCGGAAATTCCTTCAAATCAGCTTCAAATAGTACTCCCGAGATTACAATGGAAACACCTTTGTACTCCCGATAGTTTTTGAGTGTTTTGAAGTTAGGTAAAAAGGTTATAAGTATTGTTCCCTATTAATAATAATAAAGAACAAAAGGAAAAATAAATAAAAAGAATAATAGGAGGGGGGGTCGTGAATTAAGAGAGGAAATAGGGGAAAGGAGTATCTAGGTAAGACTTGGTAAAAATAGATAAAAATAGGATTTTTAATTCAAGATAATATCAATTAGATAAATAGATATGGGATTATCTAATTAATTATAAATTGAAAAGAAAAATAATCCTTGGCCTTATTATGGAGGGCCGGCCAAGAGGAGGTAATAATGGGTCTTTAGGCCCAAATGCAAGATAAGGAAAAGAATTAAGATTAAACAGTCCAAATAATTGGGCCTTTTGGACTTAGATTAGTAAAATAATAATAATTAACCGCGAAATTTTCTGGCCCAAAATTTCGGGTTATTACACTTGCTCACAATCCCAACCCTTGCGACACCCAACTATTCTTCACCAGTACCTGAAAAGGGAATTTTGGGGGTCCACAATCAGTGGGGAGTAATTAGATTGTTCTACTTAATAGTAGAACGCAATTAGAAATATAATAAATAGAACAAGTCAATAGCTAGTCCACACAAGTCAACAAGATTAGTATTAACATATCATTAAAATCTATTCACCAGACACGCAGCGGAAAACAAAATACACTAGACCAACTATGACCAGACCTTTCATTCAATGCTAGTAATGACTATAGACTCTAGACTTTCATTATTAACTTTCAAGTTCCAGTTCACTTAGAGGGTCTAATCCGTGACAAAGTCATATGCTCGTAAGGGGTCAACCACAAAGGATCTACTTCCCCCAACTTTCCTTGCTCATGCCGGATCAACCACTTTTGATCTACTTCCCGAGCACTAGGATCAAGAACTGTCTCCAAACTGCAGAGGGGACAGTGGCTTCGACTATACCCATGTTCGTGGTACTTTAACCACTAGATGGGTGGTCACTTCATAGGTTATTGTCTTTTCAATTTATCTTTCTAGTTCATAACTTTGACTCTTTAGACAAGACTTCTAGTCAACTCTAGTCCAATTTAACTTGACTCAAAACTTTAGACTAGTACACGAGACTCACGACATCTAGCAATAATTAATCGAAAATTCTCATGCAACAACCATACTTTAATTCAACAAGAAAATATGTCAAGACATACAATTATCATAAATCAACAATCACAACAAATCGTTAAATAAGAAATAGAAATCAAACCTTACCCTTAACTTACCACTACACACGGTCCTCTTTAAGATTAAGTCACAACAATTCATCTCTCATAATTCAAGTAATCAATCATCAAATTTATAATACAAGCCTTAATTAATTAATCAAAACAATTTCAAAAAAATACTCAAAAACTAATCTTTATATCATTTAAACAATAAAAATCAATTCTTTTTATTATAAACATCACATGTTTTTATACAAAATATTATAAACAAAATTTAATTCTTTATTTTAATTTAAAACCTTAAGATTAATCGATGTCAATAGTTTAACTTAATAAAAAAATCCATACTTTAATTTATTATCAAAATTTTCGAGTGGAATAACTACCAAAACTTCTTCATCACACAGCGTCATCATCAATCAATCAAGATTCAAGCTTTGCTTTTCAAAAACTTAATTAATTCAAGTAATAAATCAAGAAAATCATCAAGTAACATTAATAAATCAAGATTATAATAAAAAGATCCATCCTTGAACATACTTAGACATTCGAAAACTTCATGAATAAGAGCAATAATTCGGTTTCCACATGATAACTTAATTCATGAGATTATTCATCATAAATCATGCAAAGATTAAAGAACATACACAAATTCATATCAAATTACTAAATAAAATCATCACAACACTCTTAGAACTACACGGCTATCTCACGAATTCATCATCAATCAATTCCAAATAATTCAAAACTAGTTCTAAGCAATTCTAAACAATTCTGAACCTATTCTAAAGATTATAAGACTAATCTATTCTACAATTAAATAGAACAACTAATTAACTATCAAAGGAGGATATTGGTTTGAAATATTTAGTATGGCCGAGTGGTACGAACTCCTTAGCTAGGTTTCTTGAACTTCTTGCTTCGGTTTTTGAGTTGTTGATCAATAGAACGACTTTTGAAGTGATTAGCAATATTTTTATGTTTGATTAAAGATTAGAGAGAAAGAAAATTATAAACTTCTTATGATGGTTATGGGGTAGCCGTGTGGTTTCAAGAAGTAGGGAGGTTTTCGGTTTTCCTAAATTTTAGTAAGGTAGTTAGGAGGAAAAGATTGAGTTTTTAGGTTAAGTCAAAATAGATATGGTTTTCCAATTACGGTTGAAAATAGGATAAAATAAATAAGAGAAAACCTTAAAGGGGTGCCGATTAGTATGACATGCAAAAGGTCAATGGGCTCTGATTTGGCAAGGCAAGGTAAAAAGTTAGGCTCGGGGTTTAATGATTGGGCAAAAGTAAGGTCATAAGATTTAATAAATAAAAGAAAGGGAAAAAGAATAAGGACATATTTAATTAAAAGATATTAAAAGAAATTAAAAGGAATGGTTAGAATAAATAAAATAAAACATGATATAAGAATCAAAGGAAAATGAAAGGGAAGGTAGAGGAAAAATGATGGAGAAATAAGATGATCCTGGTCCAATTAATTATAAGGACGAAAAAGGGTAACAACTCAGACAAAAGTAGGGAATGATATGGTTAAAGGATATTATTGGGTTAACAAATTAATGAAATAAATAGGATAAATAGGAAGCTTTTTCTGGATTTTGCAAGAGAATTTGGGGAGAACAGAATGTTGATAAAGTCATTCCTATGCGTAAGGGTACTTTCCTTGTGCGATTTTTGAATTTGGAGACTCGAATGAAGGCATTGATGCAGGAAGTTCTGTTGTTTGATAAGAAGCCTGTGTTGAGGAGACAATGGGAGGATGGAATGGAAATGGAATTTAATGATATTGCTACATTGCCCTTATGGGTTCATCTACCTAAGCTTCCTATTAAGTATTGGGGAAAGGGGTGTTTGGAGAAAATTGGTGGATTAATTGGAGTGGTGTTGAAGTGTGATAGTGCTACTGCTCAAAGGGAGAGGTTAGAGTATGCTAGACTTCTGATTGAAGTTGATATTAAAAAGCAATTACCTGATTCAATTGAATTTCTCACTGAGAAGGGTGGAATTCACATTCAGGATGTTGTCTATGAATGGAGACCTATCATTTGTGGGAAGTGCAATGGGATTGGGCATGTGACTGATCAGTGTAGGCAGGGTAGTAGAATGGAATGGAGGGTTAAAGGAGATCTTCCTAATGCTGCTGAGAAGGTTGGGGCTGATGGTGCTACTGGGGTAACTAGGGTGATGGAGGCTGCTGGTCAGGGTGATGCAGAGACTGGGATTTCTGGAGATGCTGCGCTACGGGTGTCTCAGAAGGTCCTCACTCCGGTGGCTCCGAGCAAGAAGGGTATCCCAATCAGAATTAATTCAGGTGCTATCATAACTAATAACTCTTTTGATGCTTTGTCTATGGATGGGAACCTTGTTGCTGGTGATATTGTTGTTAGGGCTGCCTCTATGGGGGGAATTCCTTTCAATGTGGATGGATAATTTCATAGTTTGGAATGTAAGGGGTCTTAATAGGGCCTCTAAATAGAGAGAGGTGAAGAGTTTTATTCAGTCTCATAAAGCTGGACTTGTTTGTTTGGTGGAAACAAAGTTAAAGAATAAGAATTTTAGTGATGCCTATTTTAGAATGTGTCAGAATTGGTGTGTGACAACTAATTTTCATTGTGTGAAGGGTGGTAGGATCATGCTAATTTGGCTGGCTAATTTCTTTCATGTTAATGTGATTGAGGTAGGGGGTCAGTTTATGCATTGTGAGATAGTGCATTATGCTCTGAAAACCAAGTTTTGGTGTACTTTTGTGTATGGTTATAATCATGCTGAGGAGAGGAGGCAGTTGTGGTTGGCTTTGGATAGACTTTCAGGTTGTGTGAGGGGTCCTTGGTTGATCTCAGGAGATTTTAACTGTCCTCTCAATTTAGAAGATAGGAAGGGGTCTCTGGTGGGGGCTGCTGAGGTGATGCCTTTTAGAGATGTGGTAGATAGTTGTCAGGTGAAGGATATGAATTGGATGGGATGTTTTTATACTTGGACCAACAAGCAACATGGGGAGGATTTGGTGCTTTCTAAGATTGATAGGTCTTTGGTTAATGATCTTTGGATTGAGGCTTTTGTGGATGCTTACACTCATTATGAACCTAATACCATTTCAGATCATGCTCCTGGTGTGATTTATTTTGCAAAAGAAAGTGGTGTGAAGAGGAGGAATTTCAAATTCTATGATATGTGGACTAAGCATGATGATTTCCATGGTATTGTTGAGAGGTCTTGGAATCAGCAAGTGAGGGGTATTGATATGTTTCAAGTTGTCCAGAAAATGAAGCATCTAAAAAAAGATTTGAGAGGCTTAAATGGGAGGGCTTTTTCTTGTATTGAGGCTAGATTTGGGGAGGCCAAGTTGGGTTTGGAGAAGGCTCAACTTCTTTTCCACTCTAATTATCAGGATGTAGAGGCTCAGAGGAGTTTGGAGGAGGCAGAGAATGAATTTCAGAGGTGTAAAGGAGCTTATTATTCTTATTTGCAGCAAAAGTCGAAAATTAATTGGTTGAGGGTTGGGGATGATAACACTAGTTTTTTCCATAAATCAATTAAAGCACATTCTTATGCTAAGAAGGTGTTGAGTATTCAAGATCATATGGGGAATTGGTGTCATGGTGAGCAGGAAGTTGCAGATGCTTTTGAAAGGTATTACAGAATGCTACTGGGGTCTGAGCAATCTTGCAGTAAGCAGGTTCAGAGGCAGATTATTGAGCAGGGGGATGTCTTGGGGGATGATCAGTTGGCCATTCTTGGGGCTCCTTTCTCTAGAGAAGAGGTGAAGGAGGCTATGTTCTCTATTCCAGGGTCTAAATCCCCTGGTCCTGATGGGTATAATAGTACTTTCTTTAAGAAAACCTGGCATGTGGTAGGGGATCAGGTGGCAGAGGCTGTTTTGGGTTTTTTGAATAATGGGAGATTGCTAAAGGAGATTAACTGCACAATTCTCACTTTGATTCCAAAGGTGACTCATCCTGTTAATGTTCTTGAATATAGACCTATTGCTTGTTGTAATACCATTTATAAATGTATTACTAAAGTAATATGTAGTAGGCTGAGGTTAGTTCTTCCTCACATCATTTCTGGAAATCAGGCAGGGTTCTTGAAAGGGAGGCAAATTGTTCATAATATCAGCATAATTCAGGATCTTGTGGGCAGATATGGAAGGAAAGCTTCTCCTCCAGGGTGCATCTTGAAAGTGGATATTAGGAAAGCTTATGATTCAGTGAATTGGAGCTTTTTGAAGGACATGTTGATGGCTTTGAATTTTCCAAGGCATTTTATTGATATTATTATGGCTTGTGTTAGTTCTCCTTCTTATTCTCTTATGGTGAATGGTAGCTTGTGTGGTTTTTTTGGAGGCAAGAGAGGATTGAGACAAGGGGATCCAATGTCTCCATTGCTGTTTGTAATTTGTATGGAATACTTGTCTAGGTCCCTTCACTTTGTTGCTGAGTCTCCTTATTTTTCTTTTCATTCTAGGTGCCAGAAGATTAAATTAAATCATCTTGTTTTTGCTGATGATTTAGTTTTGTTTTGTAAAGGGGATGCTAAGGCTGTCAGGATGTTGAAGTTGGTGTTGGATAATTTTGCTCAAGTTTCAGGTCTTCAAGCTAATGCTGCCAAATCTAACATATATTGCTGCAACATTCAAGAGGATGAGAAGGTGTGTATTTTGCAGGCTGTGGGCTTCAAGGAAGATCAGTTGCCTTTCAGGTATCTGGGTGTGAATATAAATGCTAAGAAATTAAATAAGGATGATTGTTTCTACCTTATTGATAGAATTACTAGTAGAATTAGGGCTTGGGGTGCTAATTCCTTGAGCTATGCTGGGAGGTGTGTGCTTGTGAATTCTGTTCTGATGTCCCTTCACATTTATTGGTCTTCAATTTTTGTGCTTCCAAAATCTGTGATCAAAGGTGTTGAGGCTATGTGTAGGAATTATCTTTGGGATGGGAAGGCTATTTATGCTAGACCTCCCCCTATTGCTTGGGATTTTGTGTGTAGACCTAAAGCACAAGGTGGTTTAGGGATCAAGGACTGTTATAAGTGGAACTTGGCAGCTATGGGTAAGTTTATTTGGAATATAGCTAGTAAAGCTGATAGTCTTTGGTTGAAATGGGTTAATCATATGTATTTAAAAGGAAGGAATTGGAAGGATTATCAGTGTCCTTCCTCTTGTAGCTGGTATTGGAAACAAATTTGGATGGTGAGAGATGTGTTCAAAGCAGGGTATAGAAGGAACAATTGGGGGCTGGATAGTAAGGGCTATACTGTGGCTAGTGGTTTTAAGTGGTTATCTTCTGTTTATCCTGAAGTTCCTTGGAGGGACTGGACTTGGAATAGGATGAACATTCCTAAGCACTGTTTTATCTTGTGGATGGGTTTGATGCAGAGGTTGAGGACAAAACAGAAGCTTTTCCAACTTCATATTAGTGTTGATGAGCTGTGTCCTTTGTGTGGGGTGGAGATAGAGAATATTGAGCATCTGTTCTTCAGGTGTGAGTATAGTAGGAGATGTATTTCTCATCTTGAGCAAGGGACAGGTTTGGTGCTGCCTTTGCAGGAGCTGATTCAGTGTAATAGCTGGCTGAGGTCCATTACTGGTCGATTCAGGAGGAGTATTGTGCAAAGCTTGTGTGCAGGTTTGGTTTATCATATATGGGCTCAAAGAAACAACTCGGTGTGGAAGGGTGCTGTGGGTGTGCCTCTGATGGTTATGCAGCAGCTGCGGCGAGAGGTGGCTATGAGGGCAAGTGGAATGTTGCCTCATAAAACTAGTAGGAATAATAGAATGTGGATGGAAAATGTGTTAGCTTAATGTTTTTGTTTGGTTTTTTCGTTTTGAGTGTGAGTATCACTTTGTAATTTGTAAAAGGTTTTGTTGAGCTTAATATAATTTTACCTTTTCTCAAAAAAAAAAAAATGTGTAACCACCTTTAGGGAAATATGGGGTTACATCAATTAAAAGATATAATAGAATGAAATAGAAAAAAATAAGATAATTAAAGAGATAGAATACTGATCAAATGGAAAGAGGGACAAGAAGTGGGCTTGAATTAGTTTGGGCCAAGATAAGAAATATGGTCCAAGCACTGAAATAGTTTTTCGGCTTGAAATGAATTCCTGAACTGGATTATTAATCCCAAAGCTAACTTTTAACTTGGGCCAGAAATCATATAAAAAGACTATTCAAGTCTGGTTACTAAGAAAGGGACTAAAATTACTTCTAACCCCCTACTTAGCCAACTCGTCATTAATTCAACATTAATTTTGAGTCGGTCCACAACCTTGAATTGCTTTAAGATGAAGATTTAGGAACCTAACAGGTTGAGGCCAAATGAAAGAATATAAGATAGTCATCATAAAGAAAATTAGCTTGACACATTATAAAATATTAATAACATAAATTCCCGAAAAATAACTTTTAAAAGATTTTCCATTTATAAAACAGGGAATTTATTAATAGTTTTAGAAATAAATTTTTAAGACGTCAGAAAAGACAAACTTATTATCTAAAATTCTAACCCCAAATATACGGGGTGTTACAAAAGCCCTCTCGGGCAATGTCCATTTATTAAGTTCAATGTTATTGATTATGAAAATTTGAGGTCATGAATTATGTCAGAGTTAAAAGCACAAATTAAAATGGAGGCTAATAATGAAAAAAAAAGAATAATTTTATTAATGTGAAAGAGATTAGAATGCTAGAAGTGGAAAGAAAAATCCTAATGACATAGACTCGAAAAAGAAAGAAGAAAAATAAATGCAATTGTCTAGGTGGAGGGACTCTTCGTCTCAACTTAATGAAACGACCCTGACAGACTCTTGGGGCGTGTCGACACTGATGCTGATCTTGACAAATATCCTCTATGTCTACTTCAATGTGATGGGCCTTTTCGAAGGTGGTGAGTGAGCTGTTGGATTTGGTCCACTTGAGAAGCCTTTTGTGGTATCTGGGTTGTAGTAGGATAGGGATATGGGCTTTGAGTGGTATAGGCTTGGGATATGGGCTTAAGTGACGGGCTTGAGTGATGTAGGCTGGGTATATGGGCTTGAGTGATGTAGTGATGAGCTTTTTTTTTTTGGATGAGTGATAGGTTTGGATGAGGCTGGGGTGGTATTTAAGTGAGATGAGGTAAGGTTGGATTAGGCTGAAGGCTTGCTCGGACCTAAGCTATCCTTGGGATCGAATTGGAACTGTTTAGACCGCTCCAAACTGAAAAGAATAAAAATCCCCTTAGTCATTGTACAAATGTGAAATGAATGCAGATGCAGATGTATGTCCTAATTCTATGGTCATCTTCCCTAAAATGCATGAATGCAAGGTGCCATTTCAATTTTTTTTTTGTTTACTTTTTCTTTATTTTTTATTTTTTTATTTTTTTTTATTTTTTATTTTTTTTTTGATTTTGTTTTTGAAAGGGCACCAAAAGACATAAAATATGCAATGTATGTGAATGGAAGTGTCTAAATGAGGAGTGGACCTAAGCCCATTTAAAAGAACAACTAAGGTTTTGGGCCAAAACCTATGGTCAAACTAAGGTCAAAGCCTATATGGACTACATGCAATGACACTAAGGCTCAACATTGTGAACTATATGAACTAGAAGATGACCGTGACTATATGAAGTGTGAGTGAATAGTGAACAAAAATATATAGCTAGAGCACGTATAAAAAAATGCACACATAGTCAAATAAGCACACTAATATGATACAATATGAATGGTCTTCTAAAAGGTCAGTCCTGGGTGGTCATGAAGGTATCATGGCTAAAGAGAAGCTAAATCGATCTAGTCACTCTTCAGATTGAATGACACACGATTAATACATATCTTATTATGATCTCATCGGGCATGAGAATCACGCGCCATGGTTTGGATGGGCTGGTTATGATCATTGTGGTCGGGCACCACAAGCAACCATAATCAAACCCCCCGGGTCAGTCTCGAGCATAGAACATGCTCATATAAGACAAGGTCCTATATTGTGGCACCTATTCGTAGGGTCGCATGCAATATGCCTAAAAATAATTCGGGAATAATAATAATAAGACCACGAGAATTTTCAAGTTTGTCCACACCACTAGGGAGTGATATTCCCCAGTAGAGTCGCCAAACTGTAAGGGTCATTTTTACCCGGCCGCTTACGTCACGAGTTTGTTTGAATGCTCGTTAACACCGTACGTGAATACGGTCTAGTAGGAGTCGCCACCATGCATTTTATACGGTCCACGGACACCGAAGAAATACCAATGCCCGGAGCAATTGGCCCTATATGGGTTGTGCACCAGAGTATGGCTTCGGGGACAGGTTACAAGCCAATCGTGCATTGGGTCCGCCCGCCTATAAGCGGTCTCTACTAGGTCTCTTTTTATGGTCGAATTATTATTAATCCCGAATACATAAATATCTCAAATTTATCCTAAAGAACGCATATTACTAAGTGGGTTTGAATTATTTGCAAATAAGGAATAATTATTGTGACCACTTTGAGTTAGATCCGTATTAAAAAATCCTAGAAAATAAATCAAATAAAAATATGAATAAAACACATAATAAAAGAAATAAAAAAACAAAAAATAAATAAATATGTGCAAGTTCAAAGTGTGTTCCAGGAAAAGTGGTTTGATGTGTTGTTCAACCAATAAAAACATAAACAAAACATATATAAATTAATTGTATGCGACTTTTAATACATAAACCAGATGTCATATCAACGTTAACAACAATAATTGTAATTTCATTCATAATCAGGCCAGATCTAATATGACTCATAAATTAACCAGGTTTATTATCATAATAATTATTTGAAATATAAATAAATCATTATATTAAAAATAAATTAATCAACGATCAAAACTAAAGTTTAAATTAACATATGATAACAGATCTGATTAATATGAGTCATAAAAAAATTGTAATCTACGGTCGATTTGATCAAAATAACAATTAAAGTGCTAACATTGATATGACAGACATGAATTTAAGTACTAAAATTCACATAAAACATTCAGGTCATTAAACGCATTAACCATTATCAAAGATCATCATTTTGATTGATTTATAGATATAACAACAATCTTAGAACAAATAGATTTGAAGTAGAGACTTCAAAAATTGTACCTGGTTATGCCTTGATCGAACAACCAAAGAGAGATCAACGATGATGAATATAAAATGCTTGTTTAAAGTTGATCGAGTTGGTGATTTGTGATGTGTTTAGGGTTGTTTTGAGAGTGATTTGATGTGGTATAAGTATATGGGATAGAAGTATACAATGCAGAAGGAGGCTCGGGGTTGTTGGCGTATGTTGAAAAGCTTGGAAAGACGTGTATTTGTAGGCCAAAAGGAGCAACGAAGACTTGGAAGAGCCTATGACCTGCGTCTAGACGCAGGTCAGTATTATGTGGCCTGCGTCTAGACGCAGGTCCTGTAACATGACCTGCGTCTAGGCGCAGGTCTAGTCAGATCCGAGGTCGATTTTTGCTCGATTTTGTGCGTGATTTCCGAGATTTTATCCGATTTTTATTTGATTACAGAAATATTCTGTAATCTTTTGATATTCCGGGATGTCCCGGAATGTTCTAGAATGTTCCGAATGTTCTAGAAGCCTCCAGAAGCTCTAAAAATTACAGAAAAATTATTAAAAATTATGAAAAATTATGAAAAGTATAAAAAAAACACTAATATGCTTTGTAAAACAATTTTCAACATTCAGAAATGATGAAAATGCCCCTAAGCATGCAATAATCCTAAAAAAAATCTATAAAAAGCTCTAAAAATATGATAAAAAATATAGAAAAATATGAATAAATTATAAAATTATTTTTATGATTTTTAAAAATATTTTATGATGCAAAATGACATTTTTTATTTTTATGAATATAAAATATGGAAAAATGCACAGAAAAAATATGAAAAAATAAAGAAAAATCATGAATAAATCCCGTAATCATCGCAAATCCTAATACATGCTTCCAAGGCAATTCAAACATGGTTTAGGCAATTGGTTGAGGTATATTGTGTATTTTCATCGTTAATTTCCCTTAGTTGTACTTTATGGCAATATGGTACGTTTATCATTAGTCTTTGCATTGGGGAGACACATTTAGGTGTCTACAGTATTGATAAGACCATTTACTATTTCTTGAAGCTTGATCTCTCCACCGGATGAACCGTATAGCCAAGAGAAAACATGAACCAGTATAAAAGAGTTTGCCCCACCCATGAGTAAATATTTCATAGTAGCCTCATTAGACCATAGATCTTTCTTGGTGTAGGAGCCACGGTCGGCTCCCCACTTTTTTGGCTTCCTCCGCCTGTCGCTGCTAAGAGGCCATTTTAGACCTAGGCGTATTGGCGATGGGAGGAAGAATGGACTGGATAGAGGGAAAAAAAGATTAACAAAAAGGGACATTATTAGTAGGAGTCGCCAATGAGTTTTTAGGAATTAAACTCATAAACCATGTATTTAGATCAAAATAAAGAATGGGACACGATTGAGGGACGAATCTAAATAGCACGATTCCACCCCTTCGATCCCTTGGGGATGACTCCAAAATGGTCATACGAACCAAAGATTGAATTCGGGGCAGGGTACTAATATGGCGGAATGCGTCATATTAGCCCATAGGCGGCCTTTACTAATTTCTCTCAATTTCAAATATATAAGTTATATAAAAAAATAATTTTTTAAAAAAGAAATTAGCGACAAAAAAAAAACCAACGCTGATAAATCAGCGTTTTGAAAAATAATGTGCTGACATGTCAGCATTGAAATAAAAATCGCGCTGACAAGTCAGGGCATTAAAAAATTACTCGCTGATAAATCAACGTAAAAAATAATTTGTCGCTGATTTTTTGTTAATAAAAAAATGAAATAAAAAAAAATATTTACATATGTACAAAGAAAATAATTGAAAAGTAAGACTCTCACGAAACTTAGCACTTCTCGTTCGAAGATTTTTCCTTGAGTGTTTAGTTGGACAGAATTTCGCCTTACAAAACTTGATTGATTAAAGAACTTTAGCCAAAAACTAAGATAATTGAAAAGAAGTGTTTTGAGAGAGAATATGTAATAACCCGAAATTTAGGGCAAGAAAATTTCGCGGTTAATTATTATTATTTTAATATTCTAAGTCCAAAGGGCCTAGATATTTGGACTGTGTTTTCTTAGATTCTCCTTTATCTTGAAATTGGGCCCAATGACCCAATGATAGTATTCCATGGCCGGCCCCCTTATAAGCACGGCCAAGGAATATTTTCTTTTTAATCATTTTTATTATTTAGATAATTCCATATCTGAATATCCAATTTTTATTTCATTATCCTAATTAATCTAAAAGTTCTATTTTTAACTAACCTTTTATCTAGTCTCCTAAATTGACTCAATCCCTCCTACCCTCACTCAAATATTTCGGCCCCTTTATTTATTTTCTTTAATTTGTCTCTTTTGTTCTTTATTATTATTAATAGGGAACAAAGCTCATAACCTGTTTACCTATTTTCAAAACAACTCTAAACTCATAAAAGAATCCTAAAAACCTCTCTAGTGGCCGTGTATTTTCGAGCCAAACAATAAGAAGATTTTCTTGTTTTTCTTCTGGATTTAAGGTAACTAGACTATCTTTCTTAAATTTGGTATAGTTTTCCATATAATTAATTAGGATTAAACTAGGAAAAATTGATAGAATTAGTGTCATGTTAGGATGATTTAGTTCGAACCATATAGTATGATGATCATGATATTTTTTTCTTGATATTTTACGTAATCTTTGTGAATCTTTGATTGTTTTAATAAATTCTATGCATAAAATAATTTCTTTAATTACATGTTTACATTGTATATATAATTGCATGATAATTGTTGAATCTTATTCTTGGAAGTTCAAACCTATGTCGAGTAGTATAACATAATTTTGATGATAATTTCATGATATTTTCTTGAATAAAAATTGATAATCTTGCTTATTTAATTGTTTAATTGAAGCCTTAAATTAAAGTTAATATTTTGTTCATATTATAAAAATGTTGAGTGACATAAAGAAATTAAGGGAATTAAAAATCTAATTTTTATTGTCGAATCTTGATAATTCTTGAATTATTGATGATAATCTTGATCTAAATCTTTAATTTAAGCATGATACTTTTAATTCTTGAAATTGATCTTGATAATATTCTTTAGCCATGGAAGCCGTGTGACATATGTACATAAAAGGATTAATTTTGATCTTGTTTTGATTCATATTTGATGATTTAATGTTTAAAGTATGATTTTATTATTATTATTAAGTTTATATGATTAATTATTAATGATTGTATTTAATTAATTTAAAGTGTCAATTTTGGTATTTTTACATATAAATATCGAGTGGCTCAAAGGAATAAAAAGAGGATTTTTATCATGTTTTAAGTAATATTAATTGATGATTGATGGTTTATATGAATAATTGTTTATTTGATTGATTTATTAAATTGTTATTTAAGGAATTGATTTAATTGTTGTTCTGTTACTGAAAATGTCGAGTGGTTCCATATGAGAGATGATCAATTTTAGTTTATTTTTTGGCTTATAATATTTTAGTTTGTAATTTTAGGAATTAATATGATTAAAGGAATAAAAGGAATTAATAAGATAAGTTGTAATATGAAGGAAAGGAATGATATAATGATAAGAATAAGTTAAGATGATAATAAGTATTGGTCTCACGATGGCCATGTTGATAAGATAAGATAAGAAACGGACACCTGTTTGGTGGTACACGGGTCACCAGATTGGGTTAAGTGGAAGCCACTGCCCTACTGCGGTCTCGGGGCAGTTTTGGATCTTAAGATGTGTAGTCGTCTAAGTAGTAGTACACGGGCTACTATTTAGGAGTTATGGCCATAGCTTAGGCTTAGTTCTTGCAAAGGAGAGCTACGGGTAGAATACACGGGTTCTTCCCAGCGCATTTTAGGAAAGTTGGGATGTACACGGGCATCCTTACGAGCTATAATGACTGGTCCATAAAGTTAAGAAGATGGTTAAAAGAAGGAATTTGGGTAATAATATGATAAGATAAGTATTATACGGGATGGATATGATTATGTATGTATTAACATATCTATGTGAATGTATGATATTTGTGTATTGTATAAGTATGATGTGTTAAGTCTTCCGCTGTGTACGTCTGGTAAGTATGTATTTAAGTACGTATTTATGTATGTAACCATGTATGTATATATGTATGTATATGTTGGTATCCCTATATGTATTCTACAGGTATTTGTATACGTATTTTGTACGTATTCGTATGTATTTCTATACGTATTTCGCAGGTACTTTATACGTATATGTACGTATTCCGTATGTATTTTTATACGTATTTCGTATCTATTTTTATACGTATTCCGTATGTATTTTTATACGTATTTCGTATGTATTTTTATACGTATTTTCATGTATTTTTGTATAATTTTCTTGGTTAATTCTATGATATTATACGGTTAATGGTCTCTCATTTAAGCGGGACAGCTTAGTTACTCGCCACTGACGGTGAACCCCCCCCCCAATTTCAGGTGATGATGCAGACGCATAAGTGGGCTTACGTTTGGTTCGGGTTGTGTGTTGATGTGATCAGTAGAGTGAACCCGGAGTCTAGTATATGTTTTCTTTTATTTATTGATTAGTTTTTCCCCGCCTGTTGGGAAGGAACAGTAGTATTATGTATTTTGGTATTATTCATGGACTTTTGGGATTTTATTTCTATTTATTAGTTAATAAAAGGATTATCGAACTTTATTATTATTGTTGTTAATAAGTTTTATGTTTGGTAATGATCCATTTGTCGATTTCCTTCGTAAATCGACAGTATAGAAAAGTCGGATCATTACAGAATAGTAGTAGGGAATTCGAGGAAAAGAAAAACCTTCCTCTGTTTAATGAAAATTGGGGGGTTTTATAGGAAAAGATAGCAGCGTTTTATTAGGAAAGTCGCTAGCAGATTAGCGCGTTTATGAAATAAACGCTGATATGTCAGCGTAAAATATTAGGACGCGCTAACATGATCAGAGTAAATTTCCAAAACACGCTGATTTGCTAGCGTGTCGAATCAAAATACGCTCAAATAATAGAAAAGAAATCAATTAATGAGGAAACAAATCAGCGAAAAATCAAGAATTAACGCTGAATAATCTGCGTAGTATATTATCTTGCGCTAGCTGTATCAGCGTATGAAATATATCAACGCTGATTGATCAGCGTATTCTAGTTGGACGCGCTGATTGGTCAGCGTATCTGTAATAACCCGAAATTTAGGGCCAGAAAATTTCGCGGTTAATTAATGTTATTTTATTATTCTTAGTCCAAAGGGCCCGTTTATTTGGACTGTTTATTTTTATTTCACTACCTTATCCTGAAATTGGGCCTATGACCCAACTTCCTCCCTTCTCTTGGCCGGCCCCTTATGGATGGCCAATGTTATATTTCCTTTTTAATTTATTATTAATTAATTAATTAATTTTATTATTTATTTAATTAATCATACTTTAATCATGATTTGAATTTGTAAAACCTAATTCAACTATATTTCCCTAGTCTCCCTAATTCACTCCACACACCCTATTATTTCTCCCTCTCTTCTCTTCCTAATTCACGGCCCCCCTAGGGTTTCTTTTTAAATTTTGATTCTTTTGTTCTTTATGTATAAATAGGGAACAAGCTCATAACCTATTTTCCTTTTACATACATTTCTATACAACTCTAACTCTCAAAAGAACCCTAAAATTTCCCCCTCTTGGCCGTGTGGTATTCGAATCCCATAGGAGGATTTTTCCTTGTTTTCCTTCCTAATTCAGGTAACTAGACTTTTCTTCTTAAATTTGGTACAAGTTAGTCATATAATTAATTAGGATTAATCATGAAAATTAATAGAATTAGTACCATGTTAGGCTATGAATGTCGAGTAGTATTATGTGGATTGTTATGTTGATTTCTTGAATTCTTGATGTATCTTTATGAATCTTCAATAGTTTTATTAAATTTTATGCATGAATTAATTTATTTAATTATATATTTATATTGAATAATTGTATGATAAACTATTGAATCTTGTTCTTGAATATATTGATGATTGTCGAGTGATATGATGAGGTTTATGATGATTTTTATGATAATTCTTGAATTAATATTGATAATCTTTGATTTAATCTTGAATTTAATTATGTTATTGTTAAATCTTGAATTTAATTATGTTATTGTTAAATCTTGAATTAAATCTTGATGTAGTTTAATTGCCCTAAAAGCCGTGTGGTTATATGAATAGAAAGAATTAATTTTAATTTTTTTTTAGTTCAATCTTGATGATTTAATGTTTAAAGCATGATTTAATTGCTTATTATTAAGTTTTATGATTAATTATTGATAATTGTATTTAGTTAATTGAAAGTATAATTCTTGGTATTTTTGTCATGAAATGTCGAGTGATATAGAAGGAGAAAAATAGGATTTTTATCATGTTTTAAGTTATATTTGTTGCTAAATGATTCATTTAATTTTTTATATGAATAATTTATGAATTTATTTAATTATTATTTTATTGATGAGAATGTCGAGTGGTCTAAGTAGGTTTTGATCAATTTTGGTTTAATTTTTGACTTATAATAATATTAGAAGGTAATTTTAGGAATTAATATAATTAAAGAAATTAAAAGGAATTAATAGGGATAAGTTGTAATATGAAGGAAAGTAACAATATGATAAAAAGGAAAGTTATAAGATGATATGAACTAGTGGTCTCAAGATGGCCTTTAGAAAAGATGATATGAACTAGTGGTCTCAAGATGGCCTTTAGAAAAGATGTTGTGAATTAGTGGTCTCACGATGGCCTTTAGAAAAGACAAGATACGATACGGACGCCCATTTGATGATACACGAGTCATCAGATCGGGTTAAGTCGAAGTCACTGCCCTACCGCGGTCTCTGGGCAGTTCTGGATCTTAAGATATGTAGTCGTCTAAGTAGTAGTACACGAGCTGCTATTTAGGGGTTATGGCCATAGCTTAGGCTTAGTTCCTACAAAGGAGGGCTACGGGTTGAATACACGAGTTCACCCCGGCATGTTTTAGGAAAGTTGAGGTGCACACGGGATCCTCAACGAGCATAATGACCGGTCCAATAAGATCGTTAAAAGAAGGGTTTTTGGGTAAAATGTGACAAGATAAGTATTTCACGGGAAGGATTCTGTTATACGTGTTATGTGTATTTTTTTCGTGTAATATGTATTAATTTACGAAAATATTAAGTCTTCCGCTGTGTACGTATGTTGTCTGTATTTCTGTACGTATTGTATCCGTATGTTGTCTGTATTCCTGTACGTATTGTATCCGTATGTAGCCTGTATTTCTATATGTATTTGTGTCTGTACTTTATACGTATATTATATGTATTTCTAACCGTATTTTGCAGGTATTTTATACGTATATTGTATGTATTTCTAACCGTATTTTGCAGGTAATTTATACGTATTGTAATCGTATTTTAAAACGTATTTGTATACGTATCTTCTACGTATTTTTATACGTATTTTTATACATATTTTTCTACGTATTTTTGTACGTATTCCGCATGTATTTTCGTACGTATTTCCATGTGTTTTTACATGATTTTCTTGGTTGATTCTATGCTATTATGCGATTAGCGGTCCCTCATTTAAGCGGGACAGCCTAGTTACTCGCCACTGACGGTGGACCCCCCCCCCCAATTCAGGTGATGATGCTGAGACTTAGAATGGTCTTGCGTTGGCTCGGGCTGTGTGTTTTAGAGTTGATTAGAGTAACCATAGTCTGTCTTGAGTTATTTCTTTTGTTCATTAGTTAGCTGTTCCCAGCCTGTTGGGAAAGAACACTATTATTATGTATTTGGGTATTATTTTTTAGACATTTTGGGATTTTATCTTCACTTTTTAATTAATAAAAAGATTATTGATCATTATTATTAATATTATTTCTAAGTTTTATGTTTGGTAACGATCCATTTGTCGATTTCCTTCGTAAATCGACAGTCTTTAAAAGTCGAGACGTTACATTTGGTATCAGAGCATAGGTTAAGACTCTAAAGTTACTTCTTCATAAGTAGCTTGAAAGACGAGTGCTTTATGAATCACGAGTGAAACTTAGCCTAAAATGGAAACCTTAGCGAGCGAAGCCATGGGTAGAAGCCAGGGATAAGATATTTTATTACTTTCTGCGTTCTTTTACGTCATTACGTGCTTATGTGTGCTTAATAACTTGAATCATTGGTTACAGTATGTCGACTCCAAGACCCAATTTTCGACTCCGACGCCGGCACCTGGAAGATGCTATTCTCACGTTAGCACAGAGGAGTGCTCAACCTCAGAACAATCAGTCGTCCTTCGATCGGGTTGCACGTCTTCGTCCGCCGGTATATGATGGGACAGCAGACCCGACTGTTCTCGAGAACTGGATTCGAGAAATGCGGAAGATGTTTGATGCCCTATCATGTTCTGAGCGGGAAAGAGTTCCGATTGCGACCTTTTACCTAAAGGGCGAAGCCGACAATTGGTGGAGTACATTGTGGGCCAACCCTGAGACAGACCTAGATCTAAGTTGGGAGGACTTCACTAAGAAAGTCCAAGACCGGTTCTATCCTGATGAATTGAAATGGCAGAAGCAAGAAGAGTTCCTCTCTTTCACCCAAGGCAGCATGTCCGTCCAAGCCTACACGGACAAGTTCACAGAGCTCTCTCGGTTTTCAACTGCAGTCATACCTTCTGAAGCTGAGCGAGTCAAGAGGTACATCAAGAAGATGGATTCCCGCATCCGGTTCATGTGGTCAGTAGCAGAGTGAAAACCTTCCAGGAGGCGTACGAGGTAGCTCTAGAGGTTCAGGCATCGGTTTCTGATGATGACACAGCCAAAAAGAGGGTTGCTTCGGTTCCTCCTCCAGCACCAGCTAAGAAGACCCGGTTCGAGTCTACTCCGAAGCCTCAGCAGAGTGCTCGACCAGCTTCAAGTCAGGGCCCGAGAATCTGTCAAGGCTGCAAGAAAGAGTTTCACCCGGGTAAGAAGTGTGATGGGACACCGATTGTATGCTTCGATTGCGGTCAAGAAGGTCACAAGTTAATATTCTGTCCTAAGAAGCGTCTAGCAACAACAACTAGCCAAGCACCGGTTAGAAACAGGATCTTCTGTATGACTCAGGAGGAGGCTGATGCTCAGCCAGATGTGGTCACGGGTACTTTCCTTGTCCATAATATTGATGCCTATGTTTTACTTGATACGGGTGCTACTGTGTCTTTTGTTGCTAGATCTTTCATTGTAAAAGCTAACCTGACTGGAGAGTCTCCTGTCAAATCTGTAATAACTCTTCCTTCGGGAGAGGATTTTGCCTGTCATCGGGAATACAAAAATGTTCCCATTGTGATCTCGGGGGTACGGTTCGAAGCTGATTTGAAGGAGTTCCTTATGATCGAGTTCGATGTGATCTTAGGAATGGATTGGCTGGCGAGGTATCAGGCGACTGTTCGATGTCAAGATCAAGCTATCACTTTGCGCGGTCCCAACGCAAAGAGAGTGACCCATGTCGGGAAGCCCATGGGAAAGGGTGTGAAGATAGTTTCTGCAATGAAGATGCGCAGTCTGCAGCGCAAGGGTGAGACTGCAACGACCCGGCTCGCTTAAATCGGCGCGGAAGAAACCGACGAGTCGAATAGTTATAAACTACAACTCAAATACTTAAGAAATTAAACTAATTCCTCGAAAATATTATTAATCAATCCAAAACGTACAAATACCCACAAGTTTGTACATACTAGTCCAAAAGTCAACTAAAAATACTAGAATACAAGTAACTTCAACCACACGTCAGACTCTAATCAACATAAAAAGAGTCCAACAATAACGTATAAAGTCTATACAATACGCCAATACTATCTATAAACAACAGAAATAGAAAATACATCAAATAACAGAAATAGTAAACGTCGCTCGCCCAACCCAAAGCTAAGCAAGAGTATCGTCATCAGAAATACCTGAAAAACATACAACAGTCCACCATCAGTGGCGAGTAACATAACTGACTCACCCTAATGGGAATACACATGCACATAGCATAAATCAAATAAACAACATCAAATCAACAACCAGAGTACAAGATCAACCCACACGTGAACTCGACTCAAACCAACTTAATCAACTATCTTTGGCGCAATCATTCATATACTAGACCGGACTGTGCTCGTACGAACGCATCTTACGCGATCGAACTTTCTACTATGCTCGGATTTGAGAATCTTACTCCCAAACCCCATGAAACCAATCTTACTGGAAATCCATGTCCCGTGAAACCAATCTTACTGGAAATTCAAAGGATCACATAGTATGACTCCAACTATCCCAATACCGCGGATGGAATAGGGGCAACGTCTTAACCTTTAAAAACAAAGAATCTTACTCTAAGTTTTAGGCGTCTAGAAATGAAATCAAGCTAACTTTATTAATCAATTATTTAATCATCTTATTATCTCAACATAACTAAATTAAGTTCAAGAATTGTCTCTATGCCTTGATTCTTGAGAATAACTAGTTAAAACATCGAAGTTATACTCAAGATTGCCTTTACGCCTTGATCTTGAGCCTAACCAACCATAATCCATTATTCATTAACCATTCTTTAATCATATTAGACACAATCTTTAACTTCCTTTAACTTTTAAACCCTTTCTTTAACTTTCAAGATTCAACCAAGAACTCATAAAGACTCATCAAGAACTCAAAGAACTCATAAAGAACTCATTCAAGATTCAAGATCTTCAATCAAGATTCAAGAACTCAATCAAGAACTCATCCAAACTCAAACAATCCACACGCATAACCATCAAGTTCCATTCGAAAATCACCATTAAACTTATCCAAAATTCATCAAACTTTAACATAATAATCATGATCATAAAGCAACATATAAACAATCATAAAATCCATCATCAAAACATCATATAAACCATATAAAAATCAGAATATCAACCATACATAAAACCATAGATAATCATCATCAAACAACCCAAACATGCATCTAATCTATACTATAAACATAGTATACCAACAAGGTTGAGAAAGTATGTTACCTTATTGAAGATAACACACAAAATAATGCAAAAAGTTGCTGCCCGGAACAAGACACACACGACCAAGCAACACGGCTAACCCACACACTTGCACCACCACACGGCTAGACCACGAACACCTCTGCCCAGTCAGCACGGCCACCACTGCCGCCCCACTGCACGGCTGCCCACGGTGGCAAAACTTCCACACGCACGCACGGCTGCTGCACACACGGCCAATACTCGGACCACGAACACGATCAACCCCACGAACAAGCACCCAAACTCAACCCGATCTAGTGAACTCGAATGAAATGAATGTGTTTGATATTGTGTTTGAACACTTAAAGATCAATAGAGTTTGAATCTTTAAGTTTGGAATTCAAAAGATGGATGAACAATTGGATGATGACCAATGCCAAAAATGGCGTGTGAACTAGAGAGCAAATGGGAGGGATTTGTGTTTGAATTTGATGGCAAGAGCTTTTGATGGCAAAATGAGCAAGGGCCTTACTAACTCTCCTATTTATAGAGTTAGTCAAGGTGTGAACACAAGGCAAGTGGCAAGCCTTGCCATGCCTTCTAAAAACCGGCCATGAGGGACAATTGGGCCTAAAATGGGCTCTCGTGCTCCATTGGGCTAATTTATAAAAACCGCATGATTGATCATGCACAAATCGATTTAGCCCAAAATATTAAATAATTAATTAGAAATTTAAATAAAAATTCTAATTAATTAAATAATAATTAAAATAAATAATAACAACTGCAAATAAAAATAATTCGAATTAAATCGAAATTATTCACATAAAGTAAAAATAAATAGTTCAACAATAAATTTGAACCAACACACAAATACACATAATTACACATAATTATCGGCAAAAATACCAATAAAAATCTGGGTCATTACAAAGACAGTGTACTTATGTCAAGTCAAGGATACGACCAAGGAAGAACAGTTGGAAGCCATTCCGGTGGTTTGTGACTATGCAGATGTGTTTCCGGAAGAGTTGCCAGGGATACCACAGGAACGGGAAGTGGAATTCAACATCGATTTGGTGCCCGGAGCTGCTCCAATCTCAAAGGCTCCATATCGTATGGCTCCTGCAGAGTTGAAGGAGTTGAAGATCTAGTTGCAGGATCTGATCGACAAGGGTTTCATAAGGCCCAATGTGTCTCCTTGGGATGCTCCGGTATTGTTCGTCAAGAAGAAAGATGGCAGCATGCGATTATGTATAGATTACCGGGAACTTAACAAGGTGACTATCAAGAACAAGTATGCTTTGCCCAGGATTGAAGATTTGTTTGATCAGTTGAAGGGAGCCATTGTATTCTCTAAGATTGATCTCAGGTCGGGGTATCATCAGATTCCAGTGAAGCCGGAAGATATACCGAAGACCGCGTTTCGCACTAGGTGCGGGCACTATGAATTTGAGGTAATGCCGTTCGGTTTGACCAATGCTCCTGCTGTTTTCATGGATCAGATGAACTGGACTTTTCATCATCTCTTGGATGTGTGTGTGGTGGTGTTCATCGACGATATTCTTATCTATTCGAAGAGTGAACAAGAGCACACTCAACATTTACGTCTGGTGCTAGATGCCTTACGGGCTCAGAAGTAGTTCGCGAAGTTGTCTAAGTGCGAGTTTTGGCTCAAGGAAGTAGCCTTTCTAGGGCATGTGATCAATGCGGACGGTGTCAAGGTAGATCCAGCCAAGGTTAAGGCGGTTGTGGGTTGGCACGGTCCTAAGAATGTGGCTGAAGTTCGAAGTTTTCTTCGCCTAGCAGGTAATTTGAAGTATTTAATATAGCTATTATATTGTCTATGCATGAATACTTACCTGTGAAATTTTCTGTATCAGGTTACTATCGGAGATTTGTGAAAGATTTCTCCAAGGTAGCAGCACCTATGACCAAATTATTACACAAGGATTGCAAGTACGTGTGGACCGATCAGTGTGAAGAAGCTTTCCAAGCCCTCAAACAGAGTCTTGCGTCTGCACCGGTTCTTGCATTGCCGAATGAAGGTGTGGGTTATGAAGTCTACAGTGATGCGTCCAGGAAGGGTCTAGGTTGTGTTCTGATGCAAGAAGGTAGGGTGATTGCATATGCTTCAAGACAACTCAAGGTTCATGAGCAGAACTATCCTACTCACGACTTAGAGTTGGCAGCTGTAGTGTTCGCTCTAAAGATTTGGCGACATTATCTCTATGGAGCTACTTGCAAGCTGTTCACCGGTCATAAAAGCTTAAGGTACATCTTCACTCAGAAGGAGCTCAACATGAGGCAGCGACGATGGCTCGAGTTGATCAAGGACTACAACCTCTCAGTTGACTATTGTGAAGGGGAGGCCAACAGGGTAGCAGATGCCCTTAGTCGTAAGGATCACCATTCACTTAATAGGGTGGCGGTTTCACCTAAGGAAATCTGCACTGATCTTCGCAGGATGGAGATTGAGATGGTAGTGCCGGGTAGTGCACGAGTCTATCTTGGTGCTATGAGTGTTGAACCCAGTTTGTACCAGGAGTTACAGGAGAGTCAGAGGGAAGACCCGCAGCTCAAGAAAATTCGTGAAGCCAAACTTCAAGGCAAGGCAGAAGACTTCACGATTGATTCAGACGGTAGTATGAAGTTCCGTAACAGGTAATGGAGTTAAATGTTATAGTAAGCTGTTTTCACCTAATGGATACTGATTTTTGCTCCATAACAGGTGGTGTGTGCCCCAGAGTTCGAGGTTGAGGAACCGGATCATGGAAGAAGCTCACAATACTCCTTATTCGCTGCATAAGGCGGTGGGAAACTCTACAAGGACCTGAAGGAATATTTTTGGTGGCCAAGGATGAAGCAAGATGTCGCGGACTTCGTTGCACGGTGTCTTACTTGCCAGAAAGTTAAGATTGAGCACCAAAGACCAGGTGGACTGTTGAAGCCGTTGCCGATACCCACATGGAAGTTTGATTCCATATCTATGGATTTTGTGGTAGGCTTACCTACGACATCCACGGGTTTGGATATTGTTTGGGTTATCGTGGATCGTTTGACTAAGGTCGTCCGATTCATTCCGATGAAGATAACTTGGTCGATGGAGAAGATGGTGGAAGCTTACTCGAGGGAGATCATATGGTTACATGGTGTGCCTAAGGATATCGTGTCTGACCGAGATCCCCGATTTTTATCGCGGTTCTGGAAGTCGTTGCAAGAGGCTTTTGGAACTAAGCTTAATTTGAGTACAGCTTTTCACACCGCTACGGATGGACAGACGGAACAGACCATCCAGACGCTAGAGGATATGCTACGGGCTTGTGCGTTAGATTTCTAGCAGACTTGGGTTAAACCTTTGAACTTGGTGGAGTTTTCGTACAACAACAGCTATCATGCTAGTATCAAGATGGCTCCTTATGAGGCGTTATATGGGCGCAAGTGTCACAGCCCTACTTGTTGGAGTGACATCAGCGATGCTTTGGTGATTGGTCCTGATCATATCAAGGACATGGTGGAGCAGGTGAAGATCATCAGGGCAAGGTTGCAGGCAGCTCAGAGTCGGAAAAAGTCTTATGTTGATCGTCGTCGGAAGCCGTTGGAGTTCCAGGTTGGGGATAAAGTGTTGCTGAAAGTATCTGCGATGAAAGGTGTGGTTCAATTTGGCCAGAAGGTAAGCTTAGACCCAAGTACGTAGGGCCATATGAGATTCTGGAGCGGGTCGGAGAGGTTGCTTATCGGTTGGTGTTGCCTCCGGATCTATCGAGGGTTCATGATGTATTCCATGTGTCTCAGCTACGGAAATACGTGAATGATCCTTCTCACATTATTCCGATGGAGTTGTCAGAGATTGAGCCGAACTTGACCTTTGAAGAAAGGCTAGTGCAGATTTTGGACCGCCAGGATCGGAGGTTGCGACGTAAGGTGGTACCTTCGGTTAAGGTACTCTGGCGTAGCCAGAAGTTCGAGGAGGCTACTTGGGAGACGGAAGCTTCCATGAGGGATAGGTATCCCGAGCTTTTCGAAGCAGGTACGAAGTTGGTTTAATTGCTTGTTTGGTCTGTTTTGTTTTGTTTGTTTGTATGCATCCGTGTATGTATTGAGCTTCATTAAGTAAATTTCGAGGTCGAAATTTATTTAAGGAGGGGTGACTGTAATAACCCGAAATTTAGGGCCAGAAAATTTCGCGGTTAATTAATGTTATTTTATTATTCTTAGTCCAAAGGGCCCGTTTATTTGGACTGTTTATTTTTATTTCACTACCTTATCCTGAAATTGGGCCTATGACCCAACTTCCTCCCTTCTCTTGGCCGGCCCCTTATGGATGGCCAAGGTTATATTTCCTTTTTGATTTATTATTAATTAATTAAGTAATTTTATTATTTATTTAATTAATCATACTTTAATCATGATTTGAATTTGTAAAACCTAATTCAACTATATTTCCCTAGTCTCCCTAATTCACTCCACACACCCTATTATTTCTCCCTCTCTTCTCTTCCTAATTCACGGCCCCCCTAGGGTTTCTTTTTAAATTTTGATTCTTTTGTTCTTTATGTATAAATAGGGAACAAGCTCATAACCTATTTTCCTTTTACATACATTTCTATACAACTCTAACTCTCAAAAGAACCCTAAAATTTCCCCCTCTTGGCCGTGTGGTATTCGAATCCCATAGGAGGATTTTTCCTTGTTTTCCTTCCTAATTCAGGTAACTAGACTTTTCTTCTTAAATTTGGTACAAGTTAGTCATATAATTAATTAGGATTAATCATGAAAATTAATAGAATTAGTACCATGTTAGGCTATGAATGTCGAGTAGTATTATGTGGATTGTTATGTTGATTTCTTGAATTCTTGATGTATCTTTATGAATCTTCAATAGTTTTATTAAATTTTATGCATGAATTAATTTATTTAATTATATATTTATATTGAATAATTGTATGATAAACTATTGAATCTTGTTCTTGAATATATTGATGATTGTCGAGTGATATGATGAGGTTTATGATGATTTTTATGATAATTCTTGAATTAATATTGATAATCTTTGATTTAATCTTGAATTTAATTATGTTATTGTTAAATCTTGAATTAAATCTTGATGTAGTTTAATTGCCCTAAAAGCCGTGTGGTTATATGAATAGAAAGAATTAATTTTAATTTTTTTTTAGTTCAATCTTGATGATTTAATGTTTAAAGCATGATTTAATTGCTTATTATTAAGTTTTATGATTAATTATTGATAATTGTATTTAGTTAATTGAAAGTATAATTCTTGGTATTTTTGTCATGAAATGTCGAGTGATATAGAAGGAGAAAAATAGGATTTTTATCATGTTTTAAGTTATATTTGTTGCTAAATGATTCATTTAATTGTTTATATGAATAATTGATGAATTTATTTAATTATTATTTTATTGATGAGAATGTCGAGTGGTCTAAGTAGGTTTTGATCAATTTTGGTTTAATTTTTGACTTATAATAATATTAGAAGGTAATTTTAGGAATTAATATAATTAAAGAAATTAAAAGGAATTAATAGGGATAAGTTGTAATATGAAGGAAAGTAACAATATGATAAAAAGGAAAGTTATAAGATGATATGAACTAGTGGTCTCAAGATGGCCTTTAGAAAAGATGATATGAACTAGTGGTCTCAAGATGGCCTTTAGAAAAGATGTTGTGAATTAGTGGTCTCACGATGGCCTTTAGAAAAGACAAGATACGATACGGACGCCCATTTGATGATACACGAGTCATCAGATCGGGTTAAGTCGAAGCCACTGCCCTACCGCGGTCTCTGGGCAGTTCTGGATCTTAAGATATGTAGTCGTCTAAGTAGTAGTACATGAGCTGCTATTTAGGGGTTATGGTCATAGCTTAGGCTTAGTTCCTGCAAAGGAGGGCTACGGGTTGAATACACGAGTTCACCCCGGCATGTGTTTAGGAAAGTTGAGGTGCACACGGGATCTTCAACGAGCATAATGACCGGTCCAATAAGATCGTTAAAAGTAGGGTTTTTGGGTAAAATGTGACAAGATAAGTATTTCACGGGAAGGATTCTGTTATACGTGTTATGTGTATTTTTTTCGTGTAATATGTATTAATTTACGAAAATATTAAGTCTTCCGCTGTGTACGTATGTCGTTTGTATTTCTGTACGTATTGTATCCGTATGTTGTCTGTATTCCTGTACGTATTGTATCCGTATGTAGCCTGTATTTCTATACGTATTTGTGTCTGTACTTTATACGTATATTGTATGTATTTCTAACCGTATTTTGCAGGTATTTTATACGTATATTGTATGTATTTCTAACCTTATTTTGCAGGTAATTTATACGTATTGTAATCGTATTTTATACGTATTTGTATACGTATCTTCTACGTATTTTTATACGTATTTTTCTACGTATTTTTATACGTATTTTTATACGTATTTTTGTACGTATTTTTGTACTCTACGGATAGAGAAATACATAGAGTTGAAATAAGAAATTGAAAGATTTCGTTGAAATTGTTCGTTTGGAAATTTCCCGAAAAGCTAATCATGAGTTCTTCTCTCCATCGGAACAACAGGATTGTTATGCTCATTACTAAACTTGTTGAAGAGATGAAATATAACCAAGGTATAACCTAATAATTTATTTCATTGAATTATTTATGTTTTTATAACAATTTACCATATATTTTCATAAAAAAATTATGTTTGTCTTAAACTTATTCATAAATTTTTTTAATGATATAAAATACGGAGTACATGAAAATACATATTGAATACATTTGCTCTCTTAATTGAAAGAGAAATAAAATTTTATGTTTCTTGTCTTGTTTAATATGGACAGATAAAAGAAAAAATAATTAAAAATGTTTTAATATTTTTAAAATTATATATTGTGCCTTATAAATCTCAAAATCTCATCTATATAATTTTAATAAATACCAAAATTGAAATTAGATCATGAAAAATTTGTCCAAAATTACAGTATATAAATGTCAAGTTTTGAAAAGAACAATCTAACAGTTTTTTTTTTTTTTTGAAAAGAAATTTTATCATTTATGTTTGTGGTATATCCTTCTAACCAAACAAAAAGCCATTTAGCAAATTCCTAAGAATTTGTATTTCCCTTGAAAATACACTCCAACCAAACGACCTCATAGAGTTGTTAAAATAACATTTCATTCCTACATGTAAGAGAAGGTAAAGGATTTAAATCAACGAATGGATTAGAAAAGAAAGAAAATGTTACTTCGTTTTTTAGCTTTTAATGTAAGTCTTCAATACTTTTGTTGTGTTTTTTTATATTGGGGAATTTCGATGAAGTTAGTTGGACTCTCGACACTCAATTGTGGTTAGATGGTCGGCATCTAAGGTAGCAGTTTGGTAAAAGTGGTGGTAATCTACTTGTTGGAGATAGCTGGTTAGGATAACGCTGATGGTGTTTTTACAATGGTCAAAGATGGTGACTCGGGAGAGCATAAAAAAAATGGGAAATACAATTCCTAAGGAACAAGGTTTATTTGAAGATAAAAATGGAGAATTTTAAAAATTAAATAGTATACAGAAAAAGAAAAAAAATGCAAAACAAACATTTATAAATACTGAATATATTTCTATTAATTGGGAAAAAAATGAATTTTTTATGTGTTTTAGTATGAAAAAAAGAGAAAAAATAATAAAAAAATGGTTTAATAAATAAATCAATATGGAAAACACTCCATACAAGTTAAAATTTAATTAAAAAAAGAAACAATGAAAACATAATCACTAGATACCAAAATGAAAAATGCATAATAAATTATTTTTGAGAAAGTATTGGGTCAGACCGTCTGACCAAACAATTTGGTCAGACGACTAACCCAATTAAACATAAAACAATACTCTCTCTGCATTCTCCTTCTTCTCCAACATCTGACCTTCTCCTTTTTGAATTCTCTTCATCATCATCAAATATTATTCGCAAACATTAGACCTAGATTAAATGGTTGAATGTCCTCTTGATTGCGTGATTCATCGAATATCCAATTCAACATCATCATCATCTTGCTTGCGTGATTCTGAAATTTTCCAATTCAACATCATTATCATTTTGGCGGTTGAAAAACTGGAACAGTCAGTTGTCATTGTTTTCAAAAAAAAAAAAGTTAGCTGCCAATAGCAACATGGTGACGAAGATGTAGATGATGATGATGTTCGAAGATGATTAAAACAGCAGAAGGTTGAGCCTTTCACTGTTTCATCCAAAAACAAAAATTCAATGCTCTTGATCGAAGATGGCGAATTCAATCATATCTGTTGTCTAGATGTTCTTCCTCTTATCGAGGTTTTTTTTTAATCCAAGTTAGTTCTTCTTTTGTCCAAGTTAGTCCTTGTTTATCCAGGTTTAACCAAATAAGTCCAAGTCTAAGCATATTTGTATTCAGCTTTAACAAAATACATCCAGGTTTAAAAATGTGTCCAAGTTTAATAAAAAAAAAGTCCAAGTTTAAGCAAATAAGTCCATGTGTAAGCATATGTGTGTCCATGTTTAACCAAATAAGTCCAGGTCTAAGCATATATGTATCCAGGTTTAACAAAATACATTTAAGTTTAAAGAATGTGTCTAGGTTTAATTAAAAAAAAGTCCAGGTTTAACCAAATAAGTCCAAGTGTAAACATATTTGTGTCCTTGTTTCACCAAATAAGCCCAGGTCTAAGCATATTTGTGTACAGGTTTAATAAAATACATCCAAGTTTAAAGAAAAATTTGAATCATCCAAGTTTTAAGACCTGGACAAAAAATTGAAATCATCTAGGTCACTTGTTCAACTTCTCCAAAAACAAAAAAAAAAAAATTAAAAATTGATTACATGTAGTTATATTACTCTAGGTGAATTTAAATTTACTCCAGGTCAAGTTTAATTCTTTCCAGGTCAAAATTTATTTTTCTGGTTAAATTTTTTTGCTACTGTCATTTTTGAAGCATTATTTCATGCAATTACAGCATGTGAATTTATTCCAAAGTTTGACCACACAATTGCTTTGCTGAAGTATTTTTGATCAAATATGAAGCATATAACACCTTTCTCAGTTCCTACCTTGATGATTCCACTTAAACATAGTCACACCCATAATATAAGTTCCTCCGTCTGATAGAGGTCAGACTTGTCTAACCCAATACCTTCTCATTATTTTTTTGACCTAAATGTCGTCGAAATTTTTTTTTGTCCAATTTGTTGCAAAAGGTATTGCTTTTTTTTTTTTTTTTACTAATTTGTCATCTGAAGATAACTTTTTTTTACCAATTTGTTATCTGAAGATAATTTTTTTTTACCAATTCGTCGTCCAAAACTATTTTTTTTTTTTTTTTGAAAAAGTTGTTTCATGTGCCCCCTAAGTTTGCTACATAGGGGAAATAACACTTTATTAAGAGTGTTTTAAAGGAAAATAGGGGTTAGGCTGAGTAGTTTTGTGTTTTTGTGTTTGTAATTAAGAGAAGTAACGTGTTAAATCACATGGACCACCACCTAAAAAAGAAACGTAAAATAATATCTTTGTCATTTTGTGTTTGTAATGAAGAAGAATTTTTTTTTTTTGTTTATTAGAGGTGACTATGTATTCCCTTTGACCTCTGTCTCATAATAAGTGCTCCAGATTGACTGGAGACACTATTCATATGATTACTTCAGATCTCTTTAATTTTATTCATACTATAAGGAAAAACAGAGTCATATCGGATCTCGTATGATTTGTCTCGATATGTACTTTCTAAATATATAATTTTTATAATTTTTTGTTAAATATAGCTCAAGATATTAATAGTTACATTTGTGTATCGGGTGATATGAAAAAGTAAATAGAAAAATTAATTTGGGACAAAAGAAGTAGTTAACTTTTTGGAGCAAATGTAGCAATCTTAAAGCACGGGTAACTATTTTATTTTTATCGATTATCGTATTAATTTTTTTTACAAAAAATTCGATTTCTGACAATGTTGAATAAAATTGGTTATACCTGAAAAAATACGGTATTAATGTACTAGTGACAAAACCCAAAAATATAAAAATCATCTAACCCTAGCGCAACATTTCACCGTAGCCCAAAAATCATCTCTCCGTTTATTTCACCCTTTCCTCTCCTTTCCTCTCCTCTTCTCTGTCGAACTAACTAACTGTGACTAGGTTGGGCGTGGTTTTTGTGGTACCTTTCCTCCATTAAAACAAGCAGATTTCCTCCATTAAAGCAAGCAGATTTCCTCCATTAAAGCAAGCAGAGTTTTGAGGTAAGATTGTTTTTCCCGTAGAATCAATTATACAATGAAGTTCATGCTTTGCTGGGTAATTTATTTTATCGCCAGATGGAAAATGAATTTCCAATCAAATATTGTTGATAGATTATGTATGTGCTGTGTGTAGACTACAAAATTGAAGGATTTCTTACTGGGCACAGGGCGGCCGCCCCTGTTGCCCTGGGTCAGGGACGGGCCTGGGTCTGAATTGGGTGAATGCTTGCTATGTTGCTGTCAATTTTTTTTGCCTGAATTGCTCTGACATTGTTGCTATGTCTTTGTTGCTCTATTAATTAGTTGGACAACTGTTGTGAATCAGACTGAGTCTTGAAACTACTGCAACACCATTTTAGTGAACGACCTCGTTACCATTTAAGAAACATGCCTAATTTTTGGTCATTTTTTTGTAAATGCTTATAGTATCTGTTATCTTTTTAGCTACATGTAAAGGAAATTACATATGGAATTTTCCCCTTCAAAACATTTCAAATTATAACAATATTTGTAGTGGAGGCTTGGAGGAAGTATTATTCAATGTTACAAAAATTATAATATTATGATTATGATATTGTTCCCTGTGTGTACAGTCTTGTGCTAAAGTAACTGCACAAGGGACATAAGTTTTCTAATTTTCAATATTAGTTGGATTAACCCGGAAAATAGGCAATTATCAGTGATGTTATCTAGGGTTAATACATTCAGTAGAATAGACATTGGAAAATAGCTTGGATAACTTGAAACAAATGGAGTACTAGACAATTAGACATCCTTCATGTCTTTTTTCTGAATATTATAGCATTTAATACATTATAATTGGAGATGACATATGATGACGGCTAATAATGTATTTGTAATGCAAAACATATATATATGTATATGCTAGTATTTGTCAAATTTAATAATGGGTAGTATTGGTATTTGCTCTCTTATTATTATTTGTTAAATGAAAACCATAAAAATTGTTGTTTGGAATGTTTTATTATGCTTTGTTAATTCTAACATGAGTTTTATTATGAATACGACTTCGTCAATGATGGTGATATTGAATATTATGGTAGTACAAGTGTTGACGAAGATGAGATATGCGAGTCGTTTTAATTTACGCGATTGTTTACGTTTTTGTTATGGATCAATTGTTTTGATTGTTTTATAAAGGTTTTATCTTAATGTTTGGCTAAATATTCCGTACCTCCAATTTTTAAATCTATGGTCCACCACTGATTTCTATGTTTATGAATATTTTTTTTTATTTATTAATTATTTTTTGCTGTAACTTTCGATTGTCAATGTTTTCCGTCTATTTGAATCTTATATCCATTACTTCTGCAACATTTTAGTGGATTCAAGTTGAGCCGACATGGAAGACATTGAGCAGCAAAACAGTGGTGATGAAGTCCCAAAACAGAGAACTAAACACAAGGGTAAACACGACAAGGATAAACCATGGGATGACCCAAGTATTGACCATTGGAAAGTTGAAAAGTTTGATCCTTCTTGGAATGATTCTGGCATGCTCGATGTTAGCTCTTTCTCTACTATCTTCCCACGATATCGAGGTTTCTTCTTCTTTACTTTTGGGTTCTATTTCAATTGGGTCTTGCTTCTTGTCATTCAATTTTACTGAGCGATGTTTTGATTACTGTGGTTGTTTGATGTTGATTTTTTTTGTCTTATGATTTTCAGAAAAATACTTGCAAGATGTTTGGCCAACAGTAAAAGCAGCGTTGCGTGAACATGGTGTTTCATGTGAGCTTAATTTGGTAGGTTTTTGTTCTTTTTTCTTCACAATAGGGAAAGCATATATTAACTTTAGGTGTGTGTATTTTGTATGTAAGATGTTTGTTTAGGTGGATGTATAATTCTCATGCTTGTCAAGGAATGATATTGCCTAGATTCAAGATATAGTTGACACTTGACGATGTTATGATGAATTGTTTAGAATATTTATAATTGTGTCACAATTGGATTTGATTAATTGATATAAGTGAATAGTGTGTGTGTTCTCTATTGGAGAATGCTAATAACTTATTCCCTTGCCCCTATCCTTTTTTCCAATTTTTGTGATGGTTTCTGGCACAAGTCTATGGAACTAATGTAATCAAGTGATATAATATAAAATTTGAAATAATTCGATTTTGTTTTTTCCCACATGGCATTTTTTGGGATAGTGATGAAAGTATAGTCTGAGATTTGTACCCAACAGAAATATAGAGAATGAAGTTTCTAAATCATGCAGAAATGTAAAAAACAATTTTGGACTTTCATGCTAAGGACGTGTGAAACAGCTAAGGACAAAGGGAGTAGCTGTATACTTGTATCACCAGTCGCCAAGAATCTTGATATGGTGTCATAGTGTTTGTTTGTTTTTGTTACTTTTGTTTATGTTGGACTATGTTGAGAACACTTAGAGGCTTAACCTTGCTCTTTTTGTAAAACAATTCTTGGTTTTCAGACTGAAGGAACAATGACTGTTACAACAACACGAAAAACAAGAGATCCATATATTATAGTGAAATCAAGGGACCTCATTAAACTTTTGTCAAGAAGTGTCCCTGCACCTCAGGTATGTCTTGAATTTATTGTGTAAGTCACCATGTTTTACTTTGTTCGTCTTCGTATCAGTTCAGATTCTTATTTGATGTTTATTCCTCTAAAAATAAAAAATGTTCTCCATTCTCCCTTTCATGCAGCCTCTACCTGCATTGGATTTATAGTTTTTGGTTTACGCTTTGATGTGGTTTGTTGTTTGTGTTAATGTCACAGGCAATCAAGATACTTGATGACGAAATGCAATGTGATATCATCAAGATCGGTAATTTGGTGAGAAATAAGGTATGTTTTGTTATTTAGAAGGTATATTACATTATCTGCAGTATTTTACACTCCCTTTTATGGGTGGGAGTTTGTCTATACATTGATATTTCTTTATCTATCTGATTATAACTTCTTATGGTGGAAATAAATAAAGGTGAAGTTCTCTTGGTTATAAAGTTTTGTTTACGTGTTTTTAGCTGGATTTGTAGTTGTTAGGCTTAAGCAAATTGTTTAGGAATTAAAAACTCGTCACAGAATTTTATGGTTGAAAATTCAATCTTATCAGAATAATTTTGACATGAAATTGTATAGGCTTATACTTTAATAGGGAACAATAATCAATCTCTTATATCTTAGCAATTTATTTTCGATTTTTGGCTATTTTAGAATGTTTGGTCATACCATGAAGCTATACATTTATGTTTTCTTATGCTTTTCCAAGGATTAGGGTATGATTGGCTGTAAGTGAGAATTTTATTTCAAGGAAGAAAATTACATACGATGTTGTTTAATATTTTGAGGTTTGTGGTAATGGTTTGGAAAGACATAGGTGCAATGTGCTTCATAAGACCATTGTATACGAGTTAGATAATGACCATTGCTTGGTTGTCAGGTCTCATTTTTTCCACCCGCACCCCCTTCTTGTCATAATGTTTGTATCGGTTAACTTTTTACAGTGGTTGAGAATTGTGTATAAGAACAATTAGAAGAAGCTTTCAGCGTAGTAGTGCAGTAATGACCATCTTTGGTACTTGGTAGATATACGCAGTGATGTATTTGTATATAATTTTGCAAAGAAACTATCATGTAATTATTTATGGTGATGAAACCTATTTCCAAATATGTGCTTAAATGGGAACATGATTTTTAATTAGGTTATCTCTAAAAACATATTGAAAGGTAGGAGAGAACATGATGCAAATTGTATTTCTACTGTAAGCACTCCATAATGACCTATGTTAAGGACTTGAAGGCCTGTATGGGTGATTAGCCCATGTTTTATTGTGAAGTTATATTTCTTGTCTTGATCCACAATGTGCATGGATACATTACTTTGGAAGGAAGCTTGATTTTTTTTTTTTGGCTAATTGCAGGCACGCTTTGTCAAACGACGTCAGCATCTTCTTGGTCCAAATAATTCTACCTTAAAGGTGTGTATGGGGATATTAGATTTAATTAAAAATTCATAGATAGTGAGTCGTGTAAGATTTTGATATTAATGAGGTGTTATGACTTATGAAGGACAAGTGCTTAACTCCATGTTTGGTATGCAATATGGAGGGGAAAGCAAAGGGAAGGGAGGTTAAAGGAGGAAGGGGAGGCGATAAAAAGGGAGGAGTGCTCCATTTTCCCTCCAATTCTCTCTAACTATGGAGGGATCATGGTTATCAAAGAGAGAGAGAGGAAAATGGATCTATTCCTCTCCCTCCCCTTCTCCCAAACTATTTCCCCAACAGGGAGATTGTTCTCCTTCCTTCTCTTCACCTTCCTTTCACTCCAATTCTTTCGAGCCAAATAATTCGTGAATTAGGAATATGCTTTTCTGTTTCAGTTAATCTTGATTTAGCATTTTCCTATTGATGCAGGCACTCGAAATCTTGACAGGTTGCTACATTCTTGTTCAGGTGTGCTTCCGGAACCTGCTGTTAATACTGGATATTCTTTTTTAGGAAAATTTTACTTTAGAAATCCCCAACTTGTATGGTTCTCTTGAAATAATGTAACTCTGGAGTGTATCTTCTCAAGAGGGTCAACATCTAATGATGCGAATTTAAAACAAAGTTGATTAGCATTTTTTTTACGTATAATTTGAAAAAGAATTCTTTCTCGATCCTTCTCCCTAACATATTTTCACTCCATACTAATAAATTTGAGCTAAAGAACATTTATTATATTTGATTATTCCGAATTATGCATAGTTGAGATGATTTATTATATATATGTTTCTTTTCACTACTGATAAGATATGATCTATGAATTCCTTTCATTTTCCCCTCCTTGTGGCTTCTGCAGGGCAACACAGTTTCAGCCATGGGATCTTTTAAAGGATTAAAACAAGTCAGGAAAATTGTAGAAGACTGCATACAAAACAAAATGCATCCAATATATCATATTAAGGTAAATACAAGTTGCAGTTTTTTTTTTTTTCTTTTGGGAATACACCTATCTTTTTTTTTTTTTTTTTTTTGGCAACGGGGAATACACCTATCATTAAGGTGATATACTCACTCTTGTCTAATTTCACTGGTAGATTCTAATGATGAAGAGGGAACTTGCAAAGGATCCCAACCTTGCAACTGAAAACTGGGACAGGTTTCTTCCACAATTCAAGAAGTATGAGAGTTTGGATCACTTTTGATAACATTAATTTTTTCATTCTTGTAGAAAGCGTGACCATTTCTCTTTCTCAATTATCTATTTTCTTCTTGTTGTGCTACAGGAAGAATGTTCAGAAAAAGAAAGGTAAAGGTAAGGAGAAGAAACCATATACGCCATTCCCACCTCCACAGCAGCCTAGTAAGGTGAGAGTTTATGATCTTTAACTCTATATAAATTCTCGGTCTTGTTTGATTGTGTCGTTCTTCCAAGTTTGAGGGAAAAAACCATCTTTTGATATTTTCTTTTCATGTGCATGTGCATTTCCCACCAACTTCCTTTAGGTTTAATGTAGAATACATCGTTTCTGTTTTTTAGCTCATGGCATTTTGAAATCTATGTTTGACATGAATTTTGGTTGGATGGCTGCATATGGTTGACATTTAAATACGGCCTTAATTTCTCTTTATTTTTATTCTGAGTGCCATTAACAAGCAAACTTTGTAGATTGACCAACAATTGGAGACTGGTGAGTACTTCTTGAGTGAGCAAAAGAAGTCGGCCAAGAAATGGCAAGATAAGGAGGAAAAGCAGGCTCAGAAATCAGCTGAAAACAAACGGAAAAGAGAGGCTGCCTATATTCCACCCGAGGTTTGGAAAATTACATTTTTGCCACTTCCTTTTTGGGGTCATCAAGAATTTGTTAGTTAATTCAAGGCCATTTTTGAGGCAAGAATTTAATTCATGGGCTATTACAGGAGCCTGTGATGCAAATCCATGACAGTGCAACAGATGCTAAAGGTGATGTGAATGCCATGGCACAGTCATTGAAGGTAATTAAGATGTGTGTCTAACCATAATGCTTCTTGCCACACTTGGTTTTGTTGGTTCTTAAAGACTTGTTATTTTGCAGCAAAAAGCAAAAGAATTTCGGAAGCAGAAAGCTGCTAAGAATGTGGACCCTCAACCTTATATTGCTAATGCTGAAGCACCGTCAAAGAAGAAGGTCAAAAGTTCCAAATCTTGATCCATGAAGAAAACTTAAAAGCTTCAAATTTTACACATTAGGTTGAGTAATCCATATTTGACCAATTTTGATCTTAGTGAGACATGACATTGCTATAGTTTGTTTAGTTACTTGAGTTAATTTAAATTGTAGAAATGTACGAAACCTGCTGACTTTTTCAGTTTTTATTTATTTATTTTTTTTAGGGTTTTTCTCACTACTACCCATGTGTTTTTGCATTTTCTCAAGTGTATCCACTTTTACCCAACTTTTTTAGAGGTACCCACCAGCTGATCCACCATTGGTCAACCATAACCTGCTTTGCATCATCACTAACGACGTTAGGTGAGAGTAATTATTACTTACTTTAATTAAGTTCAAATGCAATTAAAACATGAAAAATAAAAATAAGAGAGAATTAGGAACTGTTTTTTTGGACTGAATTTTGCTGAAATGAAATTTTATTATTTTTTTAATTTGAATATTTTTTTAATTTGAATATTTTTTATTTAAATTATAAATTATTTGAAAAACAATCCGATTAGCCCCGATTTGTGTTTCCGATTCGTCTCAAATTGCACTTATTTATGTATGTAAAGAAAATGCACTCTCAAGGTTTTACATGTCATTTTAACCCTAAGGTTAAAATTTGAAAAAAAAAAGTTTAGATTAGCCTCGATTTATGTTCCTAATTAATTCGTCTTGATTTTCGCCATTAATCTATGTGGGCCATTTTAAGACTTAAGCGCCAGATTTGATGCCGAAATTTGAAAAAATGACTCGATTAGCCCCGATTTATGTTCCTGATTTGCCTCGATTTGTGCGCATTAATTATGAGTAAAAATAATCTCTCTCAAGTTTTACAGACCAATTTAACCCTTATGGGTCAGATTAGCCCTGATTTGAAAATAATAACTAATGATGTTAGTATTGAGTTAGCAGTAATGACGTTCTAGCCAGAAAAGTCACTCGGAAACCGTCTTGAAAAAATTGGTCGGAAAATCGTCGCTGAAAAAATGTTGCCGGAAAAGTCGGAGAGAAAAACGATGATGAAAAATTAATAACAATAATAATAATAACAATAATAATAATTATTATATCAATAATAATAATAATAACAATAATAATAATAATAATAATAATAATAATATAAATAATAATACCAACTTAAGTTAACGTCGGTAACTTAAGTTAACGTTTCATCATTAAACTGAGTATATATCATTATCGATGATAAATTGATCGGTACCTCTGAGAAAGTTGAATAAAAGTGGCTACATCTGAGAAAATACAAAAACACATGAATACTAGTGAGAAAAAACCCTTTTTTTTATTTATAATAAATATGAATGAAAAACTGTGGATATTACTGTCCTTTTGGTGGTTGGACGAATTGTGGTAATGAAACAGAAATTTTTTCAAGTGGGACCAATACCATCAAGTGCTATTTCAAGACACCAGATTAGGGAAGACTATTGTCTGAGGGCTGAGGGCTGAGGGCTGAGGCCAATTATTGAGGTAACTAAGGCAAGTATATACATTGTTTTGGCTTCTATTGCACTGAGGTAACCTTTAGCATTAGCTCTAGTTTGCAAATAGTAGATAATCTTGCAACAAGCTTTGATATATGTTGCAGATGATCCAATTCGTCACCAAACATATCACTTTTTGACACTGGTTGCACTGAAGAGTCTAGTAAAAAAGTGACAAAAAGAGATCATAAAATTGATTATTAAGGTTTGTCAAACTATATGCATAAATGGAGATCTTAGCACGTGGGTTTCAGGTCAACATTTTCCTACTGTCTAAATGCCTAAAGTGGAATTCAACAATCCCGAGGGACGACAAGCTTCAAAAGGATAATACTTAGACACCAATGAGACTAACTTTTGTTTTGTAGGTACTGAGTAGTTTGATTTTTGTATTACAAAACTATTCGTTTTTATAGACTCAGTCAAAGTTGGGACTTCTATAGACACCTATAATTGTCCCCAACCTAGGCCAAAGACTATCGTATACTACGTAGCTACTAGTCCGACGATTCTGAACAAGTGTTATAATAAGTGCTTTAAAATTGCTCTGAATAAATGACCTTTAAAGTGCAAGGACCGTAAAAGCTCGATAATCACCACTAGGAAGTCGAAAGCGTTAGGATATTATAAATAATTTTTTCAAATTATTTATAATATTTCGGGCATTTTTAAAAATAATTTTCTTATTTTTCTCAAAATTAAAATACTTTTCCACAATTATTTAATTATGAAAATTATTTATTTTCCGAAAAGTTAATGAAAAGGCCACAAGAAACGAATATCAGAATTAACCACGCGCACGAGGGGACGTCATGGTTGTGCCGTTTGTGCGCTAGGGCGCACAAAGGTCGTGCCTTTTGTGTCCACACGCTCAAACACAACCGTGTTTGTGTGCCCAGGCGCACAGGCCATGCAGTGCACAGGCCGTGCACCTAGACGCACAAAAGCTCAGCTCAATGGCTTGAGCACCATAAATTGGAACCTTTATGATGAGCAAATGGCACCAATTCATATCCACAATTCCACTATTTAAATTCCCGACAATCAATCATCCTCTCTTCTTTTTAATTTTCGGTTCACCACATTGAACCTATGTCGAAATAATTCCTCAAAAAAAAAAATACAAAAACCTCATTATATACCTCAAACACTTTCAGAATCGTCGTTTGACATCGATATGCAAGGTATCTAATATAAGGCCGCCAACGACTTAATTTTTTAGTTTTTTTTACGTTATTTAAATTTCCTTTTGTATTGTTCAAATTGTAATTTTATTTTCCGCATCCTTGTTGTAACGACCCGACTTTTTAAACATGTCGATTTACGAAGGGAAATCGACAACGGATCATTACCAAAACAATTTAAACTATAAATTAGATTGTTCAATTAAAATTTAGTAACTTTTATTAAATTAACTAAACTATCATCCAAAAATCTGAGTAATTTCCAAAAGAAACGTAATTACATGAGTTATTATAAAACCGTCCCAACATGCTGAGATTATAAATAAATGAAATAATCATAAAGTCTAATTCAATTTACTAAGTAACCAAGGTTTACTAAGGTCCTCAGCCACTAAAAAGCCCATCCAGCGGAAGCCCGAATTAATCAGCCGCACCTTCACCTGAAACTGAGGGGGGGTCCACCGTCAGTGGCGAGTAACTAGGCTGTCCCGTTTAATCGAGGGACCGCTAAACACATAATATCATAGAATATCGCATGAAAACCATACAAAAACCTAATACATGCTATACAGAAGTCAACACGGGGTACGTATAAAAATACGTACAAAAATACGTATACAAATATGTACAAAATATGTATAAAAATACCTGCAGAAATACGGTTAGAATACGTAGAATCTACGTATAATGTACGTATACCATACGTATAATCATACCTGCAAAATACGGCTAGGAATACGTACAAAATACACGTATAACACACTCATACACTCATACATACATGCATACATACATACGTACATACTTACATACAATCTCATACGAATACAGAAGTACACAGCGGAAGACTTATACTATTCTCAATACATATCCTTATAACATTATACTCTTATAACCCAATCATCCCATTTCCTTTAAATCATAACCTACATCTTATGTTATACATCTTATGTCATATTACAATATGCATATCATATCTTATATTATTCATTAACTTATACTATATCTTATCGAACATGTCATTCATATCATATCTTATCATTCATATCATTCATATCATATCGTATCATTTCATATCATTCTTATCTTTCGATGGACCGGTCACTATAACTCGTTGTGGATCCCGTTTGCACCACAACTTTCCTAGAACATGTCGGGGTGGGCTCGTGTACCCAACCCGTAGCGGATCTCGTTTGCACCACTAAGCCTAAGCTATGGCCATAACCCCTAATAGCAGCTCGTGTACTACTACTAGACGACTACATATCCTAAGACCCAGAACTGCGCGGGGGAACTCGTGTGTTCGTCCCATTGAGCAGTGGCTTCGACTTAACCCAGTCTGACTACTCGAGTCATCAGGTGGGCGTCCTTATCTTATCTTATATTTCAAAGATTATATCTTATCTTATATCTTTCAATATTATATCTTATCTTATATCGGGAAATACTAGGTGGCCGTAATCGGAAATGAAATGTTCGAAGTCCCAGGAAAGAGAGGTGCGGCACGTATATTGGCCACCTTAAATACCAAGTCTTTCCTAGCCAGAAATCGAAACAATTCATATTCCTATTACTCTGTTTCCTTTCTTACCCTTTTAATATCTTATCGTATTTTATATAACTTATCCCTACTGATTCCTAATATTAATAATAATACTAATAATAATCGTAATATTAATATTATTAATAATAATACTCGTGTAATTGTAATAATAATAATAACAATATTATTATCTACCCCTTCCTGTTACAACTTATCCCTTTAACTGCAACTTTTATAATTAATTATTCCTAAAATATTATAAGTCAAAATTAAACAAAAAAAATTGACTAAATACTTTTAGGCCACTCGATAATTCTAGTTAAACAACTTTAATTAAATAAATTCATAAATTATTTTAATTAATCAATTAATCACTAAAATTACTTAAAACATGATAAAAATTCCATTTTTTTTATTCCTTTGTTCACTCGACATTTTTCACTCAAGAACACCAATTTTATCAATTAATTTAAATAACTACAATCAACAAGATTCAATTAATTAACCAAACAACAATAATAAAAATCATGTTTTTAACATAAAATCATCAAGATTGAATACAAAACAAGATCAAAAAATCATCTTTTTATTCTTCAAACCACTCGACACATTCAAAGAGCAAAACAAGATTTAATCTTCCTCCAAGAATTCGAAATAACTTGTTTTAATAATTTAATTACACTATTTTACACAATCTGATTTTTAAAGAATTAAATTAAGAACGACCCTTTAAAGGTCTCGATTAATCTGGAAATTTTAATGGAAGTTAAATATAGGTTCAAGGTTTAACATGCATAATTTTCGTCCAAAAATAATGCCATTTACTATTTTTAAGAGATTTTATAACTAAGAAATCAGATTAGGCTGAGATCAGTTTCGGATTTTTCTGCCATATCAAACGATCTTTAAAAATTACGAAAATTTAACACAAGCTGTAAAACACTATTACTTAAGTCTACCTAAAATTTCGTAGCCATACGATTTGATTAAGTATATTAATAAATTCGTAAACTAAATCTGGACAGTTTTACCGGTTTAAAAGATTAAATTTTTATAAGCAATAAAAGGACGAATTTCGCCATGAAATAAATCTTGATTAAAGATCAAACAGTAAAGAAGCTCCTAAAATTATTCTAAGTCACTCGACAAATTAGAACAACAATAACAAAAATATTCATGCAATTATTCATACAAAATACATAAATAAATAGATTAATTTATGCATAGAATACCTTAAAATAAAATCAAGAAATATCATATTCATAAAATTCATAAGCTTCGAAATAATTTAAACCTAATCATGATACTAATTCCTTTACAATTTTCATGCTTTTAATCCTAATTTACTATGTGTAAAACTTGTACCAAAATTAAACAAGATAGCGTAGTTACCTGATTACGCTTAAAATTCCAAGGAAAATCACCACTTGGGTGATAGGGGCTCACGGTTTGAGAGGAAAAGAAAGGGAAAATAGTATATTTTTTTTTTTGGAGTTCAAAGCTAATTTGCAAATAGGGACAAATAACAATTTTTATGCTAGTATATATAGAATAAGAAAGAAAGAAAAAAAAACAAATAAACCCTCACAATCCCCTTAGGGCTGCCGTGAGTGTAGAGGAAAAATAGGGGCAAGTTGAGTGAATTAGTTAGATTATTTTGGCTAGGTTTGAATAGGTTTAGGACTTTAAAATCTAATTTAATTAAATTAATTTATTTAATTAATCAATTTAAATAATCAATCAAAATAATCAAATGAAAATAATACTTGGCCCAAACAAGCAAGGACAACCGGCCAAGCATTAAAAAGGAGGGAGAATTGGGTCACTTGGCCCAATTTGAGGAAAAAGAGAACAGATTAAAATAAAACAGTCCAAATATAATGGGCCCTTTTGGACTTCGAATTAAATAAATAATTAGGAGAAAAAGAAAAAGAATAAAGCGGTCGTGCAACACCGATTCTAAGGAAATAATTGGGCTCGGGTTTTGGCAAGATAAAATGAAAAGGTTAAGGCTAGGCTCAAAATAAATAGATTGCTACACAAAATAATAATTAATTAAATAATAATCAATTAAATAGTTAATTAATTATACATTTAATTAATAAATAAAAATTTTAAAATATCCCAAAATTTCGGGGTATTACACTTGTACTCATGTAACAGCTCAAAAAATAGTGGGATATTAATTGATTTTCTCACCTAGATTTAAAATATTACGGACTAAATAAAGACTCGACAAATATAGAATCCAGACTAATTAGCAGAAACCTTTTTTTTTTTTTTGGAAAGTAAGTAAAATTCCATTAAAGCTCAAACACCAATACAACCTAAGTTCCTCAAGAGGAGGACGAACCAACTAGGTTGGACCTCCCAACCTCAAGAAGAACAAAAGAAACTAATTACATAACTTGTCAAACCAACCATGATCAACTCTAGACACTTTCTTTGGCCATAAACCTTTTTTAAAAGTTTTATTTATTTATTTATTTATTTCTGCATTTATATGTTTTAATCACTTAGATCTAGAAATAGTTTAGATTTATTTTTAGGCTTAATAATAAAAAGACCGGAAACAATGTGCAAACCACTCTAAATCAAGATTAGTTTTAGGTAAATCGGTTTTAGAACATAAAATTGACTAAATTCCAAGTGGTGACCTAAAACTAGGTTTATTTGAGCATTCAAGATAAATGAAAAACCTCCTAGTAATTCATATGTGTCATTAGGTATTTTAATCTGGAAAAATGAAATGTTATTTGGTTCAATAAAAATAAAATCATAAATGAAATCAAGTAAATGCCCTAGATGCGGGGTGACTTTGTAACCCACTTAGTCCTTAAGCTCGTCCCCGAATCCAGAACTGGTGACCAACCTATTCAATGGAGTCATTCAGGTCTTCGGACCATATGATTAATCGGGTTTCGAGTAGCCCTAATCAAATAAGGCACGATGGCGATTTCTTTAATTGAGTATCCATACTCATCCCCCAAAGCCAAAGCATAATCACCCTATGCTACAAAAGTGGACAATTCCACATGTCCCACACCCTTTGACTACAAACGAAACAATGTTATTATCTTTATTTGCTGAAAAAATAGATAAAAGCAGTAAAGTTCAATAAATATTTATTCAATAAATTAAATGTCTAAGGCGGCACGCAAGCCGATGATTTCAGTGTTACAAAAACAAAAAAAAAAATATAATAATAATAATAAAGCAATCATTCAGTCCATCTTCCTTCTTGGACTCTTTGATGTCGTGCTTCCACACCCACTGCTTCTTAGCCTTCTCCTCAGCCGCAATCCTTTCCTTCTTCCATGTGTCAGTCCTCGGCCTCTTCTTCACAACTTCAGAACGAACCAAAGGAAGCCTCTCCAACCTATCCCACACGGGAACCTTACTAGGACCAAGTCTGTCCTTCACAGATCCAACGACAGACTTGACCCTCGAAGGCTCACTCTTTCAACCCTCTCAGCCTTGCTCGCCTCGACCCGGGCAGGACTAGAGTCAGTAGTCATCCAGATTAGATAATATCTAGAAACTCCCTCAAACTGCTAAGCTAAAGGGGTCACAAGTGTCCTAGGCCGCTTTCCCCAATCCTTCTCCCAGTTTTGAACAATGCCTAGCACCATGGGTTTCTCCTTTGGCTGGGTGAAGTCAAATTTCGGAATCACCTGTCTCATCTCGAACTGCCTCATGACTTAGAAGGTACAATTGAAATTCTGCACTGATGGACTGAAAACCCTAACATAGGGCGACCTCTCAGAACATACCATCTCCTTGATGTTCAAACATGGACCGACCCACCTTATCTTAGTCTTCCTATTTGCAAAGGCGAGGGCCCACATGCAAAGTCTCCAGTTTAAGAGCCCTCTTACGAGTAAAAAAACCCTTCGGTGTGTACTTCTCTGGGTTAGCTGGGGGCTCGATAAGGTTAAGCCTCTCACTAAGCCATATCTACAGACAAACCAGGTGTCATTACTTTTAAAAAAACGTGCCGAAAGAGAAAGTTTTGTGGAAAGGAAAGAAGAAAGTTTTACCTGTAAAAGACATGGACAACTAGTAACCGAAGTGTGAGGGTCCCGCTTGAGACGATCAAAGGCTAGGAAAATCTCGCCCGAACACAAAGGCATTGGAGTCCTACCCTCCATGAACTACTCCACTATACTGGTCAAGGACGCATGCCCCATGGATGGACCACTCCCCACAAACAATAACCGAGCAAAGAGGCACAAGACAACAACCCGATTACGGAATACAACACTATTGCTCTCCTGAAATGCTCGACCAGAGCGGCCAACTCTATTGCTCTCCCATGCACTATCTCCCTAATGGCTCAAGAATCAAGGCCAAGAAAACGCTCGTATTCTCGATAAAAATAATCGAAAATATTGGGTAGGCAGGGTGACACAGTACATGAGAGACGAACAACGGCACCCATCTCCTCGGGAAATGGAAATTTTTCTGTCCTAGAAACGGAAGACGTGTGTGCGGGTCTTAGAAACCCATGGCTGCATGAATTAGGTTCATGTCACGTTGAAAACTCCTCAACGAGAAAAGAATCTCACAACCTAATCTTTTAAGGGTGTGTTTGGTTGTGTCTTTTTTAATGGATTGGAATGGAGTTAGAATCCGTTCCATCTATTTTTTTTGTTTGGTTGAGCTTTTAAACTATGGAATCTCATACCCATGGGGTTCTAACTCCATTCCATACCCCTAGAATCCCATACCCACCTCCCCCCCTAAGATTCACAATCCAATCTTTTAATGAAGTTTAGAATCCATTCCAACCACAAAACCAAACAACTTTAAAATAGTATGGGTTTTAGAATCCATACCCATGTGGTATGAGATTCCATACCAATCCATTCCAACCACAAAACCAAACAACTTTAAAATAGTATGGGTTTTAGAATCCATACCCATGTGGTATGAGATTCCATACCAATCCATTCCAACCTAATGAACCAAGCACACCCTAAATATATCTCTCCTTTCCCGGACCAGTAGTCCAAACCACTTATTTAATGAACTCTCAAATTTCCACGCCATTTAGAATTTATGAAAAAAAATCAGAGAGATAGATAACAGATGAAATGAAGAGGATGTGCACCCATAAGTCAGACAAACAGGGCTTATAAAGCAAAAACATCAAAAAATTGCCCAAAAAAGCTCCCCCGTGCACCCCAGCGCATAGAGGGACACAACCTGTGCGCCCCAGCGAACAGAAGGACACAACCTGTGCACCCCAATGCATAGAGGGACGCAACCTGTGCACCCCAGTGCACAAAGGGACGCAACCTCTGTGCCCTAGTGGACACCATGTGCGCTCCAGTGTTTAAGTCATCAGCTTGTGCGCCCCAGCGCACACCATGTGCACTCCAATGCATGAGGGGTGCGCCCACACGCACACAGTCCCTCTCATATGCGTCCACACGCACCCCCAGAACCCATTTTTGCGACCCACCCTCCCATCCCTGATACTTTGAATTGAACGACCGTGATTTTGCTTGCTTTCAATTTTTATTTTTCTTTTTTCGGGGGGAGAGTCGGTACCCCTCCACAAGTCAAACTCGAGTCAAGTCAAAACACATGCATTACAAATAGGGTTGCATTTGCATTTGCATTCATACATCATAAAGTCTCATCAAAATCTAAAAATTAAAGTAACGCGAGACTCCACTGCCTCTCGAAGGAGGCAAATACAGGTACAACTTATTGGCATCTGAAGCCACCTAGTCGTACCAACCATGAAGCAAAACTATGAATTGTCGAAGCCGAACTCCTGCACAGTGGGCAAATCTACTGTTGTTGGCTGCGATAAGACGTCAGCATGTAGAGAAGGGCGGTAAAGCTCCTGCGATGATGACGACCCCTTCTGCTGCCTATCCCCCTGCTGGCTACCCTCCTCGGCATTCCTCTCGATTTGGCTCTCCGGCCTGACCAATGCTTGAGAAGCGACCGACTCACTGGCCTGCAACATAGACAAAAAAAGGATGAATAATTCTGTTGAGACAAAAAAGGGAGTAACCAAGCAAAAGGAAAATCCTTGCATTTGTGCAATTCTGACAGGAAGCCTTCAGCGCCATCCGCCGGACGTACTCCTTCGGCGAGTCCATCAGATCCAAGCCCTTCATCATGCCTGACCTAGGAACCTGTTCAGAAAAGAAACAAATAAATATGGTGAATTTACATCGAAGAAAAAACCAAATCAAATAATCCATCAAAGGACGAACAATCTCATCATGTGAAGACCAGCAGGAAAGGCAAGACACACAAAGCGTCGAGCCTCAAGGGCCATGTCAATAGTCTCCACCAGCTCACCTTCATTGTCCCAGAGGAATCTGTCAACAAAAGGGTATTTGTCGGCTCCACGAGCAACCTATAGAAAAAGAGGGAAAGTGAAAGTCACAATCAAAAGAGGCATCAAGTAAAAAAGGAAGAACATTCCTTATCGCAGCTACCAGTCGCACCAAAGAGGCTAGACGGGGCAGCAAACACTAACGCATCTCGACGAGAGTTCTCCAGTCAACACCTGGGCCCCCCATAGGCCATCTCAACTCCTAAGGACGTCCTTAGAGAGGTCACATCCATCATGGTGCTCGAGGGATTATGCGGCACCACGAACATGTAAGAGCTATGCTGACGCATGACTCGCTCCCCAAGATACCACACCACATTCTTGTCATCCTAGAAAGCACACCGGGATTGGGTCTTAGAAAAAAACTAGGCCCATGGAGGGAGGAGCATCCGCTACCCAGCCTAGGGCCTAAAGATGACCTACAATGAATAATTAAAAGTTCACGTCATTTCCCTATCCGCATGACCATATAAATGCGGATGAAAAGGGGAAAGGACAGTTACATCGTCGGCGCTAGCCCTCCTCAAAAGCGACCTGACCTCGTTCAGGCTGTACTTCCAGATGTTGTTTCTCTGATCCCGCCATGAAGTCATGAACGGAAAAGCCAAGGCGCCCAGGCGCATAGGCGCCAAAAATGGACGGTACTCGAAGGTCTAGATCTGTTGCGAAAAAAAGATACATACATACATATATATATATATATATATATATATATATATATATATATATATATATATATATATAAAGAGTCAGAAACATAAAAGGAAAAAGAAGGAAATCATGCAAGTCAAGAAGATTTACCCCCAGGATCCTCCAGCTACCTGCCAGACTCACGCTCAAAGAGTAATTGGCTTGCCGACAACAGGACCACATAGCCAGTATGAGAGAGGCGTAGCCCAAACCGCCCTAGCACACAGCTTATGCGCTCCAGCGCACAACACGTGCGTGCCAGCACACGTCTACCCCTATGTGGGGCCCATTTTCCTCCTTGACTCTATTTTCCCAATATTCCTATCGAAATGGGCTATTATCCGGAATCCGCGGGCAATCCTGCCAATTTTCAAAAGCACCAAAAATTACCAACATATCCCAAAGAGGTATACATCTCAGAAATTATCAATTTAACCCCGAAATTCAGATCAATTCATTCAGCAACTATCAGACATTTCCCTACGGCTAATACCTACATAACGTGGAAACATTACTCAGAAATTAACAAGCGGCCCATGACTGCCAGAAGCTTTAATACAACATCCTTAGACGATCATTGAGCATTTCTCGCTCTACGACGAAACAGCTAAAGCTGAAATATCTTCTCCAAAATATAATCAAACATTTCCCTACGACCAATACTTGCCTAAAGTGGAAATACAACTCGCACATATCTAGGCGATACCCAAAACATTTCTGTAACGACCCGCATTTTAGCAACGACGTTAATGGTGATAACGTCGTAAACAGGCAATTACCAATCGATTCGATAACGGAAAAATATAACTAGAACTCATGGAAAAAGGTAAATCAACTTATTATTAATGGATCCCAAAACCCAAATGAACAATTAACTAATTAATCCCAAAAATATAGTCCCACAACTTGAAAATAACTACAGCTACTAAACAGGAAAGGAAAACGGGGGCCTAGATTTCTCGTCCAACACTCATCCCGACTCTAGAATTCATTCTGCTCACCTGCAAAATGGAAATGGGGGGGGGGGTCCACCGTCAGTGGCGAGTAACTAGACTGTCCTACTTAGAAGTAGGACCACATTACATAAAACAATAGTTTTAGAACATAAGAAACAACAACGTTCACAAATTACAATAAATTCAACATCAGAGTTAGCAGCGGAAACATATCAATCATCAACAACATTATCAATCAAATCAGGCCAACGCATAAGTTTCAAGAAACAACGCGCACAAATCTCAAATGCATTACATACATAATAACAAGACCCCGCTCGGTCTACAACCGATAACATGACCAACAAATAACAGACTTGCCCCGCTCAGTTCATCACCGATGAACCGATAGACCCGCTCAGTTTATCACCGATAAACCGATAGACATGACTCGCTCGGTCTTCAACCGATAGACACGACCCGCTCGTTCTTCAACCGTTAGAGACGACACGACTCTGACCACAAACAATCACACAAGACTTACCCCGCTCAGTTCATCACTGATGAACCGATAGACCCGCTCAGTTTATCACCGATAAACCGATAGACTCAACTCGCTCGGTCTTCAACTGATAGACACGACTCGACTTTAACTAAGACTCAAAGGATGCCATTCAATATCATATCACGCAATTCACGCAACCTCAACCATCAAACAAGACTAAAACAAAATCAAAATCCAAACTTGACAATTCCTTTACACGCATAAGCCCATTCAAGATCATAATTCAAAAGTTCATCATGATTAAATAACAAAACAAGGAATAAAAATCAAGCCTTTGAATAAAATAATACACGCATAACAAGAAGGGAAAAATCAAGTCTTTGGACAACCAACTACACGCATGACATCAAGAAAACAAAGGAGGGCAAAATTGCAATCAAGATTATCAAGATTCAACATGAAGAATTGACAACATAGAAACAAGATTCAGGCTTTTACATTATACATATACACGCACATAATCATCCAAAGTCACGGTTCATAGCTTCATCAAGGGCTTCAAGAATTACTCCAAATCATCGAGTAAGATCATCAAATAATACATATAAGCTCTCAATATTCAAGATTAAACATAAGGAAACTCAAGCATAACATACATAAAACACTCGACAATCATGGTAAAGAAACAAACATTAGTTACACCATCTAATCCTATGATTCCATATAATCTAATCCTAATCCTAAGTAGAAGAGATCTACTTACCTTAGATTAATCAAGCAAGGTTCGAAACTTCTCCTGTTCCACTCGCCCACCTCACTCGTCTAAAGCCAAGCAACGCCCCCAAGGTTGGTGTTTTGATCAAGGTTAAGGGAAGTTTTGGTGTTTGAAAGATCTATGAAGTTTGTGTTTTGATTTGATGAAGTAAAAAAGCAAAGTTTGATTTTTTTTTTGAGAAAGCCGTGAAGGAAGAGGAGAGGGAAGAATGAAGTTGTTTTAGTTTCTTTTTGAGTTGTGAATAAATGATAGAAAGGTGTAAGCTTTAGGGGGTTTAAATAGATAGACTTACTAGATTTTAGGAGATGGGCTACTAAATAATAGGAAGGTTTTTAGGAAGTAACTTAAGGGAAAAATAAGGGAGGGGCCGGCCAAGGGGATGCAAGGCAAGGGATTTGGGCTAGATCAATTAAACAAAACTTAGTCTTTGGGCCCAAATCGGATGATTCGGACCTAAAGTGTAACGACTCACATTTTAGCAACGTTGTTTTCGAAGAAAACAACAACACGGATCATTAATAACCATAAACTTTTATTAACAATTTCATTAATGGCAGCGAAAGCTCAAAAATTAATTCATATTATTTAATTAAACCAATAATTAGTCCAAATTAAAGAAAAGTCCAAGTTCAAGTTTAACCATAAACCACTGAAATTCACTAATAATCTATTACAAAGGCTAGAGACATTATGGGATCACTATAATTCTTCTCTTGGTCCCAGCCCTTGCGTAACCCAGTCAGTCATCACGTGTACCTGAAAAGGAATTTTGGGGTCCATAGTCAGTGGGGAGTAATTAGATTGTTCTACTTAATCAGTAGAACACAATTAGGAACATAACAATTAGAACAGGTCAACAAAACAGTCAAACAAGTCAACAGGAATAGTCATACCAAGCTATTCAAATTCAAGTACGCAGCGGAAATCAATCATAACAGAAATGCTAATCCGTGACACAATCATATGCTCGTAGGGGAAACCTTAACTCTTCCCCAACTTTCCTTGTCTCATGCCGGTCAACCACGAGGGGTCATTTTCCCGCGCACTGGGATCCAAAACTGCCCCAAAACCGCAGAAGGGACAGTGGCTTCGACTATACCTATGTTCATGGCACTTTAGCCACTAGATAGGCGGTCACTTCATAGTTAATTATCTTTTCTAGTTCACAGTTTAACCTTTAATGACACGAATTGACCTCTAATCAATTCTAGTTCAACTTTAATGACTCAAAAATCTAGGCTATGCACGATTCACGACCCACACTAGCACACTACTATTCGATAATTCCCATACAAACATTAATACTATAATTCAACAAGTTCATACATCAAGGCATGTAATTTTCATAGTCCAACGATTATAAATCAATCATACACAAGAAATAGAAATCGAATCTTACCCTAACTTACCAATGATACACGGTCTTCAATATAATAATACCACAAGAATTCATCTTCATAGTTCAATTAAATCAACCATCAATTCAACATACACGCCTTAATTAATTAATTAAAAATAATTTCAAGAATGTAATCAAAATCTATTATGTTTATCAATTAAACAATAAAAACCAATCCTTTATATAAATTATGTCACTCGACTTTGTAAGAATAATATAACAAAATTTAATCTTTCCTTTTTAATTTAAATTATTAAGATTAAAACAATTAATTATACTAACTTAATAAAAATCCATACTTCAATTATTTAAATCAAGATTTTCGAACCAAAATTGTCATAGAAGACTAATCACACGGCCACTTTAATACTAGTTCAAGATTATGATTTTAAATTTCAAGATTCAAACTAAATAAAGAATCAATTCAAGAGAAGTCATCAAGATTATCAATGGAACAAGTTTATAGCAAAAAGATTAATTTTTGGATGGTGTCTTCACTCGAAAAATAGAGTAACACACGGCTAACACTCGACACATTCAATAGACATATTTCAATAATTTAATCTTCAAGTTTTATTGGCAAGAAACATAGAACATGCATAAATTTGTATCAAAGCACAAAATAAACTCATCAAAACTGTAATTGTATCACTCGGCTATCACACGAAATTTTCATCATGCACTTTCTTATGTTTCAAAACTAGTTCTATGCAATTCTAAGTAGTTCTTAATAGTTCTAAACCTATTCTAAATATTATATAACTAATTTATCCTAAAGATTAAGCAAAGCAATCTAATTACCTTGCTAGAAGATTGAAAGAACAAGGTTGATCGTGGGGTCTTGCTAGACGAGTGGCTTCACGGTCCTCTTTGTGTTTCTTTTGGCTTCTTGGTTCAGTCTTTGAAGGGTTGAATCTATGGAAACGTTTTTAGGATCTTTTGGTATAATATCTTGATTGATGATTAAGCAAGAAATTATATGAGTTGCTCCTTTGAGGGTTGGCCGTGTGTTTTTAGTATTATGAGGGGGTTGATGACTTCCTAAATTTTAGGAGGGAGTTTAGGAGAACAAAAGTAGGATTTTTGGATGGGGTCAAAATAGATGTAGTTTAGTAATTTAGGTTGAAAAATAAAATTAAACAATTACATGGGAATAACCCAATAGGGCCGTGAGGTGAGAGGGTGAGGGAAACATTGGGCTAGAGTTAGGACTTGATAAGGTAAAAGATTTGGGCTAAGGTTTAAGAATAGGCTCACTAAAATACTAGATTAATGATTAATTAAATAGTTAGTTAATTAATATATTTAATTAATTAAGAAAAATTTTAAAAAACCCAAAATTTTGGGGTATTACATAAAGGCTTAATTTTACACGAAATTTTACGGCCCGAAAATCCGGGTCGTTACAATTTCTCTATGGTAAAACACCTAAAGTAGACTTGTTATCTCAAGAATAACATTCTTCCCTACGGCTCGTTCTGCCTAAAGTGGAAAAAAAAGCCCCTAAGACACACCTCAGGTCATGGTTCAACAAAAATCCCCTGAGACACAATTCAGGTCACGACTCAACAAAAAGCCTTGAGACACAATCCAAGTCACGGTTCAGAAAAAAGCCCCTAAAACCCAATTTAAGTCAACGCTTTCTCTACGGCTCAAGCGCCTAAAGTAGAACTCAACAATCTCAAGGGACAACAAAATTCTGAAGGATAACACTCAGACGTTAATAATACTAACCTCTGTTTTACGGGCAATGAGTACTTTTACTATCGTCTTATGAAACTAGTCGTTTCTATACACTAGTAGAAAATCCACATATACTGCGCCACATTGGATGCGGTTCTTTTGGAACCGCATCTAAAAGTACTGAAAATATTTTAAAAAAAATGCACTACTTATGGCTGCGGGGTAAAAAACCGTAGCCATAAGTACTTATGGATGTGGTTCTTAAACAACGCATCCATAAATATGTATGGTTGTGGTTCCGAAACCAATGGTTGCAGGTTTTAGAACCGCAGCCATAGGTATTAAAAAAAATTACGAAATAATATAATAGAGTACCTACTGCTCTCCTCACTCCTTCATATTTAAAAAAAAAAAAAAAAAAACGCTGAGAAGTCGATCTCCTCCTTCAACCATTCGACTACTGCTCTCCTTCAACCATTCGACTACTGCAATCGATCTCCTCCTTCAACTACTGCTCTCCTTCAACCATTCGCAGAGAAGTCGCTCCACCACCACCATCACTCCTCGCCTGAAGTCGCTCTCACTCCTTCACTAATTGCAGAGAATTGAAGCACTCCTTCACAGAGAAAACCGCATCCTTCTTCGCACGACCACCACCGCTCGCACGGCCAGGCGACAAGCACTCGCACGACAGCTCCGGCGACCACCACTCACACGACTGCCAAGGCGACCACCACTAGCACGACCTCCCAGGCGAGCACCACTAAACCCTAATATCCTCGCGTGATAGTGTTCGACCACCACTCCCATTAGTTCGTCGTTCCGGCAGCCACCACCAGTGTCTTCGTTCAAAGGAACCGGCCCACCACCAGCTTCGTTGCTCCGGCAGCTTCGTCATTCAAAGGAAGGTAATTTTTGATTTTTTGGGGTTTTAAATTTTTAAAAACCAATTAACATGTAAATTTCAATTAACACAGGCACCAGCCCCTGCTCTCTGATCTCTTCCGGCATCTCCGTCAGTCAAAGGCACAAGCCCACCACCAGCCACCCCTCGCCAAATCTCAGGTAGATTAGTGATGATGAATTAGCAAAAGTTGACATATGATGGCAATAGAAATTGGGATATAATTTACTTTGCAACTAATACACTGTGATCATATGGACTATTTCAAATTATACTATGGATGTTATGTTTGATATTCAAATAAAGTTTTATTTATTTTTTTCTTTTTTTCTTTTTTTGTGAACAAATTAAAGGGCTATAACCTATACCTAAGGGCTGACTATTTCATGGAAAGACCATGATATTTTTAGTTAATTCTTACTTGAGGAGAGGAGGACTCCAGGGAGTTTCGATTGGTCAAGAATGAACAATTTTTTTGTGTTGAAAATTCTCAATGGTTGTAATTTAAATGATTGTTATTTGTTTTCAATTTCATAGAAAATATTAGTTCTTGTGTTGTTAGTTCAATGTTTATTTACCCAATTTTTTTGGTTGTTTGCCTCTTTTGAAGACATATATTTGACTACATAATAATTTAATTATTACTATTTCTCCCACTCCACAATAATCGCAACATATTTATTTGCGAAGCATTTTGAGCATGCAAACAAGTGAAATTATTAAAAAAAAAATACATGATTTGATAAGTTGGTAATTTGTATTAGTATTGTCATTGTTATTGTTCTTGTTATTATTATAGTGACTTATTTTTATTTGTTAATTGTGAGTTTGTTATTATTTTCGAGATAGGATTCCAACTTTGTGAGTTAATTTGTTGCCGCTGCTTCTTAGGAGAACGAACAACAAGTGTTCATTTTCAGGTATTTCTCTATTTATTTGTCTTATTTTGTTGAGATTTTAATTTGTTGGTTTTGTGGCATAAATAAAATATGAAATCTATGGAGTTCGATTTATTTTGCATTGTATTGATTTCCTTAATAATATTTTCTTTTCATTGTATTGATATATATGTGTTCTTTTTCCACATAATTTTATATTAGTGTGCACAACAACAAAATGGTGTTGAGTGTGGCTACTATGTGATGAGATACATACATGATGTAGTCTCTGTTTGTTTGAAGTCGGAAGACCTACAAAAGATACGTAGCGTACACTGCATTTTACATATTTTTTGTCAAAGAAAAATAGGTTGGAACTTGTACGAATGGAACTTAGAGATTGTTAGAATAGACACTTGGCATTCGCTTAATGCGGATTATACTAGTGGTGTTTGGAGATTTATTGGGATTGTTGTAGTTCGGAGAGGGGACAGTTATGAACATTGTCTTCCTTTATTTCTGTTGCAAATAATAGAGGCGGTTTAGATTTGTGCTGTAGATAGGTAGTGGAGAATTAGGATTTTCATTTGCCTATTTGAGGTGTATTAGGCATGTTTGAGTTTATTTGCATGATTTTGAAGCTATTTAAATGCATTTGGGTATTTTTTTGTTGTTTTGGCCACATATGGGTTGAATGTTGATTGTATGCGGATTTTTTCATGATTTCTTGTGTATTTGAGGTGTTTTAGGCATGTTTGAGTTTATTTGCATGATTTTGAATCTATTTAAATGCATTTAGGTATTTTTTTTGTTGTTTTGGCCACATATGGGTTGAATGTTGAATGTTTGTGTATTTTTACATGATTTCTTGCGTATTTGAGGTGTTTTAGGCATGTTTGAGTTTATTTGCATGATTTTGAATCTATTTAAATGCATTTGAGTATTTTTTTCGTTGTTTTGGCCACATATGGGTTGAATGTTGCATGTTTGTGTATTTTTTCGTGATTTCTTGCCTATTTGAGGTTTATTAAGCGTGCTGGAGTTTGTTTGCATGATTTTGAAGTTAATTAAATGCATTCGGGTATTTTTTTTTCGTTGTTTTGGCCACATATGGGTTGAATGTTGCATGTTTGTGTATATTTTCATGATTTCTTGCCTATTTGAGGTGTATTAGGCATGTTTGAGTTTATTTGCATGATTTTGAAGCTATTTAAGTGCATTTGGGTCTTTTTTTCGTTGTTTTGGCCACATATGGGTTGCCTATTTGAGGTGTATTAGGCATGTTTGAGTTTATTTGCATGATTTTGAAGCTATTTAAATGCATTTGGGTCTTTTTTTCGTTGTTTTGGCCACATATGGGTTGAATGTTGAAGTATGCGTATTTTTTCATGATTTCTTGCATATTTGAGGTGTTTTAGGCATGTTTGAGTTTATTTGCATGATTTTGAATCTATTTAAATGCATTTGGGTTTTTTTTTTTTTTTTTTTTTTTTGTTTTGGCCACATATGGGTTGAATGTTGCATGTTTGTGTATTTTTTCATGATTTCTTGTGTATTTGAGGTGTACGTATTAGGCTTTGAGTTTATTTGCATGATTTTGAATCTATTTAAATGCAGTTGGGTATTTTTTTGTTGTTTTGGCCACATATGGGTTGAATGTTGAATGTTTGTGTATTTTTACATGATTTCTTGTGTATTTGTGGTGTTTTAGGCATGTTTGAGTTTATTTGCATGATTTTGAAGTTAATTAAATGCATTCGGATCTTTTTGTGTTGTCTTGGCCACATGTGGGTTGAATGTTGCATGTTTGTGTATTTTTTCATGATTTCTTGCCTATTTGAGGTGTATTAAGCGTGCTTGAGTTTGTTTGCATGATTTTGAAGTTAATTAAATGCATTCGGATCTTTTTGTGTTGTCTTGGCCACATGTGGGTTGAATGTTGCATTTTGTGTATTTTTTCATGATTTCATGCCTATTTGAGGTGTATTAAGCGTGCTTGAGTTTGTTTGCATGATTTTGAAGTTAATTAAATGCATTCGGGTCTTTTTGTGTTGTTTTGGCCACATGTGGGTTGAATGTTGCGTGTTTGTGTATTTTTTTAATGATATCATTCCTATTTGAGGTGTATTAGGTGTGTTTGAGTGTGTTTACATGATTTTGAAGTTATTTAAATGCATTCAGGCCTTTTTGTGTTGTTTTGGCCACATATGGGTCGAATGTTATTTGGTTTGGAATGTTGTTTAAATGCATTCACGACCTATATGGGTCGAATGTTATTAGTCTCTACATTGGGATGACACATTTAGGTGACTACACCTAGTAATTCCTGCGTGTCATTAGGCATTTAAATCGAGAAATATGAAATGTTATTTGGTTTCATAAAAATGAAATCATAAATAAGATCAAGTAAAGGCCGCTAGATGCGGGGGGAGTTTGTGACCCAATTAGTCCTTACCCTGGTCCACGATTCCAGAACTGGTGACCGACATATTTAATGGAGTCATTAAGGTCTTTAGACCACATGATAAATCGGGTTCCGTGTAGCCCTAAATAAGGCATGGTGATAACTTCTTCATTTGAGTATCTATACTTAACCCCCAAAGCCAGAACATGCTCACTCCATGAAAAAGGATAATTCCATGCGTCCACAAACCTCGTCGAATATCAATAGAGTCACGAATAAATGTCTAAGTTGGCTTGTAGTTGCCCAAGATAATGCTGTTTGTTGGGCATCATTCCACTCCGTGTCACTATCCAGTAGGCTCAATGCGCTGCATGCTCCTTTGAATGAGCTGTATTCTATTCCATTGACTGTCCATATTTCTGTGTAGCTTTTGGGCCCCCTTACACTGTTCAATAAGAGGCGCAAGTAATATCGGGGTCTAGAGGATGGGTGTGCGAAGTATATGCGACCAATGTTGAACCCTTGTCGTCAGGGTTTCCACTTTTTACCCTCTCGATCCCAAACCCATTCTGTGGGGAATTCATGAAATTCAATTTCCTGGCAGATACGCAAGTCTTGTTGGTCTCCATCCATTATATGAATTATTTCCTTGCTTCTCCAACTCTTTGTTGAACATCATCAATTGATTCATAGCCCTTAAACATTATAGGCTGTTCATTCTCAAGGTGGCAACCTTAAACATTATAGGCTGTTCATTCTCAAGGTGGCAACTAAGTCGTTGTACCGGTCGTGGTTCCTTATTTTGTATTTCAAAGCCAAAAATTCTCCAACATGCCTTAGATGCTGATGCATACCTACACTGTAAGGAAGTTTTGATGTCATCTGTTTCGTATTTTGTTGGGAATGTGCAGTTTGTTGTTTGCACTTTAGAAGTGGTCTCTTCCACTGCTGCAAGTGCCTTATCTGGGCCTTTGTTCATGTCCTTGAACATGTATTTAGTGAAAGCATATTTGCTACAGACCTCAACATTAAGGTGCGCCTGATACTTAACTAACAAATCCACATTATATGGCACTTTCCTTGTCTACTCATCTATAAATATGGGTACACTTTGGAATTTGGACTTGCTAATTCATTTACTAATCACACTTGCTTCAGTTAAACACAAACTAAACTCCATCTCTCTCATTCATCTCTTACACCATTAATGACGCATTTTCTCGATTAAAATTTCATCAATTTTTCCCATATAATTTTTTCAGATTCTTAAGCCATTATACTACATATCTAGTACACGTAGTTTCATAATCTTCACTTAAATCGTTCAAGATTGATTGTTCGGGTTTGTTCCGGGTTTGGGTTGAACATGGGTCGTGATCGTGGGGGTGTGTGGTGGTCCGTGCGTGTTCGCGTGGTGGTCGTGCGATGGTTGTTGCTGACTCGTGGAGGCTCACGGTGGCTGGAGCAGTGTTCGTGGCTGATCTTGGAGGCTGTGGTGGTGTCGAGGTGGTTCGTGTGGTGGTGCACGACCTGCTCGTGCGGTGGTGCCGTGTGATCAAGCGTGCCGTGCTGCTCATGGTTCGTGCTGGCGGTGGTCTAGCCGTGTGGACTAAGTCGTGTTCGTGATCGTTCATTGTTTGTTTGTTCATCATTTGGGTTTTGGTCTTGCGATTAATCAAGGTAAATAGATGTTTAATTTAAAATTTAAATTTGGTAATTAAAATCACATAGATTAACATAGGATTGATTTAAATAAAATGATGAATTAGACCCATTTATGCCATGTTCTATTCGTGTGATATGTTGTATGTATGGATGATTTTTCTTGGCATATTCATATATGATTTTATGATTATTATGTTATTATTAATGATAAATTATTAATATTATGATTTAATTTGATTTTGTTATATTATGGAATTTATTGAATTAAATCATGATGATGATGATGGAAGTGTTCTTCATGGTTTCTTTAAGTTCTTGATTATTATATGTTGATCTATGTGATGAATAATTGTTGGGATGATTTTGTAATGAGTTTCTTTGATTTTCTTGAAGTTTATATTTGGTTTTAAATGTTTTCTTGAAATCTAGATGAATCTTGGTTATTCTTGATAAATCTTGATGAATCTTGACGAATCTTGAATGCTGTTGGTGAAATATTTAATTTCATTGTGAATCTTGGAATTTTCGAATGGGTTGGTCGGTTTCTTGAATTTTCTTTAAGTTATTTCGAAATATTTTCGAATCGTTAAATGTTAAGCATTGATCTTTTATGTCCATGTCAGAATTTTTCGTATTTTTAAGTCGCCTAACTTAGTAACGCATTGGATACTATTTTGGATTAAAGTCATAACCGCTGCCTTGTGTTCGATATTTGTGCGGTAGTTCTGGATCCTAGGGTGTGTTGTCGTCTAGGTTAGTGATGCATTGGTTGCTAACTTAGGATTCATGGCCATTTACTTAGACATAGTACTCGCATTAGTGTGCTACGGGTCAGAACGCATTGGTTCGACCCGGCATGTGTTTGGAAAGTTGGGAAACGCATAGGTTGACCAACGAGCTGGACTAGACTGTCGGTTTGGACTCTCGAGTCTTCGGTTATGATTTTGGTTTTTGATTTCGGATTTGGTTGGTTCGGTTTTATCTCGGTTTTCGTGAATATTGAATATAAGTATGATTGATCCGCTGCGTTGGACGCTAGGTACTCAATTATGTGATGACGTTTGATTTGTAATTGATCTTTCATGTTGATTGTTTATTGTTTTATTTAATGATATTTTATGTTGTGTATGTGGCTTAAGTCCCACATTTAGGTTGAATAACCTAGTTACTCGCCACTAACGGTGGACCTATTTTCCAAGTAATGATGACGAGTAGCTGTCTACTTGTTCATGGGCTTGGATTGTGTGCGAGAGACTTTGTGGACTACCTTTGTAATAGTTGTAGTCGTACTTTTAGTTTTACCTTTTTGTACATTGGATTGTGGTGGTTTGGTTAATTAGGTAGTTTGTATTATGGACTTTTGGATTCTCATGTGTTTAAGTGTGTAGTTGGACTATTTTAGTAGTTGTGATAATTGCATTTTTAGGACTTTTGGTTAGTAGTAATGACTCGATAGCATGTGGGTTTTAGTTTTAATCTTTCGGAAAAATCAGGTCGTTACAGTTGGTATCAGAGCCGAAGTTTAAAAGATAAATATAAGTTACTTCACCATAAGTAACTCGTGATTAGTACGTTTTTTGTTTTCGAGGGCATAACTTAGTTAGCCTAACCTAATTAATTAAAGTGAGTTAACCGCGGTATTAACTTGGGTTAGATAATTTTAGTTCTCTTATCCTAGTTTATGCTATCCTAGTTATTTCGTCTGATAGACTATCTGGCATGGCATGTTTTATTTTGTGCAATATGCCTATCCCTTCTTGTTCTCGAAATCTCCATCATAGACGTCGTGCTCTTGAGGATGCCATTCTAGCTCTAGCACATAAGGGTGTGTCATCATCTAGGGGAATGAATGCCTTCGACTAGTCATCGTCCTCCCACTTATGAGGGCACAACTGACCTGATCGTCTTGGAGAACTAGATCCGTGAGATGGGGAAGTTGTTTGACGCCACGGGATGCCCCGAAGAAAGGGTGTCGATAGCAGCATACTATCTTAAAGGCGAGGCGATAATTTGTGGAACACGATCAAGCCAGATTCCGAGTTGATTTGTCACATGTATTGGTCGGACTTCACCAATAAACTTCAAGAGCGGTTTTACCCCGATGAGCTCCGTTGGCAGAAACAAGAGAAGTTGCTCACTCTGAATCAGGGTACCATGTAGATTCAAGCTTACACGGACAAGTTTACCGAACTCTCTCGCTTTACTACATCTATAATCCCTTCTGAGTCTAAGAGAGTGAAGCGGTACATTAAGAAGTTCGATCCCCGCATTCAAGCACATGTGATCAGCAGTGGTGCTACTTCATTCAGAGGGCTTATGAGGTGGCTCTAGAGATTCAGGCTTCAAGTCGAGGAGGATGCATTGAAGAAGAGGTTTCAAGCATCCCCAGTTTGGACATCAAAGAAACCAAGGTACGAGCCGGCGAAGAATTTCAGCAAGCCTTCTATATTCAGAAGTTTAGGGGAGCGTCCAGGCTGCAAGAAAGACTTCCATCCCGGTAAGAGGTGTGACGGTACTACCATTCGATGCTTTAAGTGTGGACAAAATCTTTTGCATAAATGAGAAAGAGGCAGAGGCACATCCCGATGTGATTACGGGTACATTTCTAGTCCATAAGTTTCCTGCTTATGTTTTATTTGACTCGGGTGCTACAGTTTCTTTTGTTGCTAGAACTTTTGTTGCCAAAGCTAATTTAACGGGAGAGTCTCTTATTCAATCTTTGATTTCTCTTCCTTCGTGAGAGGAATTTGTCTGTTGACGGGAATACAAAAATATTTCCGTGGTAATTTCTGATGTTGAACTCCGAGCTGATCTTAAGCAATTTCTGATGATCGAGTTTGACGTCATTCTTGGCATGGATTGGTTATCTAAACATCAAGCGGCCATCATATGTCGAGACCAAGCAATAGTGCTCCGCGGACCCAGGGGTAAGGGGGTAACCTACTCCGGGGTTTCTTTGAAAAAGGGAGTAAGGATGGTTTCGGCTATGAAGATGTATAACATGCGGCGGAAGGGTGAAGAGGTGTTCTTATGTCACGTGAGAGATGTGTCATTAGAAGAACAACTTCAAGACATTCTAATTGTTCGAGAGTATGCTGATGTTTTTCCTGAAGAATTACCGGGAATCCCGCTAGAGAGGGATGTGGAGTTCAGTATCGATCTCTTACCTGGTACCACACCTATTTCTCGAGCTCCTTACCGCATGGCTCCGGCTGAGCTCAAAGAGTTGAAGACCCAACTTCAAGAACTTATTAATAAGGGCTTCATTCGACCAAGTGTCTCACCTTGGGGTGCTCCAGTGTTGTTCGTCAAGAAGAAGGACGGTAGTATGCGTCTTTGCATAGATTACCAGGAACTTAATAAGGTGACGATCAAAAACAAGTATCCCCTACCGAAAATTGAAGATCTCTTTGATCAACTTCGAGGAGCAGGTGTCTTCTCCAAAATTGATCTCCGATCGGGATACCATCAAATTCCAGTAAAGCCGAAAGATATGCCTAAGACGGCTTTTCGCACAAGGTACGAACATTATGAGTTCGAGGTGATGCCATTTAGACTAACTAATGGTCCCGCATTATTTATGGATCAAATGAATCGAACTTTTCACCATTTGCTTGATGTATGTGTGGTCGTATTCATTGATGATATTTTAGCATATTCAAAAGATGAGCACGATCATGAATTGCGTTAGCATATGGTACTTGATGTCCTAAGGGCCCAGAAGTGGTTTGCCAAGTTTTCCAAGTGCGAATTTTGGCTCCAAGAGGTAGCTTTCCTTGGTCACGTTATTGATAAGAACGGTGTCAAGGTTGATCCGACAAAGATCAAAGCTATAGTTGAATGGATTAGCCCAAAGAATGTGGCTGAAGTTCGGATTTTCTTCGGTCTAGCAAGTAAATAATGTATTAATTTTAAAGTATTAAAATTTTATTTACCTCTTAAAAGGATCGAGTCGAATTATGAACTTTCATTGGGCAAGTTAATATCAGAGATTTGTGAAGGAATTTTCGAAAACAGCTCATCCGATGACAAAGCTTTTGCAAAAAGAATTCAAGTTCATGTGGACCGAGCAATGCGAAGAGGCGTTCCAAGCCTTGAAACAAAGCCTAGTGTCAGCACCTATTCTAGCCTTTCCGGATGATAGTTTGAGCTACGAGGTCTATAGTGATGCATCCAAACATGGTTTGGGATGTGTTTTGATGCAATAGAAAATAATTTAATTGTTGCGGGTTTTTTTAGCCTAAATGATGCAATAGAAAATATCTTATAGGCGTATCATTTAGAAATAAAATTAAAAGATGTGGTTTTGAACCGCATCTTTTAATTTCCAAAAAGATGTGGTTTTTACAAAACCGCATCTTTTGAGTATCTTCTAGAAAAGGAAAAAAACCACCAAAACCTAAAAGATGCGGTTTTGTTTAAGAACAACCGCATCTTTTGGGATTCAAGCCATAAAAAAACGATTATTGCCCATACAATCCCATGGTACTGTGGTACTACCCCTGCTGTCCCCCACCCCCTCCCACTACTGTCCCCCACCCCCTCCCACTGCTGTCCCCCACTCTCCATCCTTTCTAATAATATCAATATGCAAGAAATATCATATAAATGGCTTGTATATCATACATCAGAAGAATAAAATGATGTTTTAATTAATCAAATTAAAAAAATACATGAAATAACATACAAGTTTAGTAAACTAATATTTCCAAAACATGAAATATGATACAAATGACCGTATAACCTCCTGATATAGTTTTTTCCAAAATGAGAAGCCCTAAATAATTCACAAAATATATCTAGGTACAATGACAGATAAGGTTCTTCATGAAACCAACATTGTGGTTGATCTCTTTGTGACAACCTGTAAAACATGGTATAAAGTAACCATTTCTCAAATCCCAAATAAATGCAATTATCAGCAAGATATGATGTTGCCAAGTTTTAAAAAAATATGCATTTCAAGAATATAACAAGTTATATATGCAACATAATACTAACAAAAAATTAAATAAATTAAAAATTTGCCTATGTGCAGGTACTTCAATGAGAAGACGAGACTCGAGAGGAGAGTGAGGCGAGAGGGGCTAATTCGACTTTCACTTTCTCAACGATCATGCACCAAGCCAGCAATACATAAACAAATCAATTAGCTAGTTAAGCTGAAAAATAGGCAATGAGATTATGATCAAGTAAATAATATGTCAAGTAATATAACTAAATTCGATCACTAAACTAGAGAATAATATATATGAATAACACAAGGTACCGGCAGAAATGAACAAATCTTTATCACTTGAGGGTACCTAAGGAGGTGCAACATTGAGTAATCACCTTGAAGAGGGGAGCACTGGAATTAAAACACAAGCATTTAGCTAGTGACAACATCCATACATCAAATGAAATGATAACAAGAAAATCAAGTGAAAGGCTACATAGCTTTCTGTAGCCTTTCAAAATCAAATAATGGTAAATAAAGTTTGAGATATACCCTCACAAATAAATAAACTTCTGATTTTTTTTTTCACTTTCATGTGGTGTTTTGAGATATAGCCTTGGAAGTAATTTAACTGGAATAAAAAATCAAATTGGAATGTTTTAGCTTGGTTTGTGTAAAAATAAACAATTAGTAAAAATAATGGGATGTTTTTTCTTGGTTTGTGTATTTAGCTTGGTTAATGTATTTTTTTCTATAGTCGCAAATTGTATGATTCAAGGCTAAATCTATACATAGGCCATAGGGGAGGGGGCAGCTGGGGGAGAGGGCAATATAAGGGGCTTGGGGTAGCTGGGGGAGGGGGCTGGACAGGGGGATGGGGATGCACAAGGGGGAAGGGGCACCAGAGGGGATGGGGGCTGTACAGGGGGGTAAGATGGGGGCTGCACAGGGGGTAGGATGGGGCTACATAAGGAGGAAGGAGGGCAATAAGGGCTGGGGGCTGGGGGCTGCAAAGGGGGAATGGGGGCTGTAGAAGGGGAGGAGTGGGTCTGCACAGAGAGGAAGGGGGGCAGCCGGAGGAGGGGGCTGACAGGGGGTGGAGGATGGCTGCACAAGGGGGAATGGGTGGAGTGGGGCTGCACAGGGGGGAGAAGGGGGGCAACAGGGGGAGGTGGATGATAGGGGGGGAGCAAGCAGGGGGAGGGGGATGACAGGGGGTGATAAGAGGTTCTAGAATTTCATGATGACTAAAGTAATAGTATTAAGTAATCCTATATTTCCTCCATCCTGATTCCTGAATACTCGTCAAATGTATTGTGATCTTGATATTAACTATAAATTAATCTAGACCTCCAAAGAAATAGATCTTGAGAATATAGAGTATTCAAACCAATTAAAATCGAGTAATAAAAGAATAATTGCAAGGAAGAGAAGATGCCAATCTATCACATGCATCATGAAACATTTTAGTTTTAGTTTATACAACTTGATGTTGAAGCCGTAGTTCATTAAATAACTCAAGGGTATCTTCTTCCTACAAAGATAGCAAAAACAAGAATCATTGATTCAAAACACCACAATCCAAAGATTAACAATTGCAAATTTAGGGAGAGTGCTTAGTATGAACCATTGCAATTTAGAGATTAGCATGAAAAAATGTATGGTTGAAATAAGAAATTCGCATGCTAATTTGTAAATTCATTTTTTACAAGCATGATAATCACTAAATTCACTTTTGCTAATCTCTAAATTAGTAAAAAAAAAAAAAATTCTTAAGCTTATTGATGCAATAAAATGATCAAAGTATAAAACACACTTAGATATGACTAAAGAAACATTAAAACTTAGAAGAGCTGACTACATAACACCTGAAATTCACAACAAGTCTTTTCCTTCTCAACAAACTTCCAAACTTTCAGCCTATTCTACATGCCATCTTTTTTCTTCCCTACTTGTATTTGTTTCTTTATTGAAACTCGAATGCAATATAATATTATCTACCCTCAAAGTATCATACAACTTGACAATATTCTTATACGCAAAACCCACATATATCCCTTTAATTAGTTTCTCATATTGGAAACTTTTGAGATTTTATATGATTCGATTTTAGCACTAGAAAGCAATAGCAACAACCAATTGACAAACAAGCAAGCAGACTAACAAATGCTTATAATTAAACATAGCCAAGTAAAATAGATAATTAATTTAAACATAGCCAAATTTTGAATAGCATTTTTTTTTTCTTAACAAAAGAGGAGCAAGAATTCAAACATTATCAACAAAAGAGCCGAGGACCACACATCCGAAAACCAAGTTTGTAAAACCTAGATTCAGAACACTAGTTCATATGAATGCCTTAAAACCAAATTCAGATACTAGCACATACAATTAGTACTAGCTACAATTCGTCTATCCCTAAATTCCAAACCCTAGCTTTTTTCAACAAAATTCGAAAACCCTAGCTCACCAAAAACCATCAACAACAACAATAAAAAATAGGAAAATAATAAATAACAGCAACCACCTGAATCAACCACAGCCATAGCAATAAACTGTAAAAATTTCGACTAAAATTTTTCGAATAAAAAAGACGCAAAAATATAATTGCTTCAAACCAGTCTAAATTCGTGGTGGTGGTGGTCTTCGCAGTTGCTGCTCGCGGCAATAGTCCTCGAAGGTCTTGGTCGTGGCAGTGGTCCTTCCAAGTGGTGGTTGTGGTGGTAATGATGGTAGTTCTTCACATAAATCACAGAAAATAGCCTTTGAAAGCCTAAAATTTAATGGAGATCGGCTAAGAAATACTCCGTAGATAGTAAGAGAGAAAATGGAGTTAGTAAAACCTTAGAAAATGGAGAAATGATGAAAGCTGATAAGGGGATTGAGGGGTTTCATGGATAAATGATGAAAAGAGAATGAAAGATGAGAAGGTGAGGAGAGAAAGGAGATAAGGCTTAAGTGAGGGATGGAGGAACGTGGGATATGCATAGGTATAGCTGGCCATTGGACGTGTCGGCCCGTGGGTCGGGTGGGCATGGTCCGGCACGCTGTCCGCCAGGTGGGCCATGGGCCGTGTCACGGACAAAGAAATTTAAAAGTAGCCCGTCCCGGCACGTGTCCGCAAAATCAGCCCTGGGCAACCCGTAGTTCAGCACGTTGTTCAGCCCACGGGCCAAAACGCGGGCCAGCCCGCAGGTCAGAACATTTCATTCAATAAAAAATTAAAAAAAAAACCGTGTGAGTGTGTGACTCAATGACTTTTTTTAATAGCTTGTGACTGTTGTGAGGTGTGACTTTGTGAGTTGCATGCATGAAAAAGCTGGAAAAAGTTGGCTGAAAAATTGCATGCACAAGTCACATCAACTCATCAAGTGCTCAACCTCTTCAATTCATCTGAATTCTTCATCCCTTCAACGGCTTCAATTCATTGTTTTGCAGAAGGTAAAATCAGAAGTTCAGAATGGATATATTTTCTCAACGTTCATATTTTACTTCTATAAATTCAATCTCATTTGCATTATTGCCTTACTTCACACAATATATCAATCTTACAAACTCTAAGTCTTAAGTGTTAAATTTTTTTGTCAATTGTTCAAGCACAGAAGTTCATATTTTCAGCGATCTAATTCATATTTGTTTTTACAAGCTATACTTGTTGATCTTAATACTAATTATTTGGTATTTGTTAACTCTTATCATTTGTTATTTTGATAACTTAACTATTTTGTTTCTTGTTTTAATTATTATTATTATTATTATTATTATTATTATTATTATTATTATATATTATTATTATTATTATTATTATTATTATTATTATTCAAGTTTGATTTTGCTTCTATATTTGGTCAAATACTCAAACCTTATACGGTGGAACAAAGAGAAACGGTTTTTTCCTCCTTTTTTTTATTAGTACTATTATTATTGGACTATTTGTTCACCCATTTGTTAATTTGTTATAGAGCTGATCAAAAGTGGCCCGGCCCGCGGGCCCGACTCGCTTTTTACTGGCTTTGGACATGAAAATTAGGCCCGAATTTGGGCCCGACCCGATTTTTTTTATTTTTTCATGCGGGCCTTGGACATTTAAAATTAGACTTTTTGGTTACTTTTTTAGGCCCGACCCGAAAAAGCCCGAAAAGCCCGCCAAGCCCGCACTAAATTTTCAGGCTTTGACTAAGAAATTTGGGCCCGAACTAAGCCCGGCCCGAACCCGGCCCGCTTTATGGGCTTGATTTTTATGCATCGACCTAGCCCAAACCCGGCCCGGCCCACGATCACCTCTAATCTATCATCTTTAGTTATTATCTATTAATTTATTTAATTGTTTTTGTTTAACGTATATTATTGTTCTTTTAAATATTTAACCATAATCATTTTTTATTGTAATTATTAACTGCCATATTTGTTATTATTAAACAACGGCATCTAATAACCAAACACCTCGTCGTCCAAGAAAGCCAAACACATTGCTACCGGCGATCAACAAAACTATAGTACATATTTGCCTCCACGCCTGCCCAGACCTACGGCATTTGATCAATTTAGTCATATGAACCAACCTTGGACAATGAGTTCTTCAAATTTTCAACCAAATTCTTACCAACCCTATTATGTATATGGAACATCAAATGACCCTTCTATCCCATTTTCCCAAAGTATACCACAATATTCACCTACAATAGGGGCTGTAGAAACTGGGGCTAGTTCTCATTCTTCTCAATCTACACAAAATACCCAAAGTGATGATGTTCCTGAAATTGCCGACCCATCAGAAGAATGGTGTACTGAAGAGGAAATGATCACTAAAAAATATCGTAAAAGTCGTGTATGGCAATTTTTTTTGTTAAATAAAATAGAAACTAAAGCTAAATGTAAGACATGTAATGTTGTATTTTCAGCTATGTCAAAGGCTAGAATAGGGCACTTAGGCAGACATTTGAAAAAATATGGTGAACCATCTACTGACTCTACCCAACCAAAAATTTCCCAATATCATCCACATGGTTTTACTTAAAATTATGATAGGGATAGGGAAGAGCTTGGAAAAATGTTAGCTCATGCCGAACAACCATTCTTATTTGCTGAAAATCAGCCTTTCAACCGATATATTCACAAAGCTCTACAACCACAACATAAACAAATTTCTAGAAAAACCGCTTATTCATCAGCAATGAAAAAATTCTTATTATATAAAGAAAGATTAGTTGAATTATTAAGTAGTTATCCCGGTAGAGTTTCTCTAACCGCTGATTCATGGGATGGTGGTTATGGACTCCACTATTTGTGTGTAACTTGTCATTGGATTGATGAGGAATGGTTGTTACAAAAATGTATAATTTATTTTAGAATGTTAGAGTATCCCCACACTGGTCTTAACATTGCTCATCATTTAATGCAAGCTATGGATACATATGGCCTTAGGCCTAAAATTATGTCCATGACATTTGATAATGCAACATCCATGACATATAGTGCACAAATAATTAGAAATCAATTACATGATTACATATTAGATGGAGATGCACTCCATGTTAGATGCATTTGTCATGTTCTTAATTTGTGTGTTAAAGATGGGACTACTGCTATTGGTCCTTTTTATGAAAAAATTAGAAGTGCTATTCTTGCAATTAACAGTTCTGCTATGAGACTTCAGGAGTGGAAATCATTTCTTCGCCAACAACAGTTAAAGGTGATAAAGATCAAGGCTGATTGTCCAACTAGGTGGAACTCTACCTATGATATGTTGAGTAAGGCAATCGATTATAAGAATCCTATAACAATTTTTTTCAATCAAAAATTTCCACAAATGGCCTTGTTAGATAACGATTGGTGCAACGGCCCGGATTTTTGGGCCGTAAAATTTCGTGTAAGATTAAGCCTTAAAATCTGAATTATTCAATTTGGGCCCAAAGACTTATTTTTTATTTAATTGATCAAGCCCAAAGCCCTTGCTTCGACTCCCTCCTAATCGGCATTTCCTTTATTTTATTTTAATTTAATTTGATTTATTTATTTACCTTAATTATCCAATTACATCTATTTTGTTTAAAACCTAAAACTCTATTTTTATTTTCCCTAACCACCAAACTACATTTTAGGAACATCCAAAAAAATCTTACTTTGCATCTCCCTAGCCAACCCCTTTGTTTTTATTTTCTTCTTTTCCAATTCTAAACTACAAATAAAAACTAGAATACAAAAAAAAAACTAAACTACAAATAAAAACTCCTCTTTTTCCCCACTACATATCACGGCATCTCATCAGATTTCCCAACCCAATCCTCCTTTTATTTCATCAACTTGAGGTAATTAGATGCTTTACCTAATCTGTGAATCAATTAATTCTATAATTCATAGAACATGTTTAGAATTACTTGGAGTAATTTTAGAATAGATTAGAGTTACTTGTTTGATGATTATGTCATGTAGGCCGAATTATTTATAAAGTTCTATGTTATTTTTATTTAATTTTTATCATGATTTTATGTTCATAAGATGTTTCTTTCCATGAATCTTGATGTGTAAATTGATGAATAATTTCATGCATGATTGTTGAATTGTTATGAAGTTAATTTTGAATTTTTTGAGTGATGTATCATGATCCAATAATTGGTTCTTGTTACAATCTTGTTCAATTTATGATTACTTATGGTTATCTTGAATTAATATTGCTAATTACATAAGTTCTTGAATTAAAGAATTGATTTTGCTAACTTAATCAAGAATGTCGAATGATGGTAATTATGGTGGTATATTCGAAAATCTTGAAAACTTATTAAAGCATGAATTTTTATTAAATTAGTCTAATATAAATATTTTGACTATTATTAATTATGAATGGATTAATTAAAATCTTGAAATATAATTGTTTAATTCTTCGAATAGCTGTGAGTATTGAAAGGGATTAAAGGAACAATTTTTATTATTTAAACTGATAAAAGATTGGATTTTTAACTCATTCAGGTAATTATTATAACTGGTTAAATTTAGAGGTTTATTATTTTAATTAATTGATTAATTAAAATTATGTTAAAGATTTGATTTTGGAATTGTTGTGTGAAAAGTTGAATATCTTGAGGGAATATAAACCATTTTTCGACTTGTATTATATCAATTTGGTGTTTGGATTTTAATTGTTGTATTATGTATAATGTATGAATCAACGAATGAATTGTTGGATTGTGCTGTATGAATTTGAAGTTGAGTTTTGATTGATATGAATGCGTTGACCAAGTCATGTGAAGTGTCTAGAAGTCAAAGCTAGGATGTTCGACCTAGAGTTGACTAGTGTTAAAAAGGGTTGACTTAGAGTAAAATAAATGAATGGGTGATTGAAAGATAATGTTAATGGAACAATGGAATGTTATGGTTGTATGTTGAAGTTGAACCAATGGGACGATGAAGTACATTTTTCGTACGTTGAAGTTGAACCATTGGAACGATGGAGTGCAACTGTGGTACGTTGAAGTTGGACCAGTGAAAAGATTAATGGGATAATGGAGTGCAATAATCATATGTTGAAGTTAGACCAATGGGACGATGAAGTACATTTTTTCGTACGTTGAAGTTGGACCATTGGAACGATGGAGTGCGATTGGCGTACGTTGAAGTTGGACCGAAGAAAGATAATGAAAGGAATAATGAAAGATGAGTTGTCACAGTCTATGGAGTCTAGAGTTTTGAAAAGACCCTAGCTAGAGAGAGTTGGTTTGGTTATGTTATGAATGTTCCGCTGCATATCTGATTGTGTTATGTGTTTCGTGATTTATGATTCTAATATGTAACCATGATACTGTTAAGTGATGAGTGTGTTATGTTCTGTAACTAATATTATTGATTGCGTTCTACGATTATGTAGAACATTCTAATTACTTCCCACTGACTGTGGACCCCCCCCCCCCAATTCCTTTATTTTCAGGTAACGAAGTTGAGTAATTTGGGTTATAACGATGGATGGGTCTCTTGAACGAGCAAGCGTAGCAGTTTTAGCTACCCTCAATTAGTAGACTTAACCCTGCTCTAGAATTCTAGTAGCTTGTATTAGAACTTTAACATTTTTAAAACATTTTTTGACATTATATGAGTTTGTTCAATTAATTTTGTTTAATAAAATAATTAAGTGATAGAGCTTCCGCTGTTATTATGGAATTTAATGTTGAAAGTTTATAGTTAATAATGATCCGTGTTGTTGTTTTCTCCGAAAACAATGTTGCTAAAATGCGGGACGTTACAATTGGGATAATTGTGAAAAGTACATAAAGTTTTTACAATTGTTATATAGTATGACACATTGTTTTTCATCTGTTTATAGTCCTTGTTCTCAATCTTTTCTTTACAATGCTTGTTTATTGGCTCGGTTATTTTATGAACATCGTGGGCAACAACCTTATGATGAATATCTTCCTTCAATGGAAAAAAAATGGCGTAAATATTATACTGATATTCCCATAATATACATTTTTGCTTCTATTTTGGATCCAAGACAAAAATATGATGGACTTTTTTATTACTTGATATTTACTTTCAAATTATGCAATTGGAAAATGATCTAGAAACATACAAAAATAATGTCACCACTCGATTTTTTGAATTATACAGGGTTTATGAAAATAAATATGGAACTATTACTCGATTTGCTCCTTCTCAATCATCTAAAGGTGTAAGTAAAAGGTCTAAAGGTTTATTTGCACAAGCTGCTAACATGATGTCTAAATTTTCAAGCAGTGAATCATCCCGCATAACTCAAAGTGATGTCTCCGAATTACAAATGTATCTTAAATATGATTTTATGAAAGGTATCGATGAGGAAGATAAGTATGGACTCGACTTGCTTGATTGATGGAAAGGACAAAGCATAAAGCATCCAATTTTGGTGGCGAGGGCACATGATAATTTTGCTATTCAAGTCTCTTCTATTGCATCTAAACGAGCTTTTAGTGCATCTGGAAGAGTTTTAGATGATAGAAGAACAAGTTTGAAGCCCGAAACACTAGAAATGTGTGTTTGTTTCAAAGATTGGTTGGATGCCGAAGATCGCTCTCAAGATCAAACATACATGCAAAATGACAATGATGATGGCTCGTCAGCTTCTGGGTCTAACAGTTCCCAATCTATACAATTAGCCGATGACGTCGACCAAGAAAACGATGAAGATGAAATTTAGATAATTAGATACAATACGTAAATTTCTAGGACTAATATTTTTAAAAGTTTACTAGTCTATGTTAACTAAGTTTAGTTTTTAATTTATGATTATTAGTTTCTTTACATTAAGTCATTTACTTTTATTTTACAAAATTACATTATTAATAATAATTTTGAGGTATTATGGTTCTTCTTCTATTTAATCAAAGCCAACCTTTTCCTTAAAATAATAATAATAATAATAATAATAATAATAATAAGAAGAAGAAGAAGAAGAAGAAGAAGAAGAAGAAGAAGAAGAAGAAGAAGAAGAAGAAGAAGAAGAAGAAGAAGAAGAAGAAGAAGAAGAATTTTGAGGTATTATGCAATATAAAGTAAACATAAAATAAGAATTTTATTATCCAATAAGAATTTTGAGGTATTATTATGCAATAAGATAGATAATACTCCGTAATACTTTGAGTTTTTGCTACATAAAAGCATGCCATCAATAATCAGCCCGGCCAAACCGGCCCGAACCCAGCCCATGTGTGGTCCGCAGACGGCACGAGCACGGCCCGTCAAGCCCGTGGGTCGTGTCGTGCTAGCGACCGAAAACTGACCGCTACCGAACTCGAATTATACCGAAACCGTTTTTCGACCGCTTTTACGCATACCGAAACCGACCTCTACCGAATCCGTTTAAAACCGAACTTGTTTCCGACCTGTTTTTATTATGCCAAGACTGACCATTACCGAACTTGTTTTCAAACCAAACTTATTTTTGACCTGCCAAAAACCGGTTTTTGACCGATCGATTTTGACCGAAACCGTATTGTACCGAACTTTGTTTGACCGAACCTGTTTTAAACCGGCCTTGTGACCGAAGTTGTTTACCTGTTTACGACCGAATCCGGTTTTGACCGAACTTAATTACATGATTTTTCTAAGTTGACAGAAAAATGATGTAATTTTTTAAAATTATTTTAATTAAAACTTAATAAATTAAACTAAATTAAACTTAAAAATAAACTTAAACTTAAATGCCACTAACCCATCACTCAACATCTTTAACTGTAAATAAATTACTACCTTATAAATATGGTTGAGAGCTTCAATACCCATACACACAAGAGAAGAAAATTTGTCTAACATTTAGAATATTACTTCAATATATTACAATATTTTTTCTATCATGAATATAAGTTTAATTATTTTAGAGTGTTGGTGTTCATTGGTTCGGGGATCCTTCGCTGCACACGATTGATCTAGCGGGTTGTTGTATTTTGGGAGAGGAGCGTATTAATTTTATTCACCAGTGTAGTAGGGCGTTTTCTCTCTAAAGATAACGTCTAGCGTGCTACAACCTAAACTATTCACTTATTATTATTTAACATTTGTATGATTGTATGCTGATATAATATTAATTTTATTCTTTAATTACTTGAAATAATTGTTGTCTAATTTATTTTCTAACAGTCTTAGAGAGAAAAACATTTTTAATTAATTGTTTATTTCAAGTAATAAATTATTGCTGTTAACATCTCAATCATGAAAATGTTTAGATCTTTGTTAGTAAGCCAAAGTTTGATGGTCAATGCACTATTGTGACTCCATTTCTTTTATGGTCTAATTAGTCGGAGGAAAAAAAAATGTACCTATATGATAATATGTTGGGTAAAGCCTTGCTAACTTCTTGTCATGTTTTAAGTATGCTTTCAAAAAAAAAAGTACGTAAATCAACTTTGAAATATCTCAAAGTGTGTGGGTGTTTTGGTTTGGACCTAAAATGGTTGGTTGTGTTTTTGTCCATAGGGACTATGAAATTGTAATTTTTAGTAGAAGGTGTAATTGGTCTGACGAACCAAGGAAAATACTTTTCATATAGCAATTATATTAATAGACTTTGTTTTGTACAAAACATATAATATTGGTTATTCTTTGCATAACACTATCTATAGATTTCTGTTTATTAACTTTGGAGTCTTAGATTTCTAATAATGTCATTATCCATTCTAGAGATGCTATTTTATTTGAGGTTTTTTTTTCCTTAAAAAAAATAAGGTTCCTAAACTAATCACTAATATTTTTAGTCTAATTTCTAAACGGTGATTTAGAGGAAAAAATTTATATGGAAAAACTATAAAATTTTATTGAACCCGAAAAAAGAACATGGTGTAATTTTCGGAACAGTCTAAGCTTTTGAGAGCCTCCTATTTCAACTGCAGGGTGTGTTAAAATATATTATTGCATAAATAATATATTGGATTACCTTCAAATTAGCCGTAGGTTTCTCTTTGCATTAATATTGTATATAATTAGTTGTTACTATTTTCCTTAATTCATATATACTTTCCTTAGTTTTAGTCAACTAATGCCTATCTTATAGGCCACACTAAAGCTTGCATCTTTGTATATAGTTGACTCCAATTTCAATACAAACAACACACGCAAACTGATTCCTTCAAATTTAAATTTGCAAACTTGTTAATTTTATGTATGTTTAAAGCAAGCGCCAAAATAATGGCATGATAAATGCGTATATATAAAACAACTTGATAATGGATCTTATGTAATTTTTGTCGATCTATACATGGATGATAGTTTACTATTTGGTAGTAATAATAGTCTTTCTTGTCATGCAATTTTGATATGAAGGACCTTGGTCTAGTGAATGTAATATTAAGTTTCAAATTGACAAGAACCAAAGATGTATTACTTTAACTTAATCTCATTATTTTGATAAATTGTTGAAAAGGTTTAATTATTATAATGTTAAACCTGTTTCTAGTTTATATGACCCTTCTATTAAATTAAAGGATTGGCTTGTTGCATTTGCCAAATTATTCTCAACCTGACATTGCAGTTGGTAGGTTGGGTAATGATTTGGAAAGAATATTTAAATATCTCAAGGGAACTAACAGTTATGGTTATTTTTTTTTTTATTTTAGCAGGAGTTGCAGTATCATAGAAATTGCTCCAGCAAACAATTATATCTCGTTCCGGAAGCTGAGATTATAACACTAGTTATTGCTAGTAGTCGGACTAATTTTTATTTTTTAAAAAAAATTATGTGATTTATTAATGCTTATTAAGCCTATCCCTGCTATTTCAATGCATTGTGATCGTAAAGTTGCTATAGCAAAAGTTACTAGTAAAAATTTTAACGAGAAAAGAAGACACCTTAGAGTAAGACATAAATCTATTAGAAATTTGATTTCTCACAGTGTTATTTCTCTTAACTTTGTCAGGTCAGAAAATAATCTTACGGATCTGCTTACAAAAGGATTGGACGCGTCAACAAGTTATTGAGTCGTCGAGGGGAATGGGACGAAAGCTTGTAAAGTAGTCGCTAACCCATCACTCAATATCTTTAATTGTAACTAAATTATATTTACTTCCTTATAAATATGGTTGAGAGCTTCAATACCCATACACACAAGAGAAGAAAGTTTGTCTAACACTTAGAATATTACTTCAATATATTACAGTATTTTTTCTATCATAAATATAAGTTTAATTATTTTGGAGCTTTGGTGTTCATTGGTTCGGGGATCCTTCGATGCAAACGATTGATCTAGCGGGTTGTTGTATCTTGGGGAAGCGTATTAATTTTATTCACCAGTGCAGTGTGGCGTTTTCTCTCTAAAGATAGCGTCTAGCGTGCTAAAACCTGAACTATTCACTTATTATTATTTAACATTTGTATGATTGTATGCTGATATAATATTAATTTTATTCTTTAGTTACTTGAAATAATTGTTGTCTAATTTATTTTCTAACAACTTGTGTGTTATTTGAATCTTGAATTTTGCCTGTTTAGTTGCTCAAAAATGGTGCCCCATGTATATTTAAGTTGAATGGATGAAGAATTTTAGGTTTATTTTGTATTTTGAGCATTTTTAGACCCTTTTATTTTGGCCTTAAAATACTATACAAGATTTTTTTTTTTATGTGGTTTAATATTTAAAGTAAAAGTGCTCCAAATTCTTTTTGATTTAGATTAAGGGTACTCTAAAATGGTTTGTGATTTGGAGTAAAGTTCTCCAAATGCCACTAAGTTGATGCTAAATAATTTCTATTTATATTTTCGAATGTGCTACATGTTAATTAAACAAGAGTTTTAAATGCTTCTTGAGTATTTAGAAAGTAATGTACTAAATAATGTCTATTTATATCTACTTCTCTCCCTGATGAAATTGATCAAGCATCCCCCGGGAAAGATACACGTAAAAGTGTCGTAAGACGATGCTCCCCGTGTAACACCTCTAAATTTCGTGCTATGATTATGTGAATATGTGTTAAATATTATTTTAAAATTATTTATTCAACTTTATTTATTACTTGTTTTCAGAAAATATATATATATATATTTATATATATTGGCGACACGTAATAAAAATTGCGTGTTAAGTATATTTTTATTTTATTTTAAAAACGAATTTCAGCGTTCGTTGTCAAAATATGTATATGCGTTATGTCGTAGAAATATTTATATTTACATATAGTTATGTAAATATAGATATTTAGCATTTTTATTTAGAAAATTTATCTGTACTTATTTTTTATTTAAACTAATTGCATTAATTGGATGGCAAGCATCCTATGGGAGCCGGCCTATCAAAGCACCAAAGGGGAAGTTGTGAACTTTTGGAATGCACCCCCTTAATTGCCTATTAAAATTGCCTTAATGGGTAATTAACCATAATGGTTAGACTTAATTGATTTTTAATTAAAAAAAAAAAAAAAAAAAAAAAACCCTAAACTCCTCACTTACCTCTTGCTGGCCGGTTGATAAGGAGGGGGTAAATGAGAGCTATCTCATTTTACTCCTCCATCATTCATAAAAAAAAGGCTCTCTCTTTAGTTTTCTTTGGAGTTCAAGGTGATTTTTGGTATTATCAAGCAATTTCCACGCGATTTTCTCTACACTAATCAACAAGATAACTAACATGATTCCCTTCACTAGTAGTCACATGATTAGTATAGTAGAATTTTCGTGCACAATATGATAAAAACTAGTTAGTTAAAGTTAAACGATTTTAAATCGGTAATATGCTAAATTGTATAATTTATGGATCAATTTTAGTTGGATAATTTCTGGAAATTTCGTGTATTAATATGAAGGTTTGGGTTATTTTTATGAATTTCATGAGTGTGCAAATTCCATGGTTTATTCCATGGTTTGATTTTAATTTATATGCATGATATATATTAATTTAAGGAATTGTTGAATAAAATCATGTTGTGGGAATTGTTGTGACAAAAAAAAAAAATCGTGTGGTACATATGTGTGGGAGACAAATTTCTGCTTATTTTTTGGGTCAAAAGTTGATTTTTATCATGTATTAATATATTATTGATATTGTTATTTGTTGTACATTTATTTTGTCGAATTGGTCGTTTCTACCAATTCGATATAAGTCCAAAAAGAGGCAAAATGTTGCCGAAATTTCCAGTGAAATATAAGTGGGTGAATATTCTAATTTTTATGGTTATATTTTGAATTTTTCATAATTTCGATGGTTGTTTATGCTTAATTGTTTAAATTGTTAATTGTGTACAAGTATGGTTGAATTGTAAAAGTTGTAAAAAAAATTTAAAAAAAAAAATCTGTGTCTGCCATTTTGGCTGCTGGCCGTGAGTCTTTAGGAATGGTAGAGCATGTCTTAATTTTATTTTAGGCTTAAAACTTGTTTTGTAGTGTTACCGGTAAATTACAATGTAAATAGGACAAGTTTAATTAATTTTAGACTTGATTTAGTGACTTTTATAAATATGGACAGCAACTTTTAAGGGCAAAAAACGTTGATTATTTTGATGTTTTTAGACCCTTAAATGTTGTGGTAATCGTTGTTAATTATTAGGACTTGTCTAAAAAAAATTAGATTAATGACATTTTTATAAATGATGTCGCGATGGAAAAAAAATATTGATTATATGAATGTCAAAAAAATAGGAAAAACTGCTAAAAATATTCCGAAATTTTAGTCATCTTCTGAGATTATTCCCATCTATGAATAATCCATGATTATTCCTAAATTTGACCTTTATTTTCCATGATTGTTCCGAATGGAATAACAACCTATTGAACAAGTTAAAAATACGAGTGGGCCCCAGTTTTTTTTCCCTTTATCTCTATAACACGTACTTTCAAAAAAAAAAATTGTTTTTTCCTTAAATTAATTTTAACAAATACTTGTAAGAAAAAAATTAATAAATAACCCCCATTTTCTCTCTCTTCTATTATCATAATCCTCCATTCCTCCTCCTTCGTGCTTCCACCATTGCTGCAAATTCCAGTTTTTTATAAAAAAAATAAAATCCCCAAATAAATGTCCTCCCAATCAAAAAATCAACCTTAAAAAAGCCTCAATCAAACAATCAACCTAAAAACCCCCAATCAAACAATCTACCATCAAACCTTAATCAAACATTCAAACAATCATTCATTTGTTAAAAAAAATAAATAAATAAATAAATAAAAACCCAATCAACAATGTAATACTCGTAATTTTGGATAAATATTTTTTAATTAATTAATATTTTTATACTACTAAAATTATTTATTTGAATTTTACACATAAAAGTTCAAGTCAAAATGTTGTTTTAAATTATAAAAACTGAAATTTCATATACACACACGTGATTTTTGAATATCTTAAATAAGCCTTATTTCATAAATTACAATGATCTTATGATTAAGCTAATTTTATTGAAAAAGTATTTTAAGCCCAAACTATGTTTTAAATTTATAAAGCCCAAAACCCAAACCAAACCCAATAGACCAATTAGGTAAACTATATAAAAAAAAATTAATCCTAAAAGCCCAACTACCCGGCCAACTAGCTAGGACACAATTTTGTGATCATGAAATTTGGTGCTAAAATATTCTCCAAATCATGAATATTTGGCCTAAAAAAATAAATAAATAAATATTTACAACTAGACATCTTTCCAAAACTCTCCATAAGCAAATATATTTGATCATGAAATATTCTACAAAATATTTTATTTGCCATCTCTTGATTTCATGATCAAATTGCTTGATCACCAATCACCATAATGTTAAACTTACCATAACTTAATATACTCAATTACCTAAATTTTTACATACTTAAGCCTATAAATACCCCCCTAATTCAACCCATTTTCACACACAAAATTATAAGAAAAATTTCTCTACCTCTCTTGTCCAATCTCACGGCATTATCTTTAAAAATAAATAAATAAATAGTATTCTTCTAATATAATTCTCACGTGAATTTCCAAAATAATAATAATAATAATAATAATATTTCTCAAGCTCCGGCAACCACCATCACCACCACCGGCAAGTTTTTTCGACCCTCTTTTGTTTTTATTAAATTATTTTATTAGGTTATATATTATTGTTTTAAAACATTAACTAATCTTAAAAACTATAGATTATAAAGTTATTATGTATAATATTTCACACTACTAATAATAAGTTCTTAAAATTTTATGGGATTTAGTATTTCATTATAATTATTAAAATAATTCGGTTTTATAAAAAAATATAATAATAATAATATTCGAATAATAATAATGATAATATTAATAAGTGTTTAAAATCCTATTACTCATATAATCTTAATATTTATCACTTATATTATAAATATCCTAATACTAATATTATGATTTTTAATATCCTATTACTTATATGAACTTTATTACTTATACTATAGTTTTAAAAGTATTAGTAGTCATGCACATCTTAGGGTTTCACTTTTTTAGTATAAATATTTTGGTAACCTTATATTAATTAAGGTTGTATTAATTTTGTGTAGGACGCTCTCGGTAGGATTCCTTAAGTATTTCGAGTTTAGTTGTCCAATCCGAACGAAAGGTACGTTTAGGTAGCTTGATATCTTATAAAGTGTTTGAAATCTTATGTGTTATATGATTTGGTGATTTAAAATACTATGTAATGATTTTTAAAGTTTTCATTGGCACCTTTACTTATCTTGATGTTTTAATATTTTAGTAATTAAATAGTTGTCGGGAAATTTTTCTATATAATATTTTTACTCTATGGTACTTTACTATTTCAGTAATAAAATAAATTTTTAGGAAATTTTCTATATAACATTTCTATGCTCTATGGTGTTTTATTATTTTGGTAACAAAATAATTTGTCAATAATTTTCTATGTTACATTCTACACTTTATGGAAAGATCTTACGGATATAAATCTTGGCATATTTACATTGTTCAAGAATAAAGGAATTTTGGAAAAAAAATTATGGAATATGTATTTCAATACTATCTTGAATTTATATTGAAAAAAAAATTCCACAAAGCTTTATAATCTTATTTGTTAGTTTGTAATCCCGCTATGTGGATTTCGTTGATAAGACTATGGAATTTGTATGATACAGAAAGATACTAACTTAGGGGCTGGTGTGCACACTTGGGAGAGGAAATTTTGGGATAAAGGAAAAATAAATTTTCTACATGATTTGCAATCAATTATGAATTCCTAAATTGAGTTATTTCAATGGTGTTTATTTTCGTAGAACTTTTTGGAAAGGAAATTTTGAAGAATTGTTACGTTAGGAAATAAATGTTGTTTTTCAAAGGCATGTTTGTAAAATAAAATGAACTTTACTTATCTTGTGCTTATTCGTATTTAGCATTTTTCCTAACCCGTACTTCCTTTTTGTTTTGGCTTGGCCCTACTTATCATTATGATGGGTAGGTAGGTGATGATGAGAAGATGTGGACTTAATGCATTGGGAGGCAACGGGATTTCATCACCTAGATTAGGACTATCACTTTATTTTTTTAGAATAAACACTTATGGTTATGTATTAGTTGACATTGGATTTTTCTTTCCGTTGCATAATTAATTATAATAATAAAAGTGTTAAATTAGTCGTACGTTATCACGTGGAGGTAATACGCCCATATTTATCTCTACAATATTTTATACAAGCTAAGTATTTCCGTAGAGGGAAATTTGGGGGTGTTACAAAGTGGTATCAGTTTAAAAGCCTAGGTAAATAAATACGATCTTGAAATTAAAAAAAATGAAGGGTAGACATAGGATGGGCATATAGGATAGAGTTTCGCACTTTAAAAAAAAAAATATATATATATATATATATATATATATATTATAATGTATTTATAAAATTATCTTCTTCTTTGGAAAGGTGATTAAGAAAAAGATGTTCGGGTTCTCATTGAGGCCTATAATGGTTATGATCTCTGTCTAAGGCAAGGCTCTCCCCGACGCTGTGGGTAACTTACCTGGGAGATCAGACTTGATCATCTTATATCATGAATCGAATACATTATTAATTTTTGAAAATAAATAAAATGAATTGTAATTATTTGAAGTTTGAAACTTTTATATGTGCATTAGCTATAGTAAGTGGTTGTTGGGCTTAATGGCCCAAATGTTTACAAGTTTAGCATAATGTTGCTTCTACGGTAGAGTGTTATATGGCCCAATTGGAACGATGAAAGTTGAGTTTGATTATGAGGTGAGTTATAATTTACAAGTCTTGTTAGTAGGTTTTATTAGTCTAAAAGTCCAAAATTTATAATAAAGCAATTATGTTGCTTTGGTTGAGATTATCTTGAATTTTGAAATATTGCGAATACATGCGTATATAAGTTAGTATATGTAATTATACCTTGAATTTATTTGAAGATTGAATTTTATGTATTTTGATGCTCGATCATAACTGAGTAGCATTTGGTCAAATATGTTGACTTATACGTATTGCTTCATGTATGTAAGTGGGATTTAAGATCGATTTTTTTTTAATTATTGCTTATGCAAAATGGCATTGATGTTTTTAGGTGTATTGCTTATATTTAGAATAGATATGAACATGATGTGGTCAAGTTAATAGGTTCGAATTTTCAAACCGTGGTTAGGTTTGATGGTTTTTTTTTTCTTTTCTGTCGTGAATGTGAATTATGGGTTAATCAAGGTGGAAATGATTAAGTATTTAAGTTAAAGTTGAGGAATTTTTATTTCAAGAGGAAATAATTGAGTATTAAAAATTAAGGAGAAATATTTTAATCGTTTATGCTGCATCTTTATGCTTATGTGTATACGTGATATTAAAATAAGTTTGTGTCAAAACAAGTGAGAAATGAATACTTGGGATACTGGAGAAAGCCAGTTTGATTAAATTCGTGAATAATATATTATATATTTCATGTTGTCTATATTATATTTTTTTTGAGAAGTAACTTGTCCCCAATGTTAATTCTCCTAACTTTGGCATCTTCGCTTTTTTTCGGGAAATATGAATATTTTTTTTAAAGTATATAGATGTGGAATATAGGAATAAGTTATGGAGTGAGCAATTGTATCATCAAGGGAACCAATAAGCAACCTTAATTGATACCGAACAAGAATTAAGCCATATCGAGCAACCTTATGAGTACGAAAGAGAGTATATATAACTACCAATATTTAATAGGTTTACTATGCGAGAGCATAAACAATCCTAATTTCAACCTCAAAATTATCTTTTAACCATTATCATTACCTTTCTTTTGATGGATTTGAATTATCAAATTATGATGATCAATAACTTTCAAATACATCTCTTCATTTTCTTCTATCTTTGATAATAAGGATCATACCTCATGTAAGCATCCTAATCCAACCTATGATTTTGAATTTGAAGCGGGCTAAAGCCCAAAATCTAGAACTATTTTTTTTTAATGCAAAAAGACTGAATCCATAACGTGCAAACCACCAAGCTCATGTGAATTCAAGTTATGCGTGAGGGTTGCATAGTCCAATTTATAGCTAAACAACAATCCAAATTGCATTGATTATAGCCCATCGTTTTTACAAAAACTTAGAAGATTAAGGATGAGGGTAGTCTAGTTATGAATCTTGTAAGACATGGGAAGTGAACTAGTTTCAAATGAAGAAAACTAGAAAAGTATTTATAATGCTAATTAACATTGTTGAAAACCTTATCCAAGTGAGTCAAAAGTCAATATGGTGTTGAAGGTCAGCTAAACTTTGTTAGACATAAAAATAAGGGGGTAGTTCTTGACAAGTGCCTATTTGAGGTTGGGAAGAAGTTTAACGAAGTTTGAAATTAAAGTTTTACCTAGCCTAATTGAGGAAATAAAAGTATATGGGGTTTATGAACTTTAACATAAGGAGCTTGTCCATTCGGAGTACTATAAAGGTTTAAAAAAAATTAATTGGTGAGGTCTACACCTAAAGTTGCATACCCACAAGAGTCATTAATGCGGAATTTTTTTTTTTTTGAAAGCTTTGACTTGAGGCTTTAAAGGAAAGTGTGATGAGTTACCTTTTGTATTATATATGGATAAAGATGTGAGTAAGAAGATAATTTATATGAGATAAAGAAATGAGAGACTGAACTAACGATTAACAAGGGATTAAAGAAAATACGGTGAACTTTACTAAATGGAGAAAGGAGGTCTAATACTATTAGGAAGTTTTCTATAAATAAGAACTCTATTGGATAAAAGGGGGATGAGGGAAAGTTGAGAAATTAGTTGAAGACTATCTGATAATTAAAATGGAGAAGTAAGGGTTAAGAAAATGGTCAGATCGAAATCTAAGAGATTGTATTTCTACGAAATTGTGAAGAACCACCTTGTGAAATATTATGAAGGCAACCATTTGAGTGTTGTGATTGCCGAAGAGTGGGTCATCGAGAGTATCAATGTTATGAGAAGAACCATAAGATGTTGAGCTACTATCTAAGCCACCAAAGATTAGTGAACCTTAAGTTGGAACCAATAATAATAAAATACACACTTATAAAGATCTTGTGTTTAGCCATGAGGCCGAAAATTTTGACAATTGGAAGGTTGGTACTATTGTTTTCTCTTTAAAGGTCATACTACTTGTATATCTCGGAGAAGAGGTTGAATTATTAAAGTATTTGAATTTTCAAATTCATGTGCAATTTGTGAATTTTCATTATGTGTTGAATCTTATTGAATTTAAACTCCAATATGGAATATATATGTTTTCATATTTCAGGTGGAAAATTGAAATTACGGAAACTTATGTGAAAGTTGTATATATAAACATTACTTATATGAATCTTTGAGTTATTAGTGGAATGATAAAAACTTTTTATATGTATTCCTATTGTGGAATTGGTTGGAATTTTGTGGATATATTTATTTTATTTTATTTTTGCTTGGAAATATATGGAAATATGTTAAAACAATTATAATATTTCTTTACGTAATAAAAGCGTATTTGAGGATAAATGTAAATATTGAATTGTTTTGCTTATTTAAGGAATGATTTTTACTACAAAATATGTATACGTTATTATACTTTTATTACTTTGTACCTTTATGACATAATTGCTCATGTGATATCAATCAGTGTTTTATTCGCACCATTCAAAGTTTATGTGTGGTCAATTTTGATGAATTAGTGGAGTTTTGAGTTTCAAAGAAGTCATCAATGGATATCACGAGACAAAAAGGAGTCATTTTGATTTGGTTTGAATGTATATATGGATCGATATTTTGAGGTATATTATTATTATTATTACGTACTATTATTATTACCAAGTGTTACAATGAAGAATGGAGATATCTTAGGTAACAAGCGAAAAATTAAGATTTGATGTGATCGATACATTATTGAGAGGTATGAGTTATGATATTTTATGGTAATTTATTTCTATTTTATCAAGAGGTGGAAAATATCTATATATTAAGGAGCATTATAATTCTTTAAGGTAACCTTATTAATTGTTAAGAGTTTAGAATTGAATTTGGGAACATTTTATACAAAGGTTGGAGGATTTCAAAGACAATCAAAGTGAAATGTTGTAAAAGGGAAAATATGAATGAGTAATATTTAAAATAAAGAAACTTGTTCGGAAATGAATGTCATTTCAAGGAGAAACAATGCGTTATTGTTGGAAAATACAATGAAGTCAGTTAGAGATAGATTGACTAAGAGTATATTGATGATATTCAAAATAGGATTTATATCATAATGGTTTGACAATAACAACATTAAATATGTTGGGGATATCAAAGATTAAAGTTTGTTGTTTAACAGGTGAAAAGGGTTGTTTTGAAGATAAGAATGTGTTATAAGGGTAAGTTTGAAGAATTCGGGTTATTAAAGTTTTGAATGGTGAAATAGAATACCCAAGAGTCAATTATTAAGTTTGTGATACCCTCATTAATATAATTATGGGAAAAGAAAATTGTGAATATTTTAGGAAGTATATTTTATCAATCCACGAGAGTTAAGCATATCAAGATCGATAGGTGATGTTTCTTTTACACTCATAAAGGTTATTGTTTCTTTTATTAACTAACTAGATTAGCGCCCGTGCGTTGCACGGTTGTAAAAGTTCTTATATATATAACAATATTAAAAAGAATATTTACATATCATAAACAATTAAAATCATATATAAAAAAAGCAATATAAACAAAATATAAATTTATATTATGATTTTTTTGTCCAAAACTACATTAATTACTCCACTTTTTGTGAGAAATCACCTTAGTTACAAATTATTGTGAAATTTTAACCAAATCTTTATTGAACACTATTCCTCAACTTTTTCAGACATTGAATTTATCTTTTTGGCCATAATACCCCATTTGCAGGGCACATGTTCATTTTTTTTTTACCTATTCCATATTTATTGTGACACCTAATTTAACATTTAAGAAAAAAATTAAAAATACTCTCTATTTCTCTCTTCATACATCCTCAACCATTAATTTAGAAAATAGATTATTCATTTCCTTTAAAAAATGCAAAAGATCTTTACTCATTATTAACTATTTAAAAAAATATAGAATTAATGTGTACATATATGATTTATCATTAAAAAAAATAACACGTATTTGAATAGTCTATGTATAGAAAATGCTAACCACAAAAAAAAAAAGACTTGCTTCTATATATATGGGAAATTCGTTTAATACGAAGAGTTGTAAAACAACATCAATTTATAAATCTGGAATGACAAACATACAAATTTTCAACTTGTCTACGATTCATCTGGATGCACGTAGCGGTAAATACATCCAAAGGTGTTTTATTGTAGCTAGGTTTTAATATTTTTGCTAATTTTAAATTTTAAAATAGACAAAAAAATATCATAAAATAATAAATAAATAAATAAATTTGAATGTACTTTACATCCAGATGTATATAGAAAATTCTAGAAAAATTTAGCCACAGAGTATCCTCCATTTATATTTATAATTTCTATATAGTACATGACAATTTATCCCAAAAAAAATAAATTCAGCCAAAGGGTAACTATTGTCAACCCAAAAAAAGAATCCATTTTATCACAAACGTGAACTCCATTGTCAACCCAAAAAGAATGAGTATGGGCTTTCAAAAAATGAATGACCCTGGGCTTTCAAAAAAGAGAAAATGCAAGGCAGTCGCTGCCAATTACTCCCAAAAAAAAATCTACATCGTTCTTCAACAGAAGTCATATTCTTCTTTATCACTTTTTTCCATTCCAAGCACATCTCTAATTCTCTGCAAATCTGCAATTATAAATCTGCAAGTTATAAATCTACAACACCTTTTAATTTTATTTTTAATTTGGGAGTATTTACTTAAAAAGGATTGAGGTTAGATCAAACTATCTCAAGTTTATATGATTCAATTCATTCTGGTTATTGTTATCAATCTACATATTAATTAATGATGTGTTTTTTTTTGGCCTGATTTATTAGTAATTTAAAATTTAAAAATAGATCTTTAATTTTAGTGCATATCAAATATGAAGGTGGGATATATTGAAGAGGTTGACATCAATGAATTTGTTTAATCTGATTCTATAAGTAAATGTGAAAGGATTTTTAAGTGCATGCAAGTATCCTGGGTTTCAATATTGTCTGATTTTTGTTGATATTTAATTTATTAATTCTATGTATTGTAATTGTTATATTGGGTTTTAAGCTGTTCGTTGGCCTGGGCTTCAAATTTGGGGTTCAATATTACAATGTTGTACTCCGTATTATAGTATGTGATTTGGTTTAATTTTTTTTTTTCTGAGTTCCTTTATAATTAACATTTTAAATTTTGGGTTGAACTTTTGACTTAGAATTTTCTATCCTTATCACTTTATTTCTTTGTTCCTTTAAGCCTTAAAGTGTCGAAGTAGAGTCATAATTTTTTTTTTATATTAGATGGTTTTGGTCAATGTGAATATTTGTATCATTGTATATGAACAGAAAATATACTAATGTGAAGTCAGAAAATTTATCAACATTGAAAATTTAAAAATTAGACAATATTCATGAAGCAGGTAAAAAATGTGAAATTACCTTAGTGTTGTTTCCCATTTTTTTTTTAAAATGACCTTGCAATGTAGATAACCTGCTAAATTAAATTGATAATCTAAGATAATACAAACACTTGAAGTAAACTTTATGGAAGGAATTAAGATAGAGTACCTTATTGTCACAAAATCTGTGAAAAACGTACGACTCTATATTAGAAATTGAAGAAGAGGAGGCCCATGCTTTTATACGGAGTAAATAATTAGAGTAAGAGAAGACAAAGAGTTATAAGGTTATTCTAGTTACTGCACTGCATTGTACTACTGTAGTTACTGTGTACTCCATGTTTTTTTTGGAACCATAACTTTTAATGCATGTATTGGGAAACAAAAGTCTTTCTACTTACCAAAATTGAACATGTTAATGCATCAGTAAATGAATAAAGGAAGGACGCATGCTTATGTTTTTATTCCCAAAGGAATTTATTACAGTACTTATTTTTCTTATTTCCCAAAGGTGTAGTAATAATTGGGAGGATTATATCCCCAAGGCTACCCCTTTACATGTGTAGTTTTAGTGTAGGTATTTTAGGCGGGAAAAGAGAGCATATTAGGCTGACACGTAAGCAATGGGGGGAGGGGGCTGATGTAAGGTCATTTTGTTTTAGTATAGAATTTGTTTTAGTATAGAATATAGATATGTATCTAAATCTTTTCCTCAGTCACGTATTGAAAATGGTTCTTCAAAAAAGGAATTTTATTGTGTTATTTATTACTTTCCGAATTGAAATAATCACTCTTATACAAAAATCATATTTTGATATTGAATATTTACCTATTTAAAATCACTACATCATATTTAAAAAGCCAAAAATCATTTTGAGTTACATTTGATATTCTTGGTCTGTCTAAATTTAAGTATTCTAAAGATATTTCAAATGATATGTACGTGTCTTTGCAGCAAATAATTTTTGTTTATAAACTCTTTTAAATAATTAATTAACGAGTAATTCTTTATAGAATTATAGATTTTGTTAGTTTAATAATTAATGAAAAGTGTAAATGGTTGAATTAATGAGACGACAGGTTCTTGTGTAATCATAGTTGTATTATTAGAGTTGTTTGTATGATAATTCCAATTAGTATATGTAGAATTATATGGTTTTTACATGTTACTCTTGTATGAATATTAACTATTATATGATTTGTTTGGAATTAAGTATTTTTCTACTTTTGTTGTATATAAGTAACCATATGATTTTGCTAGGGTTTTAAGGGTATTGTAATTTTATGAAGTATATATATTGAAGTCTTACAGTTAATAATATTACTTTGGGATGGAATGAGTACATATGTGGATACTAGCAGTATTGCCTTCTAAGGGTTGAGATATTTTTGAGATTTTGGTCAAAATATGAGATCAAAATGATGAGAATCACTATATTATTATTAGTTGATTGAGGTTAAAGAATTATGAACCTTGTTTTGTAAGAAATCAAGATATAGGATACAATCTTTATTGTTCTTATTCAAATATTTGTAGTAAGATTTGGTCCAAGATTATGTCATGGTCTAAAGAGTTTTCAAAGCTATGGAAGGATACTTAAGTCTTACACCTTTTGGTTTTGTCTTAATCGAGTTACGAGGGCATAACTCCTTTTAAGGGAGGTAGAGTGCGATAGAGTTTCGCGCATTTGCTTTTTGAGTCAGTATTGGGTATTTTGAGTGATCATTTGTCTTAGTAAAAGTTGTCACTTATGTGTCGGGTTAGGATGTGAATGAATCGAACATAAAACTAAATCTATAACCGTATTTCTTAAGTTTCGGGACGAAACTTCTTTTAAGGGGGGTAGATTGTAATACCCCGTAATTTTGGATAAATATTTTATAATTAATTAATATTTTTATACTACTAAAATTATTTATTTGAATTTTATACATAAAAGTTCAAGTCAAAATGTTGTTTTAAATTATAAAAAACGAAATTTCATATACATACACGTGATTTTTGGATATCTTAAATAAGCCTTATTTCATAAATTACAATGATTTTATGATTAAGCTAATTTTATTGAAAAAGTATTTTAAGCCCAAACTATGTTTTAAATTTATAAAGCCCAAAATCCAAACCAAACCCAATAGACCAATTAGGTAAACTATATAAAAAAAATTAATCCTAAAAGCCCAACTACCCGGCCAACTAGCTAGGACACAATTTTGTGATCATGAAATTTGGTGCTAAAATATTCTCCAAATCATGAATATTTGGCCTAAAAAAAATAAATAAATAAATATTTACAACTAGACATCTTTCCAAAACTCTCCATAAGCAAATATATTTGATCATGAAATATTCTACAAAATATTTTATTTGTCATCTCTTGATTTCATGATCAAATTGCTTGATCACCAATCACCATAATATTAAACTTACCATAACTTCATATACTCAATTACCTAAATTTTTACATACTTAAGCCTATAAATACCCCCCTAATTCAACCCATTTCCACACACAAAATTATAAGAAAAATTTCTCTACCTCTCTTGTCCAATCTCACCGCATTCTCTCTAAAAATAAATAAATAAATAGTATTCTTCTAATATAGTTCTCACGTGAATTTCCAAAATAATAATAATAATAATAATAATAATATTTCTCAAGCTCCGGCAACCACCATCACCACCACCGGCAAGTTTTTCCGACCCTCTTTTGTTTTTATTAAATTATTTTATTAGGTTATATATTATTGTTTTAAAACATTAACTAATCTTAAAAACTATAGATTATAAAGTTATTATGTATAATATTTCACACTACTAATAATAAGTTCTTAAAATTTTATGGGATTTAGTATTTCATTATAATTAATAAAATAATTCAGTTTTATAAAAAAATATAATAATAATAATATTCGAATAATAATAATGATAATATTAATAAGTGTTTAAAATCCTATTACTCATATAATCTTAATATTTATCACTTATAATATAAATATCCTAATACTAATATTATGATTTTTAATATCCTATTACTTATATGAACTTTATTACTTATACTATAGTTTTAAAAGTATTTGTAGTCATGCACATCTTAAGGTTTCACTTTGTTAGTATAAATATTTTGGTAACCTTATATTAATTAAGGTTGTATTAATTTTGTGTAGGACGCTCTCGGTAGGATTCCTTAAGTATTTCGTGTTTAGTTGTCCAATCCGAACGAAAGGTACGTTTAGGTAGCTTGATATCTTATAAAGTGTTTGAAATCTTATGTGCTATATGATTTGGTGATTTAAAATACTATGTAATGATTTTTAAAGTTTTCATTGGCACCTTTACTTATCTTGATGTTTTAATATTTTAGTAATTAAATAGTTGTCGGGAAATTTTTCTATATAATATTTTTACTCTATGGTACTTTACTATTTCAGTAATAAAATAAATTGTTAGGAAATTTTCTATATAACATTTCTATGCTCTATGGTGTTTTATTATTTTGGTAACAAAATAATTTGTCAAAAATTTTCTATGTTACATTCTTCACTTTATGGAAAGATCTTAAGGATATAAATCTTGGCATATTTACATTGTTCAACAATAAAGGAATTTTGGAAAAAATTTTATGGAATATGTATTTCAATACTATCTTGAATTTATATTGAAAAAAAAAATCCCACAAAGCTTTATAATCTTATTTGTTAGTTTGTAATCCCACTATGTGGATTTGGTTGATAAGACTATGGACTTTGTATGACCTAGTCTTTACTCAAGGATAGTCTTTATACAGAAAGATACTAACTTAGGGGCTGGTGTGCACACTTGGGAGAGGAAATTTTAGGATAAAGGAAAAATAAATTTTCTACACGATTTGTAATTAATTATGAATTCCTAAATTCAGTTATTTCAATGGTATTTATTTTTGTAGAACTTTTTGGAAAGGAAATTTTGAAGAATTGTTACGTTAGGAAATAAATTTTGTTTTTCAAAGGCATGTTTGTAAAATAAAATGAACTTTACTTATCTTTTGCTTATTCTTATTTAGCATTTTTGCTAACCCGTACTTCCTTTTTGTTTTGGCTTGGCCCTACTTATCATTATGATGGGTAGGTAGGTGATGATGAGAAGATGTGGACTTGATGCATTGGGAGGCAACGGGATTTCATCACCTAGATTAGGATTATCACTCTATTTTTTTTAGAATAAACACTTATGGTTATGTATTAGTTGACATTGGATTTTTCTTTCCGCTGCATAATTAATTATAATAATAAAAGTGTTAAATTAGTCGTACGTTATCACGTGGAGGTAATACGCCCATATTTATCTCTACGTTATTTTATACAAGCTAAATATTTCCGTAGAGGGAAATTTGGGGGTCACTACAAAAGATTGGAACATTAACGACGGGTACATATTAGTGACAAGCCTAAATCCTGTTGAAAATGTAGATGTTTTGTGACGGTTTTTAAGCCCGTCACTAAAAGTTACCTATTACCTAACCCAAACTCTATTAGAAATGACTCATTTAAGACGAGATTGCGACAGGAAAAATCATTTGCGACCCCCACTTTTTGCGACGAGATCATATTTTTGCGACGGAAAAAATCATTTGCGATCCCCCTTTTCTACGACGGGATCACATTTTTGCGACGGAAATCCCCGTCGTAAATAGCATCTATTATAGTAGTGGGTGTTACAAACAATCATTCATAACTCTAATTCAAAATTGGTTGAAAAAAAAAACTCTAATTCAAACGTACGTAAAATGCAATAAAAAAAAACCTAAAATTACTGCAACGAACTGAAGGAATATGTCCTCAGTCATTATCGGCAATTACTAAATATAATTAGGATTATATTATGGAGATAATAATTAAGTTAAATTAGGAAATTATATTTACTTGCTAGAGAATAAATATAATTAGTGAGTACATAATTTTGGGCTCGCAACTATACTTAATTTAATCCTATGAGGTCACACAAAATGGCACAGGATTGGGCATAAATAATAAAGCCCATTGGATGCTAGGATTAGGGTTTTCTCTGATATGACTAATGAGGTATATATAGTACCTTATTAGGGTTATGAGAGACAACAGACTATGATCAGTTGGCACGCATAGTAACACAATCATAAAAATCCTAAAGCCAATTGTGTTCATATGATTTTTCCCTAAAAAGTAAGAGAGTGAATATTGCTCCATCTCTTCCGTACTAGCATACGTGGGATCTAATCCAGTGCTTGTGGACTGATTAGAGAAGCAACAAATGAGGCTCTAAATCTCCGTTCTTGACAATGAAAGCACGCATCAAAGGTTGTAATTACTATCTTTTATACTTGATTCATATTAATTATTATTAGTGATCCTGATGTTATAGATGTTAGGAAATTTTTTCCTGAAATTCCGCTAATCATATCTATAAAATCCTACAGTGGTATCAGTTAGCCCTCTAATAATTTTAATATGATCATGTTTTCAATGATAAAAATTATTATTTTCATTCAATTAAGGGAGGATTAAATATATGGGTTAATTTGCATAATTAAAATAGTGATTTTAATTGTATTTTAGTTATATTATACTCAAAAATTCAAAAAAAAAAAAAAAACAGTTCGAACTTCGAACAAAAGGAACCCAGATTCAAGGATTAATACTTGTTATTGTCCCAAATTACATTAGGGCTTTTGTTTCTTTCATCTTTAATTGCAAATTCATGTCAAAAATTTGTTGATTAAATCCCTAAATCAAACGAATTGTGCAAGGTTTTGGTTCGAAATTTTCGAACCCTAACTTTGTTCAATTCTTCAAAATCATTGTTTCAATGTCGTTTTTTGCAAATTGCTTTGTGGGAAATGTAGAAAACAACACAGAAAATCTTATTCAAGAATCAATTCGAACAATAGTTATTCGATGTGTCCCAGATCATGTTCGAAAAATTCGAACACTTTGGGAGGAATTTCGTCCCTTTTCTGGCGTCACTGGTGGCGTGGGAGGTGCTCCGAGGCCGGGGATATGATCGCCGGCGTTTTCTGGGTGGGGCGAGGCTGCAGGCGGCGGTCGTAGGCGACGGTGTGGTGGCTGCTGTGGCCCTGCGTTGCTGCCTGCTGCTGCTGCTGCTGTGTAATTGTCATTTTTTTTTTGTTTTATTTATTTATTGTTAAAATTAAAAAAAAATTATTATTAATCCTATAATTAAGCATTGATCCCATTTTCTCTAACTATACACAAAATAAGTTTTGGTAAGTTGACAAAGTTTTTTTTTTTTTGTTTTGTTTTATTTATTTATTTTGGAATAAATAAAGTTATTGTTTAAAGAGTTTAAATAACAATTAAATAAATATTTTTTATAAGTATTAAACGCCTCCAAATAATGCAAATTAATAATTAATGTTGATTAATTCCATATACGAATTTTAGTTGAATGAAAATATAGTATACTAATATATGGTATTAGTTGTTATTGCTTTTATTTGCAATATTTTTTAAATGCTTGCAGGTTTATAATATATGATATTATTTACATATTATGACTAGTATGGCCCAAAATAGGATAGAAAATACGATCTGCGCATCGTGATGTATTCTTTGTAAATTAAATACGATTTGCAAATCGTTTGTATTTTTGTAATGTTATTTCAATTATTTAAGTTTAAATAATAATAGTAAATAATCAAAAGTGGAGGTCCATGAAGAATTGAGGAAAGTGGTCCAAGAAGATTCAAATGGAGTTAATGAAGATTAGATTTTATTCATGTGGGCCATACTAGGATCATATTTATTTTGCTTTATTACGCATTTATTTTATAATTAAATGCTTATAAGTTTATGTTTGTGGTTTAATTAATTATATGTGTTCACTTGTTAATAACCACATTTATAAATTTGATCCCCACTAATAATATTGAGTTTTAATTGTTTTTCCAAACAAACACCTATAAAGCCTTAGAATCATAAGTAATAGTTTCTGCCAAAGCAGGGTATTGCTTCTAATTCATGGATAATAGGGTAGTTTTTTGAAACCTACATGTTAATGTTTGGTTTAACTCAACAAAATTATCAAAAGAAAAAGTTTTGAATTTTAAAGCTATGAGATAAAATTTAGCAAAGTATTGTTAAATTATCTACCAAGAATTATAATTAGTTATAACAAATTTAGGTCCCGAATTGTAATATTGAGTTTAGATGCTTTCCCAAACAACACCTATGAGACCCTCGATCATAAGTTGATAGGTTCTACCAAAGCAGTGTGTCACTTTTAATCTTGGAAGAGTAGGGTAGGTTTTCGAAACTTACATGTTAATGTTTGGTTAAATTCAACAAAACTATCAAAAGATAAAGTTTTGGGTTTTGAAGCAAAGAAATAGGTTTAAAACACATAGTTATTGCCTATTGGCCAAGAATTACAAAGTGTTTGTAATTAGTAAAATGTTAACTTACCTCAACTGCTAAAAATTGAAGGCAGGGCTAAAGTCCGTTTAATTTTAGTGGGAGGGGATCTTGGTTATTACTTTATTCAAATGGGGCCAAAATTTACTCGAATAAAGTGTACTGTTAATAGCTTAAAATTGTTAAATTATTTCAAACTTAGGCTATTATTTAACAAACATTATTAAACTTTGCATGATATAATTTAGTATATCATTTAATAAGTTTTGGGAATTGTTCTCAAATTTTATGTAAGTGGAACTATATTTGAGAATTGTTCTCATAATTAAAATAAATAAATAATTCTTGAAATCCATATTTAAATTTTGCACTAAAAACCTCTCAAGCTAATAAAATTAGCTAAGGTAGAGTTGTTTTAGAAAATGTTTAATACTCAATATTTACCTTAATATTAGTGTTTATGATCTCAAATAAGTTTGAGAAAATAATGCTTACCATCATCCAAGAAGTGAAAAATGTTTTCAAAAGGGAAGGATGGAGAGGTTGATGGCCTCGAGACAGTAAGTGAGCTTAATCTCCAAGACCATAAGGTCATATGTCATTAGAAAGATTTGATCGTTCTGAAAATCATAGAGAGGTCTCAGTGACCATAAGATCACATGTTATTAGAAAGATTTGATCGTTCTGAAAAGTGGAGAGGTCGGGATTTCAATGATTCCAATTGTTGAATTTTGAAACCATTTTCTCATTTCATAATAGATTCAATATGGGATTGAACTATTGAAGTGAATAGTGAGGAAAACCATTTGCAAAATTACAGATAAACTCAATATGATTGAGCATTATCATTTTATTGAATATAAGAAGTATTAACTAAATTATTTAATAAAATAAATAGGATTTACAAAAGGATATGTTTGGATGGTAATAAGAGGCAATATAGTTAGAACAAAAGACAAATGTTGTCGTTTGTAAATCCGTTGATACTGAAAAGCCAAATATTGTAAAAGACAACATATCAAAGTGTTTTCTACTACAATAGATAATCCATTTTGATAGAATGCTCCGAACATATTAGGAAGATCAATTAGTACAGTAAATATAGTTTTTCATTTGATGTTTATGCTATAAAAGATTGGCATTTCCACTCACTATGTATGTCATACATATTATTGAATTCACATTGCTTCGAATGTGCATAAAACAAAGGGTAGAAAACTAGCTAAAGGTAAATCTACAAACAAATGTTGTATGTCAGATTTAAGATTTTGAATGAATCTCTCCTTACCTTATAGCTTATTTTTGGAATCAAATAATTGTTATTTCATTCCTACTAAAAACATTATTTCAATTGCAATATATGATATTAAATTATGAACAAATTGTTGTTTTTTGAATAGAATGTTTTAAACCTATTGCCAAACTAATTACTGGTCAAATAGTTTGATTTTGTCAAAATAATATATCACAAGAAATCAAAAACAAATGATTCTTAACCCACTTACCAATGGCATCCCTGTTTTGTAATATATGATGAGCATGCAGAAGCTCCAAATGGATGGAGTTCTAACATCATTTGACTACGAGTCGTTTGATGTATGTAAATTATATTTGAAGGGTAAGATGACTTAATCATCCTTTACTAGAAAAGGTGATAGTGCCAATGATCTCAAGACCCTAATACATGTAATGAGTTCAAATACAAGGAAGGGTTTAGCTACCTCACACTTTTACTAACGATTCAAGTAAACATGATGATATTTACAATACGAAGTAAAAGCTGAAATTATTTTAAATGTTTGAATATTTCGGAGAAGGCAAATAGAGAATCAAATTAATAAGAGTGATAAACGCATTGCGATAAGATTGTAGTTGCAAAGGTTTTTTTTTTGTTATTTTATTTTTTGATACTCATCAAAAGGTTGTGAGATTCCTTTCACAATCAATTTCATAACAAATTGTCATTTCTGAATGACATGTTTGAAATAAGTAATCAAACCTTTATTGAAAATGGTTTGATTAACGGTGAGATTTAGTGATCATTCAATATACTTCTGAGAATATGCTCTCTAAACTGCTGTATTTTAAAAATAAACAAAGACTTCGTCCAAAATAGTAGAAAAGACATATATACCATACGAGATATGGATAGGAAAAGTTCTTAATTAGTCTTTCCTACAAAATTGGATAATATGTCTATCGTAAAATGTTTATTTTTGGACATAACGCTAACCAAATTTGAAAATTTGTTTTTTCAAAAGTTACCCCAAAGAAACAATGGATCCAACTTCTACAATTGATTTAAGAACAAAGTGTTTGTTACTTTAAAATGGTGCCTTTCTGGAAAATATTATGTTTCCAAAAAGTCAAGTGGGAGTAGTATATATCTTGAATAGTTCCAGATAAGAAACAAATAGATGTAGTTAGTCCTACATTAGAGGCAAAAGACATAATCTTGTCTTTATGATAAGAAAGTTTGATACTGAGCTTAAGGAAGGACATTCGGTGTTTGACCTTTTTTCTTAGTGCCTAACAATATGTTGAAGTAAGTGCATTCCATTCACGAACCTTTGTTTTGCCCGCTTGAATATGATTCGTACTGAAATGCTCAAATTGCTGAGATAACATTTCAACTGTTGCTATGGTCCTATGCGTAGCTCTTAATGAATAAGACAATCATCATATAATTAATGGATTCCATATAGATATATGTTTTGAATTGAATTTTTCATTTTGGGATGTGAGGATCCAACAATCTATGAAGATGTTTTTTGACGAGTCACAACTCCGAATATGACAAATGAACATCAAAATCGATTTCTTGAATAATTTCTTGAAAGAGGATGTGTATGTGACACAACCAAAGAGTCACAACTCCGAATATGACAAATGAACAATCAGAAAAAGATTTACACGCTTAAGAAATCCATTTATGGATTAAAATAAGCATCTCGGAGTTAGAATCCTCAATTTTCTAAAATAATCAAAACGTTTGGTTTTCTAAAATAATTTTAGAGCAAGGTTTGTGTTTACAAAAGTTGAGTGGGAGCAACATTGTCCTTTTGATCTTGTATGTAGTTAACATACTTAGCATAAGAAAATAAATTCCATATGCTTGAGTTAGTCATGTTATGGAATTATTGTTTTTTATAAACTTGAGTTAGTCAAGTTATGTTTCTGGAATTGTTTTTATAAACTTGAGTTAGTCAAGATATATGTCTACAATGGTTTTATGAAAGACCTTAGACAAATTGATTTTATTTCGGGAATCAAGATCCATAGAAATAAATCTGTATTATTTACAGAACTTATAATGTTTCTCACTAAGTTCAACTTGGAAACCCTATTTTATTTACAGAACTTATAATGATAAGGTTCTTACTAAGTTCAACTTGGAAAACTTTTACAGATTTTTCCATCTCATTCAATGTTACATGCTAGCAAGACTTGATGTTTGTAAACGTTCGGTAAGCTAAAACATATAGTCCTTTTGTATTAACAATATGATCTATTGTATATATCACATTGCACTTACATAAATGTTTCAAATACCTTGATCATACTAAAGTACTTAAGAAGGACTGCAGGATTATATCCTGGTATGAGGAAATATAAGTTATTTACTTTAAAGTTTAAAATTTGCAAAGTTTATATGAATGAGAATGTCTCATATCCAGTGATCAAACCATTATTGTAATCCGAGTATGAATGTCATGCTAGTAAAAAACATTAAAGAATGTCTTTGATGAAGTCTTATGTCAAATCATGAATATAGTCCATGATTGTAAAACATATGGTAATATTTGTTGTTTGAAACATAGTTTCAATATTATTTAATTCTGGTTTGAAGTTAAATAAAATGTCCAAATAACTTATGATTTCAAATAGAATTGTTGAAAACGTTTTGATAATGGAACTCTATGAAGTGAACTGAAATCACATATTATCTAAAGTCCCTAGTCAAAATCACTAAAATGGACATAAGTAGTTTGTCTAAAGACTAGCATATAATCAATTGATAGCGCAGTTCCATGGGTTATAGAAATATAGTGATGTTTAATTGATTGTATGGATGTATGTTTGATACATTGAGACTTGACCTAAAAGATTCTAAAAGTAGAATCGAAAATCTATATTTAGTGGATTCCTTAGACATTAGTATGTCTTAATGACCACAAAATAATTAGCTTAACCTTGACATTGTTAAACGCCGTGACGTAAAAGGAGGTCATAAAAGCAATGATCAGGTGGAGTTAAGAATTGAGTGGGAGTTATGGTCATACTAGACTGAATGGTGTCAGGGCCTCTTGATGAGCTAGAACTGGAAAAATGCATGGCCATGCGAAAGAAGTTTAAATGTTGAACTTCGTTTGAGTAGTTCGAACTCAGCGATCAAGGAACATAAATTGAGAATACCAAAGTATTGTCAATTTGACATTAAGAGACTTAAGGAATTTATAATTGCGCTATTGTCTTCTGACAAGTGGGAGATTGAAGGAATATGTCCTCAATCATTATCGGCAATTACTAAATATAATTAGGATTATATTATGGAGATAATAATTAAGTTAAATTAGGAAATTATATTTACTTGCTAGAGAATAAATATAATTAGTGAGTACATAATTTTGGGCTCGCAACTATACTTAACTTAATCCTATGAGGTCACACAAAATGGCACAGGATTGGGCATAAATAATAAAGCCCATTGGATGCTACGACTAGGGTTTTCTCTGATATGACTAATGAGGTATATATAGTATCTTATTAGGGTTATGAGAGACAACAGATTATGATCAGTTGGCACACATAGTAACACAATCATAAAAACCCTAAAGCCTATTGTGTTCATATGGTTTTTCCCTAAAAAGTAAGAGAGTGAATATTGATCTATCTCTTCCGTACTAGCATACGTGGGATCTAATCCAGTGCTTGTGGACTGATTAGAGAAGCAACAAATGAGGCTCTAAATATCCGTTCTTGACAATGAAAGCACGCATCAAAGGTTGTAATTACTATCTTTTATACTTGATTCATATTAATTATTATTAGTGATCCTAATGTTATAAATGTTAGGAAATTGTTTCCTGAAATTCTGCTAATCATATCTATAAAATACTACACCAACATCAACAACTATGAATGAAATTATCAATTAAACCACAACAAAATTCATATAAACTCAAATAAGTTGTTGGTTTATCACTTACCTTCAATTGTCCATGAACCATGAACGAAAATGGAAAGAGAAGATGGAGATTTTTACCCATATTCGAAGAAAAAAGAAGCTGGAGATTAGTGTGTTGAATCGAGAAGAGACAGCAGGGGCGAAGCCACAGGGGGGCTGCCGGGGGCCCGGCCCCTGCGGCCTACTCCGGTGGCCCTTTTTTATTTAATGTGGCAGCTGCATTATTTTAATATATATAAACTAAAGGTAAGAGTATAAACATAAGAATACTTAGCTCAATGGTGAGGACCTTTGCAATTGTGAGATCCGAACTGGGATCGAACCTTTCCACCGTCATTTCTCCTTCTGTTTTTTTAAAGGGTTTCTAATAACAAAGCCTATACTCCAAGCAAATCAGTAATCACTGTCCAGTGTCCACACTCCACAGCCCACCATGAGGGACGTCAGCGACAAATTTTTCTCCAATTCTGAACTATAATTACTCTTGAAATCAACCAAGCAAATAATTAGAGTTGAGAAGATAATGAAATACCTTAAAAGAATCACTCTTAAGAGAAATTTCCTACTAAACTAAGAAGAAGAATCACTCTTAATCTCAATCTAGGTTGGTTAACTAACTAGAAGAATCACTCTTAAAGTTTATTAATCGGTTTAGAAAACTTGTAGTCGAAACTCCCAAGAATTCAGATCAAAATAAGCTAAGTTACGTTAGCTCACAAAGATGAACAAAGTTCAAGCTTCTTTTTCATAAATTCAATTCTGGTTTTTACATTGAACTAGTACAAGCTATTTATAGGAAAACTAAAGATAAGGCTACTACTACTACTACTAGAATAAACAAAGCAAAGTAATGCAAAATATCTAGCAAAGTGTACTAGAAAAGCTTCCCCCTTGGCTGCCCATTTGCTCAACTTGATCAACTTGCTCAACTTGCTCAACTTGATCAACTTGCTCAACTTGTGAAAAGATCAAGACTAAGTAGATTAATACCCATGTAAACTTTCAGACCCATTGGGTCCATGGATCACCCATTTCTCAAGCAAGCACCTCTCAAAATAGCAAACTTGTGCTACTTGCTTGAAGTACAAAAAGTCAGATTTTGGGCACTAAAAGTATGTAGCAATTCAACCTAATAAAAGACTAATTAAGAAAGATAACCCAACTTAAGTAATCTAAATATTAGACCTATTACAAAGCAATAATTAAAGCATTTGACTAATTACTAGCTAAAAGTACATAAATAAATACTAATCAAGCTAGTATAAAACATAAATAAAGCATTAACTAAGTGATTACAAAATGGAATCTAATCAAGCTTCTTAAGTATCTCTTTGTCATAATAATCATGCTTGACCCTGGTTCAAATTCCCCCTAATTCTTTACATTGTGCCTTTTTATTTTATTTTATTTTTTTAAAATTTATCTTTTAAATTCAACAAGAGTTCTACCTTAATTCTGTGCAGGCTTTTGTGTGTGTGTGGAAATTTGCTTGTTTTTAAAGACCATACATTACAATGGGATTGATTTGTTTGAGAAATTTTTGATAGAGTGCTAGTTATAGCTTAGGATTTTAGTACGAGTATATTACATTTGTTCCCTGTATTTAAATTTTATGATTTAAAGTACTTTTTAATTTTTAACATTTTTGTTGTGATGTCATACATTATACTGTCAAGGTAAAATGACACATATAAGAACTTTGGATTTTTTTTTAATGAAAAAGTTGATTATAGTAATCCAAACAAAACTTTAGATCCTGAAAATAATGTGATGCAAGAAAAGGATAGCCAAATCCTGAGCCAAATAAAAGCCCAATGTTCCTAATTTAGAAATTCAACCACAAAAAAAGTATGTCGAGTACTCTGTAAAATTTAAATAAATCGTCTTTAGTGTTGCTTAGTTTTTTTAGTTGTAGAATGTAAAAAATATTTGGATCTAGAGTTTTATACTTGGCCCTATTAGGTTATGATTTCTGGCTTCGCCCCTGAGAGACAGAATAGAGTTACATGTACCTAAGATTTCATTGAGAGGAGAGAGAAAATTTTTGGTTTTTTTGGTTCCTTTTACACGAACAAAACAACAAACATTGAGAGCTTTTTTTTGGTTAAATAAAAAGTCAAAATTTGTAATAAAATAAATATTTTTGGTTAACTTTTTAAATTAAATTAATAAAATATGTGGGGCCCAGCGAAATTTAACCTGCTGAACAGGTTGTCATTCTACTCAGAACAATCACATAATGTAAAGCTCAAACTTGGGAATAATCATGGATTAATCATAGTTTGGAACAATCACAGAAGATGGCCAAAACTTTGGAATAACAATTTTTCCAAAAAAAATATAAATTATTTTAATCGGCCTTAGGCTCCGGGATCGAATGGTTAGATCAGTTTAACTTCTTGGACTGCGGAATCCAAGACATTTATTTAATTTATTTTTACCTGGGTTAATTGTTGTCCTCCGGGAGGTCTGGAGGTGTAAGTCCATATTTTGGGCATCCATCCGGCACCAGGAGTTTGGCCATTCTTAGACCAGTTGGCAGGGGAATCGACTGAGGCTTACCTGACAAATGTTAGGAAGTGGTACTGTGGAATACCACTCTTGATCATTCCATCTACAACTAATTAAATTTAACAAAAAAAAAGTAAAATTAATAAAAAAAATTATTAATATTATTTTATTCCTTTTCCTCTCGTAATAGAAAGGTCTAAAGGGTCAGTAAACACATAATTCCTAAATCGTGTTATTTATTTGGGTCAAGCTATATTCAATGTGTTGCTCTGTGATAAATAATGTCATGGATAATATTTCTATTTTGCAGGAGGAATAATTCGAGGTAAGTATTTGTGTGAATATTTAATTGTCTGGCTTTACTTGGTGCCTAATAGTATTGTGAAATGCGTGTATTCTATGATCCTAATTTTATGAATTTCTATGCTGGGGAGAACTGTTAGTTACTCGCCACTGGCAATGGATTTGTTGTTTTTTCAGATGTTAACTAGGTGTCAGATGCTCATAGTCTAGGCGGGAATAATGAGAGCAGGACTTAGGGACTACCCCATAGCCCTAGCTATCCTAGAGTTCTACGACGACATAGGAGCGAGCTGAGGAAAACATTTTATATTTTGATATTTCTGTAAACTTTAATGCTTGAGCGTTAGACTTTGTCGTGGTTGTTGTACCAGGAAGTTGAACTTATTTTGGATTACGGTTTTATGTATTTGGATTTTTTCTAAGTAGTTGTTTTAAAACTCTGCACTTTTAATGAAATTCCTATTCTTACTTTCCAGTTACTTTATTTTAGTATAGTTAATTTTAGTTTTTATAAGTGGCGCCCCGTTCGGGTGCTGGTTCTTCCGCTGATACATCTATGTTTATGGATGGGGTGGTTACAATTGGTATCAGAGAAAACGATCCATAGAATCTTACTTAGTGTTGAGTAACCTTATAGTGACCACGTTCCTTAGCCGCTAAGTAAGGTTCAGAACCGTGAAACCATGACCATAGAGTGAGAGATGACTTGGGATCCTGGGAATGTATTTTACAATTTTTTTAGCCTTTGTTAGTTGTGTGGTTGTTATGCAACTAATTTTGTAGTAGGCCTCCTCGAAGGACTCTTACACAAATAGAAGTGTCGCGTTATAGACGTCTGGCATTGGAGAACGCTATAATATCTCTATCTAATAGAGCCACAGCTTCGTCTGGTGGACAGTTCACGTTCGACCGTTTCAATCGTCAACGAACTCCTACCTATAGTGGCACTACTGATCCAGTGGTGCTAGAGAACTGGCTGCAAGAGATGGAGAAGTTGTTGGAGGCTACGAGCTGCTCGCCGGAAGAAAGAGTTGCGATTGGTTGCTATTATTTGAAGAAAGAAGCTGATAACTAGTAGAGTACAGTTAAGGAGCATCTGATGTCGACCCCTGGCTTTAACTGGCATCAGTTCGCGACTAAACTGAAGGAGAGGTTCTATCTTGATGAACTTCGTTGGCAGAAGCAGGAGGAGTTCTTAGCTCTTTCTCAGGGTACTTTATCTATTCAGGAGTACACTGATAAGTTCACAGAGCTGTCATGCTTTGCTACTTTTGTGGTGCCGACCGAAGAAGAAAGAGTGAAGCGGTATATTAAGAGGATGGATCCTAGGGTGAGAACCCACGTTTTGAGTTCGGGTGTCTCTAGGTTCAAAGGGGCTTATGAGATCACCCTCAGTATTCATGCATTCATCAAGGAAGAGGAGTCTGCAAAGACTTCGTTTGTGAGGAAGCTGCACTCATCTTTCCATCAAGCAACTGCTAAGAAGACACAGTATGATAATTCTAGGATAAGTGGGAACCGTCAAAGCTTTGGGTCTCGTCCGAACGATGGAATCAAGAAGTGCTAGAATTGCATGAAGGACTACCATCCTGGCAAGAACTGTGACAGGACTTCAATCGTCTGCTACTTCTGTAAATAGGAAGGGCACAAGTTGTAACGCCCCAGATTTTGGGCTAGTTTCGTGTTTACTTTCTTGTAATTAGTTTGTTCCGGTGCATGGTCTAAAATTTATTTAGACTATTTTAAGTGCTTATGTGTAACCATATTATTTAATGGTTTAATATTTCTTAATTTTATTTTATTTTAATTAATTAGAATTTTATTATTTAATTTTCTAATTAATTAATTAGTTTTGGGCCAAGTGCAAAATTAATCATGATTAGTCATGAATTAGTGCAAATGGCCCAAGTGATCATTTTGGCCTTTTTCTTCTAAGCCCAACCGGCCCTCCTTGTGTTTGATGGCAAGTTTTGCCACTTGCTTCATGTTCACACCTAACTAACTTCTATAAATAGAAGTAGTTAGTAAGGCTTTAGGATCTTTTGTTCATTTGCTCATTTAATCACCCTTGCCATCACCTTTTAAAAGGCAAATTCTCTCTCCATTTGCCATATACTTACACGCCTATTTTGGGCATTATAACCCAATGGTGTTCATCATCTTTCTAATCCCAAACTTAAAGATTCTTCATCCTTTGATCTTTAAGTGTTCAAACACAAATTAAACTTCCATAATCCCAATCAAGATTGTGTGTTCGGGTTGGTTTCGGGACGTGTTCGTGTGGGTCAAGTGGGGTTTGGCTCGTGGCTGGTTCGAGGCTGAAACGTGGCTGGATTCAAGGCTGAAACGTGGCTAGTTCGAGGCTGAAATGTGGCTGGATTCAAGGCTGAAACGTGGCTGGTTCAAGGCTGAAACGTGGCTGGTTCGTAGCTTGCTCGTGGTGGACGTGTGGTGCTTGTGTGCAAGGCCGAGGTGGTGCTCGTGTGATGCGTGAACTTTGGGTTCGTGAGGGGTGTTTCCGGGCAGCAAGTTCTTGATTGTTTACCTTGGTAATCTTCATCAAGGTAACATGCTTTCTCAACCTTTTTGGTATACTATGTTTATAGTATAGATTAAATGCATGTTTGGGTTGATTGTTAATGAATATCCATGATTTTATGTATGATTTTATAATCTGATTTTTATGTGTTTACATGGTGTTTTGATGATGATTTTTCATGGTTTTATGATTGATTATGTGTTGGTTTATGATCATGAATATCATGTTAAAGTTTGATGAATTTTGGATAAGTTTGATGGTAATTTTCGATTGGTTGATGATGATGTTATGCGTGTAGTTTGATTGAGTTTGGATGAGTTCTTGATTGAAGTTCTTGAATCTTGATTGAGTTCTTGATTGAAGATCTTGAATCTTGAATGAGTTCTTTATGAGTTCTTTATAGGTTCTTTGAGTTCTTTATGAGTTCTTGATGAGTCTTTATAAGTTCTTGGTTGAATCTTGAAAGTTAAAGAAATGGTTTAAATGATAAAGAAAGTTAAAGAATGTGTCTAAAATGATTAAAGAATGATTATTGAATGATGAATTATGGTTGGTTAGACTCAAGATCAAGGCTAGAGGCAATCTTGAGGATAACTTCGGTATTTTAACTAGTTATCTTCAAGAATCAAGGCTAGAGGCAAATTCTTGAACTTAATTTGGTTAGGTTGAATAATAAGATGATTAAAATGATTAAAGATTTAATTAATGATTAGCTTGATTTCATTTTTAGACGCCTGATACTTTGAGTAAGATTCATTGTATTTGGGTTAAAACGTTGCCCCTATTCCATCCGCGGTATTGGGATAGTTGGAGTCATACTATGTGATCTTTGTGAATTTCCAGTAAGATTGGTTTCACGGGACATGGATTTCCAGTAAGATTGGTTTCATGGGGTTTGGGAGTAAGATTCTCAAATCCGAGCATAGTAGAAAGTTCGAATGCGTAAGATGCGTTCGTACGAGCACAGTCCGGTCTAGAATATGAATGATTGCGCCAAAGATAGTTGATTAGGTTGGTTTGAGTCGAGTTCACGTTTGGGTTGATCTTGTACTCTAGATTATTGATTCAATATTGTTTATTTGATTTATCCTATGTGCATGTGTATTCCCATTAGGGTGAGTCAGTTATGTTACTCGCCACTGATGGTGGACTGTTGTATATTTTTCAGGTATTTCTGATGACGATACTCTTGCTTAGCTTTAGGTTGGGCGAGCGACGTTTATTGTTTCTGTTGCTTGATGTATTTTCTATTTTTGTTGTTTATAGATAGTATTGGCGTATTATTTAGACTTTATACGTTGTTGTATGGACTTTCATACGTTGTTTTAGACTCTGACGCGTGGTTGGAGTTACTTGTATTTTAGTGTTTTTAGTTTGACTTTTGGACTAGTTTATGTACAAACTTGTGGGTATTTGTACTTTTGTGGTTTAATAATAATATTTGAGGAATTAGTTTTATTTCTTAAGTATTTTGAGTTGTAGTTTCTAACTATTCGACTCGTCGGTTTCTTCCGCGCCGATTTAAGCGAGTCGGGTCGTTACACAAGTCCTATGCCTGCCCCAAGAAGGAGAATGCTTCAGGTTCTGGTATTGCCAAGCCTGCGACCTCTTCCGCGCCTGCCCGTAACAGAATCTACTATACGACACAGCAAGAATCAAATGTTCAGCCTGACGTGGTGACAGGCACATTTCATGTTAATAATTTTCCTACCTATGTTTTGTTTGATTCTGGTGCTACTATGTCTTTCATTGATAGCTCTTTTATTAGTAAAGCTAATTTAATTAATTGCTAGTTCCCCAGTAATATCTTTTATTTCTCTTTCTTCTAGGGAAGATTTTGCTTGTCATCGGGAATTCAAAGAAGTTCCGGTGGTTATTTGTGGTTCTGAGTTGCATGCAGATCTTAAGGAGTTCCCTATGATCAAGTTCGATGTGATCCTTGGTATGGATTGGTTGTCGAGGTACCATGCAACTATTCTCTATTGTGACCAGAATTTAATTCCACACGGTCCTAAGGGTAACCGTATCTCGTACTGTGGCATCGCGTTGAAGAAGAGTGTGAAGGTCGTGTCTGCTATGAAGATGCGAAGATTTAGGTAGAAAGGCGACACCGTGTTCCTTTGCAAAGTGAAAGACATTTCTTTTGAGGAGCAACTTGAAGAAATTCTTATCGTTTGAAAATATTCGGATGTCTTTGTTATTCCGGTAGGAACACGGCAAGAGGGGGGTGAATTACTGTGAGGAACATGTGGAATAACAATTGGTATTAGAGCAGGAGCTCAGAATGTTCAAGACACCTTGAAGAGAGATCCGGGCAGTATGAACACTTGCGAGAAATTGGAAGAAGGGTACTCATCTCAGAGACCTCCCTATGTTTAATGGGAAATTCTATGCATATTGGAAAAATCGGATGGAGATTTATATCAAAGCCGAGAACTATCAAGTGTGGAGAGCTGTCGATGTCGGTAACTATAAGGTAACTAAAACTAATGCTAATAATGAGATAGTTCCTAAAGAAATTTCTAAATATGAACGTGAAGACTTTGAAAAAATGAAGATAAATGCAAAGGCCATAAAATTACTTCATTGTGGTCTTGGACCCCATGAACAAAATCGTATTATGGGGTGCAAGAGCGCAAAACAAATATGGGATCTGTTACAGATAACACACGAAGGTACTAATGAAGTTAAAAGGTCTAAAATTGATTTATTAATAATCTCTAAATATGAAAGGTTCGAAATGTTGCCTAAGGAATCTATCCAAGATATGCTTACTCGTTTTACTAACATCATAAATGAGCTTGTATCCCTTGGAAGAGATATTCCTATTGATGAACAGGTTAGAAAGGTCTTGAGGAGCCTTCCACAAGACGAGAGATAGAGAGCCAAAGTAATCGCACTTATGGAAACAAAGGACTTTACAAAGTTCAACATTGAGCAATTGGCGGGTTCCTTGTTAACCCATGAATTACATCTGGGAACCAGCGGAGAAGGTTCCAAAAACAAAGGATTAGCCTTGAAGGAAGAAGAAAGTGATGAAACTAAAGAAGATGACGAGACAACATTGCTCGTTAGAAGAGTCAAAAGAGCCTTCAACAAGAACCAAAGTTCCTTCAGGAACTCTGGCAGGAAACTGTCAAGTTCTAAGAAGGAATTTGGATGTCACAAGTGCGGCTCCACTGATCACTTCATCAAGGAATATCCAAAGTGGGAAAATGAGAAGCCTGAGTCCAAAGGGAAGGAATTATTTAAGGAAAAGAAGGATTACAACAAAGAAAATTTCTACAAGCCTTCTTATTCTAGATGTTCGCAAAGCAATGATAGTTGCATGGGGTGATTCTGAATCAGAAGAAGAAGAGGAGGAACAGCCTGAACAGGAAACGACTCACTTGTGTTTAATGGCAAGATCAGATGTGCCCGAGTTCACACAGGAACTCGACGGGAAGGTAAGCCTCAATCCTTATTATTTAAACTCTCTGCCTAAATAAAACTTGTTGACTTAGTTATTGATTTTCATAAAAACTGGATGATTGTTAAAAGGGAAAAGAATGAGTGTGAAAACACACTCAAAGTTAGTAGGGAACATAGTGACTGGTTTAAGGGTAATAAAGTTGAAATTGAAAATAGATTCTTTGACCTATTTGATAAAACCAATGTTTTAATGACAAGGTTGAAAATCTTGAAAAAGAATTCAGCCAGAAAACAATGGAACTTAACTGCTATAAGTTGATTAATCTTAGTTTAAAATTAGAAAGTTCGAGTGAAAGTTCCTCCAGGGTCTCTGATCTGAAGGAACTCAAGATTGATCTGGAAAAAACAAAATCTGAAAATAAAAAATTGACACTGGAACTTACTGAAATAAAAAGAGACATGGATAATCAATAAGAAGTTCCACAATGGATTCTGAATGCTCAAGAAAAAAGAACCGAAAGTTCTAAGATTTAACTATAAACAAAAAGGGAGCAATCAGAAAAAAATATGTGGAACTTCCAAGCAGTAGAGTCTGTCTGTTCTGCGGGAACTCAGGTTATTTGAAGGACCAGTGTTCCAAAAGGAACAACAGCTTGAATCTGAATCATAGACATGTTAATCTGAAATGGATTGAAAAAACTTGTGATGATGTGTCTACAAAGGAACCCAAGGAAACATGGGTTCCTCAACCTAACCACTAATTATACTTGCAGGAACTAGTGAGGGGAACACCACATGGTACCTCGACAGTGGATATTCCAAGCACATGGCCGGAGACAAATCTAAATTTCTCTCACTAGTAGCCTACTCAGGGGGAACTGTGACGTTCGGTGACAATCAGAAAAGTAATATAATTGTTGTAGGTAAGGTAGGTAAGTCAAGTTCCCACAACATAGATAATGTCTTTTTTGTAGATGGCTTGAAGCATAACTTATTTAGTATTTCGCAATTTTTTGATAAAGGAAACTCTGTACATTTTACAAATGAGTGTTGTAGAATCATCAACAATGACACTAATAAAATTATTCTTGAAGGGAAACGCAATGGGAACACATATACTGTGGACCTTGAAGCAATTCCCAAAACTACTCTTACTTGTTTAAGTGTCATTGAGGATGATCCACTACTTTGGCATAAACGAATGGGACATGCTAGCCTTTCTCTACTGGATAAATTGAGAACAAAGGAACTAGTTGTTGATTTACCAAACATCAAGTTCCAATGTGATAAATTATGTGATGCATGTGCTAAAGGCAAGCATGTTAGAAGTTCCTTTAAAAGCAAAAAGCTCGTGAGCACCAAAAAACCATTGGAACTTATTCACATGGATTTGTGTGGGCCCATGAGAGTCCAAAGTAGAAGTGGAAAATTTTATGCCTTAGTCATAGTTGCTGATTACTTAAGATTCACTTGGACAATGTTCCTTCATAGTAAAGATGAGACTTTTGAAGAATTTATTTGCTTTGCTAAGAAGGTACAAAAGTCGAGTGGTTATCAACTAATTCACTTATGATCTGACCATGGAACTGAATTTGAAAATCAAAAGTTTGATGTGTTTTGCAGGGAAAATGGAATGGATCATAACTTTTTCGCTCCTAGGACACCACAACAAAATGGTGTCGTGGAGAGGAAAAACAGGACTTTAGAAGACATGGCAAGAACAATGCTCATTGCAAGTGGATTACCTAGGAACTTCTGGGCTGAAGCCGTTAATATGGCATGTTATATAATTAATAGAATCATGTTAAGACCCATCACAAACAAAACTCCCTATGAACTAATAAAAGGAAGAAAACCTAATATTTCTCACTTGAGATATTTTGGTTGTAAATGCTTTGTGCACAATAATTGTAAAAGGAACTTAGGGAAGTTTGATGAGAGAAGTGATGAAGCCGTGTTCCTAGGATATGCTACTGATAGTAAAGCATATAAAGTTTATAAAAAGAGGACATTCAGTGTCGAGGAAAGTGTACATATTTTATTTGATGATTCTAACCCAAATGTAAATAGTAGTGATACTAACATTTTGCAGGAACTTGAGGACTTAGAGATAGGCTTGGTTAGAAAAGATCCAGATGAAGAAGAATTAACATCCAATAAAGAAAGAGCAGATATTCGAGAAGAACGACCTCATGTTGAAAGACAAGAAGAGCCAATTCCTGAAGGAACTCAGGGGGAAGTTCCAGAGACTGAGAGGAACTTAGGAGAAGAGATCAGAGTTCCTGAAGAAACTGTAGAAAGACCAGTTCCAATCAGAGACTTCGAACCAAAACCTTGGAAACATCAGAAGTCTCACCCTCTTGATCTTATCATAAGTGATATAGGGAAAGGAATTCAGACCAGAACTCAGATCAGGAACTTATGTGCCCATGGTGTGTTCCTATCCATCATTGAACCTTAAAATCACATAGAAGCACTTGAAGATGCAAATTGGATACTAGCCATGCAGGATGAACTCAATCAGTTTGAAAGGAACAAGGTATGGCACCTTGAACCAAAGTCGGAACACCAAAAGGTAATTGGATTGAAGTGGATGTTCATGAACAGGCTAGATGAACATGGTACAATCGTCAAAAACAAGGATAGGTTAGTTGTAAAAGGATACAATCAACAAGAGGCTATAGATTATGAAGAAACATTTGCTCCGGTAGCAAGGTTAGAAGCTATAAGAATTTTAATTGCTATTGCTTCTTTCATGGGATTTAAATTGTATCAAATGGATGTTAAATGTGCTTTTTTAATTGGATTTTAAATGAGGAAGTTTATGTGGAACAACCTCCTGGTTTTGAAAACTCTAAATTTCCTAACCATATCTATAAGCTTGACAAGGCTCTTTATGGGTTGAAGCAAACTCCTAGAGCATGGTATGAGAGGTTGTCCATGTTCCTTTTGGAAAATAAATTTAAAAGAGGAAAAGTTGATAAAACTTTATATTTGAAATCCAAAGGAACTAATCTTCTTATTTTCCAAATCTATGTAGATGATATAATATTTGGTAATACTAACGAATCTTTTGGTCAGGAATTTGCAAATTTAATGAGCAAAGAATTCGAGATGGGGATGATGGATGAGTTAAGTTTCTTTCTTGGTTTGCAAATAAGGCAAACTGAAAAGGGAATTTATATTCATCAACAAAAATACATAAAGGAACTTCTAAGGAAATTTGGGATGGAAACATCCAAAATAAATCACACTCCTATGGGAACTAACACCAGATTGGATGAAGATCCCAAAGGAACTAGCTAGTGTGAGTGAAAAGCAATATAGAGGCATGATAGGTTCCTTATTGTATTTAACTGCTAGTAGACTAGATATTTCTTTTAATGTTGGTGTATATGTTAGGTTCCAAGCAAATCCAAAGGAATCACATCAGCAAATCCAAAGGAATCACATCTCAGTGCAGTCAAAAGGATATTAAGATATCTGAAAGGAACTGATGATCTTACATTGTTCTATCCTCACGATGACACATTTGAACTCAAGGGATTTGCTGATGCGGATTATGCCGGTGATTTGGTTAATAGGAAAAGCACTTCAGGTATGGTTCAATTCCTTGGAACGTGTTTAGTTTCTTGGAGTTCCAAGAAGCAAAAAAAAGTTGCTTTATCCACTGCAGAAGCCAAATATGTAGCAGCAGCTGCATGTTGTTCACAACTGCTTTGGATAAAATAACAACTAAGGGACTTTGGTATTAATTATAATTGTATTCCTATATATTGTGATAATACTAGTGCCATTTGTATTTCAAAGGATCCAGTTCACCATTCACGTGTGAAACACATTCACATACGTCATCACTTTCTAAAGGACAATGTAGAAAAAGGTTTGATAAAACTTGAATTTTGTCAAACTGAAGATCAAACTACTGACATATTGACTAAGCCATTGAATAGAGAAAGATATGAGAAATTGAGGATGGAACTAGGGATGATAAAATTAAAGTAATTTGCCAAAAAGCTCCTCCAGGTAAGTCTATTCAATTATCAAAATTCCTAAAATAATTTTCATTGCAATTTTGGTGCGAAAGCATGTTCCTGATATAATTTGCAATTTGTACTCGTAAATGTCTATTAATATTACTCTTAATTTCTTGATTGCTATTTGGATGATGAATTAAGTATGTGCATCAATATGTTCCTATGATTTTTATGTTTTCATTTATTTCTTTTTACTTTATTTTTATAAATTAATTTATTTCACAAATTAATTTATTTTTCCACAAATTAATTTCTTTTTCCACAAATTAATTTTTCTTTCTACCCATTAGGAAAGTCTATTAATTGAGTCATCATATCATAGTAACAACCAAATCAAATTTCAAATTTATTAAAAAATAAAATAAAAATAAAATAAAATAAAAATTCTGAAAATAAACAATACTCACGTGGTATCAAGCAACCACTACCTCATTTGCCCACTACCTTACTTCCTTAACCCACTTTCTTTTTCCCTTTCCTAAAAAATACACGACCCAACCCCTCTCCCTCCCAAACATCATCTTCTTCATCTCAAGAAAACCCATAAAATTCAAGAAGCTTCATCCATCCATCAATGGCCTCCGAAATTTCCACCACCATTAATTCATCCCAAAACTCACCAAAATCCTCACCAACTCAAGAAAAGTCCAAATCTCTAACCAAAATTGTAAAAAAAACAAAACCCTAACTTCAAGAACGAAATCGAACAAAAGGAAGCTTGAGGAAGATGATGTTCTCAAATTAGATCTGGAACTCGGAGAGCACGACACACCAGAGACCACGACACTTGAAAAGTCGATCGAACAGGAACTCTCCAAGTTTGCTCCGGGGTTAGTCGTGAATGTCAAGTGGTGTCGGGAATGTAAGTACACTCAATTTCTTGATATTTTAAAGAGTCAACATTGGATTAAATTATTAGGAGAGCATGCTCATGACTCTGTATACCCACATGCAATCTCAGAATTTTATCTGAATTATGATTCTAAGAAAAATGTTATCATGAGTAGTGTTAATGGAGTAGATATTAAGTTTGATTCTGCTGTTTTGACACATTTTTTTGAGGTGTCGGATGATGGGTATGACCAATACTTTAAGGGCAAATACTATTTGAAAATTAATGGTGTGTGCACAGATGACATTATTATGAGTTTAAATGGAGAAACCGGGCGAACTCATGTCGCGCTCGGGTCTTTAAGCCCGTTAAACAAGCTTTTGTTCAATTTAACTTGGAAAACAATTGTTCCTCGAACTCAAAAGAGGAACGACGTTAATTTACTTGATTGTGCTATCATCTATTGTTTAGCTAACAAAATTCAAATAAATTTTCCAAGTTTAATGATGTTACACCTCACCCACTCCGTTATGCAAAGAAATAAAATTGGCTATAATACTCTCTTAACTAAAATTTTCAAACACTTTGGAGTCCCGTTGGATGATTACAAAAGGATAAGTTTGAAACGGGACCAATTTGTTCAAGGTTCCACTTTGCGTAGTAACCATTTAGGGGTTTTAGATGGACAAACTGAGACATATGCTGAGGTTATGAGGGTGGAGAGTGAGCGTCAAAAGAAGAAACTTGCTGACAAAGGGAAGAAAGTGATGATTGAAGAAAATGTGAAAAAAATGGCCTCAACTAGGAAGAGTAGAAGGATTCATTCTAAAGTCAAACCTACTGGAGAAATTCCTTCCATTAATCTGGTGGATGAGAATGATGAGCAACTTCACGGTAGAGGTCCTAAAGAAACAGCTGAAGACATTGTGGTTGAAGACATTCTGCTCCAGATCCTCAAGGAACTACATTTTTTGCATGCCAAACAGGAGGATCTCGAGGGCCAAGTGTTACTAATATGCCAAGCTCTTATTACTATGGCTACTACATCCGAGCAACGACATGCTGAGATCCTTCAAAGCTTGAAGGAACTTGACATTGAGGAGGTTGTACCATCTGAGGACAAAGCTGGAACTCACCCTCCACGAACTGATACAACAGCTACAAACATTCCTCCTACTATTGCCCCTGTTGCTGATTGATACCCTCACCCTTCTCTTTCAATTTGCCTCTTACCTTAACTTTTTCTAATATTCGATTTGGTTGTGATACTAAACATGATTTAGGTTTCTATTTCTTTTACTTTGGTTGTATATTTTTTTTTTGCTTTGGTCGCACATTAGAAGTTGGCTAGTAGCTATTTTTTTTCTTTTGTCTCTGGAACATATTATGCTAATTTCCTTCTAATCCATGATGCGTTATGATGACTAATATTGCTAGATTGCTACTTGAGTTATTTTCTTATTCTAGAGATCAGGTATCTGGCATTACTAGTTTAATGGTGATGTGATAAAAAATAAAATGGTTATGGAATGATGATATTGATTTTGATGATGCCAAAAGGGGGGAGGAAAATTGGCAAACTAACTATAACTTGGTGTTTCATCCACATATTATGACAACTTTCTCTAATGGCATAATTGGTAATATAAAAGTTCCTAACTTGTGAATAATTTACTTGATTCCATGAGGAGTTAAGATGTATATAGTATAATTATAATTTAATTTAGTCAGTTCTTAATTAGTTTAATTTAATTTGTATTTATTTAATTAAAAATAAAAAAATCAAAAATATTTAGTTAAAGTTTTTTGTTGTTTTATTTCATAAAGTGAAAAAATCAAAAGATTAAAAAATCCTTTTTCAACGAGTTTATTTGTTTCTAGTGTTTAATTAAGTTTGCCTTGGTTTGTCATCATCAAAAAGGGGGAAATTTTTGACATATTCCTTTAAGTTTTGATGATGACATAAACCACAAACTTAATCACTAATAAATATCTTTGAGTTCTTCGAGAATTTTAGGTCTTGAAGATAAATAAGCATTGGAGATTCGAATATGAAGATTCAAGCATTCAAAGGAGGAAGATGATGATTCAAGAGAAGATTCAAACGAATTAAATGAAGCATTGTCATACTCCTACAAGAGAATTTTCTATAGAGAATTCAACAAGAAAATAGAGAACAAGATCAAGTATTCCAACGAATTACTTGATGAAGAGAAGAGAAGCATCCATGAATGTTATAATATAATGTTCTAGGGTAAATTTAATTAATGCATTTAAGTCTGGTTGGAACTGAGTCGAATTTGTCAGTGGAACTTTGTGTCCAGTTCCTAGAGGAACTTGTGTCGAGTCAGTTGGTTATAATAGTCCTCGTCCATTACTACATTTTAGGATCAGTTTGAACAAACTTTTTGACTGTTTTAATCAGTTTAAATGTTCAAAAACTGACTAAATTATGTTTCCTTAATTTAGGAGTAGTTAGTAAGTCAATTTTGAATTAGTTTGTAGTAAAAGTTAGTTTCCTATTTTTTAGGTCTAGGTTGTTAACTTAATAATTCTGATTTATTTATTTATTAAAAGTTTTATTTTTGTTATAAAAAATTATATTTAAAAACGGAAAAAGAAAAAGAAAAAAAGGTTTTTTATTCTTTTCAAAAAACTGTTTTTTAGTAGCTATTTTCTAGGCTTAGTTAGATTATTTTTAGGGTTTGTTTAGCTTTTTAAATTCTGATTTGGTTAGTCAAAAATGAGTTAGTAAGTGTCCTATTATTAAGGAGTCATATTAGTGGGGTAGTATTAGGAGTAGTGGACGGTTAGGGCATGCTTAATGGACAATTAATTACTTGTTCATCAAGGCTCTATAACTTCTATAAATACTGATTTTATTCTGAAGTTTTAGGACACACAATCTACTAAGCTTTCTAACATATAAATTTAAGAGAAGATTTCTGAGTTTGTGTCTAAGTTCCACTCAAAGTTCCAATTCAGTTTTGCTTGCATTTCAATATACTAGAGTATTTGTCTTTGAGTTGTAAGAGTGAGAAAAAGAAAAAGAGAAGTGTGAGAATTGAGAAAGTGAAAAAGAGAAGAGAGAAGAAAGAAACGTGAGAATAGAGAAGAGAGAAAAAAGAAAGAGATAGAGAACAGAGTCGTAAGTTCCTACATGAACTCACGAGGTCCATAGAAAATTTATGGTTGTATGAGTGTACAAGGCTTATATATAAAAGTGGTGTTTTTCTTCCTTGGGCCAGGAAGTTTTTCTCGTTGAAATCTGTCTCTTTACATTTAGTTTTTCTTAATGCTCTTTTCATTTCTGTTTCTGTTGAAAATTTGTACTACAAGTTCCACACAACAATTCACCCCCTATTGCCGTTTTCCTATTGGAATAATAGTCTTTCTAGAGGAATTGCCTGGTATCCCTCCTGAGAGAGATGTGAAATTTAACATTGATCTCTTTCCGGGTACTGCTCCCATTTCGAAGGCTCCGTATAGAATGACTCCTTCCGAACTGATCGATAAGGGTTTTATAAGACCCATTGTTTCTCCGTGGAGTGCCCCGGTGTTGTTTGTTAAGTAGAAAGTCAGAAGCATGTGGTTTTGTATCAAAGTGACGATCAAGAACAAGTATATCCTCTGCCACGGATTGAAGATTTGTTCGACCAACAAAAAGGTGCTGGAGTATTTTCCAAGATTGATCTGCAATCTGGGTATCATCAGATTCCGGTGAAAAAGGAATATATTCTGAAGACTGCTTTCCGCACAAGGTACAGGCATTACAAGTTCGAAGTTATGCCTTTTGGTCTTACCAATGCACTTGTTGTGTTCATGGTCCAGATGAATCGTACCTTTCACGAGTATTTGGATTCGTGCATGTAACGACCCGACTTTTCAGGGGTTGTCGATTTACGGTGGAAGTCGACATTTGGATCGTAACTAATCACAAACTAGCAATTATATTAAATGTAAAGTCCAAAGTCTAAACTAATCAATTAAAAACTAAATTAAAATAAACTCAAAGCTTGCAAACATAGCTTAAATTACATAACGTTGCGGTCATTTCCCAACAGGCTGGGATCACGAGCTAACAAACAAAAGTAAATACTCGAAATAAATTACGGTTAAACTAACTAATTCTAACACACACTTTCCGAGCCAACGTGGTCCCATTCTAAGTCTCAGCATCGTCACCTGTAATGGGGGGGGGGTCCACCGTCAGTGGCGAGTAACTAGGCTGTCCCACTTAAATGAGGGACCGATAACCATATAATCTCATAGAATCAAATAGGGAAAAAGAATACAGAAATACATGCGAAAATACATACAAAAACTACTTACAGATTACAAACAAATTACGTACAAAATTGCGTAGAAAATTACGTAGAAAAATACGTATAAAAATACATACAAAAATACGTATAAAAATACGTACAAAAATACTTGCTGAATACGTACAAATATACGTACATTAATACGTACATTAATACATTACCTGCAAAATACTGTAGAATTACGTACAAAATACATTTACAATACAGGTACAAATACATATACAATACCAATACAAATACGTGTGCAATACAGATACAATACGTATTACAGACACAAGAATACAATACTGAAACAACTACGTATAAACATACGTACGCTATGCGTACACAATACCTGCAGAAAACAGTCAGTAATACATACAACATACGTATACAATACTCATACCTGTACTTTTACTTGCAACATAATTTTCATATTTTCATAATTACATAAATATAATATGGACTTACAGACATACGCAGCGGGAGACTTATCATTACATAAATATCATATAAAATACATGAAAATTCACATGAACACATAACCCTTCCCGTGAAATACTTATTTATCATATTTTACCCTTAAACCCATCTTTTAACCATCTTATCGGACCGGTCATACTGCTCGTAGTGGATCCCGTGTGCACCACAACTTTCCTAAAACATGCCGGGGTGAACTCGTGTATTCAGCCCGTAGTGGATCCCGTGTGCACCACTAAGCCTAAGCTATGGCCATAACTCCTAAATAGCAGCTCGTGTACTACTACTTAGACGACTACATATTTTAAGACCCAGAACTGCCCGGGTGAACTCGTGTATTCATCCCATGGGGCAGTGGCATCGACTTAACCCGATCTGATGACTCGTGTATCATCAAAAAGGGCGTCCTTAAGTATTTTGTCCTTTTCTAAGGCCATCGTGAGACCTCTAATTAACACGTCATATCATATAACATATCATATCTTATCATGTCTTAACATATCTTATCATGATCTTATCATATCTTATTCATGTTGTTACTTCATATTATAACTTATCCCTTTTATTCCTTAAATCATATTAATTCCTAAAATTACTTTCTAACAATATTATAAGTCAAAAATTAAACTAAAAATTATCAAACTAATTAAGGGTCACTCGGCATTTTTGTGTTGAGCACAAAAATTACATAAATTCTTATTAATTTATCTAAAAATCATATAACAACATTTAAATCACCCAAATTAGCAAATATTCATATCAATCAATAATAATCATAAAAATTACACAAAACAAGATAAAAATTCCATTTTTCACCCATAGGCCACTCGACAATCATATATATAATACCAAAATTTATACTTTAAATTAAATAAATACAATCCTCAAATATTAATTAAATCAAATTAAATAATTATTTAAAATAACAACTAACAACAACAATTACTAAAACATGATAAAAATCCTATTTTTATTTATTCCATCTACTCGACATTTTTGGAACAAACAATCAAAAATAATACTTTTAATTTAATTAAAAACAACAATTATCAATTAATCATATAAACATGATATAACAATTTAAATTATACTTTAATCATCCTATCATCAATATTATACTAAGAACAAGATAAAAATCAAATTTTTAATCCCCAAAAATAAGTTATACCACTCGACAATCTCATGTTCATAGGAACAAAAATTAAATTTTAATTCAAGCCTTTAATTAATTAATTAATTAATCATATTCATCTATTTAATTCAAGAAAAATATCATAAAACCATATTAAAAATTCATTCATAGAGCTCAACATGGTTCGAACATCAAGGTTGAATAATTCATAATTTTTATACAAATTTTCATCATAAACATATAATTAAACAATTTATTCCATGCAAATAATTAATTACAACAATCAAAGATTCAAACATATTACATATGATATCAAGAAATTAACATAAATAAACATGTATGGTTCGAATTACATAGATCCTAACATGATACTAATTCTGATTAATTTTCCTAGTTTTAATCCTAATTAAACTATACGGAAAACTACCCAAATTCAAGTAAGAAAGTCTAGTTACCTGAATCTAGCAAGAAAAATTCTCCCTTTGAAGATCAAAAGTACACGGCCACCTTGAGGGGAAAAAGTTTTCTTTGAGAAATTTTAAGTGTAAAAAGATTTTGTAAAAGAAAATAATTTAGGGTTAATTCCCCTATTTATAATATGAGAATCCAAAAGAAAAAAAAATAAAACAAAATGAGGGGGGGCCGTGTGGTTAGAGTGATAATAGGGGGAGGAGAGAATTTATGGGAACTTAGGAAAAATTGGTTAGGATTTAGTTGTTTAGGGTTTTTACCAATTCAAAATTTAATTAGAAATATTATTCAATAAATAATAAAATTAATAACCAAAATAAATTAAAAGAAAATAAGCCCTAATTGATTAACAAGAGGGCCGGCCTAATTGGAAGAAAATTGGGTCATGGGCCCAATTTCAGAAATAGGATAGAAAAATAAGAATTAAACAGTCCAAATAACTGGGCCTATTGGACTTCGAATATTAAAATAAAATTAATAACCGCGAAATTTTCTGGCCCTAAATTTCGGGTTATTACAGTGCGTCGTGGTTTTCATCGATGACATTCTAGTATACTCCAAAGATGAAGCCGAACATGAGAAGCACTTGAGGCTGGTTTTGGATGTGCTACGGAAACAGAAGTGGTTTCCTAAGTTGTCCAAATGCTAATTCTGGTTAAAAGAAGTCACTTTTCTGGGCCATGTCATCAACAAGGAAGGGGTAAAGGTTGATCCAACAAAGGTTAAGGCTGCTGTTGAATGGGAAAGTCCAAAGAACGTTTCGGAGGTCCGAAGTTTTCTTGGTCTAGCTGGCTATTATAGACGATTTGTGAAAGATTTCTCCAAGATTGCTCAGCCTATGACTAATTTGATGCGGAAGGACTACAAGTTCAAGTGGACCGATGAGTGTGAAGAGGCGTTCCAGTCGTTAAAGAGAAGCTTGACTCATGCTCCAGTGTTGACCTTGCCTACTGAAGGAGTAGAGTTCGAATGTGCACAGTGATGCATCTGCAAGTGGTCTAGGTTGTGTTATTATGCAATAAGGAAAGGTTATCGCCTACGCCTCGAGACAACTGAGGACACACGAGAGGAATTACCCTACTCATGATCTAGAATTGGCTGCAGTGGTGTTTGTACTCAAACTGTGGTGACATTATCTGTATGATGTTCCACACAAAGTATTTATCGACCACAAAATCCTTATGTACATCTTCACTAAAAAATATTTGAATATGAGGCAAAGAAGATGGTTGGAGCTGATCAAGGACTATGATTTGTCTCTAGACTACTGCGAGGGTAAAGCTAATAAGGTGGCCGATGCTTTGAGTTGGAAAGGGAAACAATCTTTGCGTGTCGTGAGAACTGTGCCAAAAGATCTTAGTGAAGAATTTTGTAAGCTCAACATCGAAATAGTACCTCAAGGGCATGTGGATTTTTGTTTCTTTGCCATGAGTACCGAGACTGGCCTGTATCAGGAATTGCGAGACAAACAAAGAGGGGACGTGAAGCTTGCAAAGATTCGGGAAGCTTTGGTTGCGGGTCGTGCAGAAAACTTTTCAGTCGATGCCGACGGTGGTCTTAAGTTCATGGGACGTTGGTGTGTTCCGGATGATGTCGAACTGAAGGGCAAGATCCTTAAAGAGGCGCACAACACCGCTTATTCAGTGCATCCGGGTGGTGATAAACTGTACAAGGATTTGAAGGTGAACTTTTGGTGGCCTGGAATGAAGAAGGAAGTTGCGGAATTCGTAGCTCGGTGTTTGGTGTGTCAAAAGGTCAAGATCGAACATCAAAGGCCGGGAGGTTTGTTACAACCATTACCCATTCCTGAATGGAAATTTGACTCCATTTCCATGGACTTTGTGATGGGTCTCCCAGTTGCAGCTGGAGGATTGAACGTTGTTTGGGTAATCGTCGACAGATTGACCAAGGCTGCGCGGTTTATACCCATGAAGAACACGTGGACGATGGAGAAGCTAGCCGAAGCCTATGCTAATGAGATCATTCGTCTTCATCGAGTTCCGAAGGACATATTGTCTGATCGTGATCCTAGGTTTTTGTCACGTTTTTTACGAGCTCTACAAGAAGCTTTTGGTACTAAACTGAAGTTAAGTACTGATGATTTTCACGCCGCTACTGATGGGAAAATGGAGAAGACTATTCAGACCTTCGAGGATATGCTCTGTGCTTGCGCGTTGGAATTTCAACAGTCATGGGTGAAATCTTTGAACTTGGTGGAATTCTCTTATAACAACATTTACCATGCAAGTATCGGGATGGCTCCATATGACGCGTTGTACGGAAGGAAGTGTCACAGCCCTACTTGTTGGAGCGACATCAACAATTCTTTGGTTTTGGGGCCCGAACTTATTCAGGATATTGTTGATCAGATCAAAGTTATACGTGCTAGGTTGAAAGTAGCGCATGCAAGACCGACAGAAGTCATATGCAGATGTGCGTCGGAAGCCTATTTCTTATGAGGTAGGTGACAAAGTGTTACTGAAAGTATCCCCGATGAAAGGTGTGATGCGTTTCGGGATGAAGGGAAAGCTTAGTTTGAGGTATGTTGGACCCTATGAGATCCTAGAGAGAATTGGAGAGCTGGCGTACCGTTTGGCTATGCCGCCGAAATTGTCAAAGGTTCATAACGTGTTCCACGTGTCTCAACTGCGAAGATACCGCAATGATCCTTCACACGTTCGTTATTTCAGCTGACTCCATCGAAGTCGAGCCTAATTTGACTTATGAGGAGCATCTGAATCCTTGACTGCCAAGTATGGGTGACTAGGCGAAAAGTGGTCCCTCTAATAAAGGTACTATGGAGAAGTCAAAAGTTCGAAGAAGCGACTTGGGAAACAGAGGAGTCGATGAAGTTAAAGTACCCCGAGCTGTTCGAAGCAGGTTGTAACGACCCGACTTTTTGGACTTGTCGATTGACGAGGGAAATCGACATTCGGATCATTACTTAAACAATTTAAACTATAAATGGAATTAATTAATTAAAATTAAGCAACTTATACTAAAATACTGAACTAAAATCCAAACGTCAAATAAGGCATATAGTGCCCAAAGTGTTACATGAACTAAGTAAATGTCTTCCCAACAGGCTGGGATTATAAATAAAAACTATAATATTGTCTTATAAGTCCTGGAATAACTAAAATAAATCTAAACTTCATCCACACTCAAACCCATCCAACGGAAGCCCGTTTTATGCTGCTGCATCGTCACCTGAAACTGAGGGGGGGTCCACCGTCAGTGGCGAGTAACTAGGCTGTCCCGCTTAATTGAGGGACCGCTAAACACATAATATCATAGAATATACACATGAAAACACACATAAAACCTAATATAATGTATACAAAATATACGAGATACGTATAAAAATACGTACAAAAATACGTATACGAATACGTATAAAATACCTGCAGAAATACAGTTAGAAATACGTACAAATACAAATACAACACAGGTATACATGTACACAAAACATACGATTACAAATACATATATCATTACATCATACGAGTATAAATACATATAACGTACCTGTACAAATACGTACATCAAATCATACACAGCGGAAGACCTATACAATTAATCCCTAACTTATACTATATGGTTTCCATAATTCCGTAATCATATCATATCTTAACATTTCATTTCATCCATACCATATCTTATAATTCATATCATATCATTATCATCTTTCATTGGACCGGTCACTATAACTCGTTGTGGATCTCGTGTTTCACCACAACTTTCCTAGAACATGCCGGGGTGAGCTCGTGTACTCAACCCGTAGCGGATCTCGTGTTTCACCACTAAGCCTAAGCTATGGCCATAACCCCTAAATAGCAGCTCGTGTACTACTACTTAGACGACTACATATCCTAAGACCCAGAACTACTCGGGGGAACTCGTGTGTTCGTCCCATTGAGCAGTGGCTTCGAATTAACCCAGTCTGACTACTCGAGTCATCAGGTAGGCGTCCTTATCTTATCTTATATCTTTCAAATCTTATATCTTATCTTATATCGGGAAATACTAGGTGGCCGTAATCGGAAATGAACCGTTCGAAGTCCCAGGAAAGAGAGGTGCGGCACGTATATTGGCCACCTTAAATACCAAGTCTTTCCTAGCCAGAGATCGAAACGATTCGTATTCCTTTTACTCTGTTTCCTTTCTTTCCCTATTAATATCTTATTCGTAACTTATATAACTTATCCCTACTGATTCCTAATATTAATAATAATACTAATAATAACACTAACATTATCCGAAATATTATTAATAATAATAATAATAACCGTGTAAATAATAATAAAAATAATATTATTATTATCTGTTCCTTCTTGTTACAACTTATCCCTGATAATTCCTTTAACTGTAACTTTTATAATTAATATATTAATTATTCCGAAATTATTCCTAATATTATTATAAGTCAAAATTAAACTAAAATTGACTAATTAAATACTAGGCCATTCGACATTTTCCATATAAAACCAACAATTAAATAAGTTCACAATAATTCATATAAACAATTTAATTAAACATCTAAATTAACAATTAGCATCATATAATAATTAAATCAAGATAAAAATACTATTTTTCCATCCAAGAGGCACTCGACATTTTCATGTCAACATATCAAAAATTATACCTTTAATCAAATAAATACAATTATCCATAATTCATCATACAAACTTAATAATAAACAAGTAAATCATGCTTTGAACATTAAATTATCAAAATTGAATCAAAACAAGATTAAAATCATTTCTTTTTACATTCAAACCACACGGCATTCATGGCACAACAAATCAAGAACAACTTCAAGATTTAAACAATATCATGATTATTAAGGATTAACATAAAGATTGAATTAAAGATTAGCATTAATAATTCAAGAATCATCAAGATACATCTTAAAAATCATATTTTTAATTCCCTTTTAACACTAGGTTACTCGAAAAATTCAAGAAATTAATAATAACATATTTTAACAATTCAATTACCCTATTTTATATAATCTGATTTTTAAAGAATTAAATCAAGATCGACCATCTAAAGGTCTCTAACAATCTGGAAATTTTTATGGGAGCTAAATATAGGTTCAAGGTTTGAAGTGCATGAATTTCATTTAAAAATAACATCATTTACCAATTTTAAGTGATTTTATAATTAACAGATCAGATTAGAAATAATTCGGTTTCAGATTTTTCTGCCATAGCAATCGATCTTTAAAAATTACGAAAATTTAACACAAGCTGAAAAAAACTATTTCTGACTTCCACCTAAAATTTCGTAGCCATACGATTTGATTAAGTATATTAATAAATTCGTAAACTAAATCTGGACAGTTTTACCGGTTTAAAAGATTAAATTTTTATAAGCAATAAAAGGACGAATTTTGCCACGAAATAAATCATGATTCATAATCAAACAGTAAAGAAACTGCCACGAAAAATTCATCAAGAAATAACAAGATTTGGTTAAGAAATAAATTCATATAAGTAATTATTCAACAATTAAAGATTCATGCAAACTTCATAAAACATCAAGAAAAATATCATGAACATTATTTCATATGGTTCGAAAATTTTAGGTGAACATGATACTAAATTCCTAGCAATTTTCATGCTTTAATCCAAATCAACTATATGTAAAGATTATTCCAGAATTAAACGGAATAGCGAAGTTACCTTAAATCGCTAAATTTTCCAAGAAAAATCACCCCTTTTGGTGATGATAGAACACGGCCAAAAGAAGAAGAAGAGAGAAAAGAAAAGTGTATTTTTTTTTAGGGTTTATGACTTTTGCAATTAAGGACCAATTAAATTACATAGGTCCTATTTATAGAAGAGAGAAAGAAAGTAAGACAAACCCTAACAAACTAGGGAATAGGGCCGTGAAGATGGAGAGAATTAGGGGAGATGTTGAGTGAATTTCTTAGGTTGGTTAGCTTAGGTTTGAATTAGTTAGGAGCTTCAATAATTAATTAATTTAATTAACTAAATAACATATTTATCTAATTAATCAAATAAATCCAAAAAGAAAAAAAAAAAAAATAACACTTAGCCCATGTAATAGAGGGGAACCGGCCAAGGGAAATAGAAGGGGAATAATTGGGTCTTTGGCCCAATTTGAGGAAAAAGATTGGACTAAAAATAAAAACAGTCCAAATTAAGTGGCCTTTTGGACTTGGAATTGATTAAATAATATTAATAATCGTGAAATTTTCTGGCCCAAAATTTCGGGTTATTACACAGGTACTAAATCTTAGTATTTTGTTTTCTGTAGTGTTTTTCGTTGGGTGTTTATGTGTAAGTTTCGGGGACGAAACTTTTTGTGAGTAGGGGTGGATGTAACACCTCTAAATTTCGTGCTATGATTATGTGAATATGTGTTATATTATTTTAAAATTATTTATTCAACTTTATTTATTTACTTGTTTTCAGAAAATATATATATTGACGACACATAATAAAAGTCGCGTGTTAAGTGTATTTTTATTTATTTTAGAAACGAATTTTAGCGTTCAATTGTCATAAAATGTGTATATGCGTTATGTCGTGGAAATATTTATATTTACATATAGTTAGGTAAATATGGATATTTAGCATTTTTATTTAGGGAATTTATCTATACTTATTTTTTATTTAAACTAATTGCTTAGCAAAAAAAAATTAATTGGATGGCAAGCATCGTATGGGAGTCGGCCTATCAAAGTACCAAAGGGGAAGTTGTGAACTTTTGGAATGCACCCCTTAATTGCCTATTAAAATTGTCTTAATCGGTAATCAACCATAATGGTTAGACTTTAATTGATTTTTAATTAAAAAAAAAAAACTAAACTCCTCACTTAGCTCTTGCTGGCCGGTTGATAAGGATGGGGTAAATGAGAGTTATCTTATTTTACTCCTCCATCATTCATTAAAAAAAAAAAGGGCTCTCTCTAGTTTTCTTTGGAGTTCAAGGTGATTTTTGGTGTTTTCAAGCAATTTCCACATGAGTATATTAGAATTTTCGTGCACAATATAACAAAAAAATAATTAGTTAAAGTTAAACGATTTTAAATCGCTAAATATGCTAAATTGTGTGATTTATGGATCAATTTTAGTTGTGGGAATTGTTGTGACAAGAAAAAAATTCGTGTGGTACATATGTATGGGGGACGAATTTCTGCTTATTTTTGGGGTCAAACATTGATGTTTATCATCTATTAATATATTATTGATATTGTTATTTGTTGTACAATTATTTTGTCAAATTGGTCGTTTTTACCAATTCGATATGAGTCCAAAAAGAGGCGAAATGCTGCCGAAATTTCCAGTGAAATATAAGTGGGTGAATATTCTGATTATTATGGTTATATGTTGAATTTTTCATAATTTCGTTGGGTGTTTATGCTTAATTGTTTAAATTGTTAATTGTGTACAATTTTGGTTGAATTATTTTGACTTTTGTAAAATCTGGACAACAACTTTTAAGGGCCAAAAACGTCAGTTGATTATTTTGATGTTTTTAGACCCTTAAATGTTGTGGTAATCGTTGTTAATTATTAGGACTTGCAAAAAAAAAAATTAGATTAATGACATTCTTGTAAATAATGTCGTGATGGAAAAAAAAATATTGGTCATATGAAGGGAAAAAATATATAAATTATTTTAATCGGCCTTGGATGAAAATTGAATTTCCCAAAAGTAAGATATTCTTACAAAAATCTGTTAACTTTGATTTTAAACAAAAAAAAAAATTTAAAAAAAAAGCTTATAGCCTTCCCTCCACCTCCCCCCCCCCCTCTCACCACCCTCTTCCTTCGAACTCGCCGACCACCGACCACCCGAACCCCACCCACTAGCCAAACCCAACAATCTGCACCCCTTCAAACCACTATCATCGTCCGAGGAATATCAAGTTCCTCAAATTTAGATACAAAATTGTATCTCAAAGTGGCAATTTGAGGTAATTTTGACAAACTTTAGGGGCAGAGATCCAAGCACCAACCAAATAAGGGGGGTGTTTTGGTAATATTTTTTCAACAAAATTACAAAAATGCCATTAGATATATTTTGAGTTACTTGATTTTTGAGAAACTTGATACTTCCCATCATCATCCCTGCCATCATCATCTTCTTCTTCGTCCATGGTCGAATTGGAGCTTTGTGGGGGGGGGGGGGGGTGGTTGAATTGGGGTTTTGTGGGGGATGGGTGGTCGAATTGGGGTTTTATGGGGGAGGGGGTGATCGAATTAGGGTTTATGGGGGGTGGGGGTGCTCAAATTGGGGTTTGTGGGGGGGGGGGGGGGTGGTTAAATTGGGGTTTTATGGTGTTGGGGTGGTCAAATTATGGTTTCATTGGAGTGGGGCGTTCGTGGAGGTGGTTTGTGGGTGTGATGGGGCTGGTGGGTGCAGTGGGGTGGGTGGGTGGGTGGGGCTCGTGGGTGGGATGGGGTTGGTGGGTGTAGTGGGGTGGGTGGGGCTCGTGGGTGTGATGTGGCTGATGGGAGAAGTGGGGTTGGTGGGGCTTGTTGGTGCGATGGTGTGGGTGGGGCTCGTGGTGCGGTGGGGGTGGGTGGGTGCGACTTGATTTAGGGGTGGTGCCGGTGGTTGTGATGGGTGGCAGGGGGTGGGGGTGAGGTTTTTGGGTTGATTAATGATTTAATTAATTATTATCATTATTATTAATTATTAACAGAATATTTCAAACTTAATGGAATCTTTTATACAACATGCTATATTTGGGATTTTGGCAAAAATGTGATGGTATATATGAGATTAAAAAACTTGATGGTACCTGTAGACACCTAAATGTGTCTCCCCAATGTAGAGACTAATGATGAACGTACCATATTGCCAAAAGATACAACTAAGGGAAATTGACGATGAAAATGCACAATATACCAAAGTCAATTGCCCAAACCGTGTTTAAAGTGCCTTGGAAGCAAATGTTAGGTTTTGTGATGATTACAGGATTTATTCGTAATTTTTCTTCAGTTTTAGATATTTTTTATATTTTTTGCATACACTTTTCAATTTTTTATATTCATAAAAAAATAATAAAAATGTCTTTTTCCATCAAAAATTATTTTTAAAAATCATAAAAATAATTTTATAATTTATTCATATTTTTCTATCTTTTTTATCATATTTTTAGAGCTTTTTATGGATTTTTTAGGGTTTTTTCATGCTTGGGGGGCATTTTCGTCATTTCCGAATGTTGAAAATTGTTCCACAAAGCATATTAGTGTTTTTCATACTTTTCATAATTTTTCACAATTTTTAATAATTTTTCTGTAATTTTTTAGAGCTTCTGGAGATTTCTAGAACATTCCGGGACATTTTGGGCGTTCCAGAACAATCTAGAACATTCTAGAACATTCCGGGACATCCCGGAGCATCCCGGGACACCCCGAAATATTCCAGAATATTAAAATATTACAGAATATCTCGTAATCACATAAAATCATATCATAATCCCGAAAATCGCGTAAAATCGCCAAAAACGTCTACGGAAGCATCCGGAAGCGGCTAGACCTGCGCCTAGACGCAGGGGGTTGCGCCTAGACGAAGGTGGGATGCGTCTGGGCGCAGCTCTGGTCCTCCCCCGGGCTTCGTTGTAGCTTCTGGTCTATAAATACGAGTCCTTCCAAGTATTTTAGGATACGCCAACACCACCAATCCCTCTCTTGCATTGCATACTTCAATCCCAAACACTCATACCACATCAAACATCTCTCAAATCATCATTAAACACATCACAAAACACCAACTCAATCAACTTTAAACAAGCACATTGCATTCATCATCGTTGATCCTTCCTTGGTTGTTTGATCAAGGCATTATTAGGTACATCTTTCTGAAGTCTCTACTTGTTTTCTATTCATTTATATATGATGATTAATGACATGATTTATGATAATGGTTAATATCGCAAAAAATTTGAATTATTCATGTGAATTCTAATGTCCAAATCAATATTTATCATAATAACGTTTTTTGTCTCATAATTGTCGTTTTATAACCCGATTGGCTATGATCTGTGATTTTGCAATATGAACGTATAATGAGTTTGATTCATTCACGTATCTTGTATAATCATACACAAACTTTGATTCATATATATTTCTTTATTTTCATAATTCAGGACAAAAATAATTTAGTTTTGGTTATCATTCAATTCATAATGCGATCTATACAACACGGTCTTTCTCGTTCAAATTCCGTGTTACAAAATGATCGCTAAATTTTCATAGATCTGTAAATATATATATTATTTTTATTATAAATAAACTGATAGTATTTTCATATATTTTAAATATTTTCGATTTATCAATTAAATTGCATATTGTAAATAATAATATATCCATATAATAGTCCTGAATTAGCGTAAATAAATAGATCTGGTTTAATTCATTTTATTGCCGAGTCAAATGTATAGATTTGGCCCAACGGGTAATAAAATTGGCAATTGACGTCATTAATATTAATATGATGAACGTTTTTAATCATTGGAATTCACTTTGAATTATATTTATTGTGTATAAATCTGTACATTTTTTTATAATTATTATTGTAATCATTGTCATTAATCATCATAATTATTATTACTAACCCAACAGCACATCAAACCACTTCTCCTGGAACACACTTTGACCCTGCACATATTCAATTTTTTGTATTTTTTTTATTTCTTTCATTATGTGTTTTATTCATATTTTATTTGTTTTATTTTCTTAGGGTTTTAATACGGACTTAATTCAAAGTGGTCACAATAATAGTCCTAATCTGTAAATAATTCAAACCCACTTAGTAATATGCGCTTTTAGGATATAAACTGAGATATCTTTGTATTCGGGATTAATAATAATTTGACCACAAAAAGCGACCTAATAGAGACCGCTCACAGGCGGGCGGGCCCAATGCACGATTGACCCGTAACCTGTCCCCGAACCCATACTCTGGTGCACGACCATATGGGGCCAATTGCTCCTGGCGTTGGTATTTCTTCGGTGTCTGTGGACCGTATAAAACGCACGGTGGCGACTCCTACTAGTCCGTATTCACATACGGCGTTAACGAGCATTCAAACAAACTCGTGAGACGTAGGCGGCCGGGTAAAAACGACCCCTACAGTACCAATGAGAATTTCCAAAAGTACAATAGTACCAATGGGAATTAGTTATTATCAAAATAAAAGATTTTGTTTTTGGAAAGCCAATCAATTACGTTAAGTAGTTTATTTTAAAATGCAAATTTGAATCTAATGATCTTACATTTTAGTGGTTTGATCAAAATAATCTCACTTTAAATTAATTTCAAAATGATTTTACCTTTTACACTTATCTTCTTAAAATAATCCTAACTAGTAAATTGTCTTCTAAAATGGGTTAGATTTTGGATAACATGACACATTTTAAAAAAATGTGTAAAATGTGAGATTAATTGAAGGTGAGATTAATTGAAGGTGAGACTATTTTGTACATAACACCTAAAGGTAAGATTATTAGAATTAATTTTCTCTTTGAAATATTATAAAATTTTATAGTTTAATGCAAAAGGGGATAATTTAATGCCCAATATGAATGGAAGGCGTGAAGAAAGGGAAAAAAAAAAGAATTACTGTAGTTGGATTTCATCCCAAGTTGCCAACACAGCAATAGCTAACGAAAGTGTAAAGCAATACACAAAAAAAAAAAAGTGAAGTAAGGGGAATTGATCCCAACTCCCAAGACACTGAAAGTACAACATTATATTATAATTTTACTGTCTAGATTTAATTATATTGAATGACAAATAGTAAATGGAAATTGGGCCTTTCGAGCCTGGGTCTTGGGCTATCTTGCTCAGGCCTGAGCCTTAAGCTAATATTGTTAAATTTTTTTGGGTTTTTTGCATTTTTCTCAGGTGTACCCATTTTTATCAAACTTTCTCAGAGACACCCATTAATTTAATTCGATAATGATATATACTCAACTTAATGATGAAACGTTAACTTAAGTTAACGACGTTAACATAAGTTGGTATTATTATTAGTATTATTAATTTTTCATGATCGTTTTTCTCTCCGATTTTTCCGGCAAAATTTTTTCGGTCGATTTTTCCGGCAACGGTTTTCTGGCCAAATTTTCTAAGACGGTTTTAATTATAAGTGATTTTTCAGGTGACTTTTTCCGGTCGATTTTTCGGCGATGGTTTTCCATCTGACTTTTCAGTGATGGTTTCAACCGAATTTTCCGGCCATAACGCCATAATTGCTAAGTCAATACGAACGCAAATTGGAGCTAATCGGGTCATTTTTTCAAATTTCGACATCAATTCTGGCTCTTAAGTGTTAAAATGGCCCGCATAAAACCTTGAGAGATCAATTTTTTTGACACATATATAAATAAGTGCAAATTTAGGTGAATCAGAAACGCAAATCAAGGCTAGTCGGATCGTTTTTAAAAAAATATAATTTAAATAAAAAATATTCAAATTAAAAAAAAATTATAAGAATTTTTTTTTTAAAAATTGGAAATATAGAAAAATAAAAATAAAATTTCAGTTAAGCAAAATTCATGTCCAAAGAAACAATGCCTAATTCCCTCTTATTTATTTATTTATTTTTTTTAATTATGCTTTTGAACTTAACTAATGTAAGTAATTACTCTCACCTAACGTCATTAGTGAAGATGCAAATCAGGTTATGGTTGACAATGGTGGATCAGCTGATGGGTACCTCTGAGAAAGTTGGGTAAAAGTGGGTAAACCGGAGAAAATGCAAAAAACATGAGTACTAGTGAGAAAAACCTTTTTTTTAAAGATTGCATGCATTTCGTGCATAAAAATTATACTGAGTATTTAGAAAACTAAATATAATAAAGTCTGAAAATATAAACATTATAATAAACACGCCAAAAAAAATTCATTTTTTTTTTATGGATTGACTGTTTATAATATAGTTAATTTAAATGATTCGTTATAATTTTAAAATTTTTGAAAGTTTCAAAAAAAGAATAATAAAAAAAAACAGTGGCAGTAAACTGTATATTGTCTTTAAAAAATTTGCTTAGATGAAAGTAAATTATTTTTTTCAAGTTTATATAGCTTAAGAAATTTTGCCTAAGTGAACAAGATCTACTAATATATGAGACTATGACTGAATATTACATTAACTAAAAAAGCCAGAGTATATTTTTATTTATAAAAAATGATTTAATCATGCTACATTTATAGGATATCCAAATCAATCAACTAAAATCATGGCAACATCAAAACAATCTTATACTCCGTAATTGAACTGACTTATCTCTATTATATATATAACTGAAGGGAGAGGATGGATGTTCCCTTACAAAAAGTCCTAATTAGCCTTAATAAAATTAAAATGACATATTTAATTACTTTTTTCTTGCCACTTCTCATGAATATTGAACAGATTAAATATGGAATAAGATTTGAAATTTTATTTAAATATTACTTAAAATAAAGTGATTTCGTTTTTTGATTTACGAAGTATCGTACTACACACATTTTTTCTCACTTTATTTGAGTACAAGTGTTTTTTCATGTAATTCCCCCTTTCTCAATAAGATTTTTGTACACATTTTCTCTCACTTTATTATTATTTTTATACACAAATATTGAACAGATTAAACAATAAATAGAAAAATCAACAAATCTAATATGTAGAAAATTATTATTTACAAAAATAGTTTAAATATTTATTGGAACCAGTTTTTGTACATAGGGTGCAAATATATGCTTCCAGCCAATTTTTTTATTTTTTTTAAAAAAAAATCGGATACCGGCAAATCCAGTTTTTAAAAAACGTGATCCGTATCCGGTCCGGTTTTCAATTTTTAAAACCGGATATCCAGTCCGATTTTCAAAAATAGGATCGAATATCCTCTTTTTCGAATAAAAAAAAAGCGGATAGCGGATCGAAAATCGGATACAGATTTTTTTGCCCGGCCCTACTTCCAGCCTCCCACTTGACTTTGTCTTGAAAACCCTAAAATTTGGCTGGTTTTCAAAAATTAAAAAAAAGAAGAAAAAGAAAAAGAAAACCCTAAAAATACACCCGCCGCTTCTATATCACTGTTTTAGAGTTTGAGAAATCAAAGAGTTCAAAGTTTCCCTTTCAGACTTTTAGGCTCTCCTCTTCTCCTCGTTGGTAATTTCTTCTTTATTTTTATTGCTTCTCGATTCTTTAATGTCTTGTCTGTATGGTCACACACTCTCTGATCCTTCTACGATTCACCATTTTTGATTCACCATTTTCCCTAATTATTGCTTTGAAGTGAACTTAATCTGATTATACATACTCCTCTTTTTTCTTTTTTGAAGATTATTCTGTAGCTTATTTGAGAAATAATCAGAAACATATGATCATGGAATTCTTAATTTCTTATATATTTGGTTCATTCAGTCTTCAGAGTAAAAACTTAGATATGAATTACTCTGAAAATTTTCAATTGGTATGCGTTTATAAATTACAGATTAAAAATATGAAAGACTCCATTTTGGACCCAAGACCCATCAGACCCGAAGGGTCTGGATCTGGGTCTAAGAATTCTGAACCCATAGGGTCTGGATCTCTTAAAAACCGGGTCTGGATCTCTAATAAAACGGGTCTGCGTCCGGGTCTTGCTGCATCCGACCCATACCCGAACCATCTCTAGTTATGATTAAGAAAATAATACATAAAAATATGAAATTGTAACATAGGAATTATATTTGTAAAAGCATAATTAAGTAAAATGATAAAGCTTTTCAAATAATAATAATAGAAAGACGAAAAAATGGCTAAAATAATGTAATTTTTTTTAAAAATATAATAAAAAATTAGAGTGAAGTATGTGTTGTCTGTGAAGTATCGGTATACGATACGGGTAATGCATCCTAGCCTCCAAGGGTGTACCAATAACTAGAAAAACATTGAAGAGTTGTTTAGCCACCTTACTGTATTATCATCTCATTATATGAGCAGGATTGAATTCAATGTTGTGTTGTGGATCTAGAATGATGTACAAAATTATATGAGCACTGAGCAGGGTTTTTATCATCTTCATTGCCTTTTTATTGATTCTGTAAATGCTGAAAACAGGGTTCGAGATCGAAGCTTTAGCAGCTAGTGATATTTTTGGTCAATATCATTATTAATATATGATAAAGCAACTTTTCTTGATGAACTTATGTATATTTTGGGGGAGTGTATTGTATATCCATTGGAAATTTTTAATCACTTTGCGACTCTTTTCTTTGTACACCATGTTCTAATTGTGCAATGACTTCTTAAATTGTTGAACAGGGTTCGTTTCCTAGAGCCCATTACGTTTTCATATTGGCTGATTGCCTGTTACATTAAACAGCAGCGAAGATGGTATGTATACTTAGTTTCATGAGAGTTTGTTTCAGTTAAATCGAATGCTTATTTTGTTATCAAAAAGTACTCAATTCTTTGAATTTGTACTTTGCAGGTGAAGTTTACAGCTGATGAGCTCCGTGCCATTATGGACATGAAACACAACATCCGTAACATGTCTGTCATAGCCCATGTGGATCATGGTAATGCATTTTGTTTAAGGATAGTGCTTAATTTTTTTCCTGTTGAATGTTTCAACTTGTTATCAAGTTTAATATGCATAATTTATATGCTAATTAGTTACTACTTGTCATCGTTTATACTTATTTTTGCTCGGCTCTTACAACTCTTGATGTTTCTTAAACTTCAGGGAAATCAACACTGACAGACTCTTTGGTGGCTGCTGCTGGTATTATTGCCCAGGAAGTTGCTGGTGATGTAAGGATGACTGATACCCGTGCAGATGAAGCTGAGCGTGGTATCACCATCAAGTCCACTGGGATTTCTCTGTATTATCAGATGTCAGATGCGTCTTTGGATGCTTATAAGGGTGACCGTAAGGGTAATGACTATCTCATCAACCTTATTGATTCCCCCGGGCACGTGGACTTTTCATCTGAAGTCACAGCTGCTCTCCGTATCACTGACGGAGCCCTTGTTGTGGTTGACTGTATTGAGGGCGTGTGTGTCCAGACAGAGACTGTCCTTCGACAGGCTCTTGGTGAGAGAATCAGGCCAGTTTTGACCGTTAACAAGATGGATCGTTGCTTCCTTGAGCTTCAGGTTGAGGGAGAGGAGGCCTACACAACATTTCAAAAGGTTATTGAAAATGCTAATGTCATCATGGCTACCTATGAAGATCCTCTTCTTGGTGATGTCCAAGTTTACCCTGAGAAAGGAACAGTGGCTTTTTCAGCTGGTCTTCACGGTTGGGCATTTACTCTTTCTAACTTCGCTAAGATGTACGCCTCCAAGTTCAAAGTTGATGAGACCAAGATGATGGAGCGGCTTTGGGGTGAGAACTTTTTTGATCCAGCTACCAAGAAGTGGACCACCAAGAATACTGGTTCCGCTACTTGCAAGCGTGGTTTTGTTCAGTTTTGTTATGAGCCCATCAAACAAATCATCAGTATATGCATGAATGATCAAAAGGACAAGCTGTGGCCCATGTTGACAAAGCTTGGTATCCAGATGAAGGGTGAAGAAAAAGATTTGATGGGTAAGGCATTGATGAAACGTGTCATGCAGACTTGGCTACCAGCTAGCACTGCATTACTTGAAATGATGATCTATCATTTGCCATCTCCGGCAATTGCCCAGAAATATCGTGTGGAAAACTTGTATGAAGGGCCCATGGATGATATCTATGCCACTGCCATCAGGAACTGTGATCCTGAGGGACCTTTGATGCTTTACGTGTCAAAAATGATTCCAGCATCTGACAAGGGTAGGTTCTTTGCTTTTGGCCGTGTGTTTGCTGGAAGAGTTTCAACTGGTATGAAAGTTAGGATCATGGGCCCTAACTTTGTTCCTGGGGAGAAGAAGGATCTATATGTTAAGAACGTCCAGAGAACTGTCATCTGGATGGGAAAGAAGCAGGAAACTGTTGAGGATGTTCCATGTGGAAACACTGTTGCTATGGTCGGTTTGGATCAATTTATCACAAAGAACGCTACTCTTACAGGTGAGAAAGAAGTGGATGCTCACCCCATTCGTGCTATGAAGTTCTCTGTGTCACCTGTTGTTCGTGTTGCTGTGCAATGTAAGGTTGCTTCTGATCTTCCCAAGCTTGTCGAAGGTCTGAAGCGTTTAGCAAAGTCAGACCCTATGGTTGTCTGTAGCATTGAGGAGTCTGGAGAGCACATTATTTCTGGTGCTGGTGAACTCCATCTTGAAATCTGTTTGAAGGATCTTCAGGATGACTTCATGGGTGGAGCTGAAATCATCAAGTCTGACCCTGTCGTCTCTTTCCGTGAGACGGTCCTCGATAGATCATGCCGTACCGTTATGAGCAAGTCCCCTAACAAGCACAACCGTCTCTACATGGAAGCCCGTCCATTGGAAGATGGGCTCGCAGAAGCCATCGACGAGGGGAGAATTGGCCCAAGAGACGACCCCAAGAACCGTTCCAAGATCTTGGCCGAGGAATTTGGCTGGGACAAGGATCTTGCTAAGAAAATCTGGTGTTTCGGACCAGAAACCACCGGTCCCAACATGGTGGTGGATATGTGTAAGGGGGTCCAATATCTTAATGAAATTAAGGACTCAGTTGTTGCTGGTTTCCAATGGGCTTCCAAGGAAGGTGCTTTGTGTGAAGAGAACATGAGAGGTATTTGCTTTGAAATTTGTGATGTGGTTCTTCATACTGATGCCATTCATAGAGGAGGAGGTCAAGTTATTCCAACTGCAAGGAGGGTCCTTTATGCTTCTCAGCTGACTGCAAAGCCAAGACTGTTGGAGCCAGTTTACCTGGTTGAAATCCAAGCTCCTGAAAACGCTCTTGGAGGTATTTACAGTGTTCTGAATCAGAAACGTGGGCACGTGTTTGAAGAAGTACAGAGGCCAGGAACCCCGCTGTACAACATCAAGGCATACCTTCCTGTTGTTGAGTCATTCGGGTTTTCAGGTAACTTGAGAGCCGCAACATCTGGACAGGCCTTCCCACAGTGTGTGTTTGATCATTGGGACACCATGACATCGGATCCCCTAGAAGCAGGGTCTCAAGCATCTACCCTTGTGACTGATATTCGTAAGAGGAAGGGATTGAAGGAGCAAATGACTCCACTTTCTGAGTTTGAAGACAAGTTGTGAGAAATGATTCAACTTGTTGTATCGTCATCATATTGGCAGTTTTTTTTGTTGGTGAAAGAAAGAAATCACTTTTCTGTCATTTTCATGGTTTTTTTCTTGATTACTTTACTTTTGTATTTGTTGTACCTGGAATATTTCTTGTAAATTTCCAGAGTTAAAAACAATCTTGTTGTAGTAGATGATTATGTGCTGAACATCTCTATCTGTGTTGTTAGTATCTTGCATTGAACAGCTAACGAGATGTGCTGATTTTGAGTACAGCTGTTGTGATCTATTTTGGTGATGAACAGCTTTTAGACGTTTACTGGACTGCTGCTATGTGTGTGCATACTGTTAGTCTAATGGCTAATGGATCATGTCTTCAACATCTATTCATTCTTGCAGGACTTACTAGACGATCTCTATGCCTTGGCATGAGAATCAATCATATACCAAAGTTTTGAAAAGTGAGCTTATATGTTGCCTTCTACTTTGTTTTAGTTTAGTTTTGCATTTGACAATCATTTAGTTTTGGTTGAGGTTGTTACTGCTAGGTCATGGTGAAACTCAGTTATTTTTGTCTTCCTAATGACCCATTTGCATTTCCTAAATAAAGGAAAATGTAAACCGAAAAAGCAGTAAAACCTACTTATTTTTCTTCCAAGAGAAATGGGTGCTGCTGTTTTGATGGAAAACAAAGATGCAATTGCCGGATCTATAAGCTCAAATGAAGTTTAAAAAAAAGTGGTAAAAGTTGACATAATTTGCCAACCTGTCACGAAATTTAACCATTATTAAAGGATTTGAAATGAATAGTTTGGCCTATTTAATTACACAGATTGACACGGCAATTTTTTTAAACGGGTCGGGTAGGATTGAGAGGTTTCAATTGACAACTTAATTATATACAACTGACAACTTAATGCAAGCATCCAAAAACTCAGACGACCGGTCTACCCGACACAAAATCAACCCGTTATTAACAGGTTTGAGTTGAAGAGTTTGAGCTGTATAAGCACGTAACCCATAGGCTTAGATGAATAGGATTGACACGAACCTGACTGGATACAACCCAACTCCCAGATCTATTAACAAAAACATTATCGCCCTGATGACTATACAAAATTCAAATAATTAGAAGCATTCGTTTATGCATATGCAGCCTAATCCAGTCTTCTTCATATTGAACAACTTTCATTGATCTAAATATCTGTTGGCCTTTGATTTGGTTACCTCAAAACAACATATGTTTTCACTTGAATTTATTAACAAAAACCAAACGGGCCGTTAATGGAGTTGATTACGCTTGAAAAAAGAAAACAAGAAAACAGAAAAATAGGTATGGCCTTTTGAACAGCAGAGGCAATTGAAAATTAAGAGCATAATTAATACTGTGTAATGCAATGAGTTTACTCAAGCTTTTACATTCTTCAAAGGATATACATTATGTCAAAATCTTCACCTTTAGTAGGTTTAAGAAATAATGGAACGGAACGGAATGTATTTTGCTACTGGGAAAGAAAAGACATGTACCTCAATAGAGTTTTGAACTATATGTGATCAAACTTTTTCATCAGACAAATCAGGATGCTCCAAATACAATTGTAAAGCTAGAGGATCAGATCTCATTGACTTTAGAGGAGTTATCAGTGGAGCTTTCTGCCATTGTTTTGCGTCAGTAGGGATCCATAGTTTCGCATCATTGCTCGTACCAATCTTAGCTTCAGCACGAATATAGGCAGTTATTTCCCATCTGCAATCTGCATCCAAAGAAATTCAAGATGTATCTCAACTGCTAGCCCATGCAGAAAAATGACAAAATCATTACATATAACTGAACAAGAAGTTTTGAATTTCAGAAATCACATCAGAGAACAACGAGAATCAGGTTTAAACAGCAAAGCTTCTCAAACATGAAAGAATATGAATGCAAGTAGATACTTGTCGAACTGCAACCACTGTACCTCTTGGCAAAACCTTGGCAAGGGCCTTTGACATGTCGAGCTTAACTAGAAATGATCTAAGAGAGAATTCAAAGTCACTCTCTTCCAATAGTGATGCATAAGATTGGTTCAATTGAAGCTTGAAATTGTATCTTTCCAATGGGGTGCTTTCAGTGTCAAAGAATATAACTGCTACTCTATCAACAAAACCCTACTTCACAATAGAAAAAGAAAAATTTAGAAAATCCTTGGTAAATAATTGAATGGAAAAATTGCCAAAAATAAGTAAATTTTTAGCCGGTCTACCACAATTAAGCCAATCTTTTGAAAATCCAGAATTAAGCTAATCCTGTTATCATTTTAAGCCAAAAATACGTTGAAAGACCGGCTAAAAGTTGATTTATTCTTGGCAATTTTTACTAATTGAATATGTGCATGATTAGTATCAAACGCAACACAAAAGTAGGGATAGCAGAAAAGATTATTGAACTTGTAAAGGTGTTTCTGCCTTGGTATTACTTTGATTCGTATCCTCCACATCTATGAAGTATATGAACTACCTTCGAAAAAACACAAGCCAAAATAAATAAAATACATGGAAACAGAAAGCAACCTTTTCTAGGAAAGGAAAAAGTCCATCAACAGCAGAATGTATGTAATCTTCAAGTTCAGGATGCTTTGCTTTATGTACCACCAAATTCATGTACCTTCGTCTTTCAAATGCACCTATATCAGTTAAACCAAACATGAAAAGAAAAGATCAACTGTCCAATCAAACGGGCGGGTAGCGATTATATGCAAAAGCATATATACATTTAATACGTTTTTTTAATTGCTATTAACTTGAAATACAAGTAAAAATCACGCATTGATCAATGTCAATGTCGTATGATTCGACTAATTTTCACTTTCAACTCCATTATTGACTAAAGGTTGTACTCTGTATTTATCATTTTACAAAGAAACAAGGGTAACGTTAGTTTGAGAATGCATGCCAATACATTATTAATTTATTACCAGTTAAAACAGGATAGTAGAAGAAAAATCTTAATTCTAGTTTGGCTTAAATTTCTTTAATAACCCAACAAAGTAAATAAACATAGAGAAGGAAAGAATCAACAAACCAGATGGATAAACTCCTTTGTGGAAAATGATGGAAGTGATGGCCACTTCTAAAAAATTCACCAGTATACGAGCTATTTGTCCTGCCAATTTGGGCGAATTAAGGAACAAGTTTGAACAATTACAAATCTTTGACAAGAAGATTGGAGTACAGGGTATACGAGAATTTAAAATAGAAACCTTGAGGGGACTGATTATCTCTGCGATCCATTATTTTATACCCTTCAATTTGTTTCGCAATGCTGAGTTCCCAATTCAATAAAACAACCTTTTACACCTATCTCAAAGATGTAACTCATACATGTGTCCAAAAAGCTTCGCCAAATTATCCCCTGTCATCATGATACACAAGGTAAGCCGTGATCCAAAACAGCAAACATGTCCAAGCAAGAATAGAACAAGAGGGCTGTAGATATTTTCACTAGCATACAAGAATAACATTCATGTTCTACCCAAAACTAATAAGATGATTGGATGATGTTATACTCCCATGGTCCTACTAAACAAATAAGGCCTTGTTCCTTTGAACTTAATTTTCTCTTGAGGTCCTTTTTTGTCCTTAGGGTTTTTTTGTCCTCAAGAGGTTGTATATGTAACAAAAGTAGTTGTAATGTGCAGCAGGCTTTTTTGACAAGAAAAAGAAAGAAACACTGAATGAAATTCTGGAATTGATAACATCTTGATTAAAGGCTCATGACAAATTTGTCATCATGACAACCAAAATAGAATCTACTAGCCCACTTTTTCTACACCCTTCTGATGGAATCAATATTGTTGTGGTGGATAAGTTGCAAGGGTCTAGTGACTATAGGTCTTGAAGAAGTTCTATGGAGGTAGCATTGACCTCTAAAGAAAAATGGGGTTTGTCACAGGGGGAGTAAAACGTGATGCTAGTGATAGTCTGAAGGCTGATTGCTGGGATACTTGTAATAGTATGATAATATCCTGGATTATGAACTCATGTCTGAATCGATTAAAAAGTCGATTATGTTTGTACCTACAGCTGAACAAATGTGGAAAATGTTGGAACAGAGATACTCTGTTTCTAATGGTGCTCGAAAATACAAGATAAATAGACAATTGTTTAACACAAGGCAACAAGGGAGAAGTGTAAATGATTATTACATTGTGTAGCGAGGGTTGTGGGAAGAATTGGAAACCTTAAATGTACTTCCTACAATCACAAATATGACTGCTGAGGTGACAATTCTTGTGAAGGCTCTAAATGGGCAGAAAGAAGAAATGAGACTCTTCCAATTTCTCAATGGTCTTGACGAGACCTACTCTTCACAGAGGAGTCAAATACTCCTCATGACTCCTCTCCCAACACTAGACGTAGCTTGTAGTCACTTGCAACAAGAAGAAGTTCAAGGTGACATCCTCCAACCGATGAGTGATGAACCTGAAAATATGGCAATGTACACAAAGCGTGGAGAAATGTGCTGCACAGTTTGTGGAAAATCAGGCCATACAAGGGAACGTTGTTGGACTATCATTGGATACCCCAAAAATCATCCTAAATTTAAAAACCAACAGCGAGGGAACCCAAGAGAATTTAAACACAATGGAGGTAAGGTGCACAAGGGTAAAGCAATGGAGGGTGAAGGTCGTAAAATGGCAGCAAATGTGAGAGGAGTAAGTGAGATTAAGTCTCAAAAGGGATCTTCTACTACTTTGACACCCCAACAAGTTGAACAACTACTGAGAATGTTGCCAGGACCTTCGAAAGGAGGGTCAGATACAGAAGAAGAGTTGGATGAAAATTACGCAGGCATGGTGTCTTGTTGCTTTGTGAATACGAACTCCAATGAATGGATACTTGACACTGGTGCCTCAGACCACATGACTGGTAATTTCGCTCTCTTAGAGAATATAGAAAAATGCAAATACAAGGCAAAAATTAACCTACCCACTGGACAAACAGCAGAAATTACACATTGTGGTGAAGTCAAGTTGAAAAATGGGATCACACTCATAGGGGTGCTCTATGTTCCCAGCTTCAAACATAGTTTACTCTCAATTAGTAAACTTGCTAGAGATGAAAAGTGTGCTGTTAGTTTTTTTGGAGGACATTGTCTCATAAAAGGAGGAAAGAAGAATGAAGTAAAAGGAGTAGGAAGAGTTTCACATGGGTTATATCATTTGTTAAATGAACCATTGGACAAATTGAAGCAAAAGTTAGAAATGGAAGTGTGGAAAACAAGACAAGTGGAAAACAAGGGCGATGCAGCTTTTTCAGCATCTTTTGAGCATGAGATTCCTACTGTGGTAAAACAAAAGAAGCATGTGAACAAAAATACTCTATGGCACCTTAGACTAGGCCATGCGCCTATGGCAAGAATCCAAAGGATAAAAGGGCTGAAGGGATTAGACAAACAATGTGAAGATGTTTGCCTCACTTGTCCACTTGCAAAATTCACAAAGTTGCCATACAGGCTCAGCAAATCAAGGGCCTCTCATCCGTTCTCCCTCATACACCTAGATATATGGGGCCCCTACAAAGTGTGTGCAAAAGGAAGATACAGATTTTTTTAACCACAGTTGATGATTGCACAAGGGTTACTTGGGTGAGTTTGTTAAGATACAAATCCGAGGCATTTCAGTCCATTCAAAATTTTGTGGAAATGGCACATACCCAATATGAAAGGCAAGTCAAAATAATTCGAACTGATAATGCCCTTGAATTTGATGATTCACAATGTAAACATTATTTTGCTTCTAAAGGAATTACTCATGAAACTTCTTGTGTGAACAGGCCACAACAAAACGGTCGGGTTGAAAGAAAGCATCGAAATATTCTCGAGATGGCGCGTGCTTTGAGATTTCAAGCTGGATTACCCTTAGAGTTTTGGGGGGATTGTGTTCTTACGGCCACGTACATCACAAATCGGCTGCCTACACCACTTTTGGACCATAAAAGTCCTTATGAAGCCCTCCATGGAAGAGAACCTGAGTATGTAAAGATGAAAGCTTTTGGATGCCTAGTAATGGCTGCTAATCCAAACTCAACCAAGGATAAGTTTGAAGAAAGGGGAGTGCCATGTATTTTTGTTGGATATCCTGCTACACAAAAGGGATACAAGCTATTTAATCTTCTCACACACGTGCGGTTTGTATCTCGTGATGTGCGGTTTTATGAGGATGTTTTTCCTTATAAAATGTTCAAGTCTAAGTGTGGTTCCTCAACACAAAACATGGCACCTCCTTCATCTCATACATGTGATGATGGGGATGTTCTCATAACAGAAGAAGAAGAGAATGAAGCTCATGAAGAGAGTGCTAACCTGAGGAGGCGGATGCACCACCTCACCCTGGCAGATCTGATGAAGCTACTGCCCCAGCTGGGACTCGTCAGTCTTCACGGGCTGTCAGACCTTCCTCATGGCATAAATACTATCATATGTCCCACATGGGTGAAGTGAGGAACGGTGATGCTGAAGATACAGGACACACCAAGGCTGCTGCGTGTGCCCAGAGCACCACTGTTAGGAAAGAGTATACCTGTTTCTTGTCTCAGTTGCTGGACACTCAAGAACCAGCTTCATTCAAACAAGCTATCAGCACACAACACTGGGTTGATGCGATGAATGATGAGTTGAACGCTCTCGAGCAGAATGGAACCTGGGAAATCACCAATCTTCCCAAAGGAAAACGTGCCATTGGTTGCAAATGGATATATAAAATCAAATATAATCCAAATGGAACTGTGGAACGGTATAAATCAAGGCTGGTGGTTATGGGTAAACGTCAAAAATTGGGGATTGACTATGAAGAAACATTTGCACCGGTGGCCAAGCTCACCACAGTGCGCTCTCTCTTGGCAGTGGCGTCCTTAAAAAAATGGGATGTTCATCAAATGGACGTGAAAAATGCGTTCTTACATGGGGACTTAGAGGAAATTGTATACATGAAATTGCCTCCAGGGTACAAAGGCCATGGTCATCGAATGAAGGTGAATTCTGAAGGGGATGAAGTCATGGATCACACAGCTAGCAACAAAGTATGCAGGCTTTTGAAATCACTCTACGGGCTTAAACAAGCGCCTCGCCAATGGTTCGCAAAATTGAGCTCCTCCCTCATTGAACACGGATACAGACAATCTCGTTCAGATTACTCTCTTCACCAAGGAGATATCCGGTGAATTTGTTGCTATTCTCATCTATGTAGATGATCTCATTATTACAGGAAGTAGTTTGGATGCTATTGAACTTGCCAAGCAGCATCTATCCTCAAAATTTCATATGAAGGACATGGGTCCGCTTCGGTATTTTTTGGGTATCGAAGTTGATAGGACAGCTGATGGTTTACTCCTCACTCAGTGAAAATATATAGCAGATTTGCTCTCCTCCTATGGGATGGAACATGTTCGTCCTTTAAGGCTTCCTATGGACAGCCATGCTAAGTTGAGTGTGAATGATGGAGAAGCTCTCCCTGATCCATCTGCATATCAGAAACTAGTGGGGAAATTGATTTATTTAACCATTACCCGCCCCGATATTTCATATAGTGTGCATGTTTTGAGTCAATTTATGCATCGACCCACCAGCGTGCATATGCAGAGTGCCAAACGAGTCCTTCGGTATTTGCGTGGCAGTAAAAATCAAGGGATTTTGCTTGCTTCCAACAGCTCCGCCTCTCTCATTGCCTATTGCGACAGCGATTGGGCTGGATGCCCTAACACTCGAAGATCGACTTCTGGTTTTTGCATCTTCCTTGGTGATTCTCCGTTGTCCTGGAAGTCTAAACGTCAATCTGTGGTTGCTCGTTCCACAGCGGAAGCGGAATATCGGTCCATGGCAGTCACGGTGTGTGAAGTCATGTGGCTCAAACAATTGTTGAAGGATATGGGGTTGAAATCTCTTGGATGCACTCCTCTCATGTGTGATAATCAGGCCGCTTTATCCATTGCCGCCAATCCCGTTCATCACGAGAAAACCAAGCACATTGAAATCGACTGTCACTTCATCCGTGATCAAGCTGCTGCTGGTAGTATTCAACCCTCTTACGTTAGCTCTCAACAACAAGTTGCTGACATTTTGACCAAAGTCCTTTCCACCACACAACATCAGTATCTCAATCACAAACTGGGACTTCGTTCCTCTCTCAGTCACAGCTTGAGGGGGAGTGTTGGCCAGTAGGCCCAATGTGGGAAAAGAAATGTTATGTTCTTTTTCTTTTCTTTTGTGCTGTGCCACTGTTTTGGGCCGGTCCCTTTTTTGTTTTCTCTTGAGGTCGTTTTTTGTCCTTAGGGTTTTTTTGTCTTCAAGAGGTTGTATATGTAACAAAAGTAGTTGTAATGTGCAGCAGGCTTTTTTGACAAGAAAAAGAAAGAAACACTGAATGAAATTCTGGAATTGATAACATCTTGATTAAAGGCTCATGACAAATTTGTCATCATCTATATCATTGTAAATTTATACACCTCTACTTCAAATAATATACTATTTCAATTTTAGCTTTTATAACGAATGTAAATGCAGTTCCGTCCCGAAGTGAGGATGGGAGGGGTGGCAGCCCTACGCCTATTCAGAGGTCCATTTTCATAGTTCAAATTAGACTCGAAAATTCACATGAACTTCTATTCGCTTTAGAATATAAAAAAAAATCTAGCAACAAAAGAGCTCATTATAATCTACCATAACGTCAGTAGTGATAATCAATTGTTCAACAATATACCATATTAGAACACTGACTATATGCCAATTATACCGACGATTAAATCCTAGATTCTCAAATTAATTTTCGAGGATGGAAAAAGGCAAAGAAAAAAAATTCTAACCTCAGGAGCAGCTTTAATGGAGGAGAGGAAGCACGTCAAGAGCCATTTCGATGCAAAGCTCCGTCAACAGCAATTTTTTTATTTTTTTTTCCTTAAGGAAGGGTGTGTTCAGTTCAAGTAATTTCAGAACTTATCACCTCATGTCCAATAAATTATAATTAAGTCAGATCTAATAAATTATAATCAGATAAGGTATAATAAGTTATAATCAGGTAAGGTCAGGTCCAATAAGTGATAATCAGGTCAGGTTTAATAAGTTTCAATTCCTGTAATAAAATAAGGGGAAATCAGGTCAGGTCACCAGGTCGAATCAAGTCAGGTCCAATAAGTTATAGTCAGGTCAGATCAGGTCCAATAAGTTATAATCAGATTAGCTCAGGTTAAATAAGTTGAAGAGAACACACCCTAAATGTATTACAATAAATACCAAAAGAAATGATTATTACATTAGCGTGACCTATGTTACATGGACACGTATACCCATGTCCAACATGGGTACGTGTCCAAGTGTCCGACTCGGCTAATTTGTGAAAAAATACCAAGATTTTAGCCCAAAATGAAGTGTCCATGTGTCGTAGTTGAGGTAAAATGAAGAGTCCAGGTAACATAGAGCATGACACAAAGCCACGACCAGAATGAATTGTCAGATCAAAACCATTAGGTATAAGCTTCTAACGGACCGTTTGGTAGCCGGTTATAAATGGTGGTAATTAGAATGGATTTATAACTAAATTTGGAAGGAAAATCAATATTCATTCCCATGTTGGTGCTAGTTTAACTCCAATTTATCTAATTTTCTTCACATATATCAATTTCCATCTAATACCACCCTTCCCCATGGTAATGGATGATAAAGGAAATAAGTAGAAATTTCAAGTTTGGGAATGAAAATTATGTATTCCATGGGTATTATGAAGTTTTTCCTTAACAAACTACACTTACCATTACCACATTTTATTACTAACAACCAAACGGGCCGTAAATGTCTAACAATCATCCAAAACAACAAAGAAGACCAAGTAAATAGCCTATACAATTAATAAGCATTCTACATACACAAGCGACGAATATTAACTTCCTTAAATTTAATGTATCTCAAAGTGGCATTTTACTTTAATTTTGAGCAACTTTAGGGCAGAGATTTAGGCACCAGCTAAATAAGGTTGTTTTGGTAATATATTTTCAACAAAATTATAAAAATTTCGTTTGATATATTTTGTGAAATTGGTTATTTCCCCACACAAGCTATAGCACCTAAATCATATTAGGGACAATCCCGCAAATGGCCACAAACATTTAACTAAAAACAATGCAAAAGCCTAAATCAACTAAGCTAACCCTAGGCTAAAATATATTGAGACTCATGGTTCAAGGGGGAAAAACACCCCCTCGATGCTTTCTCTTAGTGATGTTAAGGTAGGAGGGAGATTTAATCGATTTGCCACTATCCCTTGGCTGTCCCTTATCCTCTTCATCACCAATTGCTAGCTTCTGCTGCCTAGGCGCCTAAAATACATTAACAACTCATATGAAGCCTAAAATACATTAACAACTCATATAAAAAATATCCAGATGAGATTGAACAATTCTTGAAGCATAAAAGAATTGGGTCTATAACAAACTGATAAGATCCTGATTGAACATCTAGCTCAGCAGGGGTGACAAACAGGTGATTTAGCTCTGGGATTTACCTGTACAGAAAGAGGAGGAAATCCAAGGCACCAAACCAATATAGCAATGAATATGACAGACTTTAGAGAGAGAGAGAGAGTTAGAGAATTTAGGAAATTGTTGGTAATTATGCATTCATCATTGATTTATACAGGCTAATAAATAGTCCTTATTACAGCTGGCAAAAGGAATAATAGTACTTAGAAGAAATAAAGGACTGCAAAAATAACAAAAATTGACAATACAAAATATTTATGGAATTTAGTGTAAATTAGTGATCCATTTCCTTAGCACGTGACTCATGTAAAGACTGCTTCCACCTCAGCCTGCTCATTTTCTCCAATTCTGACCCAGCCTTCTTCTTTGATCTCAGCCATGATCATATCAATACCCCCTCCATGAGAGGATCCTTGTCCCCAAGGATCAAAAGTTGGATATAGCTCCTTAATGATGTGGGCATCTTCCCATGTGGCATCTTCTGGTGGTGCATTAGACCACTGTATAAGCCATTGGACTACTGCAAAGTTGTGTTTCTTGACACTCCTCTTGTTGATGAGGGCTACGGGATATTTGTCAGTTGTTTTTGTAAGTGTGATGATGGGTTTATGGTTGATAGTTGTGGGAGGGTTGCCATAGTGTTTCTTGAGCTGGGATACATGGAAAGTGGGGTGAACTCGTGACCCAGGTTGTAGTTTTAAGGTGTATGCTACTTCACCTATCTTTTTGATGACAGAGTATGGGCCATAGTATCTTGCTGCAAGTTTTTGATTGTCTCTTTTGTGTACTGAGGACTGTCTATATGGCTGTAACTTTAAATACACCCAATCTGCAACAGCAAACTGTCTCTCTGATCTCCTTCTATCTGCCATTTGCTTCATTCTGTTACTTGCCTTAGCTAGATTTTCCTTGAGGACTTGTATGGTAGCTTCTTTCTTCTGCAAACTTCTATCAACTGCTTCCACATTGGTAGTTTGAGTGAGATAAGGTCTGTGCGTGGGGGGTGGCTGATTGTATAGGATTTCATATGGGGTTTTGTGAGTAGCAGTGTGGTAGGTGGTGTTGTACCAAAATTCAGCCAAGGGAAGCCAGCTAGCCCACTCCATAGGAATATCAATTGTCATGCACCTCAAATAGGTTTCTAGACACCTATTCAAGACTTCAGATTGACCATCAGTTTGGGGGTGATATGAGGTGTACATGTGATGAGCAATTCCCTGTAGCCTGATGAATTCCCTCCAGAAGTTACTAATAAAAACCTTATCCCTGTCTGAGATGATGATCTTGGGAAACCCATGTAGCTAGTAGACATGATCAAGATAAGCTTGTGCCACTGTGGTAGCTGAGAAGGGGTGGGAGAGAGATATGAAATGTGCATACTTACTCAACCTGTCAATGACTACCATGATGGTGTCCTTCCCCTTAGACTTAGGCAACCCTTCAATGAAGTCCATAGTGACATCTTCCCACACCCCTTGTGGCAAAGGAAGAGGCTGTAAGAGGCTGTAAGAGGCCAGGAGAAGCTGAGGTGTCATATTTGCATCTCTGGCATATTTGGCATTGCTTCCACAAATTCTAAATTAAGTCTTTTGGCCCAAATTAGAATGTTTGGGCTTTAAGGCTTAATTTCACACGAAATTTTACGGCCCAAAAATTCGGGTCGTTACAATATCCCCTCCTTAAGAAAATTTCGTCCTAGAAATTTCATAAGGAAGTACACTTAACCACGTAAACAACAAATACGACATGCTAAGCTAGAAAAACTACATGTGTCGTCCTCGGGTCGGGCTGCAGCTTCTTCCTGAGTCATGCAGAATACGCGATTCCGCACTAGGGGCTTGTCGCCTGTGTCTGCGGCCTGCTTCTTTGGGCAAAACAATGACTTATGGCCAGCTTGTCCGCACTTATAGCACACGATCAGCTTACCATCGCACCTTACTCCGGGATGAACTCCCTTCTTGCAGCCGTTGCAAATCCTCGGGTCTCGATCCTGAGATGGTTGTCTGTATTGATATGGGTTCTCGTCATCTTCAAGGCGAGGCTTCTTAACATAGGCTGGAGCAGGAGCTTGGGAAATCCTCTTTTTGTCTGCCTCTTCCTCAGTAAGAGACGCGTGAATCTCTAGCGCTACTTCATACGCTGTAACGACCCAGATTTATCGATATTTCTGTCCCCGATTTATTTGTTATTTATGTCATTTTATGTATGGTCCAAAATTTATTTTGGACTATTTATTTTATTTTATGTGAATAATTTCGATTAAATTCGATTAATTATTGTTTTTATTATTCTTGATTGATTATTATTTATTTTATTATTATTTAATTAATTAGAATTTTATTATTTAATTTTCTAATTAATTATTTAATATTGTTGGGCCAAAAATGATTTAAGCGTGATTAATCATGCAAATTTGTAATTAGCCCAATTGATCACGAAAGCCCATTTTGGCCTTGTAATAGCCGGCCCCCCTTTGTTAAGTGGCAAGTTTTTCCACTTGCCATGCATTCACACCTAACTAACTTCTATAAATAGAAGTAGTTAGTAAGGCCTTGAGATCATTTGCTCATTTGCCATCTTAAACACACCTGCTCACCAAATTTTAAACACAAAACTCCCTCCATTTGTTCTCCAAGTCGCACGCCATTTTTGGCATTCTTCAACCCATCAATTGTTCATCTTCGATACCAAACCCAAACTTAAAGATTCAACATTCATTGATCTTTAAGTGACTTAAGATACTATAATTTTAATAATTTTCAATCAAGAATTATTGTTCGGGGTTGTTTTGAGGTCTTGTTCGAGTGGGTTCGTGTGGGAGCCGTGTGGTTCGAGTGGGTTCGTGTGGTGGACCGTGTTGAAGACGGTGGTCCGTGGTGGTGGTTCAAGCCGGGGTCATGCCGTGTTCGTGGGTCCGTGCAGCCAGGGCCGTGTTCGTGAGTCCGTGTGGTTCATGGTGGTGCACCGTGTTGGGCTCGTGTGCAAGCCGTGTTGCAGCGTGGTTTTTGGGGCCGTGTGTGTTCGAATTTCGGGCTGCAAGTTTTTGTTAATTTGTGTTTAACCTTCATTAAGGTAACATAATATCTTAAACTAGTTGGTATACTATGATTCATAGTATAGATTAAGTGATTAGATTAGACCGTTTGATGTTTATGTACTCATTTTTATGCGTGGAATATAGCTGATTTTAGGTGATGGTTTTTATGATGATTTCTACTTGATTATATGTATTTCATGATTGGTTATGTTAGTTCCATATTTGATGTTGTTCATGTTCAAGTTTCGTGAAGTTTCGATGATTGGAAGTTGATGAATTTATTGTGGAACTTGTTGTTAGTATGCGTGTATGATGATGATGATTTTGGAATTGAGTTCTTGAATCTTGAATGAGTTCTTGGTTGAAGTTCTTGAATCTTGATTGAGTTCTTGATTGAAGTTCTTGAATCTTGGATGAGTTCTTTATGAGTCTTGTTGGTTCTTTATGAGTTTTTGGTCGAGTCTTGAAAGTTAAAGAAAGTTAGTAATAATTAAAGAAAGGTTAAAGGAAGTTAAGGAATGTTATAAAGAGGTTCCAAGATTGTTGATTTACATGTTATTCTTGAGTCAAGGCGTAAGATGCAACTTAAGAATTAACTAAGAATGTAAATTTCGAGTTAAGTTTAGCTTGATTTTGCTACTAGACGCCTAATCTTAGAGTAAGATTCTAAGAATTGGGTTAAGACGTTGCCCCTATCCTATCCGCAATATTGGGATAGTTGGAGGTCTTACTATGTTGTCTTCGGATATGGATTTCCAGTAAGATTGGTTTCATGGGGTTGGGAGTAAGATTCTCAATCCTGGCATAGCAGAAAGTTCGTTCGCGTAAGATGCGTTCGTACGTGCATAGTCCGGTCTAGTATGTAAATGATTGCGCCAAAGTTTAAAGATTTGTCAATTGTTGGTTAAAGTTAGTCGAGTCAGCATGATTAGTTGATTTGATTCGCATGTGTATATGTTTGATTTGATTGTTTGATTTGTGCTATGTTCATGTGTATCCCCGTTAGGGTGGGACAGTTATGTTACTCGCCACTGACAGTGGGCTGTTGTTATTTTTCAGGTAATTCTGATGATGAGGTTCTTGCTTAGCTTTGGGTTGGGCGAGCGCCGATGTTGTTTAGTCTTTGCGTTATTGTTTTATGATTTCTAGTATTGGACTATAGTAGTAGTACTTGTGTAATTTTCTAACTGTGACATTTATTTGGAGTTTATATTGTTAGTAGTAGTAATATGACATTTGGGTTTAGATGTGTACAATCTTGTGGGTGTTGTACTTTCAGATTTAGTATATATTCAATTTGAGGTTTTGTTTTAATTTTTAAGTATTTTAGTTTGTTAGAACTAACTATTCGACTCGTCGGTTTCTTCCGCGCCGGTTTAAGCGAGTCGGGTCGTCACATACACCCTTTGAAACGTTGACGCTCCACTGCTTATTACATGAACCCGGACGCGAGGATCCATCTTCTTAATGTATCGCTTCACTCTTTCCGCCTCCGAGGGTATCACAACTGCTGCGAATCGAGACAATTCGGTGAACTTGTCCGTATAGGCTTGCACGGACATGCTTCCTTAAGTTAGAGTCAGGAACTCCTCTTGCTTCTGCCAGCGTAGCCCATCTGGGTAGAATCGCTCTTGAATCTTCTCAGTGAATTCCTACCAGTTCGTCATCAGTTCCGTCTCGGGGTTAGCTCTAACCGTACTCCACCAGTTGTCCGCTTCACCCTTCAAGTAGTATGCTGCGATCTGCACTCTTTCTTGTTCGGGACCTACCAGAGCGTCGAACAACTTCCTCATCTCTCGTATCCAATTTTCGAGAATCACTGGATCAGCTGCCCCATCGTATGCTGGTGGTCGTAGGCGTGCGATCCTGTCGAACGAGGATTGTCTATTCATCGGTTGAACACTCTTCTGAGCCAAGGTGAGGATATCATGTTCTAGGGCTCGGCGTCTGTTGCGGGAGTTAATCATACGATTAGGGGTCGACATCCTGCAAAAGAATAACAACAATTAGGAAAATAACACAACAACACAAGAAACCTAGGAAGCTAAAGAATAAAATCATTCTTAACCCATGGCTCTTATCGAGTCAACACTCACTAAGTTCTCGTGGTATAGCTAACTATGTCAAACTCTCGGAATAATAAAGCGCCCAATCTCTCGGGTTAGTTATGGAGAAGTAATCTAAAGTTCTGCTCTGGTACCAACTGTAACGACCCGCATTTTAGCAACTTTGTTTTCGGAGAAAACAACAATACCAATTATTAACCAAAATTTTTCAATATTAAATTAAATAATCACAGCGGAAGCTCTAAACTTAATCATTTTATTTATTAAACTTTAGTTAGTCCCAAAACAAAAGAATGGACATGGTCGTTTAAAAACAACAAAAACTACTAAAACAGGAAAAATAAGCAGGAAGTTAACAGGAGCCTAATTCTCTTGCCAAACACTCAACCCAACTTTATCTATATCCTGTTCACCTGAAATATAAAATTGGGGGGTCCACCGTCAGTGGCGAGTAACTAGACTATTCCACTTAGCAGTGGAACCAAACAACATAAAACAATAGACTAAATAGCAGGCACATAATAACCAATTCATCCTTCAATTATATCATCAAATAATACTATTAACAGTAACATACAACAGAGAGCACAGGCAGCGGAATAATATCGACATTATCAAATATCATACTCGAAGATTACAATTCCTATTCATCAATACAATTATCAAAATTAAGAGACACCAAGGATATTTCCGACACGACCGAAGTCGATACAACAAACAAGTCCCCGACACGGCTCAAGGTCGACACAACAAAAAAGTTCCCGACACAACTCAAGGCCGATACAACAAACAACTCCCCAACACGGCTCAAGGCTGATACAACAATCAAGTCCCCGACACGGCTCAAGGCCGATAGAACAAACAAGTCCCTGACACGGCTCAAGGCCGATACAACAAACAAGTCCCCGACACGGCTCAAGGCTGATACAACAAACAAAGTCCCCGACACGGCTCAAGGCCGATACAACATTGACACGACCAACTCGAAGCGATAAATGACATGACCTAAAAATCAAGCCTCAAATGACATAACTCGAATCAATGACACCAACAATCATGCATGAATCACGCACACAACATAACATCGAAGTTCATCAATTCATACGAGCACCACGCCAACACCATCATAACAACTTGAACGCATTCAACGATATCGCAAACAATTCATGAAAAGCCATAAACTAAACAACGCAAGAACATCGTGAAATGAACATAAAGGTTCAATTTTTATAAGATAGCAAGATTCGAACTTTAGACATAGAACAAGGACCATTCGACCATCATGGCTTCAAAGCACGAAAATAAAGAAACGATGAAAAATAAGCTGATGATTCAAGCATCCTCAACGTTCAAGTAAATATTCAACAATTTTTCATCAAAGATTCATAAAGTTCAAAATAATTAAAGAAAAATCAAGAAACAATCAACGAAAACAATTCCTACCATTCGGCCATCAGGAGCTAAATCAAGATCGAGTTTTATTCATCAACTCACATAGAATGATCAAGAAACTTCATAAATTAATTCAAGATTTCAAGATATTGAAAGATTACAACAAAAGATTCATTCTTGGTCATGACATTTGAATAGGCGAACGAAACAATAAATAAAAATGCAACCTTTATGCTTCTAATACAAAACATGATTTCAAGAGATTAAAGATTCAAACTTTAGCCATCAAACTATGCATTAAATTCATCAAAAAACCCATGCTTTACAACCACAAGATCACACGCATATGTTCAACCAAATATTGCTTCTCGAACTCATAAATTCGAACCAAGATTCACATAAAATCATCATGTAAGGATTAAATAAAGCATAGACATTTGAAGATTCATCAAGATCCACAATAAGCAAGTAAAGAAAACAAAAGTAACACCTTAGACTATTCGACAATCACACGTATGGCCATATTCATCAATATGATTCTATCTAATCTAATAAATTTATGAAGGTTAGTCCTAATGCTAAGTGAAAAAGCTAGTTACCTTCGAAGAACAACAAGCAAAACTCAAGCCTAAGACACGTACAAGACCCACGGCACTCGACCACCCACGCTCCACCAAGCCACGCCCAAGGTTGGTGTTTAATCAAAGTTGAGGAAAGTTTTTATGGTTAAAAGATCTATGAGATTTGTGTTTGATTTAATAAAGTAAAAAGCAAAGCTTTGATTGGTCTTTTTTGGGAGAAACCCGTGAAGGGAGAGGAGAGGAATGAAAATAGTTGTTTTGAGTTTGATCATATAATGACTAAGGAGTAAAGGGTGGGTTTTTAGGATATAAATAGGGTAGCCTTTACTAGATTTTAGGAGTTAGATTAGAAGGTGAAACAAGGGAAAAATTAAATAGGGGGCCGGCTAGGAGGGGTCTAATAAGGGTGTGGGCTTGCTTCCACAAATTCTAAATTAAGTCTTTTGGCCCAAATTAGATTGTTTGGGCTTTAAGGCTTAATTTCACACGAAATTTTACGGCCCAAAAATCCGGGTCGTTATGTCATCTATCTGCAAATCCCAAGAAGCTTCTAGCGCTGGATCTTGCTGTAATTGCTAGATGTTTTTCCTTCTTTGGTTTCAACGTGATGCTGTAGCAGCTTCTAGCTATCCGTTTGTCTCCTTTCATTTCTTGTACTTCCCACGGGGTAGGAAACTTGATGGCTTGGTGGTATGTATAAGGTACTGCTTTCATCTTTTGAATCCAGGGGGTTCCTAATATGACGTTGTAGGCTGAGGGGCAGTCGATAACGCTGAACTTGGCGGACATGTTGAGGCCCCCATCAAAAATTTCCAAGGTGATGTCTCCGACGGTGTGCTTGGTTTCTCTGCTGAACCCTACTAGAACTTTAGGTAGGGGAGTGATGTCTTCTACTTTCAGTCCCATCACTTCAAGGGCATCTTTAAATATGATGTTAGCTGAACTGCCATTATCTACCAATACTCGTTTCATGAGAAAGTTGCTGATGTGGACAGAGATCACCAGTCTGTCATGGTAGTCTGCTTCGTCAACCTCTGAGCCGTCGAAGCTGATTGACATGTTTTGAAGATCTCTTTCTTGTTTACTGACTGGCTTTCTAGGCGCTCCGGGTACGGTTTGGCTGGTTCTTGCGAATCTTGTAGATGCAGAATACGTTAGTCCACAAATATTAGATCCACCAGAGATTAAGTTAATTACCTTAGCGTTCTCGGGTGGTGGAGGTGGTCCTCTTCGCTTCCTGTCCGCTCCGCTTCCGCTAGTCATGTCCCTGTCCTTTTTTCCCATCAGGTGGTCCAGGTGACCCTTCTTCACCAACCAGGCTACCTCTTTGCGGAGTTGGTAACATTCTTCTATTTTATGACCATGGTCATTGTGATAACCGCACTATTTGGTCCTATCCTTGCCCTCGTCTGGCTTGGTACTCCTTTTTGTCCATCTAACCGATTTTCCTAGGCTTTTGAGCGCCTCGACTACTTCTGCTGTATCTACGTTGAAGCAGTAGATTTTGTACCTAGATCCTGCACAGGAGAAGAAACGTGATGTACATGATCCCTTTTAGGGTATGGTTGATGTCTCCAGTTACTGTGCTTTTGATGTGATGCCTTGCGATCTTCCCGACTCGCGTACCGAGAAGCTACGTCTTCTTCAACTTGTACTTCGGCTAAGGCCCTTATCTTTACTTCGTCGAAGGTGGCACATGGGTATCTAGGTAACTCATAGTATAGTCTGGATCTGTGCAGTAGACCTCTTCGAAAAGCTTCGATTGCCGTAGATGAATCTAGGTTGCGAATGAAGATCATCTCCTTGTTGTAACGATCTAGATATGCCCTTATCGACTCACCTTGCTTTTGAATGATATGGTAAAGGTCGCTTGAGTGTTTCTCCATGATTTGGCTACTTGCGAACTGTTGGTAGAACTTGCTTGTGAGGACGCTAAAGTCTGAGATGCTAGCTGGCCTAAGGTTGATTAGCCATTGCAGAGCGGGCCCGCGCGCAGAAGGTGGACCCAATGGATTTGCACATAGTTGCTTCCAGTTGGTCGAAGGGGATAGGTAGGTTCCACATTCTTTGTTTATATTGGGCTACATGTTCCACGGGGTCTTCGGTTCCATTATAGAGTTTGGGTATATTTGGGATTACTAATTTTTTTGGAACTGGTGTTTTAAGGATCCATTCTTCGAATAGGGATTGGGCGTAGTTGTCTTTTGTCAGTAGGGTAGATGGGATTGGTGCACCGGGTAGTTTGGTAAACACTTTCAGTAGTTTGTGGTTTTGGGATTCTAGGCGGGTTATTCTGCTGTTGGGGTCGAGGTTATCTTCGTTTCCGTCGGGCTTGCCGATGTCATTGAGATCCTCATCGTCTTCTTCTTCTAGGGAATCTTCACTACTCAGGTCTTGCATGGTGGGGATGTTGTCGACATTTTTCTTTGGCTTCCTTTTCGTGCTCTTGACCGACTCAAGTTCTGTGCGGAGGTTTTGGGACTCAGAGGCGAGTTTCTTATTTTCTTCCATAGTTTTTGCAAGGTCTTCGTTCATTTTCTTCATGAACTCCTGCATCTGATTGATAGTTTGGTTTTCGGATTCGCCAGAGTTGGACCTGACCATCACCTTTTTTGTGTTTTCTAGACGGAAAGAAAGGTTTCTAGTAGCAGCTCCGTGGTGGGCGCCAAACTGTTTATGCCAAATTCTACGCGTCGTGTGAATTGGCCGATTCGACTACGACTAGATTACAGTATTTGATTATGTATGTGCAGAAAATAAATAAGGAAGCAATAAAGGGGGCAAACACACGAAGATGGTGACGCGGAAAACCTTTAAATAGGTGACAAACCGCGGGTGGCTATGAGTCCACCAATCCACTATTTGAATGATGAATTATTGCTTACAATGAATTTGATAACTAAAAGTAATTGCAAATGAATCACTCGTAATGAATGAGTTGCAGAGGTGGGAGAAGAGAGATGAATTAGTTTTTTGTATGATTTTTCTGATGAATTTCGTATTTCCCCCTAAAACCCTAAAAACATCTCTTTTATAATCAAATTCTTCCTCCTTTTCCAACCGTTCCAGCCTCGTAGTTAATAGGTCTTCAAGCAACATATTACTGATGTGGCAGTTGATGTGACCAAGAGGGGCCTGAGTCGTGCTGCGAATCTCTCAACTGCTTTGGATTAAATCACCTTCACGAATCTCCGGAGAATATTCCCTTGCTAAGTGTGCTAGTTAAGCTAGCAAGCTTCGTGTCCCTGCAAGGAGAAAATTCTAGCTTAAGAAATTTAATTTAGAGGTCCAAAGTCTACTCTTTTGTGTTGGGCTAGATTGGATGCTTTAGTTGGATTTACGAATCTACCTTAAGAAATTATTTATAACCCAATTAATCTTCCTAAGTGTACGTAATTATTTATTGCGTCGGTGATTAATTTAATCTTGTACCCAATAACTATTTCAAGCCCAAAGTTATTTGAGTTGGGCCTATAATTGCATCAAGTGGATCAAGTGACCCACTTTCTGTAGGGGTCGTTTTCGTCATTTTAATCAATAATATTTTCGCATTCATTGCGTCGTTGATTAATTTAATCTCTTTAATCGTCATTCGTAATATTTTCTGATGTGATTTAACACTTTAATCAATATATTTGGATTATTAGTCATTTTAATCGTCATTTTTAACTGTTTAATCAAATCGAGCTTTTATGTATGACTCTTAAATTAGGTTAGTAAATCATGAACTATTTTTTACACGACATTATTTTAATTATCCAAAATTATTATTGAAATGTAGCGATTATTTGGTAAACGCAATTTAATTAATAAATTCGTTCTACCATAATCGCATAAAAAAATAATGATCCAATTATTTAAAACGACATTATTAAAAGAGAAAAAATATAGAGATCTTTTATGACACGAGATTTAATAATAAAAAAACGTGTAACATAGCGCATGTAAAAGGATGAAGTTTACGATTGTTATTATTATTTATTATCCGATCTATACAAGGAGATCTGAAAAAATTATATAAGAGTCAATATTAACATACGATCATGCAAAAAATGCTGATGAATTAATAATCACCACGCATATGAATTGCGAGATCAAGATCGAAGTCGGTTAGATTATTAAGAAATATTATGAATGAAGATTAAAGAGATACTTGCGACATTAAGGTTGATTAAAGTGTTAAAATTCGCATGTATGCGAGCATGGCCTTTATTAATTATTCATATTATTCGTTGCCATTATTTGCATCTATAATATAACGACCCGGATTTTTGGGCCGTAAAATTTCGTTTGGAATTAAGCCGTAAAACCCCGTAAAACCCAAATATTCTAATTTTAGGCCAAGGGACTTGATTATGTGTGTGTAAACCAAGCCCAAACCCTTGTCTAACCATCTCCATAGCCACCCCCCCTCATTTATTTATTTCCCTAATCCATCTCCTAATCTAACTCCTACAATTTAGTAAATCTATTCTATTTATAACTTAAAAACCCACCCTTTACCCCTTAATTATTATATGATCAAACCTCAAAACAAACACCCTCACTCCCTCCCAAAACTCACGGCAACCCCCATAAAACTCCACCAAATATTCAACTTCCATCTCTTTAAATCCATCACCTTCATCAAAGAAAGATCAAACCTCAACCTTTGAAGATCAAAAGGATTATTCGTGTATTGATTGTTTTGCTTGGAGCCGTGCTTGGACGAGTGGGCCGTGTGACTTGGGTGTGTTTGAGCGTGTGTTTTTTTTGCGTAGTTTCTTCGTTAGGTAACTAGCTTTTTCACTTAGTATTAGGATCAATCAACATAGGATGCTAAATTAGATGGGATTCATGGTGTTGTCTTTTTGTGTGTGTGTTTTACGATTGGTGTTGGAGGCTTGTTCTTAATTTCTTTACTTGTATATTTTGTATCTTGAAGAATCTTGGAATGTTTATGAGTTGGTTTAATCTTTTTATCATAGTTGGTATTAATCTTGTTATGAATCAATGCAACCTTGAATTGTTCTTTGATGATGGACTTGCGTGTGATTTTGATGCTTCAAAGTATATATTTTTAATGCTTCCAATAACTAATCATGATGGGTCTGTTATTTTCCTGCGTGAATATGCTCATAATGCTTTCTTAATGAATTCATATACTTATATTTGTAATTAGTGGAAATCTTGAAATTGTTTTAAAGCTAGTTTGGTGCGTGAATGGTTGATGACCAAAGCATGATCTTTCCCTTGTAATTGTTAATTTAGTAAATGTATAAAGTATATATGAATCCTTGTTTCTCCTTCTTGAATTCGTGTAGCTTTGAATCTTGCCCAATACTTGTTTCTTGCTTACACGTATGATAGTGATGATGAAGGCATAATTTTGTTTTCTTGTTTTGTCATGCAATCTTGATGAATCATGGCATTGATGTGTAGCTTGAGCCATGCGTGTAGCTTAGTTGTATAACGCTTGTTAATTAGCTGTGTTGTTTATATAATTGTTGGGGTATGAGTTTTGTTTTGATAATGACAAGATTAATGCGTGACAGATTGAACTCGTGTGATGCTTCATTTGGTTTTTTGAGTCTTGTCGAGTCGTTTTGTGTCGAGCAGTTGAAAACCGTGCGTGTATCGGTTCATCTGTGATGAATCGTGTCGGGGACTTGTTTGTTGTTATCGGTTCATCTGTGATGAATCGTGTTGGGGACTCGTTTGTTGTTATCGGCCTTGTGGCGTGTCGTATCGGTTCATCTGTGATGAATTGTGTCGGGGACTTCTTTGTTGTTATCGGCCTTGCGCCGTGTCGTATCGGTTCATCTGTGATGAATCGTGTCGGGGGACTTGTTTGTTGTTATCGGTTCATTGGTGATGAATCGTGTCGGGGACTTGTTGTTGTTATCGATTCATCTGTGATGAATCGTGTCGGGGATTTACTTGTTGTATCGACTTCGGTCATGTCGGATAATTCTTGATGTCTGCTGATGATAAATGATTCTATTGTTGTATTTAAGAGCTTAGTATCTGAACTTGACATTTGATGAAGTTTTCCGCTGCCTGTGCTCCCTGTTATTTAATCCTGTTATTTAGATGTTGTAAGGTTGACTTGGTTGTTTCGTGCCTGCTATTTAATCTAATGTTTTATGTTGTTGGTTCCACTGCTAAGTGGAACAGTCTAGTTACTCGCCACTGACGGTGGTGTAAGTTCAATGTATACTCAAGAAGAGGGGGGGGGGGTTGAATTGAGTATGTGTGTTTTTTCAATCGTTTTTAAAGTTTGTTTATCTTTTTGTGAGAACAAAAATAGAACAATAAATAAAGAGTAAGGGCACAAAGATTTAACGAGGTCCGGCTTCTAAACAAGCCTACGTCCTCCACTCTCTCACCAATATTATTAATCAACTCTGAATAATAACAAGGTTATACACTCAATTAAATACTACAACTCTGTAACACTTAATTCCCCAATTGTTAACTCTAACAATTCACTCAGTGTTCACAGAACACTCCCCAACCACTTCCCTCTAAGTGGTTCAAATATTACAAACTTAAATCTCCGTAAGTTTTTCTCTAAAAGATGGATATGGAGATGGTTTTGCTCTAAGGATAGACTCTCAAAAAATATGACTTGGTTTTCTTTGAAGAGCAAAAGTCTTCTAGGGTTTTTTCAAGAGATTGTTTATATAGGCAAGGAAAAAACCGTCCTCTAGAAGTGTGCTTGGAGACTTGCCTAAATTGTGCAAACAAGCTCAGCTGACACAAGTACAAAGGCACCTATTTCAGATCTTTGTCTCCTTCCACTACATGTAGTGGAAAGTACACTAGAGTTCAAACAAGTACATTGCAAAGTTGATTTTGTAAATCAATTTGGCAGATTTCCAAAACATAAGTGATCCATATTTTTCAAAAATAATTTTGAACACGAAAATTTGTACGGATCACTTAAGTGCACGTGCGTAATACTGAGGTCTGTTCCCACAGTGGTCTCAATACTACTAAGTCTACATCTGGTAAAGAGAACTGTTCCAAGCTTGTTCTTTGCCTGTTCTTAGCTTGTTCTTGGCCTGTTCTCTTTACTGGATATAAACTTAAAATCTTTTTGCTCTTTACTTAGAAACACAAAGAATATTTTCCTAAGTCTATTTTACAAGAAGATCCTAGAAGTACAAAAATTAAAAGACTTCAAGCTCTTGACTTCTGATTCTTCAAGTATCTCAAGGTCTTCAGATTTGCCTTGAAGAGTTCTCACTTGAATTAACCTGTTCAATTACAAACATGCATAACAATCAAGTATAGAGAACTGGTTTGTCATCCATCAAATCAAACATGGTTTAACAATTTCCCCCTATTTGATGATGACAAACCATGAAGTTCCCCCTGAGAACAGTAACCAATTGTTTTAAGTTAAAACAACTGTTCAGAGGAACTGGTCTTGCACTGTGCCTGTAGTCAGGTTCATAATCTCAGTGAATTAAAAAAAACACAGCAGATTAAAGCACAATTAGACTGATTACAATGGTCAGTCACTCATCACATTACTCAATTAATTATTGAGTTTCAGCATTACACCTGTAACCTGCAAGACTTATCAATTATCAAATGTAGCAAGAGAATTTTAAATTCACTTGGAAGAGTTTCTTCCAGATGGGATGGATAGGAGTATTTGATCTGAATTCAAAGTACTCCTAGGCATAAAGCTGGGCCATCTTTAACAAGGTCTGAACCTTGTTCAAGTTGCTATACTTGACACTAGGAACTTCACCTGTCCTATTCCCTCTTTTGGCATCATCAAATGACTAAATTAACACAGCACAAAAATTAGGAGAAGGTAACAAGCAAAGTCAACACAAGCATAATATAAACACAACATTCTAGAGATGCTGTCCCAAAAGTGAGTACCTGCAACTCACAATCCCAAATGTCAAAGTGCACGCATAAGTTAAATAATTATACAGACCAGGACCATTCTGCAGAGAAATTATTTAGCAGAAATGGTCAAAAACCAGGAATAGGAATTGTTCAAAGAAACTAGAGAAATGATAGTTTTAGAGAAATGTTAGTAGGGTAGGGGGTAAGCTAAGAAGAGTCAGAGTTAGCATCATCATCTGAATCTTCATCTTCCTTTTCTGTACTCTCTTCCTGCTTCTTCTTCTTCACTTGAGCAATGATGGGAACTGGTCTCTGAGTGGTCTTGGGCTTGATGCTGGAAGAGGAGGCATGCTTTTCTTCATGGGAGTCCAACCGTGCTGATATGTTCTTGATTGATCCATCCAGAGAAGTGCACAGGGCATTCACACTAGCCATCATCTGTTGCAGTAGTTCCCCATGTGTTTGCACCTGTTTGGACAGTGACCCAGTAGCTTCCTCAGACCTTGAGCTGCTTGTTCTTCTGATCCCAATGGTCCTCTCTTCATCCCTCATTTTCAGTATACCACCTTCAAAGGTCATTCCCTTCTGATCTAGGATCTGGTTGGTGAGGACAGACATTTTCTTGACCTCACCACCCATATGTACCTTCCTACTTTGGAAAACCAGAGTAAGCCAGGCACCATAGGGTAGAGAGTGGTTTGACCTTTCCAGAATGCTAACCATGTGAGCTAGCATGAGACCAGGGAGACTCAGCTTGATCTTCTCATATAGGCAGTAGATAATCACAGCATCCATTTATCTTACATCCATTCTGCCTTGAGCCCTAGGGAGTACTATCTTAGAGGCTACTGTATAGAACAACGTCATCACTGGTTCCCTTAGTTGACCAATTACATAGCCAGAACATCATTTGGAGAACCGGTAAAGAGAGTGGTCTGTATGTGTTCTGTACTGACCTCAGGAATGGTAGGCCAGTTGTCCTTTGAATAGTCACAGAACCCACCTCTTGGTACACCTAGTACCTCCCCTAGACTCTTCCTAGACAGAGTGATGTCGACCCCTTCGACCTCACTCCAGACTTTCCCTTTGTCTAGTTTTCCCAGTTTTGAGTAAAACTCCTCAACACAAGTTTCAAAAACATCCAGCCTCTTATCAAACAGCCCTTCCCAACCCTGGAATTCTATAGCCTCCTTAAACTCATCTAGAAAGGGTTGACTCATCCAAGACTTAGGACATGTAAAACCAAACAAGACACCCCTACCACTTAATTCAAACAGTGGTTCAGAAATGGTCTTACCTTTCTTCTTGGTTGAGGCCTTTTCAGGAGTAGAGTCAGCCTTCCTCTTCTTTTCAGTTGGGAGTTTGGTTACAGGCCTGGGGCTCTCATAAGCTTTACCCTTCTTTGCTACACTCTTCATTCTTTTCTTCTTTTCCTCCTTCTTTCCCTCTGGAACCTCCTCAGTAGGCTCCTTTTTGATTTTTTCCTTACAGACCCTTGTCCTCAAAGGCCTTTTCCTCTTCCCAGTCTCTTTTTCCCCCTGTACTACCCCGTTGATTTCGACATCCATGTCCTGTGCATGTGTGTCTTCATCCTTCTTTTCTGTCTCTTCCGTCTCTACTTCTTTCTCCTCAGTGCTTAGCACTGGTTTCTTTGTGATCTGAGGGGTTGGTGAAGGTGTCTTTTGTGGTTGTGGAGAAGGTGATGGGGTTGTTTCCTTTTGTGGTGAAGATGGTGGTGGAGTTTTGGACTTTGGAGGTGAAGGTGGAGGAGGAGTTTTGGCTTTTGAGGGTGATGGTGATTTTTGTGGAGGTGAAGAGATAGTGGGCTGTGGAGAGGGTTGTTTAGGTGATGGAGAGGGTGATTTTTTTGATGTGGAGGGTGATGGCTTAGATGGTGATGGAGTTCTTTGAGGTTGAGGTGATGGAGATTTTGGTGAAGATGGTGGTGATGATTTAGGACTTGGTGGTGGAGTAGATTTCTCTTTGGACTTACATGTATCATTCGATTCAACTACTGTTTCCTCAGTGGCTTGGTCCTTAGCCTCTTTCTGCTTTTCTTCTCCTTTGTGGTGTTCAGCAACCACTGCAGTACTTGATTCCTTCTCGATCTTAGAAGGTGTGAAACTAGGAGATTGACTTAATCCTCTGCTTTTCTTCCTTGAAGCTTTGTTTTTCTTTCTTCCCATTTTTGATTGAATCAGTAAGTTTGATGAGAGAGAGAGAGAGAAACTGATTTAGAATTCTTGAAAAGAGATTCTGATGATGGTGCTTAGGGTTTGAGAGAGAAGAGCAATTAGAGAGAGAGAGAGAGAGACGGTTAGAGAGAGATTTCAATGTGAAAGAATGAATTAAAGTGAATAAAATTGGCAGTTAATAGAAGAGATAAGAGGGAAGTTACTTTACACTGTTCACAATTGTCACATATCAGAACAATTAAATCCTCAATTTCAAAATTGAGGGTTCAACAATAAACTAATATAACCATTGCAAGGGACTGGTCTGACGATGGTCTGACGCTGATCTGTATTTATTAAAAACTTGAGGCATCTTTTAGTTAGGCAACTTAGAGATACCACACATAGGAACAACATCAACACAAGAACTTTGAGACCACTTGCATATATGACATTTAAAAGTTAACCAACCCTACTTATGTACACTAAGGATCAAAAAGTCAAACATAGCCAAAAAGGGAAAGATAAGTTCTAAGGAACTAGGATCTAATCCTTACCATAACAAGTAATGTGCGGAGTTTGACAAACACTTCCCTGCTTAGGGGTTTAGTGAAAATATCAGCCAATTGTTCTTCAGATCTGCAAAATTCAAGATTCACATTTCCTTTTCCAACATTGTCTCTGAGAAAATGGTGTCTGATTTCAATATGTTTGGTTTTAGTGTGCTGGACAGGATTTTTAGAAATTTTTATAGCACTGGTGTTATCACATAATATGGGAACACTTCCGGAACAGACCCCAAAATCCTTAAGTTGTGTCTTTATCCAAAGCAATTGAGCACAGCACAAAGCAACAGCTATGTACTCTGACTCAGCTATGGATAAGGCCATTGAATTTTGTTTCTTAGATCCCCATGATATGAGACAAGAACCTAAGAAGTGAGCCATTCCTGAAGTGCTCTTCCTGTCAACACTAAAACCAGCATAGTCAGCATCAGTGTATCCTAAAAGATCAAAATTACTTCCCTTTGGATACCATAAGCACATGTCCTCTGTACCACTCAAGTACCTAAAAATTCTCTTAACAACTTTTAGATGAGACTCTTTTGGGTTGCTTTGAAATCTAGCACACAACCCAACTGAGAACACAATGTCTGGTCTACTAGCTGTTAAGTAGAGAAGTGAGCCAATCATACCTCTGTATAGCTTATCCTCAACATCCTTTCCTTTCTCATCTAGGATCAGTTTAGAAGAGGTAGGAATAGGTGTGTCATAGGACTTGCTATCTTGCAGACCATATCTCTTGAGCAGCTCCTTGAGATAATTTTGTTGGTGGATCATGATTCCATCATCCACTTGCTTGATTTGGAGCCCTAGGAAGAAGCCAAGTTCTCCCATCATACTCATCTCAAATTCACTCTTCATTAGGTCTGCAAACTCATCACACAAAACAGAATTAGTAGCCCCAAACAAGATATCATCAACATATACCTGGACCACTAACAGATCTGCTCCCCTTTTCATTAAGAATAGAGTTTTGTCCACTGAACCTCTCTCATAATGATTTTCAATAAGAAAACTAGTGAGTCTTTCATACCAAGCACGAAGGGCTTGTTTGAGGCCATAGAGAGCTTTGTTTAACTTGTAGACATGATCTGGACAAACTCTATCCTCAAAGCCAGGGGGCTGTTCCACATACACATCTTCTTTCAAATAGCCATTTAGAAAAGCAGTTTTAACATCCATTTGAAAGAGTTTAAAGTTCATGTGGGCAGCAAAGGCAATTAGGATTCTTATTGCCTCAAGCCTGGCTACTGGAGCAAAGGTTTCATCATAATCTATTCCCTCTTGTTGGTTAAACCCTTGAACCACTAGCCTGGCCTTGTTTCTGACTATAGTACCTGAGTCATCCATTTTGTTTCTGAAGACCCATTTGCTTCCAATAACTGACATCTCATTGGTTCTTGGTTCAAGATGCCAAACCTGATTTCTCTCAAACTGGTTCAACTCATCTTGCATGGCCAAGATCCAATCAGGATCAGTTAGTGCAATCTTATAGTCAGTTGGTTCTATGTGAGATAAGAAAGAGAAGCAAGCATATAAATTCTTCCAAACAGAATTTCTAGTTTGGACTCCTTTTGATAAATCACTAATGATTTGATCAGAAGGATGAGAGCTTCTTTGCTTAAACATACTCTTTCTTACAGCATTTGAGTCACCTAAGTTAGAACTAATGTCTGTACTGGTTCCCCCTATTTCATTTTCATTTTGAGAGGGTGGACCAGTTTCTTCAGTGTTCTCTCCCACTTCATCTTCAGTTGGATGGGCAGGAGAGTCACTGAGTTCGACAACCTGTTTAGCATTTGCCTCTGCTGCACCAGACCCATTGTTGTTTTCAGGAGGAGTTGGAGGGTCTGGTTCAGCAGTGTTCTCTGGTTCAGCTCCAGTGAAATTTGTCATCCCAATATCAAAACCTTCATCATCTTCTACCTGCACAGGCTTGTTGAACATGTTAGTTTCATCAAATAGCACATGGATACTCTCTTCAACACACAAGGTTCTTTTGTTGAAAACTTTATATGCCTTGCTATGAGGAGAATACCCAATAAAAACAGCTTCATCACTCCTGGGGTCGAACTTGTCCAAACTGGTCTTACCATTGTTGTGTACAAAACACTTACAACCAAATATCCTTAAATGTTCAATGTTTGGTTTTCGACCCCCTAGAAGTTCATAAGGTGTTTTTCTTAGTATTGGTCTTAACATAACTCTATTGAGTATGTAGCATGATGTACTCACAGCATCAGCCCAGAATTTCTTGGATAGACCACTCTCTAGAACCATGGTTCTAGCCATTTCTTCTAGAGTGCGATTCTTTCTTTCAACTACTCCATTTTGTTGTGGAGTTCTGGGGGCTGAAAAGTTGTGAGAAACACCATGCTCCATACAATATGTTATGAAGCTAGCATTATCAAACTCTGATCCATGATCAGATCTGATAGATGCTAACTGATGATTGATCTTGTTCTGGACCTGTTTCACTAAAATTTCAAATTCATCAAAAGTTTCATCTTTGTATTTCAAGAATATGGTCCAAGTGAAACGAGAGTAATCATCAACTAAGAAAAATACATAACTAAAGCCATTTCTACTTTATACACGCATAGGTCCACATAAATCCATGTGTACAAGTTCAAATGGTCTAGAGGAACTAACCACTTTCTTTGGTTTAAAAGATGATCTCACATGTTTGCACTTTGCACACTCTTGACAGAGCTGGTCTGCCACATATTTGATGTTAGGTAAACCTATCACCAAGTCTTGTGTTCTCAACTTGTTGAGAAAAGTGAAGCTAACATGTCCTAATCTTTTATGCCAAAGCCATTGGTCATCCTCTACAACACTAAGGCAGAGGGAACTGTTCTGGGGAATTTGGCTTAAATATGTAATATACACATTGTTATGCCTTGTTCCTTCACAGGCCAGTTCCCCTGTCTTAGGGTTCACTATGTGACAAGTGTTTGATTCAAAATTCACTTTATTTCCCTTGTCACATAGTTGAGATATGCTCAAAAGGTTATGTTTCAAACCTTCTACATAGTAAACATTGTCAATTGCTTGGGAGAGTGACTTACCAACCTTACCTACTCCTTTGATAAGTCCTTTGCTATTGTCACCAAATGTCACGTGCCCTCCCTCGAATGCAGTGAGTGAAAGGAATTGTTCTTTATCCCCGGACATGTGTCTTGAGCAACCACTATCCAAATACCAATATGGCTTTCCTTTCACTCGTACCTGCACAAGCAAACTAAAGGTTAGTTTTAGGAACCCAAACCAGCTTGGGTTTCTTGTTCTTTGAAACATCCTCAATCTTGACCTTCCTAACCCACACTTGTTGGGTGTAGGTTTTGTTCTTCTTGTCATGCTTCTTTTTGGTGAAACATTTGTTAATAACATGACCACTCTTACCACAGTAGGTACAAACATGCATATCCTTGGCAAATATATACTTGCCTTTCTTGAATTCATCCAACCATGTGTTGTCTCTGCCTAGAACAGTTGTAGAACTAGATCCAGAATACCCTAAACCAAACCTTTGAGAATTTCCAGGTTGGGATGTGAGGATGTTTAGGGTTTTCTGAGCATCTAACATTTTGTTCAATTGGTTCATACAATCTGTTAGCTCATTTTCCTTGTTCTCAAGCCTCTTAAGTTGAACTTCATTTTATTTCTCAAAAGATTTTAAATCAAGTCTAGTCTTTTGAAGTTCATCCTGTAGTCTTGAGATCAGGGAGGGATCTGGTTCGTCACTGGTCTTCTTGATGTTTTCTTGTTTTAGCATGATGAGTTCAGCCTCAAGATCACATATCTTAGCTATGCACTCATCATATAAAACATCCAAAACCTCATCAAAGGCAGTGGGAGAACCAGTCTCTTCAGAAACCTTAAGATCACCATGTTGCTCGTGTAAATCTTCAAGTTTTTCAATTAAGTGGTCTATGCAAGTATGACATCAGATTTACTCAAGGTACATGTGTCTTTTAATAGTTCAAAGTTTGAATTATGTGTAATGAATTTCTTGAGCTCATTAAACCCCTTTTCAATTTTTTCAAAAAGTACATCCACTTTTGGGACTGGTTTGGAGTTTAATCTCTCAAGCTCCATTTTTTGCTGATCTGCTGTCATCTCAAGCTTAGAAATTTTTTCTTTAAGCTCCTCACATATGAGCTCAAGCTCAGCAGATCTAGCTCCACATATTTCATAATCTCGAACTGTTTCTTTAAGTTTCTTTTTGTTGTTCTGGTAAGCAGACCCAACACTAATGCATTGATCAATGGTGAACTCAAGATAATCATGTAATTCATCTCTATCTAGATTATGCATATTTGCCTTAATATCATTAAAACATACCTGGTTGTCATCTGAAGTGCTTCCACCAGCCATGAGACAGAGAACCTCTTTTTCTTCCGAACAAACCTCAGACTGGTCTGTGCATGTGAAAGCAGTAAGACAGAGATTTCCTTCTTCTTCATCTTCCCCATTCTCTGATTCTGAATCTCCCCAAACTGCAGCCAGCATAACTCTTTTGAAATCCTTCTTCTCAGCCTGGACTTCAGGATTTCCCTTGGGATTTTTCCATGTTGGACACTCCTTGATTCCGTGCCCCACTTCACCACATTTAAAGCAACCAGCATTGGAACTGGTTTTCCTGAATTATCCAGAACTGTTCCTTCCTTTTGCAAACTTACCCTTGGACTTTGTCCTAAGGTATTTTTCAAACCTTCTGGCCATAAGACTTATATCATCTTCATCTTCCTCAGATTCCTCTGCTTTGAGAACCATCTCCTTGTTTTTTGAGCTAGATTCTGCCTTTGAATCTACCAACATCTCATGAGTCATCAAGGAACCAATAAGTTGTTCTAGAGATAGTGTGGTCAGATCCTTTGCTTCTTGTATGGCAGTTACCTTGGGCATTCACTTCCCTGACAAGCTTCTCAACATTTTCCTCACCAACTCTTCACTTGAGAAGGTCTTCCCTAGTGACTTAAGTTCATTTACAATGGTCATGAACCTTGTAAACATATCCTTTATGTTTTCTTCCCTAGTCATCTCAAAGACCTCATACTTTGACATGAGAATGTCAATTTTTGACCTTCTCACTTCAGAGTTGCCTTCATATGCAAGCTCTAGTGTATCCCATATTTCCTTTGCAGAAGAACAAGCTAGAATTCGATTTACCTCACATTCTGCAATTCCTTGTTGAACAAGTGACATTGCCTTTGCATTTTTCTCTAGCTTCTTGTAATCCTGATGTGTCCAAGTTATACGCTATTTTTAGAAGGATTTGTTTTCCTTTTTGTTTATTATTTAGATAGTTTCTGGATTTTAGAATCCTTTAGGTATTTATAGGGTTTAGGAATTTTGGTTCTTTTTGTACCCCTATTCCCTCGATTATTATGTATTATTAGTTTTGGATTGGTAATGCTTCGATGATTGCTCGGGATTGCGTTTTAGAGCAAAGAATCAGTTGAAGAGCAACAAGGGTAGGCCCTCCCCGCGAGTCGCGACTATTCCTCGCGAGTCGCGACTATTTCTCCCGAGTTGCGAGTATTTCTCGCGAGTCGCGACCTAGCCTTGGGGTGCCTCACCAGAGCAGAACAGAGCAGGGCAAGGCAGAGCAGATTTAGGTCAGTAGCTTCTCGCGAGTCGCGAGTTCTGGTCACGAGTCGCGATCCATGTGCGGTGGCTGTTGTTTTGTTTTTCTTCTCTTGCAAGTTGGCTTGTTTCTTTTGTTTTGATTGGTTGAATGTTGAGGCACGTAGGCAGGGCAGTAATAAGTGAGGAGAGAGGTTAAGAAGGGTAAAAAAATATATCCTACTTTGACACTTAGAATTTTTACACAACTCCTTCCTCTCTACTTAGCTTCTCACCATTTTTTCTCTTTGAATGAGCTTCAAAGCTTTGTGTATTTTGTTTTCCATGAAGCTTGTAGCTTAAACTTTATCTTGGTGAATATTTATTGAAGCTTCCTCTATTGTATTGTGAGAATTCTACTCTTTATTTATATTTGATTATCACTTGTTTTTCATGTTTGAATATGTTGGTTTGTTGCATAGCTTGCTAGGAGTACTACTAGTATTGTTGTGTTGATGAATTATTGCTAGATTTGTAATTTGCCTTGCTAAGGAAATCCCTTGTCAATTAGTAGAAAGTTAGGGTTTGGTTTGGATGTGCTACATCCTTATTTCTCCTTAAGAATTCAAGTGTGTTGTTATATGTTAAAAGCTTTTTTAACATAAACGATCTTAATGTTCTCTTCTCTTAATGCTATTCTCGGATTGAACTTAGAAGCCGATCTTCTAGGTTGTCTTTGAATAAGGGTTTTGTAGTATTGGAAATTTTACTACTTAGCTAATCATAAGGAGATTAGAAGACTTATTCTTCACATTAGGTAATCAAGATTATAGATTTTGAGTTGTTTTCGATGATCGATACTCTAGTCAAAATGGATATTAATCAGATCCAAGACCTCCTTCCTTGATTTCTAATTAACCGATTGTTGAACATATTTATTCTAAATCAATTCCATTGTTTTTATTGAGTTTCTGAATTAGTTTAATCATTAGCTTAACAAATTTATAAACCCCCTCTTTTTACCATTTTACTTTATTTCATTTTAGTTTAATTCAAGTACATTTAAGTAATCCTAGTTCCCTGTGGATACGAACCTTACTTCCTTGCTACATTTATTTGTATTAGAAAGTAAGAGAATTATATTTGGTTTTGGTGCATACGACAAGGGCCTGCCAAATTTTGGCGCCGTTGTCGGGGAACTCTGTGTTACTTGTGTAATTGGTATTAAGCTTAAGTGATTTTACTGCTTTTCTTTGTGTATGGTGCATACCCGTGCTACTAACCAAGAACCTTTGCAGTACGATCCAGATTTGGAATTAACTCTTTTCAGGTTGCGTAAGGAATTTCGAGAGAACTTTCAAGTGTTGCCTTTCTTTCTTGAAAGTGAGGTAGATTCCATGGCTGCACCGGAACATCAAACTTTGAAGGAGCTCACTGCTCCAAACTTGGATCAACAACCCTTGTGCATTACATTTCCGGCTCTTGATCAGGGCACTACATTTGAGTTGAAGTTAGGGTTGATACATTTGCTACCATCCTTTCATGGGTTGAGTCGAGAGGATCCGAACAAGCATTTGTCTGAATTTCATGTTGTCTGCACAAGCATGAAACCTAATGGGGTTACCGAAGAGCAGATAAAGCTGAGGGCATTTCCTTTTTCTTTAAAGGACGGGGCCAAAGATTGGTTGTACTATCTTCCTCCTAATTGCATTTCAACATGGGGTGCGATGAAGAGACGGTTCTTAGAGAAGTTCTTTCCAGCTTCTAAATCATCCACTCTGAAGAAAGAAATCAGTAACATCGAGCAAAGAGGTGATGAGTCTTTCTATAAATACTGGGAAAGGTTTAAAAGATTATGTGCCAGTTGTCCGTATCATGGATATTCAAAGGAAGATCTCATTCTATACTTCTATAATGGTCTTTCTGATGAAGATGTGCGAATGGTCAATGCCGCTAGCGGCGGGTCGTTCACAAATAAGACTCCAGCTTCTGCTCGGGTTCTCATTGAAGAGTTGGCTGATGGCTCTAGGCAGTTCAATGGGCGGTCTAACCATGCGAGGCAAAGCGAACGGGGTTCTAGTTCTGGTGTCCTGAAACTTGAGGATCAAATGCAGACTCTAACATCGATGATGCAAGAACTTATGACAAAAAGAAAAGTTCAACATGTGAAATCTTGTGAGATTTGTGCCTCCGACCATCCTACTGATTCTTGCCCCATTTACAAGAAGAAGATAGCGAAGAAGTGAATGCTATTGGTTTCCAAGGCCAGGGAGTGCAAAAGAGATATGACCCGTACTCCAATACTTTTAATTCGGGTTGGAAAGATCATCCGAATATGAGGTATGTCAATGCTCAGCGGAACCAGTATCAGCAACAGAATCAAAAATATCAACAACCACAAAAACATCAATATCAACAACCACAACAACAACCATACAATCGACCCCAACAACAATTTCAGAGGCCTCAAGGCCAAGGTCCGAGTTCTAGCATGTCGACTGAGGACATGATCAATGCCTTGACAAAGAATGTTACTTCCATGCAAGGTAACATGATGCAATTTCAAGAAGAAACTAGATCAAGCATAAAGAACTTGGAAGGCCAAATGAGTCAGATTTCTGGGGCGGTTACAAGATTAGAGGTAAGAGATTCAAGTAAGCTACCATCTCAAACGGAGCTTAATCCTAGGCCTGCTAATGCTAGTGCTATCACATTGAGGAGTGGCAAGGAGATTCAAGGAAATGAGAAGACAATACTTCGAGACCAAGAGCTCGAAACTGAGATCCTAGCTCGTGAGCCAGTGCACGATACTAATGTCATACCACCTCCAAGCAAGGTGAAGAGTAAAAGGCCACAGTTTCCTTCATACGAGCCTATTCCACCATTCCCTGAGGCATTGAAAGACAGAAGGCGATCGGAGAGCAATAAGGACATCTACGAAATCTTTCGTAAGTGTGAGGTAAACATTCCCCTTTTAGATGCTTTGAAAAAAATTCCTGGGTATGCAAAATTTTTGAAAGAATTATACACTGCTAAAAGAAAGCAAAGACTGAAAGGAACTGAAAAAGTAAAAGTTAGCGAACATGTGTCTGCTATGTTCCAGAGTAAACTGCCTCCTAAATACAGTGATCCTGGAATGTTTACTATACCCTGTACTATAGGTGATATTATGTATCAAAAAGCTATGCTAGACTTAGGGGCTTCGATAAATGTGATTCCATACTCTTTGTTTAAGTCCTTGAAGTTAGGTTCATTACATGAAACAGGTGTAGTTATTCAGTTAGCTGACCGTTCCAATGCTTACCCTAAGGGGATAGTGGAGGACGTGTTAGTTAAGGTAGGGCAATTGATTTTTCCAGCTGACTTTTATGTGACTGAAATGGAACATGACAAGCATGCGGCCCCTATTTTGTTAGGACGACCATTTTTGAAAACCGCTAAGACTAAGATTGATGTGCATAATGGAACTCTTAGTATGGAATTTGATGGAGACAAAATTGAATTTAATATTTACAACTCCATGAAATTCCCTACTGATGATCATTCGTGCTATTCTGTTGATACGATTGATATAGCAGCTCAACATGCTTTTGATATGGATAATGATGATGATCTTCATGTGGCCTTAGAACATTCTTTTGATGATGATAAAATTGAATATGTTTTGAGCGCTAACTTGCAGGAACTACTGCAGGTATTAGATGACCATTCCGAACTACCACTTGTTCCTCCTCATTGGGAGCCTATACCACTTACCGTGCCTAGCACAAAGCTTTTGCCATCTGTTTTGCAGGCACCTAATGTGGAACTGAAAGCTTTACCCGATAACTTGAAGTATGCTTTCCTTGGTGAAAAAAATACATTACCGGTTTTGATTTCAAGTCAACTCACCAAGGAACAGGAGATTCAGCTCATTGAGGTCCTCAAAGAGCACAAAGAAGCGATAGGTTGGACGATTGCCGATATCAAAGGCATAAGCCCAACTACTTGTATGCATAGGATCCTTCTTGAGGATGAAGCGAAACCGGTACGACAACCTCAACGCCGGCTGAATCCACCTATGATGGAGGTGGTGAAGGAAGAGATACTAAAAATGCTTCAGGCAGGTATGATTTATCCAATTTCAGATAGCAAGTGGGTGAGTCCCACTCAAGTTGTACCTAAAAAATCTGGAGTAAGTGTTGTTGAGAACAAAGCAGGTGATCTTGTCCCCACTCGTGTCCAAAACGGGTGGAGGGTTTGTATTGATTATCGCAGACTGAATGCGGTAACCCGGAAGGATCATTTCCCCCTTCCCTTTATTGATCAAATGGTAGAAAGGCTTGCTGGTCATGCTTTCTATTGTTTCTTAGATGGTTATTCAGGGTACTACCAGGTGGCGATTGCACCCGAGGATCAGGAAAAAACCACTTTTACTTGTCCTTTTGGTACATTTGCTTATAGGCGTATGCCTTTTGGCCTGTGCAATGCTCCCGCCACCTTTCAAAGGTGCATGGTAAGTATATTTTCTGAATTTGTTGAACATTTTGTAGAGGTCTTCATGGATGACTTCACTGTCCATGGAGACGCTTTTGATAGTTGTTTACACCACCTGGTACTTGTGCTTAAAAGATGTATTGATACTAACCTTGTGTTAAATTCTAAAAAATGTCATTTTATGGTCGAGCAAGGTATTGTGTTGGGTCATGTTGTTTTAGCTAAGGGTATGCAGGTGGACAAAGCTAAGATTGATACTATACAGTCTCTGCCTTACTCTACTAATGTGCGTGATGTGCGTTCTTTTTTAGGACATGCAGGTTTTTATCGCAGGTTTATCAAAGATTTTTCTAAGATAGCTTCTCCGTTGTGCAAGCTATTGCAAAAGGATGTCGAGTTTGTAGTAGGGTACGAGTGCCAGAGAGCCTTCGATTCTTTGAAGGGGATGCTCGTTTCAGCCCCAATTATTCAGCCCCCCGATTGGTCTCTTCCCTTTGAGATCATGTGTGATGCCAGTGACTATGCCGTCGGAGCGGTACTTGGCCAAAGGGTGGGGAGAGCACCTCATGCCATATACTACGCATCAATGACTCTGAATGAAGCTCAACGCAATTATTCAACAGCTGAAAAAGAGTTATTGGCGGTGGTATTTTCTTTAGAAAAATTTCGTTCTTACTTGCTTGGTACAAAAGTTATTGTGTATACTGACCATGCAGCTCTTCGTTACTTGATGACGAAGAAAGACGCCAAGCCAAGATTGATTAGATGGATCTTGCTCTTAAGTGAGTTTGATATTGAGGTGAAAGACAAGAAGGGTACCGAGAACTTGGTGGCTGATCACTTGAGTAGGTTGGTGTCGTCCCATGTCTTGGAATCGAGTTCTGAAAAGGAGCCTATTAGGGATGAATTTCCTGATGAACGGTTGTTCGCTCTTAGTGACTTGCATCCGTGGTATGCTGATATGGTGAATTACCTTGTCTCGGGTCAGTTTCCGCACCATTTTACAAAGGCCCAACGTGATAAAATTCGAAGTGATTCGAAACATTATGTTTGGGATGACCCGTATTTGTGGAAGCATTGCGCTGACCAAGTGATTCGGAGATGTATTTCAGATAATGAGGTGACTTCTATTCTTACTTTTTGTCACTCATATGCTTGTGGAGGTCACTTTGGGCCAAAAGAACAGCACAGAAGGTAATGGATTGTGGATTTTATTGGCCTTCGTTGAATAAAGATGCATATTTTTTCTGTACATCTTGTGATAACTGCCAAAGAGTTGGGAATATATCCCAAAAGAATGAAATGCCACAAAACTCAATCTTATTCTGTGAGATTTTTGATGTTTGGGGCATGGACTTTATGGGGCCGTTTCCAACCTCTTTCGGTTATATGTATATATTGCTTGCTGTGGATTATGTTTCAAAGTGGGTGGAAGCAAAGCCCACTAGAACTAATGACTCGAAAGTGGTTGCAGATTTTATCAAAGCTAACATATTTTCCAGGTTTGGCATTCCAAGAGCTTTGATCAGTGATAAGGGAACTCATTTCTGTAATCGAACCATTGGAGCTTTGTTGAAGAAATACCATGTTACGCATAAGACATCTACTGCGTATCATCCACAGAGCAATGGACAAGCGAAAGTGTCCAACAGAGAGGTGAAATCTATTCTGGAGAAGACAATCAATCCAAATAGGAAAGACTAGAGTTTGAGGCTCGATGATGCACTATGGGCATACCGCATTGCTTACAAAACCCCAATTGGAATGTCTCCATACCGATTGGTGTTTGGTAAGCCTTGCCATCTTCCGGTCGAGCTCGAGCATAAGGCCTACTGGGCGGTGAAGAGTTTTAACATGAATCTTGATGAAGCTGGTTTGCATCAGAAGTTGCAAATTTCTGAGCTGGAGGAGATAAGGAACGAGTCCTATGAGAATGCCGCGATCTACAAAGCAAAGACAAAGGCATGGCATGACAAAATGATAATGAGAAAGGACTTTGAGGAAGGACAGAAAGTCCTTCTGTTCCAATCACGTCTGAGATTGTTTCCGGGTAAGTTACGGTCACGCTGGGTTGGACCATTTGTGGTAAAAAAGGTGTACCTTCATGGGGCAGTGGAGATATCAAGCGAGGCTACTTCAAAAGCATTCAAAGTGAATGGCCAACGCTTGAAAATATATCATGAGGGCTTTCAAGCCGTGAACAATGGAAGTATGAGTTTAGAGGATCCGGTGTATGAGTAAGTTCACCGGAGATGCACCGTCGTGCCAACGACGTTAAATAAATGGGTGTGTCGTGCCAACGACGTCAAATAAATGGAGCTTCTCGGGAGGCAACCCGAGCTTTATTATAGTAATTTTTCTTGATTTTTAGTTAGAACCTTTTAATGTCGTGTGATTTTTGTTTGTTTGTATAGGTGATGGTTTACTAGAGGTTCGAGTAAGAATCCCGTCAAGCGACCTCGGTGAACATATGTGAAAAAATTAATTAAAAAAAAAAAAAACAAAGTGGTGGAGGCAGTGAAGAATCGCGAGTCACGAGTTAGGGTCACGGGTCGCGACATGTCACTGTGAAAAAACAGAGGAATGTGTGAAGTATGCGACTCGCGGGAAACTATCGCGACTCGCGAGCTATGGTCGCGACTCGCGAGATATTTTCGCGACTCGCGATTGTTCTCTGGAAAAAAGGGCAAATTGAAGTTTTGGGGATACAGGTCAGTAGACTCTCGCGACTCGCGAGAGTTCTTCGCGACTCGCTACCTGAAGCAGCAGCACGTTTTATACAGATCTACCAAAACTCGCGACTCATTTCTTTCACTCTTCTCCCTCGCGATTTCTTCTCTCTTCTTCTCCTTATACCTCCTTGCTACAAACCTCCATTAAAACACATTCAAAGTCCTTTTTCTTTCAATTTCTCCATAAAAAAAGAAACACTCCCAAACAACTTTTTAACTTCAAAATCCAAAAAAACAACCACTCTTTTCACGAAAATTCTAGGGTTTTCGTATAAACCCTAGAAATTTGGGGATTCTCATTTTAACCTTCAATTGGATCCTTTGGGTGCTCATTCTTGTTATTTGGAGGCTTTCAACAATTTCTACAACTATAATTGGCACCACATACTCGAATTTATCAAGTTTTGGGTAAATTTCATAATTTCTTTTGTTTTACTTTGATTTGGCTTGAATTTTCATGTGTTCTTGCTATTTCTTAGTTTAATTTGTGAAATTTACCAATTTTTATTGTTGTGGTGCACTTAATTCATTGAATTGTTGATAGAAATTGGGTTTGTAGTTGATAGTTGTTGGATAATTGAGGTGTTTGGGTTGCTAGTTATTTGGTTGATTGGGTTGTTCTAGTCGGTTTTGGTTAATTTCTCTTGCTTATTACATATCAATGGCACCAAGAAAAAGAGTGAGAGGAGAAGGTAGTTCAAGTAGGGGTCCTAGAGTTGACACAATGGGGTTGCAAAACCTTAATCGAGGACAAAGAGAGACTTGGGCTAAACTAACCAAACCGGGTAGGGATATCCAAGAAACAAAATTTTTACACCCTACAGACCTAGAAGAATTGGGATTAAGGGGTCCGGTGGTGAAACTCTTGAGTGAAGGGGGATTGGGCGGATTTTTACATAGTCAAGCCCCGACATATATACGGACCACCTTAGAGTTCCTAGCTACCCTAGAGAAAGGGCAAGATGAAGAAGGCCCATTCATTACCTTCCACCTCCATGATGATGTTCATAAGCTTTACTATCAAGAAATCATGGAGGCATTTGGATGGGATTATGCGGTCGATGATGATTTCCTTTCTGATGGCTTTGACCCGACCTCGTTTTATAGTCTTATTACTCATGGTTTGGTATGGCACGGTCGGGTTAAGAGTTCATCATTACCCCACCCGGCACTTCGTTTGGTTCACCGGTTTCTTTCTATGACAATTTTTTGTCAAGGTGAACCAACGAACTTGCCGAGGTTTGAGCTGAAATGTTTATGGTCTTTGACTCCATGTGGGTTGGGGTGCCCAGATTGGGTAGGCATTTTTGTGGAGAATTGTTTGGAGTTGGGTAGGAAAGACCGGGGGAAGATTAGTATGGGGGGTATGGTTACCCTTTTGGGGAGCTATCTAGAGGTACCGTATCCCATTGATGATGGGGGGAGACCGTTGTTGGTCCCGTTGGGCTCTGTTGATGATAGGGGACGTCGAACATCTTATGTCTACTCTATCCATCAATTAGGCAAGTTATCTATGTTGTGGACTTCGCCTCGTAATGGCCGACATGTTTGGCTCTATGGGGCTAAGTCCACAAAATACATAGCATTGTCGCAGGTTCAACGGACCACCATCGCTGACGGCGCGGCTCATGATGATCTCTATCTTGCGCCTGACCCGCACTATCGGGTGGCAGTTTTACAAGATATGGGACGCGCTCCGGTCGATTTCCCACCTGAGAGAGAAGAGGGTGAGGAAGATGAGGATGAGGATGAGAGAGATGAGGACCATGTCCAGGGTCTGCCACTTTTTCCGGGGCAACATGTACCTGCTGATCACGGCATGTGGGCCGACCGGATTCAGAGGGTAGAGCATGGACTTGATTCGATGCAGGAGCAGATTGACGAGGTTGACGACAACGTGTATACGATGACATCCATGATTGCGGCCATGAATGCTCATTACGTGTCTCAAAACCCGGGATTTCAAGACCCCTCTGCAGACATTGACTTCAGGGTTCGTTAGCGTCGTGCGGCGCGGGCCGCTAGCAGATCGGGAAACCGTGATTTTGGAGGTCCTTCTGGTTCGTAGTTGACGGTTCTTGGGGTTTTCTCTCCTTCCATTGAGGACAATGTTAGATGCAAGCGTGGGGGAGAGACATCATCACTTGTATATATATTTTAATTAGTTTTATTTTTAGTTTATTTTAATTTTTAGTTTATAATTTTTATTACTGTACATTTAGTTTCATTTCAAGTATTTTGTATTTAGACCTAGTTTAATTTAGTTTAATTTTCAGTAATTTGTAATTTATTTACTTTTTAATTGCACTGTAATATATTTCCTTTGATTTTTATTATTATTAAAAAAAAAGAAAAAAAATATATTTATATATATAAAAAGAAAATTCCGCTAAGTTGAAAACCCGTAAGGACGGGCAACTTAGGCAAAAAAAAAAAAACAAAAAAAAAAGAAAAAGAAAAGAAAAAAGAAATATGTTGAGTGGGTGAGCGCGTGAGTGGAAAATGTAATGAGAAGCTAGGTTGAAAACCCGAAAAGGGCACCTAGGCAAAATGAGAGAAAAAGAATAGAGAGAACATTTTGATTCCTCATTTATTTTTGATTGGTTTTGTTTCTCGTTTACATTTAACTTGCGACATTTTGGTCCCGTGTGGAATTGCAGGTTTTAGGATAGAAGCATAGGAGAATTTTATTCTATCTTCCTATAGCTTCTTTCTCGGACAGTGTAAGTTTTTATTTTCATTTATTTCTATTTTTATTTTTACTTTTAGTTGTTAGTTGTAAATCTTTGTTACGGTAGTTTTAGCTTAGCAAATCGGAGCTTTGTACATTTGTGTTTAACTTGGACTTTTGGTTTTAGACATTGAATTTCTTTAAGGTTTAATTTTACTCGAGGTCGAGTAAGGTTTAAGCGTGGGGGAATTTGATGTGTCCAAGTTATACGCTATTTTTAGAAGGATTTGTTTTCCTTTTTGTTTATTATTTAGATAGTTTCTGGATTTTAGAATCCTTTAGGGATTTATAGGGTTTAGGAATTTTGGTTCTTTTTGTACCCCTATTCCCTCGATTATTATGTATTATTAGTTTTGGATTGGTAATGCTTCGATGATTGCTCGGGATTGCGTTTTAGAGCAAAGAATCAGTTGAAGAGCAACAAGGGTAGGCCCTCCTCGCGAGTCGCGACTATTCCTCGCGAGTCGCGACTATTTCTCGCGAGTCGCGGCTATTTCTCGCGAGTCGCGACCCAGCCTTGGGGTGCCTCACTAGAGCAGAACAGAGCAGGGCAAGGCAGAGCAGATTTAGGTCAGTAGCTTCTTGCGAGTCGCGAGTTCTGGTCGCGAGTCGCGATCCATGTGCGGTGGCTGTTGTTTTGTTTTTCTTCTCTTGCAAGTTGGCTTGTTTCTTTTGTTTTGATTGGTTGAATGTTGAGGCACGTAGGCAGGGCAGTAATAAGTGAGGAGAGAGGTTAAGAAGGGTAAAAAATTATATCCTACTTTGACACTTAGAATTTTTACACAACTCCTTCCTCTCTACTTAGCTTCTCACCATTTTTTCTCTTTGAATGAGCTTCAAAGCTTTGTGTATTTTGTTTTCCATGAAGCTTGTAGCTTAAACTTTATCTTGGTGAAGATTTATTGAAGCTTCCTCTATTATATTGTGAGAATTCTACTCTTTATTTATATTTGATTATCACTTGTTTTTCATGTTTGAATATGTTGGTTTGTTGCATAGCTTGCTAGGAGTACTACTAGTATTGTTGTGTTGATGAATTATTGCTAGATTTGTGATTTGCCTTGCTAAGGAAATCCCTTGTCAATTAGTAGCAAGTTAGGGTTTGGTTTGGATGTGCTACATCCTTATTTCTCCTTAAGAATTCAAGTGTGTTGTTATATGTTAAAAGCTTTTTTAACATAAACGATCTTAATGTTCTCTTCTCTTAATGCTATTCTCGGATTGAACTTAGAAGCCGATCTTCTAGGTTGTCTTTGAATAAGGGTTTTGTAGTATTGGAAATTTTACTACTTAGCTAATCATAAGGAGATTAGAAGATTTATTCTTCACATTAGGTAATCAAGATTATAGATTTTGAGTTGTTTCCGATGATCGATACTCTAGTCGAAGTGGATATTAATCGGATCCAAGACCTCCTTCCTTGATTTCTAATTAATTGATTGTTGAACATATTTATTCTAAATCAATTCCATTGTTTTTATTGAGTTTCTGAATTAGTTTAATCATTAGCTTAACAAATTTATAAACCCCCTCTTTTTACCATTTTACTTTATTTCATTTTAGTTTAATTCAAGTACATTTAAGTAATCCTAGTTCCCTGTGGATACGAACCTTACTTCCTTGCTACATTTATTTGTATTAGAAAGTAAGAGAATTATATTTGATTTTGGCGCATACGACAAGGGCCTGCCAAATCCTCACTTGTGTACTCTTCTTTTGACTTTGGAACTATGAGCCCTTCCTGATTCTTCTTATGGATGAACGTGGTTCCATTTTTAACAACCATCCAGCATTCATAATCTATCCCAATGATAAGATTTTTCATGCAATTCTTCCACCTAGAGTAGTTAGTGCCATTGAACTTGGGGAGTCTGGAACTGTTTGATTCTTGAGTAGACATCTTCTTGCTCCTCTAGGTAGTTATCCTTTTGAGAAGTTAGGCTCTGATACCAATTGTAAGTTCAATGTATACTCAAGAAGGGGGGGGGGGTTGAATTGAGTATGTGTGTTTTTTCAATCGTTTTTAAAGTTTGTTTATCCTTTTGTGAGAACAATGATTGAACAATAAATAAAGAGTAAGGACACAAAGATTTAACGAGGTTCGGCTTCTAAACAAGCCTACGTCCTCCACTCTCTCACCAATATTATTAATCAACTCTGAATAATAACAAGGTTACACACTCAATTAAATGTTACAACTCTGTAACACTTAATTCCCCAACTGTTAACTCTAACAGTTCACTCAGTGTTCATAGAACACTCCCCAACCACACCCCTCTACGTGGTTCAAATATTACAAACTTAAATCTCCGTAAGTTTTTCTCTAAAAGATGGATATGGAGATGGTTTTGCTCTAAGGATAGACTCTCAGAAAATATGACTTGGTTTTCTTTGAAGAGCAAAAGTCTTCTAGGGTTTTTTCAAGAGATTGTTTATATAGGCAAGGAAAAAACCGTCCTTTAGAAGTGTGCTTGGAGACTTGCCTAAATTGTGCAAACAAGCTCAGCTGACACAAGTACAAAGGCACCTATTTCAGACCTTTGTCTCCTTCCACTACATGTAGTGGAAAGTACACTAGAGTCCAAACAAGTACATTGCAAAGTTGATTTTGTAAATCAATTTGGCAGATTTCCAAAACATAAGTGATCCATATTTTTCAAAAATAATTTTGAACACGAAAATTTGTACGGATCACTTAAGTGCACGTGCGTAATACTGAGGTCTGTTCCCACAGTGGTCTCAGTACTACTAAGTCTACATCTGGTAAAGAGAACTGTTCCAAGCTTGTTCTTTGCCTGTTCTTAGCTTGTTCTTGGCCTATTCTCTTTACTGGATATAAACTTAAAATCTTTTTGCTCTTTACTTAGAAAAACAAAGAATATTTTCCTAAGTCTATTTTACAAGAAGATCCTAGAAGTACAAAAATTAAAAGACTTCAAGCTCTTGACTTCTGATTCTTCAAGTATCTCAAGGTCCTCAGATTTGCCTTGAAGAGTTCTCACTTGAATTAACCTGTTCAATTATAAACATGCATAACAATCAAGTATAGAGAACTGGTTTGTCATCCATCAAATCAAACATGGTTCAACAGGTGGACCCCTAATTTTATTTTGCAGGTAACCAGGATAAAGTTTAGAGTTGGGTTGAGTGTTTGACGAGCGCTAGGCTCCTGTATATTTTCCTGTCTTCTTTCCGTTATTTTCCTGCTTTAGTTGTTTGGGTTGTAATAATGGACCTGTCATTTCCATTGCTTTTGGGATGACTTAATTGTTTAATTAATAAAATGATTAAGTTTAGAGCTTCCGTTGTAATTTATTATTTTAATATTGAAAGTATTTAGTTATTGACGATTCGTAATGTTGTTTTCTCCGAAAACAACGTTGCTAAAATACGGGTTGTTACATATAATCATCATTTTAATCGATCTTAATGCGATTAAACACTAAAATGATTAAAGATAGAGACTTCAGGATTCGTACCTCAAGAAAACAACTAAGGATCTTAGCGGCAGAAAATGCAATTATATGATTAGAATGAGCTTTGTATGATGCTTTTAAATCTTTGAAAAAGGATGTTTAGAAGAGTATGAGTGAAGGAGATGTAGTAGCAAGGCTCGTGGATGCTTAGAATGTGTCCAAAAGACTACGAACCTCGACTATTTATAGGCCAAGAGAGCAACAAATAGCCACGTAGGAACAATAACCTGCGTCTAGACGCATATATTGTTCGATAACCTGCGCCTAAACGCATGTATTTTTTTGATCGTTCGATGTCCTACGTCTAGATGTAGAATTCGTTTGATCCGTGGTCAACGCTAATTTGTTTCGTGATTTACGAGATTTGACAGATTTTCTTTAGGATTATATGGTTCTTAAGCGTCCAGGCCCTCTAGGCCACTCTAGGCTATTCCGGAGTGTTCCGGAATTTTCCCGAGTGTCCTAGAATGTTTTGGGACGTTCTGGAATGTTCCGGAAGCTTTTGAAAATTATAGAAAAAATATAAGAAATTAAAGGGAATTTCTAAAAAATTATAAAAATATAAATATTATTTTATGCTGCTAATTTTTTTTTAATGATGGACAAAAAATATTATTATGAGTATAAAAATATTAAAAATGCATGAAAAAATCTTAAAAATATCGAAAAATCATAAATAAATCCCATAATAATTATGAATGCTATTGATGGTTATCTAAGTGGTTCGAGCAAGGTTTAAGTAATTGTTTGAGGCATGTTTTGCATTTTCACTGCCAATTTCCCTTAATTGGACTTCTTGGGATTTTTATAGTTTCATCATTAGTCTTTATATCAGGAGACACATTTAGGTGTCTACAGAAGCCCCCACTTTGATTGCGTCTGAAGAGATGAATGTCTCGCAAGACGAAAGTCAAAGTATTCCTGTCGGGACGGAGGATAACTCAAAATGTTCTGGCGACCTTGATTCATCCTTTTTGACGCCGGTACCTGCAAAACAAATGTTAGTTTTACCTGTAACCGCGCTCCATGCGGTTTAATCCCTTAGAAGCGCCTGGATCCTCAGGTTGATGGTGGCCGAAGTGTATGGTTCATCCGGATGTGTTTGGATCCTTCGGAACTATTCCCTTGGGTAAGCATAAACCCGTTAGACCATGATAAAAAATCGTATAGGCGGGATCGATCAAGAGTAAGCATAAACTCTTGAAAAGGTGTGCGCGGGTAAGCATAAACTCGCGAGAAAATTGGTTTCGGGTAGGCATAAACCCGTCGTGGGACAAGAGTAAGCATAAACTCTCGACACCAAGGGAATGCGAGTAAGCATAAATTCGCAAGAAGATATTTTTGGGGTAAGCATAAACCCGCAGGAGAGTAAAGGTAGGCATAAACATTTGAGGAAGTATTTTTGGATTAAGGGTAGGCATAAACCCTTGAAAGAATATGAAAATTAGGGGTAGGCATAAACCCTTACAAGAATTTGTGGATTTCGGGTAAGCATAAACCCATGAGAGAATATGTAAATTAAGGGTAGGCATAAACCCTTAAGAAAATTTTGTAGTTTTTTTTTGGTAAGCTTAAAACCGTAAGAGAATATGTAAATTAAGGGTAGGCATAAACCCTTAAGAAAATATTCAAGGAGATGTTTCCGGATGTTTGAAAAAAAATATTCATGAGTGAGGAATATTTTTTGTGTGGTAGAAGAATGTGTTTAATTATTTTTGGGGTGAGAAAAATGCGTTTGTAATTGCTGTGAAGAAAAGCATGGAATTAATTATGAGGATGGGCATTATTGTAATTTTCCAAGAATTTCAAAAATCCGTTAGAAATTCCCGCGAATAGCTGTTGTGTTGGACGAGCGAAATCAAAAAAGCCCCAAATGTGAAAGTGTAGGACCCATTTTAAAAAAAATGGTTCCATGTACCTGCACCTAGACGTAGGACAGTCGAACAACACCTGCGCCTATTAGACGCAGGACCCTGCGCCTAGACGCAGAACACTCATGCATCATCTGCTTCTATACGTAAGTAGTAGGTGATGTTATAACTGATTTTTCTTTTCCATTGTTCATATTCGTACAATACACACCACAACACACACCTCTCTCTCTCTTCTTTGCTCTTTTTTGTTCTCCCACCAATCCTTCAACATTTCACTCTAAATCTTCATCAAATCTCAAGCTTTTTGGATTTCTAGCAACCTTTGTTCATCATTCAAGAAAGTAAAGGTAAGGTTCATGGCTAATTCTCCTTTTTTCTCACTTGAAGCAAAGTTAGGGTTTAAATTGGTTTTTTTTTTTGATGAATTTAAGCTCAAATTTATTGTTGTATGATGCCTGAATGTGTTTGAAAATGATGTTTAGGAGGCTTATGAACTAGCTTAGCCATGTTTGGTGTATTTTTTTTAGCATTTTCAAAGTTCGAAAATTCCTTCTTTTTTTTGGACGAATTTCTGCGATTTTTTGTGCTCATTTTGGCTCAAATTTTTGTTCTCCTATGCTAGCAATTTTTTCTTGAAAATTCTTTGTTGATGTTTGTATGTATGAATTTGAGCTTTGGTGAACAAAATATGAAAATCACCTCTTGAAGGTGCACAAAATGGGTATATGATGAAATTACCTCTTGAAGGTGTGTATTGTGTTTATAATTTTCTCACATGATGAACAAAGTATGAAAAATCACCTCTTGAAGGAGTACATTGTATTTGAATAAAATGTGTGTAATTTTTGCTCACATGATGCACAAAGTATGAACAATCACCTCTTGAAGGTTTACATTGATTCAAACAAAATAGATGTAATATTTGCTCACATGATGAACAACGTATGAAAATAAAATCACCTGTGAAAGGCATTAAATGTGGAAATCTTTTTCTTTAATTTCATGTAGCTTGCTTAGTGTTTGGATTGCTTAATATTTAAGCTTACAAACATGATTTATAAGCTAGAAATATTAGTAGCCCCCAAATTATGATTACTCATTAGTCTTGTCCATAGAGAAGTTGTTGTTCAAAATGCAATATCTTTGAATCTTTTTTCTTGACTTTGTAGGTATCAGAACCAAAGAGAAAACGTCCCGCTCGCAAATCAAAGGCTTCGCATAGGGATCCCGATGATGACTATCGTGTCCCTTTCCCAAAAAAAGAATGGAAACATACCACTTGGGATCCTTCGGATCTTACCGCTGATCGGAGACATCATCTGTCTCATAGGCCCTTTTCAGGGACAATAAGCATTTGGAATTCATTCTTATCCTTGTTTCTACCCCCTATCAAGTGGCTAACTCTTTTTTAGAGGTCATATGATGTTATAGTTTACAGCCTTGTGGGTCGCTTTGGCGAATTTTTTGGGGAGACCATCTTCCAGGAGACCTTTGGGATTGGTGGCGGAATTCTCCTTTTCATGCCTTTTCTAGGTGTTTAGTTGCTATGGACAAGCTGTTAGGTTCCAAGCACTTTGTTTTTGCTCATCTCGACTCTCGAGTATTGGTGGGATACCACTAATAGCTTTCATTTTCCATCGGGTGAGATGACCATTACCCCGCAGGATTTTGCCATGCTTACTGGCATGGATTTTACGGATGATGATGTGACGGTCGATAATGAGCTCAAGTTTGGAACGAAAGAAGTTCAAGACATGCTTGGGCCCGTCACTAGTCTTTTTAATCCGAATTGAAACTTCGCGAAGCCCGCTGAGCTTTTCAAAGGAGTTTCCATGGTGGGTACCACTCTTGACCAGAAGATTCGCATTCTTTCCCTCCTCCTCATATCAAGTGGAATGATCTGTGACTCGGGAACCCCCCAGCGGTGTTATTTTACGCTATCTTGATTACCTGAAGGACCTGTCACAAGTGGCTACACTTAGTTAGGCTGGTTTGTCTTATTCCCATCTCTTAAATGGTATGAGATATGTGTGCCGGGTTGGTAGTGATGCCGCCACAGCCATATGCCAGGGTCCATTTAGGATTATCGAGGTAATTTATTTTCAAGAAATCTCTCTTTTCTTTCCTTTATTTTTGAATCTTTTTAACTCTTTTTTTAACCCCTTTTGTTTGCTATTTTTTAATTTTTTAATTTTGTTCTTTGGGCCGAACTTCTAAAGAAGTTGCCTACGTATCCCTTGAGGAATCAGGTCGTCCGTAGTTCATTTTAGACTAAAAGTTTATTTAATTTGCTAGACATAATATTTTTTGAGTCGATCCAAGTTTTTAAGGCTAGTAAATTCATCTCCATTCATGTCTGTTAGGTGTATCGCCACACCAGATAAAATATTCTTCACGATGTATGGGCCGGCCCATTTTGGGCGAAATTTCCCACGAGGACCAATGATATTTTTGTGCAGGGCTTTTAATACCAAATCTTCCTCTTTGATGATTCAAGGCTTGGTATTTTTATTAAAATGCCGCGCTATCCTTTGTTGGTACACTTGCACATTATTTAGGGCCTTTAGACGCCTTTCATCCAAAAGTACCAATTCGTCATATCTTGCCTTTGCCCACTCGGCTTCGGGAATCTGGCTTTCCAACACAATCCTTAGTGAAGGAATTTCCAATTCAATTGGTTGAACGACTTCGGTACCATATACTAAGGAAAACGAAGTAGCACCGGTTGAGGTTCTTATGGTGGTGCGATATCCCCATAAAGCAAAATGAAGTTTGTGAGGCCAATCCTTCTATGTCTCGGTCATCTTGGCTATGATTGCTTTGATATTTTTGTTGGCGGCCTCTACAGAACCATTAGTTTGAGGGCAATAAGGGGAAGACTTGTGCTGTTGAATTTTTTATTTTTCAAGGAGATCCGCACATTCTTTCTCGAAATTGATTCCATTATCACTAACAATTTCATGAGGTACCCCGAAACGGCAGATGATGTTATTTTGAATAAATGTGGCCACGTGCTTTGCTTGGAGCTGAGCATAGGAGGCGACTTCAACCCATTTTGTGAAGTAATCAATGGCCACCAGAATGTATTCATGACCACCTTGACCAGGTTGAGTAATTTTGCCAATGATGTTTATTCCCCAAGTAGAGAAAGGCCATGGTGAAGTGAAGGTGTAGAGGAGAGATGGCGGTATATGTTGGAGGTTGGCATGTCTTTGACAAGTGTCACACTTCTTAACATAATCGATGCAATCCTTCTCCATGGTGAGCCAGAAGTATCCTAATGACATCACTTTATGATAGAGTATCCTCCTATTCATGTGAGTACCACAATTGTCGTCATGGACTTGATCCATGGTCTGCTTGTCTTGTGGACCGTTGATACAAAGGAGATGTACTCCATGATGGTTCCTTTTATACAACTGACCACTCCGAAGGATCAATTGGGTCGCCAATCGTCGAAGCGCTCTTTGATCAGTATTGAATGCATTTGCAGGATACTGATTGTGTTGTAGGTAGTTTAAGATATCAGTGAACCAAGGTTCCTCTTCATTCTACTGGGAGGATGGGGCTTCATCATCATCTTCTATGGCATAGACGTGAGCCGGGGCTTGTCTCCTTTCAATCACCAAAGTCATTTGGGTTAAAGAGTTAGGAATTCGGATCATGGAGGCTAGTCTTGCTAATGCATATGCGAATTGATTATCCTCTCTTTGAAGATAGGTGTATTCAACTTCGTCGATTTCTTTGGCGATGGTTTCAAGGTGAGCTTGGTAGAGTGCTAGGATTTAACTTCGAACTTTCCATCTTCAGGAAATCTGATTTATTATGAGTGACGAATCACCATAGTTCCGGAGCTTCTGTACCCCTAAGGCTATTGTTGCTTCAAGCCCAATGATGCATGCTTCATATTCTGCGACATTATTAGTGATATCAAAATCCAATTTTACTGAGATGGGTGTGTGTTCTTCTTCTGGCGAGACCAAAAGAATGCCAACACCACATCCTTTTTGGTTCGAGGCCCCATCAAAGCACGTAGCTCAAGATTCATCTTTTGTCATTAAGAGATGCTCGTTTGGGAATTCATGTTCTTCAGGAGGTGCTTCAACGGGAGAATCAACTAGGAAATCAGAGACCACACTCCCTTTTATAGCTTTCCAGGGAACATACTTCTAGTAGAACTCAGATAGCATAACGACCCCTCTAGAGAGCCTTCCATTCATTGCAGGTTTTTCAAGGAGGTATTTGAGAGGATCGCCCTTTGAGATGATGTGCACGGTGTGGGTTAAGAGGTAGTGTATGAGCTTTTTGGTGGACCAAACCAATGCAAGGCAAAGTTTGTCAATCTGGGAATAGTTTTCTTCATATTGGAGGAACTTCTTACCCAAGTAATAGATTGCATTTTCTTTGCCCTATACCTTTTGAGCAAGCATAGCTCCTGCTGGTGAGGAGGTCACATTGATGTAGAGTCGCAACGGTATTCCTGGGACTGGAGGTTTAACAACAAGGGGGTTAGTGAGGTATTGTTTTATTTAGTCGTCAAAGGATTTTTGGCAATCCTCATCCCACTTTTTTGGTTGGTTCTTTTTGAGCTTTTTGAAAATGGGTTGCACGACCTCGTGAAAGTCCTGCCAAGGATTGACAACTCCGACTATCAAGGCTTAGGATTACTCTTCGGAATGGAAAGTAAAGCACCCGGGGATGAACTCCGCATCCAGAATCTCATGGGCGGGGAAGAATTTGATCCTACTCAACTGATCAATCCTTTCAATAATAACACTGTCCAAGGGTGGCGTAGGACCTTAAAGATCACCACTGGTGATGACCTCCATTACTACTTCACCACAGGCGGGGGTCCAATGTTTGATAGTTATGATAGTGATAGTGAGTCTGAAACTGAGTCTGTCATGGTTAAGGATAGCGGTCCTATAGGGTCTAGTACTAAGAGTGTTATACCTAGCTTTACTGTTCCAGCCTCTGCTAAGGCTTCATTTGATGTAATGATTGCTTAATTCAATAAGAATATGATTTCTTCTTACTCTATTTCTTTCTCCCCTTCCCCAGCAGAGTTGCAAAACTGTAGGGGTCGTTTCTGGTCGCCTACGTCACGAGTTGTTTTGAATGCTCGTAAGTAGCAGCTCATGTACTATTACCTAGACGAAAACACATCCTAGGATCCAGAACTGTCCACGTACCGCAGGTGGACAGTGGGCTCGACTTAACCCGGTTTAGCGGCTCGTGTACCACTAAGCGGGTGGTCACTTCATAGTTGTTCATGTAATTAATTTTCTTAAATTCTTATTTTATCTTCACTTTAATCTTATCATAATCATCATCTTATCTTCATCATCATCATCTTATCATCATCATCATCGTAATATAATCATCTTATCTTAATCTTATCATTTGTGAATCTTAACTTTACTTTTCAATTGACTTCTAGGTCATGACTCAATCTTAATTCTAGACTTCATAACAAGAATAATCAAGCCAAAATATAAATAACCCAATAATCAATCAAGACACGCATGACTCGAACCAAACCATGCATCACAAGAAAATAACAATTAAACAACAATTCATATTAATCAAATAATTCAATAATTAAATCTAGAACATTCAATAGTCAAATAAAAATTAGAACTTTGTCCATAGAAATAGCATGCCACTCAACAATTCCATGAATAAGATAAAAATGCAATCTTCCTTCCTTAGTTGAGAAATCGTCTGATTAGAAGGAAGGGTTCCGCCTCTCGCTAATACAATACGGAAATTAAAAAGCCATATTAATCTTTAAATTACAATAATTAAGAAATAAAGCAAGAAAGGTCCAAGATTTAGTCTTTTAATCAAGGAAATTCATAAAAATCTATCCTTTAATTAACTAAGACCATTCAACAATTTTTAGCAAGAATATCAATATAATAATTTAAGATTTTAATAAAATAAATTCGAAAATCACTATTGCAAATTACATAAATTAGTCTAAACTTGATAAAAATTCATGCTTGTTATAATCATCAAGAATGTCGAACCAAAATATCATATTCATCAATATATCACTCGATGAATTCAATAAATTTAGCATCATGAATCTAATTAAATTGCATAAAATAAATCAAGAAACAACATAAACTAACACCCTATGGAACATGAAGTACACGACCATAATAAAAGTAAAGGGAACATTGATTCTCATTAACTTAGTGTAATTCTAAAGGTGTTCTAATTAACTATAAGATTGATCTAATTCTAGTATTAAATAAAATACCTAATTACCTAGTTAAAGATAGCACAAATTCAAGCAAGAACTTTCTTGGCCAGCCGTGAGGTCTTCGAACAAGCTTCAAATTTCTCTAGGGCTCTTGTTTCAATCTTTGTGCTTGTAAAGGTTTGGGTTGAAGATCTCGATCTAATGTTTATTGAGGGCTTGTGTTTGATGAATGGATAGATTTGGAGTTGATTGTTTATTTGGGAGGTTAGCCGTGTGTTTTTTTATTGTAGACGAGGTGATAGCAATTCTTGTTATATTTAGGTTGTGTTTGGTTGGCTCTTTTTTAATGTATTGGAATGGATTTGATAACAATCCATTGTTATTGAGAAGGTTATTATGGGTTCTTTGTTATAACCTGTATAGTCGTAATGGAACTAGGCTTTATGATATAACAAGCTAGCTTCTCATACTACTCTGACCATATCTATATATAAAGTATGATATATCTTATATAACATAGGTTACATTTGTACCTTAAAATATACTCAGACTATAACAAACTATCAATAGTCATGTTGTATGTTGACAATGTTGTGTTACAAAATTATTATTTTTAATCTGGAGCTAATGGAAACCTTCTATTAAATTGCAACATTCTGGGATGCTATTTTCCTATCATTATGTGTCTACTTATGTTTTGTCAGATTACTTGGATTGGATATGCACTTGTCTGCTGCTTTTATTCATGGGTGGCTTTAATATAGGAATGTATTAGGTATCACAGAGTCTGTATGTAGGGGTATGAAGGTCTGATAAGAAGTTATCTAATCTAAAATAGGTTAGGTTAATGTTGTTAGATGGAGGGTGTGATTTTTGGATATTTTTTTGTTAAATATCTCATAATATGTTGTTAGGTTAATGTTGGGTTAATGTTGTTAGGTTAGGTTAGGTTAGGTTAATGTTGTTAATCTAATCTAAATTTTTTTGTTAAATATCTCATAATATGTTGTTTCAATTAATAAAGACTTGGTAATCAACCTTCTTTGGCCAATAATTACAAGTCGGATTTTTTATCAATTCATAATAGCTAATGCTGAGTCAAGATCCTCTATGGTCCATTTCCTAATCAATGGTTGAGAATGTATGTATGAAAGGGAAGATAAAATGAATTTTTGCAAATTTTATTTTAATGTTAAATTAGGTGTCAAAATCTTAAGATAGGAAATGGAGAAAAGAAAATGGAGAGGATCCTAATTCGCTAATGCTTACTAATCCTTCATAAAATATGACAAGTCAGATTATTTTGTATCAATTCATCACTGGTTTTTAAAGCTCTTTGCTTTTATATCTTCATAATATATAGCTAATCACAACTTAGTATTTTATAAAAACTATCCATCTTTAAAATATGTTTGTGTTCTGCTATAAATTATGTTAAATGCTGCTGAATTAAAAGTGGTTAAATTATAAGTGTTGGATTTGCAGTTCTGTTGATCTGTTCCTGTTGTGCTGAAGTTGTTGTTGTTATGGACCTTCTGTCGTGCTGATGTTACTGTCGTTGTTGTACAATGGTGAACGTTGCAGATCAGTTGAAGTCAGAGCAGGTGGATGTGGCTTGCTCACACTCTTGGAAGACTAATTAATTAGTAATTTGTTTTAATGCACAACCGTGTTAAGTTGATTGGAAGAATAATTTATATGTCCTTATATTAATGTGTTTTCTTGGTATATGGAAGACTAATTTTCTTTCCTGTTAGTTTTTATGTATGAATAATAATAACTCTAATGTTCTACTATTGATAACCGCAGCAGAAATCCCTATTTTAACCGCAACAAATGATTTTTTTCACTAGTGTTGGTCAACAAGGGAACCTAAACGTCATCCAAACCCTTAAGCTCCATTCAACATAGGCACTCATTGAGGATGATGAGAAGTTGGACAGGTATACATCGAGTTCTAAGGGCTCATTAGCCCCTAAACCATGATGGGCCATCTTAGGCTGACACTTAAGCCATATTCAACATAGGCACCCATTGAGGAGGATGGAGAAGCTGGAAAGGTATTCATCGAGCTCTTGGGGCTCATTATCCCCTGAACCCCGATGAACCATCTTAGGCAAACACTTAAGCCCTAGTCAGCATAGGCACCCATCGAGGATGATGGGGAAGTTGGACAGGTTTCCATCGAGTTCTATGGGCTCATTAACCCCTAAACCTCGATGGATCATCTTAGGCTAACATCTAAGCCCTATTCAACATAGGCACCCATCGAGGATGATGGGGAAGCTAGAAAGGTATTTATCGAATTCTTGGGACTTGATAAAGGGATTTTCACCAAATAAAAACTCCCCGTCGTAGTAAGAGTGGGGGTGTCAAATACGGGGAAGGTCCATCGCACTAATGTAGGCATGAGCGTAGGTCAATGGATAGTTTTGGAAATTGTGGAGAAAACTACGAAACAAACTATAACTAAACTATGAAAACAAGAATAATACGGACTAGGGTTAAGAGATCTACAACTCATACCACCATGAATTGCGAATCAATCAAACTTAGACTTAGGTCATGGATAAGGGGAGATGGTTCTAAGATCACACTACTCTTTCAAGCTAGTGTGACGACCGAGAAGACGTACACAAACTCACTTTCGTGGCGGAAAATTTAACTAGTCATAAGCACAATCACGAAGACCGGTAACTTTCCCTTGATCGAAGGCCCAACTTTTGTGGTGCTTCCATCAATCGGGCAAAGGAAGTCATCACCCACGTTTACCTTTCGGTCCTTCGGTGGGGATTCTTCAATGAATCCTATGTTAGCTAGACACGAGACTCAACAATACCGAATCCTTTGGTACCGACAATTCCAAAAACTAAGTCCAAGAAGCAATTAAACCACAATCATGGAGGATTTTGAGGAGTTTCACTCAAACCCTAGAAATTAACTACTCACAATTAATTAATAAAAACATAATTAAAACTACAACTAAATACATAAATTCAACCTAAAACTAAGAACAACAAACCAAACTAAAACCTACAAATATAAACTAAACTACTAAATCTACAAGAAAAAATAACAAAATCTATCAACTAAACTACCAAGAACAAGAGCATAAAACCAACTAAAACCAAATGAAACAAACATCAAAAGAAGGATGAAAATGTAAGTAATACAACAACATCAAACAAAAAAAAAAAAAAAACAAAGTAAAATAAAGCAATAAATGTACCTTGAAGAATGAAGAACAATCTATGGAGAAAAGGATGAACAAACTAGAGATTCATTGCATAAATTAAAGTGTTTGATTAAGAAGGATTGAAAAAATACAAAGCTAAACTAATGTGAGAGAAGAGGCTCTCACGTGCTCCAATCTAGGGTTACAAGACGAGTTTCAAAAGTATGTATATACACTAACTAATTTACAAAGCAAAACAAAGCTGTCAAATTAAAGGAGCGGCAGTGCAAGCAAGAGGAGCGACCGGAGCGGCCGTGTAAAGAATAGGTGCGACCACTCCTTTGGTCAGATGCTTAAATCTTCATTTAAGAGCTTGGGCGCAACCGTGCTACTAGGGGAGTGAACCCTCCTTTTGTAAAAAGCCTCTAAATGTGCCTTGGCTCAGATATCCGATGCTCGTACGACTAAACTAGAAAAATGAAATAGCAAAATCACTGCAAAATAGCCGAAGCACAACTAAACTAGAAAAATGAAATAAAAAGGACAAATTGAAATAATAAAAGAGAAAACTAAGCTATAAAATTAACCTAAAAGGTAAGAAAAACACTACCAAAAAGCCGGTTATCAGTACTCATTAGCCCCTTAACCTCGATAGATCATATTAGGCTAATACTTAAGCCCTATTCAACATAGGCACCCATCAACGATAATGGGGAAGCTGGACATGTATCCATTGAGTTCTCGGATCTCATTAGCCCCTGAACCTTGATGGGCCATATGAGGCTAACATTTAATCCCTACTCAATGTAGGCCCTTGTCAAGGATGATGGGGGCTAAACAGATGCATCTATCAAAGTGCATGGGGTTCATTAGACCTTGAACCCAAAGAACATTATAAGAACCCTACTCAAAGTAGGAATTTATCGAGGCAAATAGGAAGTAGCAACAATAACATCTATTGACGAAAGAAGACAACCATCGAGGTAAAAGGCAAGTTGCATAGAATATCTATCGAAGGAAATAAGATTCCCCATATTCTTAAAAGTGAAATTATTGGGTTAGACGGTCTGACGAAATATTTTGGTCGGACAACTAACCTACATACTCTTTCACCACCACAGTTTATTGAGTAGTTTAGTGTTTTTGGATTTTTGGTAGCCTTCGTTGAATTTCTTCATCTTCGCTACTTCAATTGAGCAATTCTTCATTTGTGTTGCGCTGCTTTCTTCGTTGCTTTGGTACTCAAATTCTTGTCCAGGTCTCAAAGAAAAGGGATAACATAGAAGGAAAAGAACCCCTTGAATCTTTTGAGATAAGGGAAGAAATGTGGGGTCAGGTAACCACCATCAACGCCATCATTAAGGTCAGAGAGAAGGGGAGAAACGTGGGGTCAGTTGACCACCATCAACGCCGTCATTGGGTTCAGAGAGAACGGGAGAAACATGGGGTCAGGTGACCACCATCAACACCATTATTGTTTTTGCCGCTGTTGAGGTTTTTTGTGAGGGGGGCGAATTAAAGCTCAATTTTCTAGAGAACTAGAATGGCGGATTTTACATAGCTCAGCAGCCATGGAAGTCGATGATTATTTGTTGAAGGTGAGAAGAAGCTTGATTGAAGAGGTGGAAAGACTTGCAGCAATAATTTTTTGGCCTATGTTTAACGAGTATTAAATGGTCCAAGTTAAGATTTTTTTGGTCCAGATTTTTTTCTTTTTTGTCCAGGTTTGATTGATTAAGATTTTTTTTGTCCATGTTAGTCTTATTTTTGTCCAAATTACTCTTTGTATTGTCCAGGTTAGTCATTATCAAGCCCGGGTTAGTGCTTGGTTTTTTCAAGTTAGTCCTTGTTTTGTCCATGTGAAACCTTACTTTTATCAGGTCTAATTTTTTAGGTGTTTTTTTTTTATCCAGGTTAGTCCTTTATGTCCATGTTAGGCCTTGTGTTGTCCAGGATAGTCATTGTTTTGGTCCAGGTTTGTCCTTGTTTTTCTAGGTAATTTTTTTGCTACTGTCTTCTTCCATCTGACAGAATCTATTTGGTCAGACTTGTCTGACCCAATACCTTTTCTTATTAAAATACCTCGATAGGTGTTCGGAAAAAAGATAGTCATTCCAGAATAAAACCTATCGTGGAAAATTAACCGTCGCGGAATGGTATCTATCACGGAACAAAACACTTAGCGAAATTCTATCAAGAGTTTCTCTAAATAACAATAACCCTCGAGGTGAAAAACCCCATTAAAGAAAGTAAATATACCTTGGAATAACTATCAGGGTAACTAAATACTTGTTGAGGCAAAGAGGAGATCCTATTGAGATACATTAACATCTATTGAGCGATGTAACAAAAGAACCTCACTAAATCCATCTATCGAGGAAAGAGGGCGCCTATCGAGGAAATAAGGCATCTATCAAGGGAACTATAGGACCCCGTGTAACGCCCCGACTTCTAATCCATTTTATTTAGTTAATTAATCAATAATTAGTAGCAGAATCCTGATTAGTCGGTGCGTCACATGCCATGTTTCTTAGTTGAGAAACACAAGGCACGCAAAATAATATAACTTAATTATTAATATTCTATTAAAGAAATATAAATCTTATAAAAAACTAAAATATTTGGTTTAAAAACTAACATAATTATAAAGTTCAAGCTAAAGTTTATTACAGTTGTAACCTACCAAGTTTCACTTATTTAGTTGAAGAAATGCGACTTCCTTTATCGTCCTCATACTAATTTGTCTCATTGTCCTCCTCGGGACCTAAAACCAAAAAGCAAAATCATCAGTCGAGGCCCAATAACATATTACCCGAACAATGTAAATTCATTTTATTTGCAAACAAAGAGGGGCTTTAGAATGATATAATAACCTTTATAAAACGTTTTTGTAACAATGCTTGTATTTAAAAACAATAAATAAAAATAAACTTAAACTTGAGGTATTTGTAATATCTTACTATCTTATTAATTTATTTTGTATCAGGTTTTATTTCGAGGAAACTGGATAGTATAAACATTACCTGTTCCTGCTCGAGGAACTTCTCTCTTTGATCGAGTGTGTTTGGTGTGTTTTACTTGACTTCAAGGGCTCCTCTTCGAGGGTCTGACCTGCAAAACAATGAAAGGTTGCTAACCCGGGGGGTGAAACCCGGGAACACCCCTCCGATGCTTAAATCAAATATCGGAATGAAAAGGAGTCAGAAGTATAAAGTTTGTGAATTATGAATTGTGTACCTCGCATTTGATTTGACTGATCCTTTTATATGTGTACATACCCGGCTAGGATAGTAAATAAGTCGGTGAAAGTTGGTCCCAGGGCGTGGCCCATGACACGTGTCATTTACATAATGGTCCTCTCTTATCTACTTAATACCTAACCTAGAGCTGATCAAAAGCAGCCCGTCTTGTGGGCTCGGCCCAATTTTTTGCGGGCTTTGGTCATGAAAATTAGGCCCGAATTCGGGCCCGGCCCGGCCCGATTTATATATTTTTTAGTGCGGGCTTTGGACACTAAAAATTAGGCTTTTTAGTTAATTTTTTAGGCCCGGCCCGAAAAAGTCCGCCAAGCCCGCACTAATTTTTCGGGCTTTTGGCCAAGAAATTTGAGCCCAAACTAGGCCGGGCCCGAACCCGGCCCACTCTATGAGCTTTATTTTATGCATTGAGCCCGACCCACCCCATAATCACCTCTAACCTAACCCTAGACCTTTTAGGACTTTAGGGTTTCTGATATTCCCTGGGCCTGAGGGGGCGGAATAATTAGCCCCACGCTTGATGTTTGATGTGGGTCTTCCAAACACAGATGTCAAGCAGAACTCTAATCAGATTTTAGATGAGAGTCATACTTTGTATGTCTTACATATGTTTTTAATTATCGACGTAGTTTTTTCTTAGCTTATTACCACCTAACTCTCGATGCATTAATTTCCACCTTGAATGAATAATGATGTTTAGACATTTTTTGTAATACCCCGTATTTTTGGGCATAATATTTATTTATGTTTTATATTATAATATATGTTTTACGTAAATAATATATAGAATAAATATTTATTATAAGATATTTTGTAAATCCTTTTGGGATATGTTAATTTTAAAATAGCCACATGTTTTTAAATTTACCGGCAACAATTTTGTTATATAAAAGAATTTCGGCTTTTAATAAAATTAGGTTGTTGCAAGTCTGCAGGACCAATCTGACGTAGGGCTTTTAAATACCCCAGAAGCCGTCAGATTGTCAGTTACCAAAGGAAAAAAACTACACACTCTCTCCTCTCCTTTCCCTATTCGACAATTACAGAAAACAAGGGGGGACACCATCAGCAGCTGGCAACTAGCCACTGTCGAGGACCACCAGCCGCCGTCGCCTAGCCATCCACCGCCGAGGACTCCAGTCGTCATTGTCCGCCGCGCCACCGATGTGATGTCGTGGGTCTGCATTGCCTACCAGTAATTATATATATAAAAAGAAAACTACAGCAGCAGCCAAGGCCACCATCTGGCGTTTCGTGACCGCCGCTGTTGTTGTGAGCATCTTGTCATGACCGCTCGCCGTCTGCCGCCCCCTCACCGCCGCTCCTCTACTTAACCATGAGCCTTCTTCTTCTTTTAAAAAAAATCTTTCTTCTTTCTTTTTAATCTTGGTTAATTAATCTAATTGCTAATGTTTTATGTATAATCTGTTAGGTTTTGATCTTAGATTTAAACATGTTTTAATGTTATAAAATTCTGATTTTATTTATAATAATTAGGGTTAGATTTCAGATTTTTAAATATGTTGTTTAATTCTTGTTTAAACCCTAAAACTGTTATTTAATACAAATAATTAAACGTGTTTTAATTCTGATTTCATGTGACTTATGAGTAGATTAAATTCTGATTTTATGGGTTGACTTAAAATAGATTTCAGATTTGAAAAATGTTGTTTAAAACCCAAATAAACAGGTTAGATCATTAAATTTCATGATTTTCTGTATTAAACTTATTTTATATGAAGTATTGGATAATTTAATAAGTTTTTAGGGCATAAAGTATGAATTTTGATGTTTTAAAGATGTTTAAAACATTTTAAAAATGTTGGAATTTTTCTAAATAATGTTTAAATGGTTGTTTTTGGGTAGTTAATACTCTATAGTTGTAGTAGGTAATTTTTAATAGCAAAATATGGTTTTTGGGGTTTAAAGTGAGGTTTTCGTGAAGTTTTTATTATTATGCTGTGATTTTTTGTAAAAGTAACCTAATTGAGTAGATTTTAATTGTTAGTCGTGTAGATTTGTCTACGATAGTATTCATGACCTATCGGGTGTTGTTAGAACCTTAAATTTCACGTTCAAGACGTTTTGAAAGGTTTTAAACGATATTTATATAGGCTTGAATTTTAGTGTTTTCACGCTAAAACGGTATTTCAAATATTTAATTTAGTGTTTGCTTAGTATTTTAATTAGAGGGCACAAAAACGTAATTTTTGAATTAAAGAAAAAAGGGTTAAAAATAATATTTGAAATTTATTTAGAGGCTGGAATTTTGTAATATGTACTTAGAATATTTTGGGTAATGTGAGGGTATTGATTAGTGTCGTTGTTTCATTGGTAGGGGACTTTGAATTCGAGGCATTCAACTAACAGTGGCTAGTTGGATTTATTATGCCAGGTAAGTATGTATGTAGGAATATATTTAACAAGTAGTATCATGATTAGGAAGCTTAGCTTGTATGAATTTTGGAAGTGATCCTATGCATGTATATTTGTGTGCATGTCTTATGAAAAGAAGGAAATGTATTGAATGATTGATTTATATTCTCATTCGTTTTGTTGACATGTTATCAAGTAGTATCAATTCCCTAGAGTGGTTTATTATTTATTATGATTATAGAAAAGGAAAGGTATGTTACAGTCTAGGCAAGGATTTTCTTATTACTCACCTATTGAGTCTAGAAGGGTTGCAGTTAACTCTCTCCACCGTGCGATGAAATAATATTTTTACTGACTCCCTTGGGAGATGAGACAAGGTTAAAAGTTTCACCCAACCACATTGTTGGTTTGGGCTTAGGCAAGGAAGATAATTAAAATTGGCTATGTGATCACCTAGTCTTAGAGAATTTAAAAACGGGACATGTGTTATTTGATGCATTGATTTTATGTGATGTCTTGTGTCGGGTGAGTCTTCACGGTTACCAGATAAATATGTTAAATCACGTAAAGCGAAAGAGGATTCACACCAAAACTCTTGGAACGTATACACCTTGAGTATGAACATATGTGGGGAGCTATTAAGCTTTTACCAAGGGGTAAAAGACGTTGTACACATCCTCATATATTTTTTATATTTTTATTGGCCTGGGATCTCGTCACTTTAAAGTGGCAGAGATTTACCACTCGACTTGCAACCGAGTGGGGCCCTAGAGGGCATAGTTATTTATTTTCATAGGAAACCCGTTCGATGTTGAATCCAAATATTTATATTTAATCTGAAGGGGATTCTGGTGTTGTCTAGGTTAAGTTCAGTGGGATGGTTATATATTTAGGTGCATTTGGCTATATTTAATGTTATTCATTTTATTTAATGCTTGCATATCTTGTAGTATACTAAGCTTTTGTTGATTACGTGCTTTTGTGTGTGTTTTCTTTGGTCATGGCCCTCGCCTTAATGACCCTGTGATGAACCAATTTGTAAACATATATTATTGGGGAGCAGAATTGCACAGCTTAGGTTAAGGATGTGAAGTTCAAATTTTCAGCATATGCATGGTCTTGGGATTGGTGTGATTCGAGAGTTCACGATTCTTGTGTTTGAAATTATTATAAAATGTTATTTCATTTATTTCAAATAATAGTTGATTTCTAACTAAGGGCTTTAAAATTTTACTACACTGTAAGCTTTAATTAGTTAGGTTTATTTTGAGATTAAGTTTGATTTAAGTTTTCTTCCGCTGCAAAATTCTGAATAAGCCGAAACGTTTTCACACGTAGCGGTAATGCTTTGGAAATTTCCTTTCAAATATATTTTTATACCTTGAGTTTTAAAGTATTTACGGATTTAAAAATAGGGAATTTTCAGGGTATTACATATGCTGTCACTTTTTGACACAGTGCATGCAATTATGCAAAGTATATTTGCTTTTACGTGTTTACACCTAATTCTTCGAGGTTGTAGTTTGCATGTAACTCAAGATCTTCGACGTGTTATCACCGCCTAATTTTTTAGTTTGCATGTAACTCGAGATCTTCGACGTGCTACTCATGCGACCCAGGCAAGTTAATTTGCATGTACTAATCCTCGAAGATATGCAATTTTGGTGTTATCCATGCAAGTTATTTCCTTTCGTGCAGCTCTGTGGATCATTACTTTTCTTAGGCGATGCTTATACTTATTTATTTATTTTTTCATGTCTTCGACGACCATGGGGTTATCAGCTCCTTAATCATTTGAGGGTGTTGTCTGAAAATCTGATATCGAGCGGAAAAATGCACATAAAATTAAGCTGAACCTCTTGCATGTTCAAGGGTGTTTATTCCTCGAGCATCCCTAAGATTGGTGAGCCTAGGTGCTCGAGGGTGTTTTGTCTTCAAGTATCCCTAGGACTGGTGAGCCTAGGTGTTCGATGGTGTTAGACTTTGTGTACCCCTAGGACTGGTGAGTCTAGGTACTCGAGGGTGTTGACCTCGAGTCCCCTAAGACTAGTGAGTCTAGGTACTCGATGGTGTTGGACCTCAAGTACCCCTAGGGCTGGTCGACTGGGTACTCTAGGATGTTGGACCTCGAGTACCCCTAGGACTTGTAAGCCTAGGTACTCGAGGGTGTTGGACCTCGAGTAACCTTAAGGCTAGTGAGCCAAGGTACTCGAGGGTGCTTGATCCTCGAGTACCCGTGGTGAGCCTAGGTACTCAAGGGGGTTAGACCTCGAGTACCCCTAGGACTGGTTAGTCTAGGTACTCGAGGGTGCTGGACCTCGATTACCCCTTGGAATGGCAAGCCTAGGTACTCGAGGGTATTGGACCTCGAGTAACCCTGGCACCAATGAGCCTAAGTACTTGAGGGTGTTGGACCTCGAGTATCCCTAGGAATGGTGAACATGGGTACTTGAGGGTGTTGAACCTCAAGTAACTTTAAGGCTGGTGAGCCAAGGTACTCAAGGATGTTTGGGCCTCGAGTAACCTTCAGGCTGGTGAGCCAAGTTATTCAAGGGTGTTCGAACCTCGAGTATCCTTAAGGCTGGTGAGCCAATATAATCGAGGGTGCTTGGGCCTCGGGTACCCAAGGCTGGTGAGCCAAGGTACTCGAGGGTGGTTGGACCTCAACTATCCTTAGGACTGGTAAGCCAAGATACTTGAGGGTATCTTGCCTTTGAGGACCTTGGGACTGGTGAGCCCAGCTACTAGAGGGACCATCCTCGTAGCTTCGTCTAAACCTTTGACGGGGGTTTATGCCATTGTAGGGATTTAAGAGTTGGCTTAAAATGAACGTCCTTGAGGACCCTGGGGCTAATGAACTCCAGCTACTCGAGGTAGGGATACTCGAGGACCCTAAGGCTAATGAGGCTCATCTACTCGAGGTAAGGATACTCGAAGACCCTAGGTCTAATGAGTCACAGCTACTCATAGTAGCTATACTCGAGGACCCTGGGGGCTAATGAGCCCCAACTACTCGACGTGGTAGGCTTGTAACCTTCCCCCAACCTTTGACAGGGTGCCTATTAGTGTAGGGCTTTATGTGTAGGCCTAAGATATACATCTTCGAGGACCCTAGGGCTAATGAGCCCCAGCTACTAGACGTAGATCCATGTAGCCTTCCCCCAACCTTCAACGGGGTGCCTACCAATGTAGGGCTTAAGTATTGACCTAAAATGCAAGTCCTCGAGGACCCTGGGGCTACTGACTCCCATCTACTAGACGTGGTATCTCATTTAGCCTTCCCCAACCTTTTACGGGTGTTCTAACATTGTACGACTTAAGTGTTTATCCTAGGGTAAACGTCTTTGATGGCCCTAAGGCTAATGAGCCTAAGCTACTTTATGTAGTACCCATCCATCCTTCCCCTTACCTTCGACGGGGTGCCTAGCAACGTAGAGCATAAGTGTTGGCCTACGATACATGTCCTTGAGGACCCTAGGTCTATTGACTCCCAGCTACTCGACGTGGTATCTCATTCAGCCTTCCCCATCATTTGACGGGGTGCCTACCATTGCAGGGCTTAAGTGTCAGCCTAGGGTAAACTTCTCTGAGGGCCCTAGGGCTAATGAGCCCTTGCTAATCGACGTAATACCCATCTAGCCTTCCCCTTACCTTCGTCGGGGTGCCTACCAATGTAGGGCTTAAGTGTTGAACATAAAGCATCATTCTGATTAGGGTTAGTCGTAATTCTCATATCGAAGAAATTTCAAACGCAAATGTTTTCCTGGTAAGGGATTTTACTCATATTATAATGCATTTCGATTAACACCTCCATCTATTCGAGTGACTTACAAGCATGTAATTTGATATGGTCGTCATAACTTGCCCCTAATTAGATTGATTGTATTTTTTGAACATACAAATCCATTAGGCTATTATCCCAAAAATGTCGTTCATGTCCTGACTGTTGGCATCTTCTCGTTTTTATCTTTTCCAATTATTGAGCTTATTCAAATATTTGATCAACTTTCCCTCATCAGCTAATTGGTTGAGGGATTTCTTCAACTCTCGATAATTTTATGTGGTGTGTCCACAATCTTGGTGATATTCACACCATGTCTTTTTGTCTCTTTTTTCACCCAAGGTACGAGTGGTAGAAGATCTTGGCAGTATGTCCTTGTTTTTTATGTCAAGGAAGATCTCCCTTCTGTTAGCATTAAATCGAGGATCATTTCTCCTATCATGATCATCCTTCTTCGAATCTGATGCCCAGTTATGGTTTCCAAATCGACGTTGTTCACTTTTACGCTTCTCCTCTTTCTTCTTCTCAGATTTTTCGACGGGGATGATGATGTCTGAGGCGTGCACATACTTTTGATCTCAATCCTTTGCTTCAGCATAAGACGATACCTCGTTTTCTAGCAAAGAAAATTTGAACATGCCCCGTTTTAGTCCTGGCATGAAGGAGGCATAGGCTATTGAGTCCTCGATATTGGATATCTCGAGTAATTCTGCGTTGAACCTCTTGATGTATTCTCCCAGCATCTCGTGGTCTCCTTATTGACACGTCATCAGATGAATACTTTTCTTCCTTTGTTTCATCCCAGCCACAAAATGGCAAAGGAACATGGCTTCCGAAACAGAAAAACTATTGATAATACCTGATGGAAGTTCAGTGAACCACGTCAGGGCCAGGGCCAAGCCTTTTAGTGTGGTGGGAAAGTATCGATACCAGCTAGCTTCGCACCCATTTTGTACAGCCGTTTGAGCCTTGTAGCAATAATATAACCAGTTGGGTCTGTTGTCCCTGAAAATAATTCGATGTAGGGGACCTCGATCTTTTGAGAATTGACCATACCTAAAATTTCTCGATTGAACGGGGTTTTGTACGTCAGGGATCCAGATGACCGTTTGATATTTCTCATGGGAGATCATCCTCTTCGATCACCTTCTCGATTAGGGGTAGCGATCAATCCTTGGTTAGATCGATCCCTAGCAGTTGTTCTATGAGATACCTCATTTCAATGAGTTCCCTGAGGTGAGATTTGGGTTTTTCTTTGTCGACTTTCGATGATCTCTCTTGCATCGGGCTCAGTTCTTGCTGTTCGTAGAGACTCAATGATGGTTCGAGCATCAATTCGTCTTAAATTAATGATTTCTCGAGCATCCTTGTTACCTGGCCTCTTTCGAAGTTCCTTGACCCAAGTTTGGTCACTGTATCCAGGTTGTCCCATGGCAATAGTAGGTTTATGTTGTGGTTCCCTTTGTCAACGTTGGTTGTTTTCCCAGTTGGGGACACGGTTTTTCTTAGGAGCGTCTCCCTTACGAGGGGATTTGGGCTGCTGGACCAGCGTAGGCAAACTATCTTTTAATTCCTGCAGGTTCCTTTCAAAGGTGGCATTCGTAGCTTTTATGATACACTTGAGATCCTGGCGAGTAACGAATTGTTTAGGGTTTTCTCGTTGATTTTGATCACTCGCCTTATTCGAGGAATGATCATCCTCGACTAGCACAGATTGTCGGTTAGGCGATTCACGAGGATGTCCGTTTGGCTGACTAGATCGAGGTGCCTTAGCTCTGGTGTTTGCCATGTTTTTTGTTACGGGTCCCCACAAACGACGCCAATCTATTCCTGCTTAAGGAACTTCTCTCTTTGATCGAGCATGTTTTGTAACGACCCAGTTTTATTGGCATTTCTTTCGTTGATTTATTTTTGTATTTATGTTATTTTATGTATGGTCCAAAATTTATTCGGACTATTTATTTTTATTTTATTTGAATAATTTCGATTATTTCTATTTTTGGTTGTTTTATTATTTATTTTATTATTAATTTAATTAATTAGAATTATATTATTTAATTTTCTAATTAGTTAATTAATTTTTGGGCCAAATGCAAATTAGGCATAATTAGTCATGCATGAGCGCAATTGGCCCAATTGATCACAAAAGCCCATTTAGGCCTTGTCATAACCGGCCCCCTTGTGTATTATGGCTTAATTTGCCACTTGCTTCATGTTCACACCTTAAACCACTTCTATAAATAGAAGGGTTAGTAAGGCTTAAGAGTTCATTTGCCATCTTGAACACCTTTGATCATCTTTTTCCACAATCAAAAGCCAAACACTCTCCCTTTGCCTTTAGTCCACACGCCATTTTTGGCTTATGAACACCCAACCATTGTTCATCATCCAATCACTTCCAAAACTTAAAGATTAAATTGCTATTGATCTTTAAGTAACTTTAAACAAAACAATCTCCATATTCTTAAATGAAGACTTCTAGTTCGGGTTTGGTTTTGGGGTTTGTTTGATTGGGTTCGAGTTCGTAGGGTGGTCCGTGTGGTTCGTGTAAAGGACCGTGTTGGTTCATGGTGGCCATGCAGTGGGTAGCCGTGCAAGCCGTGGTGCTGCCGTGCAAAGCCGTGGTGGTGTCGTGTTCGTGCAAGCCGTGTGTGTGTTCATGCAGGCCGTGTGGTGCGTGTGATAGGGCCGTGTATTTCGGGTTTCCGTGCAGCAAGTTTTATGTGTTAATTTGCTTGATGTTCTATAATGTAACATACTTTCTTACCTTAATTTGAGTACTATAGTTATAGGATAGATAAAGTAATCATGTTGGATGAATTGTTGATGATTGTATGCTATTTCATGCGTGATTTTTAAGGGTTGATTTGGGTATTGAATTCATGATAATTTGTTAAATTTTTCATGCATGTTTGTTGGGATTTTCGTGTGGCTTGAATTTGAAGTTGAGTTCTTGTTGAGTTCTTGATGAGTTCTTGATTAGTTCTTATTGAGTTCTTTATGAGTTCGTGGCTGAATCTTGAAATCTTGAAGTTAGTCATATGATCTTTAAAGTGCAAAGTTTATTAATGTTTATTGAAGTTTTATTTAAAGTTAAGTAAAGTTTTAGCAAAGTTTTCTAAAGAAAGTGTATGGAAGTTAATGAAAGGTTTAAAGAAAGTTAAAGATTTGATAAAGTTTGATTAAAGAAGTAGTAATTGTTGGTGGTTAGACTCAAGAAAAGGCGTAAGAAGCGATCTTGAGAATAACAAAGTTGTAAAGATGTAAAGATTAGCTTAAGTTTACTTTTAGACGCCTAACCTTAGAGTAAGATTCTAAGACTTGGGTTAAGACGTTGCTCCTATCCTAACCGCGGTATTGGGATAGTGTATAGTCTAATGTGTTTGTTTGATTTGTTCTATTATTATGTGTATCCCTGTTAGGGTGGGACTGTTATGTTACTCGCCACTGACAGTGGATTTTTCTTAATTTTTCAGGTAACTCTGATAATGACGGTGTTGCTTAGCTTTGGGTTGGGCAAGTGCCGATGTTTTCCTATTCTAGACTATGTTATGTTTTTAGTTTGGACATATAGATTATGTATTTCGTATATTTTAACTCTGATAGTATTTGGAATTACTTTCTAGTGTTGTTTTCTTTTAGGTTTTGTATTGTACAAACTTGTGGGTGTTGTACTTTTGGGTTATAGTAATAATCATTTCGAGGTTTTGTTTTGATTTTTATTAAGTTTGTTTGTTAGATCGATAATTCGACTCGTCGGTTTCTTCCATGCCGGTTTAAGCTAGTCGGGTCGTCACATGTTTGGTGTGTTTGAGTTGACTTAGAGGGCTCCTCTTCGAGGGTCTGACCTGCAAAACAATGAAAGGTTGCTAACCCGGGGGATGAAACCCGTGAACGTCCCGCCGATGCTTAAGTTAGAGAATGGAATGAAAAGGAGTCAAAAGTATAAAGTTTGTGAATTATGAATTATGTACATGGCATGTGATTTGACTGATCCTTTTATAGGCGTGCATACCCGGCTAGTATAGCAAATAAGTCGGTGTCAGCTGGCCCCAGGGCCTGCCCCATGACACGTGTCATTTACATATTGGTCCTCTCTTATCTACTTAATACCTAACCTTAGACTTTTTAGGGCTTCAGTGTTTCTGATATTCCCTTGGCCTGAGGGGGCGGAATAGTACCCTTAATACATATTATAACATTCGTTACCTAGCAAGAAGTAATTAGATACATAAGTACCCTCATAAACATTCGTTACCCAACATAGAGGTAACCAGGTACTTAAGTACCCTTATACATACACATTCGTTACCCAAGATAGGGTAACCAGGTACACCAGTATCCTTATAGATAAACATTCGTTACCCAAGATAGGGTAACAAGGTACATAAGTACTGTTGAGCTATGTATGGTTTTGATGATAATGAAAGAATGATGATTATCTAACAAACATGTGTGTTGAGAAGTGCATGAACAAGTTCATTGGTCTTAAGGAAGAAGGTTCCTAGTGTGTTTGAAGATATATGCAATATCAAGTTCTTGAGTTGGAACACATAAAGAGAAGCTTCTAAGTTGAAGCAAATAAATAAAGAAGTTCGAGAGAAGGAATTCAATTGGAGAAGTGTTCTTAAACGAAAAATTCAAAGAGAAGAAAACTTGATATAGTATTCAAGGGAGATCAAAAGTAGAAGATAAAAGTTTCAATGTGGGAATTCAACTCAAAGAGTTACTAAGTTGAAGTCTTGCACAGAGAAGACTTTAAGAAGCACAATCAAGATTTCCTATGCAACATGAGTTAAGTTCCTGTAAAAAAACAAACCTAGAAAAATGAGAATCAAGATTTCCAAAGTTGGAGCATCTTGAAGGTGAGAAGAATCTAGAAAATTAAGAGTTTATGTAATAACCCCAAAATTTGGGTTAGAAAATTGGAAAAATTCATATAAATAATCCCAACTATTGGACGTCTTCCAATATTAATCCTAACTATTAGTTATTACAGTATAATCCAAACTTTGGGGGTTGTTTTATGATATTAGTCCATTGACTTAATTAACCTATTATAATTGCTCACAAATTCATAAAGAATTCGCTATGTTTCCTCTTTCCCTATTTATTATACTTGACTATACCTTCCTCCCTTTTTACGAAGGAAATCGGAGCCGGTCAAAAGTTAGTATGGACTAATATCATAAAACTATCCCCATAGTTTGGATTATAGTGTAATAATCTATAGTTGGGATTAATATTGGAAGACCTCCAATAGTTGGGATTTTTCATATGAATTTTTCCTAGAAAATTTCGTGGTTAATTTTTAGAATTATCCAATTCTAGGCTCGAATCTTGGATTTCGAGCTGGGTTATCTTATTCTATCCATGTCCTAACTTGAGCCCAATAGCCCAAGTTATCCTACCTTGTTGGGCCACCCTAAGCAAAGCAAGGCCAAGGGATTTGCTTATAATTAGGCCCATAAGCTTAATGAATATTTGGTATCCTAAAAAGCCTATCTTTATAATTACCTTATATTTCAATCATATGATCATAACAACTAAACATTCCTAAACTCCCTCAAACTCTCTCTCTCACTCGTCCCCTCTGACCCCCACGGTCTCTCTCTCTCTATCTCTTTTTCACTAATCTTGCTCTTCTTCTTTGCAATTCCATAAAGGAACAAGGCATCTAATTTATAGATTCATCCATCCAAATCATTAATTCAAGAAGTTGTTCCAAGGTGGTGTGTGGTGTAGCTGGCCGTGCGTTTTGTCGAGTGACAAAGGATAAATTTTTATTTTTCTTTCATAATTAAGGTAACTAGACTAGCCTACTTTGTAACGACCCGACTTTTCGACTTGTCGATTTACAAAGGGAAAGCGACATTCGGATCGTTACTAACTTAAATAACAATAAATCAACTTAATTGAATGAATAAATTATCTTTTATTAAATTAAGTACCAATTATCCATAATAGTCCAAAAGTCACTAATACATATAAAGTCTGGAAATTCTGCCCCAACATGCTGGGATCATAAGATAAACTAAATTAATGTCTCAAACTGTTCTGGGAATACTAAATACTCAAAATAAAATACTAATCTACTCAAGCCCATCCAGCGGAGCCCGCTCTACTCTGCTGCATCGTCACCTGAAACTGAGGGGGGGGTCCACCGTCAGTGGCGAGTAACTAGGCTGTCCCATTTAATCGAGGGACCACCAAACACATAATAGCATAGAAATACACATAAAAACTGTAAAGAAATCTAATACATGCTTTCAATCTAACATACAAAAATACGTATAAAAGTACGTATAAACATACGTATAAATGTACGTATAAAATACGTATAAATACACCTGCAGAGATACGGTTAGAATACGTATATCTTACGTATAATGTACGTACAAACAACCCTGCAAATACGGTTAGAATACGTACAAAAATACACAAACCATCCATGTGCATACATACACATATATACTTACATAAATACACAATCATACACAGCGGAAGTCTTAGAATATACAATACTTATACTTTATATTATACAACTTAAATTAACTCAGAACCTTAGCTTATATTATACTCATCATTTCTTATTCATTCTTGTCATATTCCTTCTTAACTTATATAACATATCTTATCATCAATAATCATATCTTATCTTATATCATAACATCCATCTTATAATAAGAACATAATATCTTCTTAACTTTACATATGTACTTATTATATCATCTTAACTTAACATATCATCTTTGCGGACTGTCTTCTTCAGCTCGTAGCGAACCTTTGCGTTCGCAACTTTCCTGAAACATGTCGGGGTGAACCTTTGCGTCCCACCCGTAGCCCTCCTTTGCGAGAACTAAGCCTAAGCTATGGCCATAACTCCTAAATAGTCCTCCTTTGCGAGAACTACCTAGACGACTCCATATTCTAGAACCAAGAACTGCGCGGGGAACCTTTGCGTCCGACCCATGTGAGCAGTGGCATCGACTAAACCCAATTGATAACCTTTGCGTTATCGCAAGGGCGTCCTATCTTATTAACCCGATTGATGACCTTTGCGTCATCGCAGGGGCGATCTTTATATTATATCTTATATCTTTACTTAATCATATCATATATTGGGAAATACTAGGTGACCGTAATAGGAAATGAAATGTTCGGAGTCCCAGGAAAGAGAGGTGCGGCACGTATATTGGCCACCTTAAATACCAAGTCTTTCCTAGCCAGAGACCGAAACATGACATGTATAGCTATTACTCTGTTTCCTTTCTTATCCCTAGTAACATCTTATTAACTTCTTATTGTAACTTATCCCTACTGGTACTTAATAATAATAATAATAATTATAATTCCTTTAATATATAATAATCATAATAAAATAATGACAGTTCCTAAAATTATACTAATATTATTATAAGTCAAAATAGTTAACCTAAAAATTAGTCAATAATAACCATTTGTTCGACATTTTAGGGGTAGTTGATGATTAAGTAAAATTCATTAATATAATAATCAACCAAGTCAATTATATTAACCATAATTCGAATAATTAATAATTGTCACCAAAAATTGCACAAAAACATGATAAAAATTCCACCTTTCATAAATTTGACCTACTTGACATATATATAAATATAATTTAGCAAAAGTTCACACTTTAAATCAATTAAACACAATCATCAAACATCAAATAAATCAAATTAAATAATCATGTAAAATAACAACTAACAACAATAATTACCTAAAACATAATAAAAATCCTATTTTTATTTATTCAATCTACTCGAAATTTATATATATTACCCAAAATTCATTCTTTAATTTAATCAAGTACAATAATCATCTATTAATCATATAAACTTATATAAACAATTTAAATTACACTATTTTACGCAATCTGATCTTAAAGGATTAAATTAAGATCAACCATCTAAAGGTCTCGAATAGTCTGGAAATTTTAATGGATGTTAAATATAGGTTAAAGGTTTAACTTGCATAAATTTCGTTTAAAAATAACATATTTTATTATTTTTAAGTGATTTTATAACTAACCGGTCAGATTAGGCTGAATTCGGTTTCAGAATTTTCTGCCATAGCAAACGATCTTTACAAATTACGAAAAAATTAAAAAAGCTTTAAAACAGTATTACTGACTTCCACCTAAAATTTCGTAGCCATTCTATTTGATTAAGTATATTAATAAATTCGTAAACCGATTCTGAACAGTTTTACCGGTTTGAAAGATTAAATTATTTCAAGCAATAAAAGGACGAATTTTGTCACGAAATAATTCATGATTCATAATAAAACAACAAAAAAACTTCCATGAAAAGTTCATCAAGAAATAACACGATTTGATTAAGAAATAAATTCATACAAGTAATTATTCAACAATTTCAGATTTCAATAAACTACATAAAATAATCAAAAGAAATTTCATAATAATTCATAAATATTACATGAATACATCAAGAAAATAACATGATCAATATTTCATATGGTTCGAAATTTTCGAATAAATAAGCAAACATAAATCCTACAATTTTCATGATATAATCCTAATTTACTATGTGATTAGCTACCCTTAAATTAAATAGAAAAGCGAAGTTACCTGGATTCTCTATTAAAATTCCAAGGAAAAAATTCATCAACAATGGTGAATATGGCACGGGTTTTAGAGAGGGAAAAAGGAGAGGAGAAAATGTGTATTTTACTTTAGGGTTTAATTAAATTGGCAATTAGGACCCAAAATAAAACAAGGGGTCCTATTTATAGAAAAATAGAAAAAAAACAAGCAAAACCCTAAAGATGATTTAGGGTTGCCGTGAGGTAGCAAACTAGGGGAAAAACTAGCTAGTTTGTTACAACTAATTTGAATGGGTTTGAATATTTAATTTAATTAAATCAATTATAATAATTAATTTAATTAAACAAAAAAAACAATGTTGGCCCATAAACAAAAAGAACCGGCCATGGTTACTAAAAGAAGAGAATTGGGTCTTTGGCCCAATTTGGAAGAGAAAAGATTGGGCTAAAAATAAAAACAGTCCAATTTACATGGCCTTTGGACTTAGAATTTAATTAAACTACATTAATAACCACGAAATTTTCTGGCCCAAAATTCCGGGTCGTTACATACTTAGATTTGGTTAATTAGTCAAATAATTAGATTAGAGTTGAGAGTTGTTTGAAGAATTTAAATCTTGTTTTCGTCATGAAAATTTCGAACTATGCTAGCTATTGAAACCATGAATATTTATGTGTTATTGAATGAATCTTGATGGTGTTTGATGAATTTATGTAATTTAATTGTAGAATTATTAATTAGAATATAAATTATAATTGTTAATTGCATGTTTTAAAATAATTAATTGCGGGATAAACGTTGTCAATCTAGCATCTAAATTTCGAACCGTGTTCATGATGCAAGTATGAATTTTTATTGTTTTTTTATGATGAATTCTTGATTTAAATATGTTTATATGATTAATTTAATTGTTTAGTATAAGTCTTGAATTAAAATCATAATATTTCTCTTGTTCCATGTGAAAGCCGAATTGATAATTTAATTAAGCAATTCTTGAAAAGTATTTCTTATTCTTGTTTTTCTTCTTTGTTGGCCGAATATTTTTGGAGGGAAAAAGATTGATTTTTGAACCATGTTGATCCATGATTGTTTGAATTAATTATTATTTCATGATTTTAGAATTATTTAATTGATTTAATAATTAATTTATGATAATGGTAACTAATAATTAAAGTATGAATTTTGGTGTTATTATCTTGATATGGTCGAGTGTTGATAGGATAAAAAGGGGTGATTTTTTTATCATATTTTGTATAATTAATTGTTGATTGATGATTCTTTAATTTAATTTTTGTTTTATTAATTATTAAAATTGAATTGTTTATGAGAATAAAGAAAAGAATTAATTTTTGTTTATTTATTTCTAAAAGGGTCGAATGGTATACGATAATACTAAGGATAATTTGATTTTTATTTTAGCTTATGCCAATTTTAGAATATAATTAAAGGATTAATTTAATTAATGGAATAAAATAAATACGAAGTTAAGTTTGAATTATTAAGTTGACATTGATTATGAATATGATATGATAAGATGATTACTGGTCTCACGATTACCATGGCGATAAGATGATATGGTAATATAAGAAGTAATACGATAAGAAAACGATAAGGATAGATGTTGTGTGCAAATAAGTTAAGATATTAATTAAAGGTTATGAAGTGGACTCCTGCTTGGCGATACACGGGTCACCATACCAAGTTAAGTCGAAGCCACTGCTCTACTGCGGTCTCTGGGTAGTTCTGGATTCTAGGATGTGTAGTCGTCTAGGTGGTAGTACACGAGCTACTACTTAGGAGTTATGGCCATAGCTTAGGCTTAGTTCTTGCAAAGGAGAGCTACGGGTAGGATACACGGGTTTTACCCGGTGCATTTTAGGAAAGTTAGGATGTACACGAGCATCCTTACGAGCAATAGTGACCGGTCCATGGAATATTCAAGATGGGATCTAAGTGGTATTTTGGGTAATAATATGAAAAGAGAAGTATTCACCGGGGTAATTATGACATTTCTTATGAATTGTTATTTGATGCATGTTAAGTTATTCTTCCGCTGCGTATATCTGATTTACGATAATGATTTAATTGCTAATTGATGGATATTATGTGATGATATAGGTTGGTATGCCTTGATTCTATCTTATTATATGATTTATGGTTCCACATTTAAGTGGGACAACCTAGTTACTCGCCATTATTGACGGTGGACCCCCACCCCATTTCAGGTGATGATGCAGATTTATGATTGGGCATTTGTATGGGTCGGGATGTTTGTGCGTGCAAGATTATTACAAGAGACCCGAGACTTACTTCATTTTGTAGTTTATTTTTACTATGATTTCACCTAGCTTGTTGGGTTTAGGCTTTATAGTTAGTGGGCTCCTTTTTAAGAATTGAATAATGTTTAGTATTATGAACTCTTTATTAGTTAATTAGTTAATAATATGACTTTTGGAGTCATTTCGGTCATTATAATTTATTAGTTGTTTAAATTTTCGTATAAGATAATGATTCAAATGTCGATTCCCTTGATAATCGACTGTTTATAAAAGTCGGGTCGTTACAGTTTAATTTTCTAAGACTTTTGTAAGTATGTTGAGTCATGAGTTTGACTGGAATGCGAGTTAAGTTACAAGTGGAACTTGAGTCTGAACTGTCAAACGAACTTGAGTCCAGTTTCTAGAGGAACATGAGTCCAGTTCCTAAAGGAACTTGTGTCAATTTGAGCTTATATGAAGTCTAGGAATTATATAGTTGAAGAATTCACCTTAATTACTGTATAAAGTATTATTTGATTTGATTCAGTAAAACCAATGAGTTATTGAGTCCTTAAATTTAGGGGGAAGTTACAAGTTGTTAAAGGATGGGGAATTCGGTTGCCTAATATTTAGGAGGATAGTTGTTGCTTCTATTTTCTGAATTTATTCTGAAATTAATCTAAAATTTAATGTTGTTAAACATTCTAAATTATAGGAGTCAGAGGAGTTTTGGTATAGAGTTGTTATGGAGATCATGGGGTTGTTTTGCATTAGTCAGTAAAACAACTTCAAGTTAGTGGGATAATGGGTGACATGGGTGTAACACTACAACAAAATATGCCTTTTACGACCGCATTACCATTGTAAAAAGGGGAAATCTCGTCGTAAAAGGACTTTTACGACGAGTTTTCCGTACGGTCGTCCACGGTCGCAATAGGCTCCGTCGTAAATAATTATACGACGAGACCTAATTTCTCGTCGTAAATTCTTTTTTGCGACCAGACGCAATTCTCGTCGCAATTGATTATCAGTTACGACAAAAATCTGGTCGCAAATAATAATTTTGGAAATTTTTAATGATTTTTTTACGACCACATATATTACCATTTACGACCAGATTTCCTGTCGTAATTATTGACGATCATATTTAATTCTCATTGTAATTGGTATACTTTTACGACGACAATATCGTCACAAGTAGTAATTTGAGAAAACTAATCAGCAATTTTTTTGCGACCGAATTTCTTGTCGTTCGTTAACGCTTAAATTCCCAACCACAAAATCGTCGGACTATTTGTTGTGAATGCCAGTGGCAACCAAAATATATATCATAATGGTACCAAACATATTTACAATCACTTAGGTCCTATAAAGCAAAACAATAGCTTTCATTCAGAAATAACCATTGCAATTACAAAAAAAGCTAAAGCATAATATATACTTCATGTTATTCCAAAAAAAATCCAAAACAAATACAAACTCAGCTAAACAACCAAAATAACAGAAACGGAAATCATCCGGCCTGAAAATCAACTGATATACGCATTACTGATCCTATCGCTGAGTCCGAAATGCTTATACGATTACCACCTACAATCATAAAGATAAAAGAAGTATTATGTTTCCACAAACCTACTTAAGCATTGATAGTTAGCAACCAAAAAACACTATTATCAAGGAAAACAATGCAAAGCCCAACTAGTACGTAATTGATATGCCAGATAACAAGGGTGAGACTTTATAAAACAAAATAATGAGTCAGAGACCAGAAAATAAAAATTCTTAGTTCCAAAGCAAACATTTCACTATATATTGCTTCAGAGGGGAAAATTACAGTATATATGTTATCACCTATCAATGAATCTTCTTCTAGTTTTACATGAACTACTAAGTCACTTGATATAGCCTTTACTTGATTGACCAATATAATATCATCATCATATTCTCATAAATGCTATTTTATCAAGACTAGTTCATGCACTACACACATGACAACCCAACTACAGCCCAACACCTACTCGCAGAGGCAGCTAAAGCACCAAAAACAATTGCATCAACCAACATTCCCCCAACCCAACCAACTACAGTAACCCCCCACACCATACTCACCCACTCCATCACAATTGCCTAATAGGATAAGGAAATTAATTCAATCCCATGTTTTATTGCAAGGAAATCATTGCCAAGTTCCACAATAAGAATATGCGATTTAAGATTTAAAAGGTGAATATAGATATATAAGTAGGGATAGAACATATCTTACCATATTTTAGTTAGCATTGTTCCCACCATTAAATCTATGATAAGCATTCATGAGAAAGTCTATCTTTTCAAACAAGGAATTGATCTTTTTTGCGTCAGCATCACGCTCCTCTTGACGAGCCTTTTCTATCTCTTCCATGTATCTTCGAAGCTCGACATTTTCCCTTTCTTTTTCATGTAGACATGAAGTTAGATCAGCCCTACTAGGTAAAGGTCCTCTTACATCCATTGGTCTAACACCAAACCCAAAGCAAACGACACTTCCGCGATCTTGTTCTCCAAAGAATTTTTCGACAACATCAAAAGTAGAAAGTGACAGGTTATCCTTTTCAACAACAACTATTTCATCCTATGCAAAAACAAGAAATCGCATTAGATGATGTATAAAATGTACAATATGGTTATTGTGAAGAGGTTTACGCAATGCCTTAGCTTACATATTTTGCTGCATCAGTTTCAGCTAACTTTCTTGATTTCCCTTCCCGGGTCCTTTTAAAGATGGCTGAAATGGGAGGCGGATCTTTTCCTTCTTTTACTCCCTTTCATATGTAATTAAATAAAATGTCAAAAAAAATTATAATAAAGACAAGCAAAGATCGAACTCACTAGAAACTTACCATATCCTACCAAATTACTTGTCTGAAAGGCATGCTGCCCGTGCGATGAGGCATTGTGAGATTTTCTCTATTACCAGAGTTTCTAGAACTCACTTTCTGTCAACCTAACAAATAATGCATTACATACTTTTTTTTCATTTAAAGGAAAATAATTAAAACTAACTGATGTCAATCAAGATACCTTAAATTCGTCTTTCATAAAATGCTCTTTTACTAGCCATTGCCAATCTTCTGGAGTCAAGTCATTAGGTGTTTCTTTCAACGCATTTTCAGGACCACCTTTTTTTTTAATTGAGTTTTGCATCAATATGCCTCTCCAATTTTGCCATAATCTTTTCATATGTTTAATGGTTGAGTTACGATCTAATTGTATGCCTTTCCCATCAAATTTGTTCTATAGTTAATACAAACACAAAATAACTTTATTAAACCATGAGATGTAGAAACAAGTTGCCTAACTAAATAAAAAAAATCAACAAACCAACTCAATAAACCTGCCAAATCAGCTTAAAAAACCAACAAATAAGCTGCCAAATCAGCTTAAAAACCAACAAATAAGCTACCAAATCAGCTCAAAATACCAAAAAACTTTCTCAAATAAACCTACAATAGTACTGCCACATCAGCTCAAAAATACCAACAAACAATTTCACATAAACCTGCAAACATAGTGCCAAACCAGCTCAAAAAAACCAACAAGAAAGCTCCAATAAAGATGAAGTGGAAAAATGCATTACCAAAATAGATTGCCACAGATGCTCCAATGCATCCTGTTCAATTTCATCCCATGAATGAATTCTAACAGGGCAAATGGTGCGATCTCGAACAAGCTTACCCATGTGCCTTGTTAAATCCCTTTGATATTTTCCTACCGGACCACCATTATAAAAGTCAACCTGCAACTTTTTACCTTGTTTTAAATTTGCCACGTTCTTACACTTATTGACACCTCTCGACTTTGCATCAGGTTTGCGATTTCTCTTTTGAGTCACTTTTGCGACAGCAACAGTTGCATCTTGAAATAATAAACCACAAGAAAAAAAATTCAAAAATATTAAAAGAATAACGCTCTTACAAGAAAAACATAAGAGTTGAGATAATACCTTCCTCAAGCATATTCGGGTCATTTTCAGAAGCATTTTCATCAATGAATCTACTAAGTTCAACATTATTAATTGACCTCTGAGCCATATCATCCTCATGGATATCTTCATTGAGAGATTCTATGAGACTTCTAGGTAAGGGATTCATTTCTTTCCGAGGTGCCTTGTTAGTAACTCCTTCATTTGAATTGCTCGTATTAGGATCATCACTTGGAGTAGAACGTTTTTCTTTAGATACTACACCCGGTAGGAATGTAGCTTTGAAGCCTTGTGCACGAGTTGAGCCAATTTTTCCAGGTGCAATATAAGTTGCTTTTTTACCAAATGGCGCCATTTAAATAGAATCTTCAATTTTACAAGATGTTAGTAGCAACACAATATACGTAATAAAAAAAATAAATTAACATTTAAATATAACAGAATAACAAAAACCAACAAAAGTAAGAATAAATGATCGTCACATATACAAGGGTTAAGTGACAAAAAAAAAAGAAGTACAAATTGTTCACCATTTCTAAACATCTCCTAAACATTTTTTTTTTGCGTTTTCTCACAAAGCTAGATGGATCTATGATCTCAGGCTCAACATCTGTCCTCTCTTCATAGTTCATCTCATTATGAGTGTATGTGGAGTTACCATCAACATGTAAGTCAAATGGTTCATGTTGTTGATATGCATTCTCTACATCAACCAAAGTTTCAAAGCTTTGAGAATTAACATCAATTGTTGACACATCATATGTTGCACGAGGCTTTGTCTTCACTACAACACGCCAACTTCCTTTTTTAACAACATCGGTTACGTAGAACGCTTGTGACACTTGGCTAGCTAGCACAAATGGCTCATTTGTTTTCAAGAAACGTTGAGTATCAACACTAACATATCCAAATTTGTCCACGTGTATTCCTCTCTTAGAATTGAGCACATCATACCAATCACAGCGAAAAAGTACAATATAATTGCCCCCTAAATACTCCAATTTTATCACTTCCTTCAACACACCATAGAAATCATGTGTTTGATTGCCATTACCCGTTTCTCCCAAAACAACAACGCCACTGTTTTGTGTTCTTAAGTTTTTATCACGTTGCAATGTATGAAAGCGAAAACCATTTGTTACATAAGCACTAAAAGATTTAACATATTGAATGGGACCACATGATATTGACATAAGCTCATCTCCATAAGGACAATTTTTATCTCTATGCAACTTTTCAACCTGATAAATATAAATTAAATATGATTAGAAAATATATTTTTAAATTGAAAGAGACTAGTTTTACTCTTCCACTAACATAAGGATTAAACTTACTTTTTTTTAAACCACTGAGAAAATTTTATATCTTGGTCATAAGGTGAAAGTGCAACTCCTTCAGTTGCTAATATCTCTTTAAATTCTCTATATTGCACAAGGAATTGAATATGTTAGAAAATATATATTACAATCCAAAATAATTGAGCATTTTTAATTTGGATACTTACCTTAAGAAAGTTCAACTTCGTTGTTGTTCTTTAAAGCATAAATATGAGCTTGTTCCCTTTCATACACGTTCATTGTGTTGGACTTTGCAGCTCCTAATGTTCTTCCGGGGTGAGAAAAAATAGACAACTTGGCATGACCATTATCATCATCATAATTTCTCTCAGGCCGATTAAATTTTGTTTCAATATCATCCAAGTACCTCAAACATAAAGTCATACACTCGTCCACAATATAGCCCTCAGCTATTGAGCCCTCTGGACGAGCCTTATTACGAACATATAACTTGAGTGTATGAAGATACCGTTCCCCGGGATACATCCAACGAAAATGAACAGGCCCACCAAGCATTACTTTATCAGCTAAGTGGACACTTAAATGGAGCATTACATCAAAACAATAAGGAGGCAACCATGCCTCTAACTTGGAGAGAGTAAATGGAATTTGAGCCTTAAGTTGTTCTAGATGTTTAACTTGTACCAATTTAGCACATAACACACTAAAAAAATGACATAGCTTAATCAAAGGCTTACAAACATCTTTTACCAACAAACCACGTATCACAAGAGGAAGAATACTTTGTAGTAAAACATGGAAATCATGACTCTTTAACCCTGATATCTTGCAATCTTTCACACTTACACATCGGGAAATATTAGAAGAGAACCCATCTGGAACTTTTTGTTCTTTCAAAAATCGACATAACATCTCTTTTTGACTCTTTGTTAATGTATATGGTGCTTGGGGCAATTCAATTTTGTCACCTTTTTTAATAGGATGAAGTTGTGACATAATGCCCAAATTCTCCATATCAAACCGAGAGTAAGTTGTGTCTTTTGTCTTTCCTTTAATGTTCATGATGGTTCCCAAAATAATATCACTGCACATATGTTCTTTTCAATGTGCATTATGATGTAGATCAAGGCCAAAAAGTTGACTTGTTATGTGTTGACTTTGAACTTTCTACTTTCAACATGTCTAAAATAGTTACCTTAGTTGAATTTAATGATATGGTTATGTAGTATTGCTAAATAAAAACAGATTGTGTGTGGTTAGTTAATTGGGCCTATACTTGTTGTAGTCAATGGGCTTAATTAGGTAGAGTAATGTGTAGTGTGTAGTAGCATAATAATCCCATAAGCCCATGGCCGGTCCCTTAGGTCGGTTATGTGGGGTTTAAAACTCTATAAATAGAGGTGCTTGTAGAGAGTTTAAGTGACATATATTGAATACAAAACTTATCATGATAGCTTTGTGCTTAGAGTTTATCTCTTGGATGGTTTGTTCCTCCAACCCTTAACAATTCTGGTGTTAGTCATAGGAATTGTTAGGATTCAAGTTCCTTGGTGGTTGATCCCCTTGGAGGCTTGAAGAACCTTTGGTGGGAGTGTTAGTCACCAAAACTAAAGTTATTTTCTAGTTTGTTCATCAGATTTCAGTTCATTCAATCTATAAAATCGAGTTAAGACACCTTCAAACACTTTAAAGGTCCATCCTAAACTTAAAGAAAAGTAGTTGGTATCCCTTACCCAACATTTGGGACGCCAATTACGCATCAAATTGGTATCAGAGCCAAGGTTGGAGATCATTCGAAGGTGTTCGTGGAGTTGGGCGATTTTTCCAGAAAATTGTGCAAACTTCGATCGAGCATTTCTAGGTGTATACTTGGTCTGTTTTAGTCGTTCTTTTTTTGTGGTTTCTTATTCATTTATAGTATTTTCTGTAATTATTGTAGAATTTTTGCAATTTTATTGGAGTCTGTAAAAATCCGAGACTAGAGAGTACTCAGATTCGTGTTCGAATTTGTGCACTCAAAAGTTTGAGGATAGTGTGGTCAGTTTTTTTCGTATTTTTTGTTGATTCTTTTTGGTTGTAATCTAGTTGGATTAAAGTTTTTTGAGTAAAATTTTGGTTGTATTCAAAGTAGTTTTGAGTCATAGAGAGTCTGTAGAAGTTCGCGTTCTTGCACATCTTCATCCAAGATTTCCAGATTTGAAGGTCTGTTTTTCAGTGGCATATCGTAGTCGTACAAGGGTATTTTTCTAAAAATTCTTTGTCTAAATTGGGTAAAATTCTTTCTGGTTTACTTTCCTAAGGTTTCGTGAATTTTAAGGATTGTTTGGTACACTTCTTGAAGACTACAAGTGAAGGTGGTCAGATTTTTGTACCCAGAAAGTGACTAGTGCGTTTGGCTTCATTGTGAGCAAAACAGTTGGAATATTTGAGTGCTTTTTTTTGCGTTAGTTTCCTAAAATGTTAAGGTTACTAATATACAAATTTGAGGCAAAATTATTCAGTGACAAGAAAATAGTGAAGTTTATAAAATGGAGTCAGAATTGAAAGGGCGAATGGATCAAATTCTTGGTGCTCTTGAGAGTCTCAAGTTAGAACAACAAAAGATCATCAACGATCAACAAAAGACTTCTATTGAACAACAAAAGATGATAATGAACTTAGATTTAATGAATTGTTTTTCACACAAGAAACACAATAAGAGATGTTATGATAATTTTCTTCATTGTAAGAATGGTGAAAAAAGAATTCGTTGTTCAAAATGTCAAGGGTTTGGACATATTGCTCATGAATGCGTAAACAAAAAAATTATTTCATTAAAAGAATACAATGAGATGGAACGTATTGAAGAATTTTATGAAGTTGAAGTCATAGAAGATGAAGTTCCATCCATTCAATCAAATGAAATTAGTTCTAAGCATGATGCCAATAATGAGATGATAACTTCTCCATGCAATAATTTGGTTATTAAAGACAAGTTAGTTGACAAGAATGTTTCTAGTGAGAAAATCATTTGTGAGACTTGTCCTTTGGGGGAAGAATACAATGATAGCCTTGAACTCGAAGGAGTAAAGTCTGATTTGCTCATGAGAAAGAGTACATCGAGTCCACTTCAATGTCTATTCTAGGGTTGACTTTTAATGATAATAGTGGTCATGAAATAAATAAATCTGTGAATGAAGATAAGGAAGGGAACATGCAATTTTACGGGTTTGTGGTATGTCTTGATCAAGTGAAAAATGAGAATGAGCAACTACAAGAACACTTTAATGAGTTTCGTGATGTGTTCCATATCGAAGCCTACTATGATGATGATGATAAGAGTAACTTTGCTACAATTTTAAAGGAAGCCACCAAAGAGTTTATTATGTATCATGTATTTTAGCAAGAGCTACCACAAGAATTACTACAACAACGTGATTATGATGACTTGGTAAGAAGAATTTGGATGATATCATGGTCTTACACTTGGGACAAGTGTTCTTTCAAGAGGGGGAGTATGATGCGGATCAAAGCCAAGAAATTGACTTGTTATGTGTTGACTTTGGACCTTCTACTTTCAACATGTCTAAAATAGTTACCTTAGTTGAATGTAATGATATGGTTATGTAGTATTGCTAAATAAAAACAGATTGTGTGTGGTTAGTTAATTGGGCCTATACTTGTTGTAGTTAATGGGCTTAATTAGGTAGAGTAATGTGTAGTGTGTAGTAGCATAATAAGCCCATAAGCCCATGGCCGGTCCCTTAGGTCGGTTATGTGGGGTTTCAAACTCTATAAATAGAGGTGCTTGTAGAGAGTTTATGTGACATATATTGAATACAAAAATTCTCATGATAGCTTTGTGCTTAGAGTTTATCTCTTGCATGGTTTATTCCTCCAACCCTTAACAATTCTAGTGTTAGTCATAGGAATTGTTAGGATTCAAGTTCCTTGGTGGTTGGTCCCCTTGGAGGCTTGAAGAACCTTTGGTGGGAGTGTTAGTCACCAAAACCAAAGTTATTTTCTAGTTTGTTCATCAGATTTCAGTTCATTCAATCTATAAAATCGAGTTAAGACACCTTCCTTCAAAGGTTCACCCTAAACTTAAAGAAATGTAGTTGGTATCCCTTACCCAACATTTGGGACGCTAATTACGCATCAAATCATTACATCTAAATTGTGCCTTAATAGAAGTGTTTTCCAATAAGACAACTCAAAAAACACACTTTTCTTGTTCCAATTATCCCCTCTAATCTTATGTGATACATTGGTTCTTTTAGTTGGATCTTTTGACAAATAAATATTTTCAAGATCCCTTACTTGTTCAAGAACTTCTTCCCCCGACAATGCTTGTGGTTGCTCTCCTTTTTCTTTCTTTCCAAAAACGTCTTTCTTCTTTCTCCAATGGTGATTAGGAGGAAGAAAACATCGATTTCGCATATACACATGCTTAAAGGAATTTTTCAACCATAAGGAAGAAGTATGCTTATGGCAACAAGGAAAAGCCAATTTTCCCTTTGTACTCCATCCAGACAACATTCCATAAGCAGGAAAATCGTTAATAGTTGAAAACAAGGCAGCATGCAAGTTAAAATTTTCTCTTTTTGATGCATCAAAAGTTTCGACATCAAAAGTTCAATGTGTACTCAAGAAGGGGGGTTGAATTGAGTATTTGTGTTTTTTCAAATCGTTTTCAAAGTTTTTTTATCTTTTGTGAGAACAACGACAGAACAATAAATAAGAGTAGGGACACAAGGATTTAACGAGGTTCGGCTTCTAAACAAGCATACGTCCTCCACTCTCTCACCAATATTATTAATCAACTCTGAATAATAACAAGGTTACACACTCAATTAAATGTTACAACTCTGTAACACTTAATTCCCCAACTGTTAACTCTTACAGTTCACTCAGTGTTCACATAACACTCCCCAACCACTTCCCTCTAAGTGGTTCAAAAATATAATCTCAAAATCTCCGTAAATTTTCTCTTAAAGATGGATATGGAGAAGATTTTTCTCTATGTATAAACTCTCAGAAAATATGGCTTAGTTTTCTTTGGAGAGCAAGAGGGTTTTTAGGTTTTTCAAAAGATAGAATTTTTGCAAATGAAAACCGTACCCTAAAAGTATGCTTGGAGACTTGCCTAAATAGTGCAAACCAATTCAGCTGACACAAGTACAATAGTACTTATTTCAGACCATTTCCTTCCACTACATGTAGTGGGAAAGTACACTAAAATCCAAACTAAGTACATTGCAAAGATGATTTGGTGTATCATTTTGACAGCTTTCCAAAACCTAAATGATCAATAATTTTCAAATGAATTTTAAAAAATAATTTTGAACACGAAAATCGATATTGATCACTTAAGTGCACGTGCGTAATACTGAGGTCTGTTTCCACAGTGGTCTTAGTACTACAAAGTTTACATCTTATAGAGAGAACTGTTCTAAGCTTGTTCTTTGTCTGTTCTTAGCTTATTCTTAGCTTGTTCTCTTTACTGGACATAAACTTTAACCCTTTTTTCTTTTTACTTAGAAACACAAGTTATATTTTCCTAAGTTTATTTTACAAGAATATCGTAGAAAAACAAAAAATAAAAAACTCCAAGCTCCTGGCTTCTGATCTTCAAGTATCTCAAGGCCTTCAAAGTTGTCTTGATGAGTGCTCACTTGATTCAACCTGTTCATACACAAACATGCATAGCAATCAAGTATAGAGAATTGGTTTGTCATCAATCAAATCAAACATGGTTCAACAATTTCCCACTATTTGATGATGACAAACCATGAAGTTCCCCCTGAGAACCGTAACCAATTGTTTCAAGATAAAACAATTGTTCAGAGGAACTGGTCTTGCACTGTGCCTGCAGTCAGATTCATAATCTCAAAGAATTAAAAAACATACAGGAGACTAAAGTACAGTTAGACTGAATACAAGGTCAGTCAACTCATCACATTACTTAATAAATATTAAGTTTCAGCATTAGACCTGTAACCTGCAAGACTTATCAATATCAAATGTAGCAAGAGAATTCTAAGTTCACTTCGAAGAGTTGTTGAACCATATTTGATTTGATGGATGACAAACCAGTTATCTACACTTGATTGTTAGGCATGTTTGTATTTGAACAGGTTAATTCAAGCGAGAACTCTCCAAGACAAATTTGAAGACCTTGAGATACTTGAAGATCAGAAGTCAAGAGCTTAAAGACTTTTTAATTTTTGTACTTCTAGGATCTTCTTGTAAAATAGACTTAGGAAAATATACCTTGTGTTTCTAAGTAAAGAGCAAAAAGAGTTAAAGTTTATGTCCAGTAAAGAGAACAAGCCAAGAACAAGCTAAGAATAGACAAAGAACAAGCTTGGAATAGTTCCCTTTGCTAGATATAGACTTTGTAGTACTGAGACCACTGTGGGAACAGACCTCAGTATTACGCACGTGCACTTAAGTGATCCGTACCGATTTTCGTGTTCAAAATTATTTTTGAAAAATTATTTGAAAAATATTGATCACTTATGCTTTGGAAATCTGCCAAATTGATACACAAAATCAGCTTTGCAATTTACTTGTTTGGACTCTAGTGTACTTTCCACTACATGTAGTGGAACGAGACAAAGGTCTGAAATAGGTACCTTTGCACTTGTGTCAGCTGAGTTTGTTTGCACAATTTAGGTAAGACTCCAAGCACACTTCTAGGGTACGGTTTTTCTTTGCATATAAATACAATCTTTTGGAAAACCCTAGTAAGACTTTTTCTCTCCAAAGAAAACCAAGTCATATTTTCTGAGAGTCTATCCATAGAGCTCAATTATCTCCATATCTATCTTTAAGAGAAAACTTACGGAGATTTAAGTTTGTAATCTTTGAACCACTTAGAGGAAAGTGTTTGGGGAGTGTTCTGTGAACACTGAGTGAACTGTTAGAGTTAAAAGTTGGGGAATTAAGTGTTACAGAGTTGTAGCATTTAATTGAGTGTGTAACCTTGTAATTATTTAGAGTTGATTAATAATATTGGTGAAAGAGTGGAGGACGTAGGCTTGTTTAAAAGTGGAACCTCATTAAATCCTTGTGTCGTTACTCTTTATTTACTATTCTATCGTTGTTCTCACAAAAAGTTAAACAAACCTTGAAAACGATTAAAAAAAAAAACACACATACTCAATTCAACCCCCCCCTTCTTGAGTATACATTCCACTTACAATTGGTATTAGAGCCTAACTTCTCACAAGGTTAACTACCTAGAGGAGCAAGAAGATGTCTACTCAAGAGTTACTTCCAATTGGGATGGATAGGAGCATTTGATCTGAATTCAAAATACTCCTAGGCATGAAGCTGGGCCATCTCTAACAAGGTTTGAACCTTGTTCAAGTTTCTACACCTGACACTAGGAACTTCACCTATCCTATTCCCCCTTTTGGCATCATCAAATGACAAAATAATCACAGCACAATAATTAGGAGAAGGCAAAAAGTAAAGTCAAGCACAAGCATAATATTAACACAACATTCTAGAGATGTTGTCCAAATTAGTGAGTACATGCAACTCACAATCCTAATAGTTCAAAGTGCATACAGGTTAATAATTATACAGACTAGGACCATTCTGCAATGAAAATGTTTGGCAGAAATGGTCAAAAACTAAGAATAGTTAAAATGTTCATGGAGGCCAAAGATAAGATAGTTTGAGAAATATGTTAGTAGGGTAGGGGGTAAGTTAAGAAGAGTCAGATTTAGCATCATCGTCAGAATCCTCAGTAGAATCCTCTTCTTCCTTTCCTGCACTCTCCTCCTGCTTCTTTTTCTTAACTTGGGCAATGATGGGGACTGGTCGTTGAGTAGTCTTAGGCTTGATGCTGGATGAGGAGGTAAGCTTTTCTTCATGGCTGTCCAATCTTGCTGATATATTCTTGAGTGATCCATCCTGAGAAGTACACAGAGCATTAACAATGGCCATCATCTGTTGAAGTAGTTCTCCATGTGTTTGCACTTGTTTGGACAGTGCCCCAGTAGCTTCCTCAGACCTTGAACTGTTTGTCCTCCAGAACCCACTGATCCTCTATTCATTCCTCATTTTCAAAATCCCCCCTTCAAAGGTCATTCCCTTCTGACCTAATATCTGGTTGGTGAGGACCGACATCTTCTTAACCTCACCACAAAGAGGTACCTTCCTATTTTGGAAAACCAGGGTAAGCCAGGCACCATAGGGTAGCGAGTGGTTTGAACTTTCAAGAATGCTAACCTTGTGGGCTAGCATGAGACCAGGGAGACTTAACTTAATCTTCTCATAAAGGCAGTAGATGATCACAACATCCATTTTTCTCAGATCCATTCTGCCCTGAGCCCTAGGGAGTACTATCTTAGAGGCTACTATATGAAACAGCCTCATCACTGGTTCCCTTAGTTGGCTAATTACTAACCTCAGGGATAGTAGGCCCGTTGTCTTTTGAGTAGTCACAGAACCCCCCTCTTGATACACCCAGTACCTCCCCTAGACTTTTCTTGGACAGAGTGATATCTACCCCTTCAACCTCACTCCAGACCTTCCCTTTGTCTAACTTCCCCAACTTTGAATAGAATTCCTCAACCCAGGATTCAAACATATATAGCCTTTTTATCAAACAGCCCCTCCCAACCCTGAAACTCTATACCCTCATTAAACTCTTCTGAAAAAGGTTGACTCAGCCAAGACTTAGGACATGCAAAACCAAACAGAACACCCCTACCACTTATTTCAAACAGTGGTGTAGAAGTGGTCTTACCTCTTTTCTTGGCTGAGGCCTTCTTAGGTGCAGACTCAGCCTTCCTCTTCTTCTTAGTTGGTGGCTTTGTTACAGGTTTTGGGCTCTCAGAACCTTTGCCCTTCTTTTCCACGCTTTTCATTCTTTTCTTCTTTTCCTCCTTCTTTCCCACTGGAGCCTCCTCAGCATGCTCTTTCTTAATTTCATCCTTACACACCCTTGACCTTAACGGCCTTGTTCTCTTACCAGTCACCTTGTCCCCCTGTTTCACTCCTGTAATTTCAACATCCATGTCCTCCAGGGGAGTATCTTCAACCTTCTCTACATCTTCCTCCTCAGTGCTTAGCACTGGTTTCTCTGTGGTATGTGGGGTTGTTGATGGTGTCTTTTGTGGTTGTGGAGAAGGTGATGGGGATTTTTCTTTTGGTGGTGAAGAGGGTGGTGGAGTTTTGGACTTTGGTGCTGAAGGTGGAGGAGGAGTCTCAGCTTTTGTAGGTGATGGTGTTTTCTTTGGAGGAGATGAAGTTTTAGGCTGTGGAGAGGGTTGTTTAGGTGATGGAGAGGGTGATTTATTTGATGTGGAGGGTGATGGTTTAGATGGATATGGAGTTTTCTGAGTTTGAGGTGGTGGAGACTTTGGTGATGATGGTGGTGGTGATTCAGGAGTTGGTGGTGGTGGAGTTTTCTCTTTGGGCTTGCATGCATCCTTGGATTTCACAGAAGTTTCTTTAGTACTATGGTCCTTGACCTTTTCCAATTTCTATTCTGATTTGTGGTGTTCAGTAACCACTGCAGTACTGGATTCCTTTTTGATATTTGATGGTGTGCATTTTGGTGATTGGCTCGGACCCTTGCTTCTCTTCTTTGATCCCTTATTCTTCTTCCTTCACATTTTTGTTTGATTCAGTAAATTGAAGGAGAGAGAGAAAAAGTGTTGAGAATTCTTGTAGAGAGAGATTCTTTTGATGATGCTTAGGGTTTGAAAGGGGAGAGCAATTAGAGAGAGAGAGACGGTTAGAAAGAGAAAGAAAATGTGAAAGAGTGAAATAAACTGAAGAAGAAATGTCGGTTATTAAGAGAGACAGGGAGGAGGTTACTTTACACTGTTCATTTGTCCCACAACAGTCACTTGTCAGAATAATTAACTTCTCAATTTCAAAATTTAAAATTCAATAATGAGCTGGGATAACCGATGTAAGGGACTGGTCTGACGATGGTCTAACACTGATCTGTATTCATTAAACAAACTTGAGGCACCTTTCAGTTAAGCAACTTAGAGATACCACACATTGGAACAGCATCAACATAAAAACATTGAGACCACATGCATATATGACATTTAAAGGTTAACCAACCCTGCTTATGTACACTAAGGATAAAAAATGTCACAACTGATCAAAAAGGGAATGATAAGTCCTAAGGAACTAGGATCTAATCCTTACCATACCAAGTAATGTGCGAAGTTTGACAAACACTTCCCTGCTTAGGGGCTTAGTGAAAATATCAGCCAATTGCTTTTCAGATCTGCAAAACTCAAGATTTACATTTGCTTTTTCCACATTGTCTCTGAGAAAATGATGTCTGATTTCAATATGCTTGGTTTTAGAATGCTGGACAAGATTTTTAGAAATGTTTATGGCACTAGTAATATGAGAACACTTTCGAAACAGGCCCCAAAATTCTTTAGTTGTGTCTTTATCCACAGCAATTGAGCACATCACAAAGCAGCAGCTATGTACTCTAACTCAGCTTTGGATAAGGCCACTGAATTTTGTTTCTTAGATCCCCATGATATTTGACAAGAACCTAAGAAAAGAACCTAAGAAATGATCCATTCCTGAATTGCTCTTCCTGTCAACACTAAAACCAGCATAGTCAGCATCAGTGTATCCTAAAAGATCAAAATTGCTCCCCTTTGGATACCACAAGCACATGACCTCTGTACCACTCAGGTACCTGAAAATCCTCTTAATTTTAGATGAGACTCTTTTGGGTTGCTTTGAAATCTAGCACACAACCCAACTGAGAACACTATGTCTGGTCTACTAGCTGTTAAGTAGAGAAGTGAGACAATTACACCTCTGTATATCTTATCCTCAACATCTTTTCCTTTCTCATCTAGGCTCAATTTAGAAGAGGTAGGAATAGGTGTGTCATTGGACTTGATATCTACCATATCTCTGGAGTAGCTCCTTGAGATATTGTTATTGGTGGATTATGATTCCATCATCCACTTGCTTGATTTGGAGCCCTAGGAAGAAGACAAGTTCTCCCATCATACTCATCTCAAATTCCCTTTTCATTAGGTCTACAAACTCATCACACAAAACAGAATTAGTAGCCCCAAATAGAATATCATCAACATATGCCTGGACCACTAACAGATTTGTTCCCCTTTTCTTTAAGAATAGATTTTTTGTCCACTGAACCCCTCTCATAATGATTTTCAATTAGAAAAGTAGAGAGTCTCTCATACCAACCACTAGGGGCTTGTTTGAGGCCATAAAGAGCTTTGTCCAATTTGTAGACATGATTTGGACAAATTCTATCCTCAAAGCCAGGGGGCTGCTCCACATACACATCTTCTTTCAAATAGACATTTAGAAAAGCAGTTTTAACATCCATTTGAAAGAGTCTGAAGTTCATGTGGGTAACAAAGGCAATTAAAATTCTTATTGCCTCAAGTCTGGCTACTGGAGCAAAGGTTTCATCATATTCTATTCCCTCTTATTGGTTAAACCCTTGAACCACTACCCTGGCCTTGTTTCTGACTATAGTCTCTGAGTCATCCAGTTTGTTTCTGAAGACCCAGTTGGTTCCAACAACTGACCTCTCATTGGTTCTTGGTTCAAGATGCCAACCTAATTTCTCTCAAACTGGTTCAACTCATCTTGCATGGCCAAGACCCAATCAGGATCAGTTAGTGCAATTTTATAGTCAGTTGGATCTATGTGAGATAAGAAAGAAAAGTAAGCACATAAATTCTTCCAAACAGAATTTCTAGTTTGGACTCCTTTTGATAAATCACTAATGATTTAATCATAAGGATGAGAGTTTCTTTGCTTAAACATAACCTTCCTTACAACATTTAGGTCACCTAAGTTAGAACCAATGTCTGTACTGGTTCCCCCTATCTCATTCTGAATTTGAGAGGGTGGACCAGATTCTTCAGTGTTCTCTCCCACTTCATTTTCAGCTGGATGAGTAGGAGAGTCACTGAGTTCAACAACCTGTTCAGCATTTACCTCTGCTGCACCAGACCCATTGTTGTTTTCAGGAGAAGTTGGAGGGTCTGGTTCAGTAGTGTTCTCTGGTTCAGCTCTAGTGAAGCTTGTCCTCCCAATCTCAAAACCTTCATCATCATCTACCTGCACAGGCTTGTTGAACATGTTAATTTCATCAAAAAATACATGGATATTCTCTTCAACACACAAGGTTCTTTTGTTGAAAACTTTATGTGCCTTGCTATGAGGAGAATACGCAATGAAAACAGCTTCATCACTCCTAGGGTCGAACTTGTCCAAACTGGTCTTACCATTTTTGTGTACAAAACACTTACAACATCAGCCAAGAATTTCTTTGACAGACCACTCTCTAGAAGCATGGTTCTAGATAGCCCTTTCTTCTAGAGTGCGATTCTTTCTTTCAACTACTCCATTTTGTTGTAGTTCTAGGTGTAATGCCCCAGATTTATGTTATAATTGCTTTGATTATTTTGCTTGGATTTTTATTTAATTATGTGAATTTATATTTATTTCGTGCATGGTCTAAATTTATTTGGGCTATATTTGTTGCTTGAGTGTGATTATTTTATTTTATGTTAATTTTTATTTATTTTATTTTATTAATTAGAATTTTATTTTAATTTTCTAATTGATTAATTATGGGCCAAGTGCGAATTTAATCATGATTAATCATGCTTGAGTGTAATTAGCCCATGTGAGCATGATAGCCCATTTTTGGTTTCCCATAACCGGCCCCCTCTTCCAATGTTTGGCTCATTTTGCCACTTGCTTTGTGTTCACACCTAACTAACTTCTATAAATAGGAGGTGTTAGTAAGGCCTTAGGATCAGTTTGCTCATCTAATCACCATTTGCTCACAATCAAAAGTTAAACACACTATTTCTTTCCCTCCATTTCCACACGCCATTTTTGGCTAAAAATCTCCAACATTTGTTCATCAATTTCTTCAACTCAAAACTTAAAGATTCATATCCCATTGATCTTTAAGTGATTAAACACCCACTTATCTTCATCGTTTTGGTTCAAGATCATTAGTTTAGGTTGGGTTCCGGGTTGCTATGTGGTTGAGTTTGGTGTTCGTGTGGTTCGAGTGGTCTTGTGTGGTGGTTCGTGGCTGGCCGTGTAGTGGTGGTTCGTGGTGATCGAAGGCCGGGTGCCGTGCTTGTGTTAGGTGGCCGTGTTGCGTGTGGTGGTGCCGTGAGGATTCTGGGCAGCAAGTTTTCTTTGTCTTTAGCAACAAAGTTTCATTAAGGTAACATGCTTTTCCATCCTAGATTGAATACCATGATCATAGGATAAATTTGGTGATAAAATTAGACTAGAAAGTTTGATGGATTTGAGTAAAATAACCCATTTATGCGTGTATTATGCGTGTAGTATGGACGAATTTTGGTGATCAAGGTTCAATTAATTCATTCTTAAGATTGATGATTATTATGTTATGAAATATTATGTTTAATTCTGATCCTGAAAAGTATCCAGCATTTGCATGTTTCATGATGAATCAAGAAAGTGTTTATGTATGGATGATCATACTTTTATGTGTGTAATTGGCATTGTTGATGATGGTGTTCTTAATAACCTTGATGGGTATTATTTGAATCTTGAATTATTGAATAATGATTTAAGTTAAAGAATGTACTTATGGTGTATCATATAATGATGGTTAATGATTCTTGAAGTTTCTTGATAATCTTATGATGAATCTTGATTTTTCTTTATTACGATTAAAGTAGTCATAACTAAAGAAAGTTAAATAAAGTTAAAAGAAAGACTAAAGTATGATTAAAGAAGTTTAAAGAAAGTAAAGTACATAGTTAATCTCAAGTTAAGACGTAAGATGTAGGCTTGAGAGTAACCAAGATGTAATGAACGATAGGATTAGCTTGAATTTGCATATAAGACGTCTAACCTTAGAGTAAGATTCTAAGAAACGACCACTATCCTAACCGCGGTATTGGGATAGTTATGCTTATTATGTCATCTTTACGATATGGGTCCGTAAGATGGGTTCATGGGTATGGGAGTAAGATTCTCATTCCTGGCATAATAAGAAGTTCGATCACGTAATGTGTGTTCGTACGAGCATAGTCCGGTCTAATATGTAAATGATAGCGACAAAGATATAGTAAAGTTTAAGTAAAGAAAGTTTAGGTGACTTCATTATTTTATTTCTTATCACTGTCGACGTTACAGTGATGCGATGACAGAAGTCAGGTAAGCTTTGCTTGTTTATGTGTATAATTATATGATTTGTTTATCTGATCTATTTTATGTTCATATGTATCTACTTTAGGGTGGAACCGTTATGTTACTCGCCACTAATGGTGGATTTATTTTATTTCAGGTAAATCTGATGGTGATGTTGATGTTGATGCTTAGCTTGGGAAAGGGCGAGCGCCGATTCATTTTTCCTTGCTTAGTTTGTTTTCAGTCATTAGATTTTAGACTTTCAGTAGATTGTATACTCTAACTCTAACTACCGTTTTGGAGTTAATTCTTTAGTAATGACTATTTGAGGTTTTAGTTTTGTACAAACTTGTGGTATTTGTACTTTTGGGATTCTTAGTAATATAATTTGAGGTATTGATTTTAGGTTAAGAGTATGTTTGTTTGTTAGTTCGATAATTCGACTCGTCGGTTTCTTCTGCGGCCGATTTATACGAGTCGGGTCATCACAGTTGGTATCAGAGCCGAAAATTTAAACCTTAAGTGAAGTATTAGGAATTAAGTAAAACCCAAGAGTTGTGAGCTGTACCTTTCCCGAGTGATAAACCTAATTAAGAATAAGTAAGTATAAGGGAGAAGAGTGTCGAGTAGAAAGCCGGGATAGGAATCTTTTCTCTTATTTTGTTGTTGTGTGCTTGAATATAGTAGTGGACTTTTGACTAACACTTCTTGTTGCCTTGCTATTTCAGCATGTCCACGCCTCGACGGTCGAATTCGGGACAACAACGGTTACGAGCACTCGAGGAGGCTATTCTTACGTTAGCGCACCATAGTCGTCAACCGCCTAGTTCGCAGTCGACGTTCGATCGTATTGCTCGTCATCGACCACCGACTTACGCTGGGACGGCTGATCCTACGGTTTTGGAGAGCTGGATCCGCGAGATGGGGAAGCTCTTCGACACCACGTTTTGTCCGGAGCACGAGAAGGTCCCGATCACCGCCTACTACTTGAGAGGAGAGGCTGACAATTGGTGGAGCGTGGCCAGAGATGCGCACATGCCTTTGCACACGATGACTTGGGACGAGTTCGTGACTAGGATTCAGGAGAGATTCTACCCCGATGAGTTATAGTGGCAGAAGCAGGAGAAGTTTCTTACTCTCACACAGGGTAAGATGACAGTTCAGGCCTACACCGATAAGTTCACCGAGTTATCGAGGTTCGCTAAATCTGTTGTTTCGTCCGAGGATGAGCGGGTCAAGCGCTACATTAGGATGTTAGATCCGAGGATTCGTTTTCACGTGATCAGCAGTGGAGCGAAGTCATTTCAGCGAGCTTACGAGGTAGCACTCGAGATCCAAGCTTCTGTTATCGAGGAAGAGGAGAACAAGACGAGGACCCCGACCCCGGTGACGACGCCACCTTTCAAGAAGCCCCGATTCAGTACTCGTAGCAGTACCCCTCAGACCGCCAGCTCGTTTAAGGGTTCCGAGATTTCGAAATGTAGAGGTTGCGGCAAGGACTTCCATCCAGGGAAGCGATGCGACGGGACGCCTATCTCTTGTTTCATCTGCAGGAAGGAGGGCCATAAGGCATCAGTTTGCCCCGAGAAGAAGTCGAGCACCGAAGTGAAGCAACTACCGGCACCGAATAAGACTCCTGTGAAGAACCGAGTCTACTGTATGACTGAGGCAGAGGCGGAGGTCCAGCCAGACGTAGTCTCAGATAAGTTTCTAGTTTCTGGTGTCTTACCTTACGTTTTGTTCGATTCTGGTGCAACAGTTTCTTTCGTAGCTGGTAACTTTGTCTTGAGGTCTAACCTTCTTGGTAGTACTCCTGTTAGTTCTGTTATAACTCTCCCTTCCGGAGAGGATTTTGTTTGTCTGCGCGAGTTCAGAGGAGTACCCATCGTCATTGCTGGTGAGCAAACGATGGCCGACCTTAAGGAGTTCCCGCTGATGGAGTTTGACGTCATTCTTGGCATGGACTGGCTGTCGAAGTATCGAGCAACCATACGATGCCGAGACCAGTCAGTGGCATTCCGAGGACCGAAGGGCAACCGAGTTACCTACTCTGGTATTGTTTTAAAGAAAGGAGTATGGGTAATTTCGACTTTAAAGATGAAGAAGCTTCGCCTGAAGGGCGAAACAGTTTTCTTGTGTCATGTGAGGGATGTGTCTGAGGATAGCCTGTTGGACGATATACCTGTAGCGAGGGATTTCAAAGACATATTTCTTGATGAGCTACCAGGGGTTCCACCCGAGCGCAATTTCGAGTTTAACATCGATTTAGCACCTGGGATAGCTCCGATCTCAAAGGCACCCTACCGAATGGCACCTTCGGAATTGCAAGAGTTGAAGACGCAATTTCAGGATTTGATCGATAAGCGCTTCATTAGGCCAAGTGTTTCTCCATGGGGAGCACCAGTGCTCTTCGTGAAGAAGAAAGATGGTAGCATACGCTTATGTATATATTACCGAGAGTTGAATCGGGTAACAATCAAGAACAAGTACCCGTTGCCTAGGATTGAGGACCTATTCGATCAGCTGAGAGGAGCGGGAGTTTTCACGAAGATAGATCTTCGATCTGGGTATCATCAGATTCTAGTTAAGAAAGAATACATTCCGAAGACAACTTTCCGAACGAGATACGACCACTACGAGTTTGAGGTGACGCCGTTTGGACTCATTGATGCCCCAACGGTGTTCATGGATCAAATCAACCGGACATTTCATCACTTACTCGACGAGTGTGTCGTAGTTTTCATCAACGATATCCTAGTGTATTCGAGAGACGAGTCTGAGCATGCGAAGCATCTCCGGATAGTACAAGAGATATTGAGGAAGCATAGGTGGTTCGCGAAGCTCTCTAAGTGTGAGTTTTGGCTACGCGAAGTAGCATTTCTAGGTCATGTTATTAGTAAGGAAGGCGTTAAGGTAGACCCAGCAAAAGTTAAGGCAGTAGTGGAGTGGAGTAGTGATCAGGCCCTTTTTGGACCGACTTTCCCGGCTCTTTTAGTTTGTTTTCAATGCTTTTTAGGCTTAGTTATAGGCTTTTTCTATGCTTAGTTTATGTTTATGTTGTGTTTTTGTCGAATAATGTGTTTTCTTGTTGTTTTTGATAATAATTGAGCATTTTTGTGTTGCTTATGCCATGTGTTCTTTCATGCAGGTGTTTTGCATGTTACCGAATGATTCTCGATAGCCGACAAGGATCGTGAGAGGTCCCGGGAAGCTTCGAGAAGCATGACACAAAGCTAAGACCTCAAAACAATGCTTAAGTACCCTCGAAGGACATGAACATTCTATGATGGCCTAAGAAGCCAAGGAAAGAAACAAGAGCATCCAAGGACCCATGATCCAAGCAAAAGCAAGGAAACGACTCTAAAACTGGGTGACTCATGGAAGGAAAAATCAAGTATGGAAGCATTGGGTGTAAAAGAAGACGAGAAAGATGGGTCGAAGCCGGTTTTGACCACCCTCCACTATTTTGGGCATAAGTTCTTTTCTGGAAATCTTTTGGATACGGGGCCTATTGTGTTGGAAACTAGAGTTCAAGAGCTTTCCAACGGTATATTACACACTCCAATCAGAGATCTAAATCAAAAGTTATGAGCCTTACAAGATCAGCTCTTTGCGCAGTCTTATCAGAGCGGACGCTCTAAATATGAGAGCGGCCGCTCTAACATGTCAGAGCGGACGCTCCCTAATTTAGAGCGGACGCTCGGCCCATGATCAGAAGGCATTAGCTGCTGGGAGGTGCCAGAGCGTCCGCTCCAACCCATGGAGCGTCCGCTCGCCCATTCATGGAGCGTCCGCTCGCCCATGCATGGAGCGTCCGCTCCAACCCATGGAGCGTCCGCTCGCCATGCATGGAGCGTCCGCTCTCTATGCATGGAGCGTCCGCTCCCCTTCCTCAGAGCGTCCGCTCCCACCCACAACGGCTCATTTATTCTGAATATTCCCCTTCTCTCTCATGAATATATAAATACCCCAACTCTTCTAGGTTTAGAAAGGATGAAAAATACAATACACTTAGCATATTTTTCAGTAATTTAGAAAGAGAAACACAAGACTTTTAATACTTTTAGCTTGTAATCTTCAACAATCTCTTCTCCATTTGCAATCAATCTATTTATTCAATCTTCTAGTTTGGTAATATTTCTCATCTTCCTTTCCTTGTTATTTGTTCATCATTTGTATGATATTATTTGTTGAGTTATTACTTGTCATTAGCTATAATCTCTTGTTCATTGTTTTTGTGATTTTGAGTTTAAATCATTGAAGTAGTATTTGCAAGTCTAGTTGTTATTTTCCATGTTTATTAGTTTTTCTAGTTCTTCCATCATGTTTGGTCTACTTATGGCTTTTGTTAGTATGAACATCCCTCTCCTAGGCTAGATTTCTAGCTAGGGGAGGGGGAAAATGATGGTATTTTGATTATTGAACATGGAGTAATTGTTAGTTTGGTATGAAATAATTTGTTGATGCTTGTTTTCTAACATGGATTGAAATGCTAGATTAGGAGTTTGGCCAACTTCTAGGATAGAATCTTGGACTAACCAAGTGTGGTTGAGAAATCTAAGCATGAGGTTAGAGACAACATGTTAGGAATGGTCTAGAGTAATTCGAACCGGGTTGTGAGCGAGGTAGAGAATGAGAGATCTAGTCTACCGAGCGATTCGATCCATGGTGTTTAGTTTGGTCTAGATTGAGATATTGTGTGAGTGGGTCGGCTGAGAAATCTAAGCCCTCTTACATAAATTAATCTCTTTGCTTGAAACAAATGATTTTATGCTTGCTACGTGGTTGCTCTGTGCTTGATTTTTGGAATATCACGTTTTCCCCCTTTCCCTAGTGCCCTTAATCGTTGATTTTACTGCATTTTAATTTAATTTATTTAATTAGATTTAATTAGTTAAAGTAGTTTAATCACCTTTCCTCTTTATTAAAAACCCCCTTTTCACTCAATAACTTGACTAAGTAATCTGCTAGTTTCTTGTGGTTCGACCCCTTACTTTCCTATACTACTTGTTAGGTTAGCCTAGGGTAATTATTTTTGACCGGATTAGGAACTAACGACCCCTAAGCCCCGATCAAATTTTGGCGCCGTTGCCGGGGAACTACGGTGTTATTTAGTTCGTTATTGTTTGATTTTATTTTTATTCATTTTTGCACTTTATTTTCTTTGCTTATTTTCTCTATCATTAAATTAGTGTTGTTATTTGTGGTTGGTGTTGTCAATTGCTAACGCCTGCTTAGTTGTGTTTGATGCAAGTGTTGAATGCAAAGGCGGTCCCAAGGGCCTCCCGAATACTCTCTTAACCTTGATATCAACCGTACTTTGCGTGGGGTCCAAAACTTGTACCGAGAGTTAGGCGAGTTTGGGCAAGACCCTCCTGACACGTCGAGCACATCAACTGAAGGCATGGGTGATGAAAATCCCTGTCCGTTGTTCCGAGACTTTGGGGCTTCGGACAAGTATGAGCTCACAAGCGGGCTTCTCCTTCCCACAACTAACACTAATTTCACCATACATCCCCACTACACCAACATGGTCTTACAAAATCAATTTACGGGGATGTACGGCTTGATTGAGATTGTTTTTGAGTTATATTTGTCTTTTGAGTTATTGCTTTTATTTTACTTTCATTTTTATTTTGATTTTTGTTTTGGTTTGTTTTGTTTATTTTAATTTTATTTTTAATTTTGTTTTTAATTTTATTTTCTTTTGTCATTGCTAACTCTTTGCTTAATTTTGGTTTTATTAGTTTGTAAATCTTGTTGCACATTTTCAAGAATGGCTAGTTTCTCAATTCTTCAATTTGAGAATGAGCCATTTTGGAGGTATTTCAATAGGGTGTGTGATGTACTTCAAAACAACCGTAGTCGTGGGCTACGGGAGATATGTGAAGTTATTTATACCGGATTGAACAACTTCACTCGATATGTGGTTGAGGATATGCATGATGGAGGATTCCGAGGTCTTTCTTTGAAGGATGCTTGGACTACTACAATTGGTTAGCTCAAGACACATATGAGTGGGACATGGGTACAAACCCAAGGCAAGTTCAACCAAACTATGGTATACCTCCTCACTCTTCTCCTAGTTATAATACAATGCATTCTATCTACAATGGTTCACATGTTTCAAATGATTGCATGAATTACAATGATGACCCTTGTGCTTATAATGCTAATTCTCACTCGTCCACTCTTCTCTTAGAGACCATGAATAGTTTCTTAGGGAATCTAGATTCTAGTCATGTAGCTTGCTCTACCCCTCCCCCTCATGCTAGTCCTTCACCCAATCCTAATGAGGTGATGCATTCTCAAGGCTATGATGTGAATCTTGTTCTAGATGCCTTGAATCATTTGAGAAAGCAAGTGAACAATAGCTTTGAATGTATTGAATCTAATCTAGATGCTTGTTATGCTCCTCTCCCTCTTGATACCCCTAAGACAGCCTTAGATGATTCCACCCCTCAACTCATTGATGAACGCAATGAGGTGTTTGATGAAATCACCGAGGAACTTATGGGACATGAGTATAGAGGAAAGGAGTGTCTAGAATTAGCGGATGCTTTCAATGGGCTTGGGAAGGAGCGTGACTTGGGGAATCCTAGGACCCCCCTAGGAAGTGAGGACGAGGTTTGTGAGGCTTTGAGGGTCGAAAAGGAGAAATGTATTGAAAGTGATTTTTGGGATTTTATAACTCCGATTGGTTTAGATGATGGGTGCATCCCTTGTGAAGAAAGTGCTTTAGGTAAGAATGATGTTTCCTATGATGATGGAATTGGGAGTGGTGATGAAGATGAGCCATCCTTAGGTTTGGTGAGTCCGATTTATGATGAGGAAGATGTTGCTTTTGAGGATGTTTGTGATTCCTTAGTTCCCCTTTTTGCATCTCCCTCTCCCATTGACTTTATCATTCACTCTCTTCCTACCCCTCCTCAATCAATTGATGATATAGATTGCATTGAAAGTGAAGATGATGACTCTTGTGATAGTGATGATGATGAGTTATGCATAGAGTTTAAAAACCCCCTCTTTGAGGATACTTATGAAACTCGTGACTATCACAACCCTTTATTTGAGGATGGCGATGATGTAGGTGATTAGTTGAGAGAGAAATCTTTCGATGAAGAGGTTTTGAGTGATAGTGCTCTTGTTAGTAAGCTTTGTGATGTGAGTGAGAGTTTTTGTGAGGAAATTGTTCCCATTCGTCCCTCTCATGTCATTTTTTTCAAGAGACTTGATATTATTCCTTCTTTCCCCATCTCTCTTCCTCACTATGTCATGTGTCCACCACTTGAGGAGTCTTCTACTTTTAGTGTCTCCCATGATTCTCATGCTATTACCATTGATGCAAAGTTGTATAGTTGTGATGACTTTTCTTCTTTTTATTTTAATTCTTCTTTTTGTTTCGATTCTTCTTCTTATTTTATCTTTTTTCCTTTTAATTTTTTTCATTTTTCATCTTCATCATCATTTAGGCATAGAGTTTTGCTTTGCCTTGTGCCTACTCTATCTTATACTCTTGCCTATTTGATATTCATTGGGTCATTTGCGAGTGCATTTGACAAACTTCTTCGAGCTTTGCGATGCTATTTACTAGATAGATAGCATCCTTCTTCCTTGCACATAGTTTTCCTTAATTTTCCCCTCTTTTCTTTGCTTTCATTTTGTAATTAATTTTTCTTTGGAGTTTGGCTTTTGCTTTCTCTTCTTTTGCAGGTTTGATGATAAGGCAACTCAAATGGATCATTTGTGGTACTTAAAAGTGAAAACAAGGTTTTTGTTGCTTATTTTCAAGACTTATTTTGGTGAGATTGCTCCAATCCCTACTCTTCCATTATTTTCCTTGTTTGCTTAGTTTTAGGAGAAGATGATTGTTCAAGGATGTTTGGCTTTTAAGCTCTTGAGGACATTTGGATATCGATGGCGTTGGGCCACGATTTATTTATTTGTTTGATGCTTGATTGCCTGTTTGAGTGTCATTCATACTTGGATTTTGTTTCCCTCACTTTTGGATAGTTTTCTTATTTTGTTTTTCCTTTCTTCCGCTTCTTTTTCTTTTCTTTTCTTTTCTTTTCAAGGCAAAGTGTATTTTTGGATTTGTTTTTAGTTTGGACTTGATCACTTTAGAGTCTTGGACATTGAATGCATTCCTTCCTAATTATTAGCGGTCCACATGGTTTGAGATGTTGGGGTTGATTTTCAAATATCATGTGCTAGGTGTTAGAGCTTTAGAGTTCATGAAACTTAAACTCTTGGGTTGTGGAATGATTGTTGATGCTTTGCTACCTAGTTGAATCCCTGGAGGTAGTATTTGCAATCCACTACCCTTAACATGTGAGGAAGTGTCAAATCTTTCAAGCCTTCAACATTATTTTGTTTGAGTGGCGATAGGATCCTTGTCATAACTTAGCTTGATCAAGAACTTGATTCATGACTCGCCGAGACCGCGACCGAGCTATTCTAGGGGAGGACGGAGGCATTCATTTTCCTAGTTATCTTCCATTTTTTTTCTTTTTCATTTCCCTCTTTTTTTGTTTTATTTGTCTTGCTTCTTTCATTTTTCTAGATTTTTTCTTGCATTTATCATTTGGAACCTTTTGAGCTTGGCCTTTCCTTTCTTCTAGCCACATTACTAGCCTTGTATGCCCCTTGTTTTGTCTTATACCCTTTTAGGTATAGTGAAGCAATTGGAGCATTGTGGTTTGTAATTGCTTTGTATCGGAAATTTGTGGAGAAGTTAGGAGTTTTCCTAAGCGCAAACATGTTGATTTGCATAGTTGCAAGCAAAAGCCGACCTAAGTTGAAAAAGGCAAGGTCGTTTTAAATAATTGAAAAAAAAATAATTGAAAAAAAAATAATTAAAAAAAAAAATAAAATTAATTAAAATATTGAAAAAAAAAAGAAAAGAAAAAAAAAAAAGCAAGCACTTATTCCTTTCTCTATCACAATGAGGACATTGTGTCCTTTAAGCTTGGGGGAGGAGGAATATTGAAAAATTGTGTAAAATTTTTCAAATTTTGTTTATTTCTTTGAATAAGCTTGGGGGATTTTTTTTGTGTATGTGTGTGGCGTATTAGGAGTTTGTTTGCTATTTGTTGCTCATTGGCGCTTATTTGCTTCACTATTTAAGTTTTGAGCACCACAAGCCAAATTTATTTCTACCTTACCCTAGCCCTTAAGCCCTCTTGATCCTAGAGAGTTGAGTCATAGTCGGTGGAGGAAGTCATGGTTCAAGCATATTGAGCGGTTTTGTTATGATGAGATGTCGGGTAGCCTAAATTGTTTCTCCTTTTTGTTTTTCCGGCTCCTTCGAGGAGTCATGAGGAGCTACCTCAAAGGGTGGAGACGACACTAGCTTAGCTTGTGATTGTTTGGTGGTAGAGCGAAAAGAGGATTGTTCCTCTCTAGTTCTTCTATGTAGCATGTTTTATTTGACTATCCACCTTAGACATCTTTGAGAATGTTTTCCGCTAGTGCTTAGAAAGGTTTGCATTCATTGATCGTTGATCCATTTACAAGTCCAACTAGGGATTTTTGTTTTATTTTTCTTCCTTTTGTTTTTCTTTTCTTTGTTTTTGTTAACCTATGCCTTGATCTATTTTTGGAAGAGTTATGGGTTAAACTCTTTGGAAACCCTTATGAGAGCATCACTCGTCCTCTTTGGCGACTTTGAGGTTTAAATGGCTTGTCATTTACGCTAAAAATGACCGTGATTCCTACGAAAGTGAGTTAGTATTTTGCTTTTTAGTTTTTCTTGTTTTTGTTTGCTTGAGGACAACCAAAAGGCAAGCTTGGGGGAATTTGATCAGGCCCTTTTTGGACCGACTTTCCCGGCTCTTTTAGTTCGTTTTCAATGCTTTTTAGGCTTAGTTATAGGCTTTTTTTAGCTTAGTTTATGTTTATGTTGTGTTTTTGTCGAATAATGTGTTTTCTTGTTGTTTTTGATAATAATTGAGCATTTTTGTGTTGATTATGCCATCTGTTCTTTCATGCAGGTGTTTTGCATGTTACCGAATGATTCTCGATAGCCGACAAGGATCGTGAGAGGTCCCAGGAAGCTTCGAGAAGCATGACACAAAGCTAAGACCTCAAAACAATGCTTAAGTACCCTCGACGGACATGAACATTCTATGATGGCCTAAGAAGCCAAGGAAAGAAACAAGAGCATCCAAGGACCCATGATCCAAGCAAAAGCAAGGAAACGACTCTAAAACCGGGTGACTCATGGAAGGAAAAATCAAGTATGGAAGCATTGGGTGTAAAAGAAGAGGAGAAAGATGGGTCGAAGCCGGTTTTGACCACCCCCCACTATTTTGAGCATAAATTCTTTTCTGGAAATCTTTTGGATGCGGGGCCTATTGTGTTGGAAACTAGAGTTCAAGAGCTTTCCAACGGTATATTACACACTCCAATCAGAGATCTAAATCAAAAGTTATGAGCCTTACAAGATCAGCTCTTTGCGCAGTCTTCTCAGAGCGGACGCTCTAAATATGAGAGCGGCCGCTCTAACATGTCAGAGCGGACGCTCCCTAATTTAGAGCGGACGCTCGGCCCATGATCAGAAGGCATTAGCTGCTGGGAGGTGCCAGAGCGTCCGCTCCAACCCATGGAGCGTCCGCTCGCCATGCATGGAGCGTCCGCTCCAACCCATGGAGCGTCCGCTCTCCATGCATGGAGCGTCCGCTCCCCTTCCTCAGAGCGTTCGCTCCCACCTGCAATGGCTCATTTATTCTGAATATTCCCCTTCTCTCTCATGAATATATAAATACCCCAACTCTTCTAGGTTTAGAAAGGACGAAAAATACAATACACTTAGCATATTTTTCAGTAATTTTAGAGAGAGAAACACAAGACTTTTAATACTTTTAGCTTGTAATCTTCAACAATCTCTTCTCCATTTGCAATCAATCTATTTATTCAATCTTCTAGTTTGGTAATATTTCTCATCTTCCTTTCCTTGTTATTTGTTCATCATTTGTATGATATTATTTGTTGAGTTATTACTTGTCATTAGCTATAATCTCTTGTTCATTGTTTTTGTGATTTTGAGTTTAAATCTTTGAAGTAGTATTTGCAAGTCTAGTTGTTATTTTCCATGTTTATTAGTTTTTCTAGTTCTTCCATTATGTTTAGTCTACTTATGGCTTTTGTTAGTATGAACATCCCTCTCCTAGGCTAGATTTCTAGCTAGGGGAGGGGGAAAATGATGGTATTTTGATTATTGAACATGGAGTAATTGTTAGTTTGGTATGAAATAATTTGTTGATGCTTGTTTTCTAACATAGATTGAAATGCTAGATTAGGAGTTTGGCCAACTTCTTGGATAGAATCTTGGACTAACCAAGTGTGGTTGAGAAATCTAAGCATGAGGTTAGAGACAACATGTTAGGAATAGTCTAGAGTAATTCGAACCGGGTTGTGAGCGAGGTAGAGAATGAGAGATCTAGTCTACCGAGCGATTCGATCCATGGTGTTTGGTTTGGTCTAGATTGAGATATTGTGTGAGTGGGTCGGCTGAGAAATCTAAGCCCTCTTACATAAATTAATCTCTTTGCTTGAAACAAATGATTTTATGCTTGCTACGTGGTTGCTCTGTGCTTGATTTTTGGAATATCACGTTTTCCCCCTTTCCCTAGTGCCCTTTAATCGTTGATTTTACTGCATTTTAATTTAATTTATTTAATTAGATTTAATTAGTTAAAGTAGTTTAATCACCTTTCCTCTTTATTAAAAACCCCCTTTTCACTCAATAACTTGACTAAGTAATCTGCTAGTTTCTTGTGGTTCGACCCCTTACTTTCCTATACTACTTGTTAGGTTAGCCTAGGGTAATTATTTTTTATCGGATTAGGAACTAACGACCCCTAAGCCCCGATCAAGTAGCCCGAGAAATGTGTGGAGGTTCGTAGTTTCCTGGGTTTGGCCGGATACTATCGACGATTCATCCAGGACTTCTCCAAGATTTCTAGGCCGATGACTAGTATCCTACAGAAGGAGATCCGATTCGTTTGGATGGAGGCTTGTGAGCAAGCGTTTCAACAACTGAAATAGAAGTTAGTTTCTGCTCCTATTCTTACCCTTCCGAACGATGAGGAGGATTTTGAGGTCTACAGTGATGCATATAAGAGTGGCTTAGGATGTGTACTGTTGCAGAGTGGAAAGGTCATCGCTTATGCATCGAGACAGCTGAAGGTGCACGAGCGTAACTACCCCCATGCACGATTTGGAGCTAGAAGTTGTGGTCTTCGCGCTTAAGATCTGGAGGCACTATCTCTAGAGTGGATTGTGCAAGGTATTCACGGATCATAAGAGTCTCAAGTACATCTTCACATAGAAGGACCTCAACATGAGGCAGCGACGATGGCTTGAGATGATTAAGGACTATGACCTAACGCTTAATTACTGTGAAGGCAAAGCGAACTTAGTTCCTGACGCACTGAGTCGCAAGAATCGATTGAGCTTCAGTAGAAGTCGCGATTCCGTTAGAGTTCGACTGACTTCTATGAGTTTCGAGCCCGAGTTTTTCCAGGAATTGCGCGAAGCGCAGAAGATCGACCCGCATTTGACTAGGATTCGAGAGGCTTTGCTTCAAGGAAAAGCAGTTGGCTTTGAGATTTCGTCCGACAGTAGTCTACGTTTTCAGGGGAGATGGTGCGTACCGGACAATTCTGATCTTCGGAACCGGATCATGTCTGAGGCACATAACTCGCCCTACTCTGTTCATCCTGGTGGTAATAAGTTGTACAAGGACCTTAAGGGCCAATTCTGGTGGCCTAAGATGAACCAGGATGTGGCAGAGATCGTAGCTCGATGTTTGGTCTGTTAGAAGGTTAAGATCGAACATCAGCGACCAAGAGGTCTTTTGCAGCCACTACCGATTCCGACCTGGAAATTTGAGTCGATATCTATGGATTTTGTGGTTAGGCTGCCTACTTGTAATGGGATGAATTACATTTGGGTAATTGTGGACAGGTTGACTATAGTCGCTAGATTCATACCGATGAAGGTGACTTGGTTGATGGAGCGCCTAGCAGAGGCTTACACGCAAGACATCATTCGACTTCACGGAGTTCCGAGGGAGATAGTTTTTGATCGGGATCCGAGATTCTTGTCTCATTTCTGGAAATCAGTTCAGGTGGCTTTCGGGACAAGGTTGAAGCTTAGCACCGCATTTCACGCGGCAACGGATGGCCAGAGTGAGAGGACCATCTAGACTCTGGAGGATATGTTACGAGCATGTACTGTAGAATATCATCAGTCATGGGTTAGGATGCTTTGCTTGGTCGAGTTTTCGTATAATAACAGTTATCACTCCAGCATTGGTATGGCTCCGTACGAGGCTCTCTATGGTAGGAAATGTCGGAGTCCGATTTGTTGGAATGATATCAGTGATTCAGTGGCTTTAGGACCCGCACTTGTACGAGACACTGTGGAGAAGGTTAGAGTCATCCGATCGAAGATGCAAGCCGCTCAGAGCCGCCAGAAGTCCTACGCAGATCACTGACGTAGACCACTGACGTTTGACGTAGGTGACAGAGTCTTGCTTAAGGTTTAACCATTCAAAGGAGTTGGTCGTTTTGGCCAGAAGGGGAAGTGTAAGTTCAATGTATACTTAAGAAGGGGGGTTGAATTGAGTATGTGTGTTTTTTCAATCGTTTTCAAGGTTTGTTTAACTTTTTGTGAGAACAACGATAGAACAGTAAATAAAGAGTAGGGACACAAGGATTTAACGAGGTTTGGCTTCTAAACAAGCCTACGTCCTCCACTCTCTCACCAATATTATTAATCAACTCTGAATAATAGCAAGGTTACACACTCAATTAAATACTACAACTCTGTAACACTTAATTCCCCAACTGTTAACTCTAACAGTTCACTCAGTGTTCACAGAACATTCCCCAACCACTTCCCTCTAAGTGTTTCAAAGATTACAATCTTAAATTTCCTTAAATTTTCTCTTAAAGATAGATATGGAGATAATTTAGCTCTATAGATAGACTCTCAGAAAATATGACTTGATTTTCTTTGGAGAGCAAAAGTCTTGCTAGGGTTTTCCAAAAGATTGTATTTATAGGCAAGGAAAAACTATCCCCTAGAAGTGTGCTTGGAGACTTGCCTAAATTGTTCAAACAAGCTCAGCTGACACAAGTGCAAAGGTACCTATTTCAGACCTTTGTCTCCTTCAACTACATGTAGTGGGAAAGTACACTAGAGCCCAAACAAGTACATTGCAAAGCTGATTTTGTGTATCAATTTGGCAGATTTCCAAAACATAAGTGATCAATATTTTTCAAATGAATTTTCAAAAATAATTTTGAACACGAAAATCGGTACGGATCACTTAAGTGCACGTGCGTAATACCGAGGTCTGTTCCCACAGTGGTCTCAGTACTATAAAGTCTACATCTGGCAAAGAGAACTGTTCCAAGCTTGTTCTTTGCCTGTTCTTAGCTTGTTCTCTTTACTGGACATAAACTTTGGTGCTTTTTGTTCTTTAGTTATAAACACAAGATATATTTTCCTAAGTTTATTTTACAAGAAGATCCTAGAAGAACAAAAATTACTAGACTTCAAGCTCTTGACTTCTGATCTTCAAGTATCTCAAGACCTTCAAAATTGCCTTGAAAAGTCCTCTCTTGATTCAACCTGTTCAAATACAAACATGCATAATAATCAAGTATAGAGAACTGGTTTGTCATCCATCAATTCAAACATGGTTCAACAATTTCCCCCTATTTGATGAGGACAAACCATGAAGTTCCCCCCTAAGAACAGTGACCAATTGTTTTAAGATAAAATAATTGTTCAGAGGAATTGGTCTTGCACTGTGCCTACAGTCAGTTTCATAATCTCAGAGAATTAAAAAACACACAGCAGACTAAAGCACAATTAGACTGATTACAAGGGTCAGTCAATCATCACATAACTCAATCCTCTTTGAAACATTCTCAATCTTGACCTTCCTAACCCACACTTGTTGGGTGTTGGCTTTGTTCTTCTTTTCATGTTTCCTTTTGGTTAAACATTTGTTAGTAACATGGCCACTTTTACCACAGTAGGTATAAACATGCATATCCTTGGAAAATATATACTTGTCTTTCTTGAATTCATCCAACCTAGTGTTGTCTCTGCCTAGAACAGTTGTAGAACTAGATCAAGAATACCCTAAACCAAACCTTTGAGAATTTCCTGGTTCGGATGTGAGGATGTTTAGGGTTTTCTGAGCATCTAACATTTTGTTTAATTGGTTCATACAATATGTTAGCTCATTCTCCTTGTTTTCAATCCTCTTAAGCTGAACTTCATTTTATTTTTCAAATGATTTTAGATCAAGTCTAGTTTTCTGAAGTTCATCTTGTAGTCTTGAAACCAGGGAGGAATCTGGTTCATCACTAGTCTTCTTGATGTTTTCTTGCTTTAACAAGATGAGTTCAGCCTCAAGATCACAGATCTTAGCTATGCACTCATCATGTAAAACATCCAAAACCTCATCAAAGGCAGTGGGAGAACCAGTTTCTTTAGAAACCTTAAGATCACCATGTTCCTTGTGTAAATCTTCAAGTTTTTCAATTAGGTGTTCATATGCAGGTATGACATCAGATTTACCAAAGGTACATGTGTCTTTTAACAGTTCAAAGTTTGAATTATGTGTAAGCAGTTTCTTAAGCTCATTAAACCCCATTTCAATTTTTTCAAAAAACTCATCCTCTTTGGGAATTGATTTGGAGTTTAATGTCCCAAGCTCTATTTTCTGCTGATCTGATGTTATCTCAAGTTCATAAATTTTTTCTTTAAGTTCCTCACATATAAGCTCAAGTTCAGCAGATCTAGCTCCACATATTTCATAATCTCGAACTGTTTCTTTAAGTTTCTTTTTGTTGTTCTGGTAAGCCGACCCAACACTAATGCATTGATCAATAGTGAATTCAAGATAGTCAAGTAATTCATCTCTATCTAGATTATGCATGTTTGCCTTTGTATCATTAAAATATACCTGGCTGTCATCTGATGTCCTCCCACCAGCCATGAGACAGAGTGTAATGACCCAGTTTTATTGGTATTTCTATCGCTGATTTATTTGTGTATTTATGTTATTTTATGTATGGTCCAAAATTTATTTGGACTATTTATTTTTATTTTATTTGAATAATTTCGATTATTTTTATTTTTGGTTTTTTTATTATTTATTTTATTATTAATATAATTAATTAGAATTTTATTATTTAATTTTCTAATTAGTTAATTAATTTTTGGGCCAAGTGCAAATTAGGCATGATTAGTCATGCATGAGTGCAATTAGCCCAATTGATCACAAAAGCCCATTTAGGCCTTGTCATCACCGGCCCCCTTGTGTATTATGGCCTATTTTGCCACTTGCTTCATGTTCACACCTTAAATAACTTCTATAAATAGAAGGGTTAGTAAGGCTTAAGAGTTCATTTGCCATCTTAAACACCTTTGATCATCTTTTGCCACAATCAAAAGCCAAACACTCTTCCTTTGCCTTAAGATCCCACACGCCATTTTTGGCTTATGAACACCCAACCGTTGTTCATCATCCAATCACTTCCAAAACTTAAAGATTAAATTGCTATTGATCTTTAAGTAACTTTAAACACAACAATCTCCATATTTTTCAATCAAGACTTCTAGTTCGGGTTTGGTTTTAGGGTTTGTTCGATTGGGTTTGAGTTCGTGGGGTGGTTCGTGTGAATGACCGTGTTGGTTCGTGGTGGCGGTGCAGTGGGCAGCCATGCAAGCCGTGGTGGTGCCGTGCAAAACAGTGGTGGTGCTGTAATGACCCAGATTTTTTCGATATTTTTGTCTTTGATTTATTTGTTATTTTATGTATGGTCCAAAATTTATTTGGACTATTTATTTTTATTTTATGTGAATAATTTCGATTAATTTCGATATTTCTATTTTTTAATTGTTTATAATTTATTTTATTATTATTTAATTAATTAGAATTTTATTATTTAATTTTCTAATTATTTAATTAATATTTTTGGGTCAAGTGCGATTTAAGCATGATTAATCATGCATGAGTGCAATTAGCCCAATTGATCACCAAAAGCCCATTTAAGCCTTGTATTAGCCGGCCCCCCTGGTAATTAGTGGCCTAATTGCCATTTGCCTCATGTTCACACCTTAAACCACTTCTATAAATAGAAGGGCTAGTAAGGCTAATGAACTCATTTTGCCATCATTTGCACCCTTGCTCATCATCTTGCCACAATTAAAAATTAGCCAAACACTCTCCCTTTGCTTAGTTCCACACGCCATTTTGGTGTATGAACACCCAACCATTGTTCATCATCCAATCTCTTCCAAAACTTAAAGATTTAATTGCTATTGATCTTTAAGTAACTCTAAACACATTAATCCCTTTTATTTTCAATCAAGACTTCTAGTTTGGGTTTAGATTTGGGGTTTGTTCGTTTGGGTCGTGTTCGTGATAGGTCCATGTGGTTCGTGTTAAAGGGCTGTGTGGTTCGTGTGGTGGTGCCGTGTGAAGACGGTGGTTTGTGTGGTGGTGTCGTGCTGAAGATGGTGGTTCATGTGGTGGTACCGTTTTGAAGACGGTGGTTCGTGGTGGTGGTTCGAACCAAGCCGTGTCGTGTTCGTGCAACCGTGTGTGGGTGTCGTGTGGGTGCGTGGTTTGGGCCGTGTACTTTGGGTTTTTCGGGCTGCAAGTTTGTGTGATTGTGTGCTTGTTCATCAAAAAGGTAACATACTTTCTTACCTTAATATGTGTACTATGGTTATAGGGTAGATTAAGTGTACATGTTAGATGGATTTTTGGTGTTTGTTTATCATGACATGCGTGGTTTTAAGTATGGATTTGGGTACTGTTTTCATGATGATTTACTTAAGTTTTCATGTATGTTTTTGATGAATTTTTCGTGTGGTTCGAGTTCTTGATTGAGTTCTTGTTTAGTTCTTGATGAGTTCTTGATTGGTTGTTGATGAGTTCTTTATGAATTCTAGGTTGAGTCTTGAAATCTTGAAAGTTGGTTTTAAAGTGCAAGATTATTGATGTTTTCAAAGTATTGTTTAAAGATAAGTAAAGTTTTATAAAGAATTTTACAGGAAGGTTTAGAGAATTTGAAAGGAAGGTTTAAAGAATTTAAAGAAAGGTTTAAAGATTTGTTAAAGATTCGATAAAGATTGATTATGATGTAGGATTGATTATGGTTAAACTCAAGAAAAGGCGAAAGAAGCGATCTTGAGTATAACTTCGATGTTTGTAAGTAAGATTAGCTTAAGTTTACTTTTAGACGCCTAATCCTGGAGTAAGATTCTAAGTTTTGGGTTAAGACGTTGTGCCTATCCTTACTGCGGTATTGGGATAGTGTATACTTGCTATGTTGTCTGTTTGATATGAATTTCCGTAAGATGGGATTCATGGGTTTGGGAGTAAGATTCTCATTCCTGGCATAGTAAGAAAGTTCATTCGCGTAAGAAGCGTTTTTACGCGCATAGTCCGGTCTAAAATGTAAATGGTGGCGACAAGTTGTTTTTATGATTTTTGAGTTGGAATTATTTTAAGTTGGTCAATTTTACGATTAATGGTATTTCGACGTTTTTATCATATGATGGTTGGTAGTTTGATATATTGTTTGGTTTGTTCTATGATTATGTGTATCCATGTTATGGTGGGACTGTTATGTTGCTCGCCACAGACAGTGGATTGTTGTTATTTTTTAGGTAATTTTGATGATGACTATGCTGCATAGCTATTGGTTGGGCGAGTGCCGTTATAGTATTTGTACTAGTTTACGATATGTTATTAGTTGGACGTATAGTTTTGACTTTAGTATGTTTTGACTCTGACAGTATTTGGATTTATTCGTTAGTATTGTTACATTTGGATTTAGTATTGTACAAACTTTTGGGTATCGTACGTTTTGGGTTATAGTAATAATATTTTCGAGGTTTTGTTTTAATTTTTAGTAAGTTTGTTTGTTAGATCGACAATTCGACTCGTCGGTTTCTTCTGTGCCGGTTTAAGCGAGTCGGGTCGTCACAGGTGCCGTGTTCGTGCAAGCCGTGTGTGTGTTCGTGCAGGCCGTGTTGTGCGTGTGCTAGGGCCGTGTATTTCGGGTTTCCGGGCAGCAAGTTTTGTGTGTTAATTTGCTTGATCTTTAATAAGGTAACATACTTTCTTACCTTAATTTGAGTACTATAGTTATAGGATAGATTAAGTAATCATGTTGGATGAATTGTTGATGATTGTATGCTATTTCATGCGTGATTTTTAAGGGTTGATTTGGGTATTGAATTCATGATAATTTGTTAAATTTTCATGCATGTTTGTTGGGATTTTCGTATGGCTTGAATTTGAAGTTGAGTTTTTGTTGAGTTCTTGATGAGTTCTTGATGAGTTCTTGATGGGTTCTTGATGAGTTCTTTGAGTTCTTTATGAGTTTCTTGGTTGAATCTTGAAATCTTGAAGTTAGTCATATGATCTTTAAGGTGCAAAGTTTATTAATGTTTATTGAAGTTTTATTTAAAGTTAAGTATAGTTTTAGCAAAGTTTTTAAAGAAAGTGTAAGGAAGTTAAAGAAAGGTTTAAAGAAAGTTAAAGATTTGATAAAGTTTGATTAAAGAAGTAGTAATTGTTGGTGGTTAGACTCAAGAAAAGGCGTAAGAAGCGATCTTGAGAATAACAAAGTTGTAAAGATGTAAGGATTAGCTTAAGTTTACTTTTAGATGCCTAACCTTAGAGTAAGATTCTAAGACTTGGGTTAAGACGTTGCCCCTATCCCAACCGCGGTAATGGGATAGTGTATACTTGCTATGTTGTCTTTTGATATGAATTTCCATAAGATGGGGTTCATGGGTTTAGGAGTAAGATTCTCATTCCTGCCATAGTAGGAAAGTTCGTTCGCGTAAGATGCGTTCGTACGTGCATAGTCCGGTCTAAAATGTAAATGGTAGCGACAAAGATTAATTAACGATATAAGTTGGAATGATTTAAGTTGGTGAGTTTTACATTATTATTATTATGTTGTTTATGTCGTATGTTGGTATGTTTAGTCTAATGTGTTTGTTTTATTTGTTCTATGATTATGTGTATCCATGTTAGGGTGGGACTGTTATGTTACTCGCCACTGACAGTGGATTGTTATTAATTTTTCAGGTAACTCTGATGATGACGGTGTTGCTTAGCTTTGGGTTGGGTGAGTGCTGTTGTTTTCCTATTTTAGACTATGTTATGTTTTTAGTTTGGACATTTAGTTTATGTGTTCCGTGTATTCTAACTCTGATAGTATTTGGAGTTACTTTCTAGTATTGATTACTTTGGGTTTAGTTTTGCATAAAATTGTGGGTGTTGTACTTTTTGGGTTATAGTAATAATAATTTTGAGGTTTGTTTTAATTTTTAAGTAAGTTTGTTTGTTTGATCGACAATTCGACTCGTCGGTTTCTTTCGCGCCGGTTTAAGCGAGTCGGGTCGTCACACAGAGAACATCTTCTTCTTCCGAACAGACATCAGACTGGTCTGTACATGTGAAAGCAGTAAGGCAGAGATTTGCTTCTTCTTAATCTTCCTCATTCTCTAATTCTAAATCTCCCCAAACTGCAGCAAGCATAGCTCTTTTGAAAACCTTCTTCTCTGCTTGGACTCCAGGATTTCCATTGGGATTTTTCCATGTTGGACACTCCTTGATTCTGGTTCCCACTTCACCACATTTAAAGCAACCAGCATTGGAACTGGTTTTCTTGAACTGTCCAAAACTGTTTCTTCCTTTTGCAATCTTACCCTTGGACTTTGTCCTAAAGTATTTTTCAAATCTTCTGGCCATAAGACTGATATCATCTTCATCTTCCTCAGATTCCTCTACTTTGAGAACCGTCTCCTTGTTTTTCGAACTAGATTCAGCCTTTGAATCTATTAACATCTCATGAGTCATCAAAGAACCAATAAGTTGTTCTAGAGATAGTGTGGTTAGATCCTTTGCTTCTTGTATAGCTGTAACCTTGGGCATCCACTTCCTTGACAGGTTTCCCAGCATTTTCCCCACCAACTCTTCACTTGAGAAGGTCTTCCCTAATGACTTAAGTTCATTTACAATGGTCATGAAACTTGTAAACATATCCTTGATATTTTCTTCCCTAGTTATCTCAAAGACCTCATACTTTGACATGAGCATGTCAATTTTTGACCTTCTCACTTCAGAGTTGCCTTCATATGCAAGCTCTAGTGTATCCCATATCTCTTTTGCAGAAGAACAAGCCTGAATTCGATTTACCTCACATTCTGCAATTCCTTGTTGAACAAGTGACATTGCCTTTGCATTCTTCTCTAGCTTCTTGTAATCCTCACTTGTATATTCTTCTTCTTACTTTGGAACAATGAGCCCTTCCTGATTTTTTTTTGTGAATGGACGTGGGTGCATTTTTAATAATCATCCAACATTCATAATCTATCCCGATGATAAGATTTTAGATGCAATTCTTCCACCAAGAGTAGTTAGTGTCATTGAACTTGGGGAGTCTGGAACTGTTTGATTCTTGAGTAGACATCTTCTTGCTCCTTTACGTAGTTAACCCTTTGAGTAGTTAAGCTCTGATACCAATTGTAAGTTCAATGTATACTCAAGAAGGGGGGTTGAATTGAGTATGTGTGGTTTTTCAATCGTTTTCAAGGTTTGTTTTACTTTTTGTGAGAACAACGATAGAACAGTAAATAAAGAGTAGGGACACAAGGACTTAACGAGGTTCGGCTTCTAAACAAGCCTACGTCCTCCACTCTCTCACCAATATTATTGATCAACTCTGAATAATAACAAGGTTACACACTCAATTAAATGCTACAAATCTGTAATAGAACACTCCACTCTCTCCCCAACTGTTAACAAGGTTACACACTCAATTAAAGCCTACGTCCTCCACTCTAACAATTCACTCAGTGTTCACAGAACACTACCCAACCACTTCCCTCTAAGTGGTTCAAAGATTACAATCTTAAATCTCCGTAAGTTTTCTCTTAAAGATGATATGATAATTTAGCTCTATGGATAGGCTCTCAGAAAATATGACTTGGTTTTCTTTGGAGAGCAAAAGTCTTGCTAGGGTTTTCCAAAAGATTGTATTTATAGGCAAGGAAAAATCGTCCCCTAGAAGTGTGCTTGGAGACATACCTAAATTGTTCAAACAAGCTCAACTGACACAAGTGCAAAGGTACCTATTTCAGACCTTTGTCTCTTTCAACTACATGTAGTGGGAAAGTACACTAGAGTCCAAACAAGTATATTGCAAAGCTGATTTTGTGTATCAATTTGGCAGATTTCCAAAACATAAGTGATCAATATTTTCCAAATGAATTTTCAAAAATAATTTTGAACACGAAAATCGGCACGGATCACTTAAGTGCATGTGCGTAATACTGAGGTCTGTTCCCACAGTGGTCTCAGTACTACAAAGTCTACATCAGGCAAAGAGAACTGTTTCAAGCTTGTTCTTTTCCTGTTCTTAGCTTGTTCTCTTTACTGGACATGAACTTTGGTGCTTTTTGCTCTTTACTTATAAACATAAGATATATTTTCCTAAGTCTATTTTACAAGAAGATCCTAGAAGTACAAAAATTAAAAGACTTCAAGCTCTTGACATCTGATCTTCAAGTATCTCAAGACCATCAAAATTGCGTTGAAGAGTCCTCTCTTGATTCAACCTATTCAAATAGAAACATGCATAATAATCAAGTATAGAGAACTGGTTTGTCATCCATCAAATCAAAATGGTTCAACAGGAAGCTCCGACCGAAGTTCGTGTGACCTTATGAGATACTTGAATGAGTTGGGGAAGTGGCATATCGTTTAGCTTTACCGCCTTGTTTATCTAATGTTCACGATGTGTTTCATGTTTCTCAGCTAAGAAAATATGTATATGATCCTACCCACATCATCCCAGTGGAGTCAGCCACCATTGAGCCGAACTTGACTTTCGAGGAGCGACCAGTCCAAATCTTGGATCGAGAAGAGAGGACTCTCCGGCGCAAGCAAGTCAGATTAGTAAAGGTGTTGTGGAGAAGTCAACATCATGAAGAGGCAACGTGGGAGACTGAGGCGTCTATGAAGCAGAAGTAACCGGAGTTATTCGTAGGTGAGCTCTCTCTCTTGCCTTGAATTTCGGGACAAAATTCTTTTTAAGGAGGGGAGGTTGTAATGCCCCAGATTTATGTTATAACTTCTTCGATTATTTTGCTTGGATTTTTATTTAATTATGTGAATTTTTATTTATTTTATTTTATTAATTAGAATTTTATTTTAATTTTCTAATTGATTAATTATGGGCCAAGTGCGAATTTAATCATGATTAATCATGCTTGAGTGGAATTAGCCCATGTGAGCATGATAGCCCATTTTTGGTTGCCTATAACCGGCCCCTTCTTCCTTTGTTTGGCTCATTTTGCCACTTGCTTTGTGTTCACACCTAACTAACTTATATAAATAGGAGGTGTTAGTAAGGCCTTAGGATCATTTTGCTCATCTAATCACCATTTGCTCACAATCAAAAGTTCAACACACTCTCTCTTTCCCTCCATTTCCACACGCTATTTTTGGCTAAAAATCTCCAACATTTGTTCATCAATTTCTTCAACCCAAAACTTAAAGATTCATATCCCATTGATCTTTAAGTGATTAAACACCCACTTATCTTCATCATTTTGGTTCAAGATCATTATTTTAGGTTGGGTTACGGGTTGCTATGTGGTTGAGTTTGGTGTTCGTGTGGTTCGAGGGGTCGCGTGTGGTGGTTCGTGGCTGGCCGTGCAGTGGTGGTTTGTGGTGATCGAAGGCCCGGTATCGTGCTCGTGTTGGGTGGCTGTGTTGCGTGTAGTGGTGCCGTGAGGACCATTTTCTGGGCAGCAAGTTTTCTTTGTCTTTAGCAACCAAGTTTCATTAGAAGGTAACATGCTTTTGCATCCTAGATTGAATACCATGACCATAGGATAGATTTGGTGACAAAATTAAACTAGAAAGTTTGATGGATTTGAGTAAAATAACCCATTTATGTGTGTAGTATGCGTGTAGTATGGACTAATTTTGGTGATCAAGGTTCAATTAATTCATGCTTAAGATTGATGATTATTATGTTATGATATGTTATGTTTAATTCTGATCATGAAAAGTATCCAGCATTTGCATGTTTCATGATGAATCAAGAAAGTGTTTATATATGGATGATCATAGTTTTATGTGTGTAATTGGTATTGTTGATGATGGTGTTCTTGATAACTGTTTATGCAAAATCCCAACCAGAGTATGGGACTAAGCTGGTACGAACCACAGCTGGATTGCGACAAATGGATATGTATGCAAAATCCTGCCACGTCAGCGAGTTATTATTTCTTCCCATGCTAACTGACTTTTGACCTATTCTTCAGACTCGAATTTGAACTTGTATTAGCTTCCAGATTCTTCTGATGTTGCTCTACACCTCTGCTTCTCGGCTTAGCTTGCTTCTCGACTTTCAACCTGTATTCAGGTTAAGTAAAATTTGACCATAACAATTTGCCCCCAACTCGCTGGTTGGGAATTCCGTATGATGCAACCTGCGAGTTATATTTAAGAACAGGTGATTTAAGCCAAAAATACTTGCAATTTTACTAACTGAGAAATAAACAACTCGGCTTCAAAACCGTTTAAAACAATTAACTAAAACTCGAAATAGCCAAACATGAGTCAAAAGAATTCAAATTAATTCAAAATTAAAACTTCCCCTTCCCTCTTAGTGGGGCACGTGGCAAGCAATGGATGGGGGATGGCTTTTGTACGCATTAACCTCCCAACCATCACTTTTCTCCAACCGTCCTTCTTACTTAATTACTTCTTCTATTCATTTTCTCTTCATTCACACTTAACCTTCACTTTTTCACTTTCTCTCTCCCTTCGAAACTCTCTCTCTCTGCTCAAGTCTTTAAGAGGCGCCATTTTCGTCATCTCAGGTAATCTCCGTCTCCTTTGCTCTTGCTTTTTCAATTCCTGGGTTCAACACTTAGTAATCTTTCTTTCTAGCGAATTAGATTTGGGCGAATTCTGGGGTGCAATTGAGTATTTTTCTTTGTCAAATTTTGAGTGAAATCTGGATAATTCATGGAAAATGGGGAAAGCCAAGGAGCACTACGCTACTAGAGTTAGAGAGGGTGACTTAAAAGAAATTAAAGAAACAGTTAACTTCCCCCCGGACACCATTGTAACCGCACCCTTACTCGACCACAAGCCGGAACTAGTCGACTTAGATACCTGCGTGTTCTACACCTACACCTTCGACCTGGGCCACAAATTCCCTTACACTCCTTTAGTCCGGGCTGTGCTTACCAACTGGGACGTAAACCCTGGGCAACTAGGGTCGCAAGCATGGAGGGTTCTTGCACTTATAGAACATTTAACAACTAATTGGAATGAGGTCTTTACCTATGATGATCTAATGTCGGTGTATGGGGTAAAGAGAGCCCCCGATTTCACCTACTTGTTCAAGAAGCGAGTGGGGTGTGATTGCTTGGTGTGGATAAGGATGTGAATGATAGAAAATGGAAAGAATCTTACATCTGCGTCACTAAGTCGAGTTTGGGAGAAGAAGGAGAGTGGCTTTGAGGTGGTTGGAATTATGGAGGTACAACTAACATGTTTGTTCATGTCTAATTCCGCCTGAATGCGTTGAATTTTATGCTTCCTTACTTGTCTTTGTATGTAGCAGATCTTGAAATCGCCACCCCAGAGCCTGAGGGGCCGAGAGAGCGCGTAGCACGGTTCCTGAAGATATCTCGAAGCAAGAGGACGTTCTCTAGGGCATATCCTCCTCCCTGCTACAATCTGCTCCCCGAATCTCCTGCTATTATGGGTATGTTTGAATTGTGCCTGCTTCTTTTCTAATTATTAATGTCATTTTTTTTCTTACCTTATTACCTGGAATTCTGGTTCTCACCTTTAGGTTGTCATTTTTGCAGCACCACAAGGCATCTCAAGTTCAGAAGAAGAAATTCTGAAAAGAGCTCAACGTATGAGGAGAAAGAGGGGTTGACCCTCTACCTCAAGTACTGGTGGGGACACCCTATACTGCGCGGACACGGGTGCAGAGACCCCCACGAAGAAGGCAAAATCTGAAGATGTGGTGACAGTGGAACCTCCTGTCATCCCTGTTGCCCCTGTTCCCAAGTCCTCGGGTTCTAGCTTCTCACGTATCCCATCTGACTTCCTATCTCAGTATGGTGTTGACCATGAGATTATGCCCGTTGCTTCCCAGCTTCTCTTCCCCTCTACCGAGAAGAGGTTAAACTCTTGTGATCCAGAGGTTCTATCTGCCCGGACTGTGGGCCACCTGCTTCAGGTATTTCGATTTTCATTTTCAATTGTATACTGGGTCTCATTACCCTTTTGGCTTTCTACTGGATCATGTCCAACGTGTGTTATTTGCAGGGCTTGTAGAACGAGCTGGTCCTGACGATTATCAGCAAATCCGAGGAGGTGAAGGCAGCAGAGCTGAGGGCGCAGGAGGAAAGGCTTACCCAGGAAGCTGAGAAGCGGGAGAGGGAGTTCATCCAGCAAGCGGAGGAGAGGGAGCTAGCAGAAGAGCGGAGATTGAAGCAGGAGGCCCTGGAGGAGAACAAGGACTTAGAAGCTGAGGCCACTGTGTTTGTGAGGGCCCAAGTGTCACATCAATTCCTCATTCAGAAGCTGCCTGAGTCCCAATTTCGAGGATACATAGATACGTACCTTCAGATGGGATCTATGTCTGATCTGGGGCCTGCTCCTTCGACTATTGGGGATGCTGAGGTTGGGGAAGGATCGAGTCATAAGGGGAACGATGATGTTAGTGATAATTCGTAGGTTTAGATTTTCGATAGTTCGAACAATTTCACTTCTTTTTATTTGTTTCTTAGTAAACAATCTGGCAGGCTAATGCCTCTTTTACCATTGATCAAGGGGTCAATGTGCTTTGTTATGTACCTGAAAAAGTGTGACCGTTATTTTTAATTATGTGCTAACTTTACCTTGCTGCTACTCTGGATTCCTGCTATTACTGCTTGCTTTTACAGCTTTCCTTTGACATCGTGTATATGCTTCTTGTTGCTTCTTGTGTGCACCTGAATTCAAAGATAGGTTAAGGGCGACCGTTGGTGTTTCCACCAACGCCCCTCCGATGCTTAAGTCAGTAATGGCTTTGGAAAAGAAATTCTGAATACTATGTGAACTCGATATAAACACTTAGGGATTTCAGGTATAACCTGGTAACCTGCATACCTGTAAGCATTCTAACCTGAGTACCTGGGATTTTGGATCTCCTGAATTATTTTCTGTTTGTTTTTAATTTCTGCAATGTAACACTGGTTAGGAACGACCGTTGGTGTTGCCACCAACGGTGCCTTCGATGCTTAAGTCAGTATGTGATTTTTTAAAAAATAAATTTAGGAATTTATTTTACGCGAGTGGTGTACCTGAATAGCTGGGGATAGTTGCCCCCTGCAGTGCGCTTTTAGAAATGATACTTCTTTAAGTGCACTGCATTCCAGCTCCTAGGGATTTGCTGACCTTGTGAATCTACTAGGCGATACGCCCCGTTTCCAACTATCTTTTCTATCTGATACGACCCTTCCCAGGTTGCCCCCAGCTTTCCTGCATTTCTTTCTTGCATGTTTTGAAATACTTTCCTGAGAACCCAATCTCCGGCTCGGAACATTGTTGCTTTCACGTTCTTGTTGAAGCTTCGTGACACGATGCTCTGGTATGCTGCATTCCTGATCATTGCATTTTCCCGTAAGTCTTCTATGGTGTCCAAGTCGCACGTTATTTCTTCTACGTTCTACTCTGGTGTGAGTAACCCATATCTTGTTGTTGGAGTTACCACTTCTGCTGGTAATACAGCTTCGCAGCCGTATTCCAGAGAAAATGGCGTCTGGCCTGTAGCAGCTCTAGGTGTAGTCCTGTTGGCCCATAGGATCCTTGGTAGATCTTCTACCCACCTTCCTTTCTTTGCTTCCAGCCTTTTCTTGATACCGTTAATGATGACTTTGTTACTTGATTCTGCTTTGCTTCCAGTCTTTTCTTGATACCGTTAATGATGACTTTGTTACTTGATTCTGCTTGCCCGTTTGCCTGGGGGTACCTTGGTGTTGACGTATGTAGGTCTATATTCCATTCTTTGCAGAAGTCTCGTCTTGTCACTGATGCATTGGGATCCGTTGTCGCATATGATTTCTGATGGGATTCCGAACCTACATATATTGTTATTCCATAGAAATGATATGACTTCTTTATCCCTTACCTGGGAGTAGGCTGCAACTTCTATCCACTTAGAGAAATAGTCAGTTACTGCGAGCATGTATGTTTTCTGGCCTGGTGCTTCTGTTAACTTCCCTACTATGTCCATTCCCCACCTCATGAAGGGCCATGGTGTGAGGATTGGGATTAGTTGTTAGGTTGGTTGATGTGACAAACCTGCATGTTTTTGGCATTTATCACATTTGGATGCGTACCTGTGGGCGTCCTTTTTTATAGTTGGCCAATAGTACCCGTATGTCAGGATTCTGTTAGCTAATGACCTTCCTGCTATGTGAGACCCGCATTGTCCATAGTGAAATTCTGATGGAACATTCGGTCACTCGACTTCCGATAAACATCTCTGTATGATTCCTTTAGATGATCATTTAAACAAAACGCCTTCTCGTACTTCATAGCTTGCTGCTTTAGTTTTTACTTTTTTGGCTTTCATTTTATTTCGTGGTAATGTTTGGTTTTGTAAGTAATCAAAGATTTCCTGAAACCAGGGTGTACTTTGGGACGTAGAGTTTAAGGGGAGCGTATCTGCTTCGGGCTTGGTTATAGCTGGGCTTGATAAGTGTATTAAAGGTATGTTGTCAAAGTTGTAGGATTTGATTGCTGACCCTAGATTGGTGAGTGCATCTGCTTGTGTGTTTTGGTCCCTGGGTATTTGTGTGATTGTAAATGGTACAAATTTTTCTGCTTTCTGCTTTGCTATTGCCAGGTATGCGATCATCTTTGAATCCTTAGTTGCGAATTCTCCACGGATTTGGCTTACTATCAATAAGCTTTCACTGTAGACGTTCAACCCGGTAGCTCCTAAATCCTTGGCTAATGCCATTCCTGCAATCAAACCTTCATAGTCTGCTTCGTTGTTAGTAGCGGAGAAGTCGCTGGTTATGGATTGTACTATCATCTGTTCCCCTTTTCTTTAAGAATAGAGTTTTGTCCACTGAACCTCTCTCATAATGATTTTCAATAAGAAAGCTAGAGAGTCTCTCATACCAAGCACGAGGGGCTTGTTTGAGGCCATAAAGAGCTTTGTCTAACTTGTAGACATGATCTGGACTAACTCTATCCTCAAAGCCAGGGGGCTGTTCCACATACACATCTTCTTTCAAATAACCATTTAGAAAAGCAGTTTTAACATCCATTTGAAAGAGTTTAAAGTTCATGTGGGAAGCAAATGCAATTAAGATTCTTATTGCCTCAAGCCTGGCTACTGGAGCAAAGGTTTCATCATAGTCTATTCCCTCTTGTTGGTTAAACCCTTCAACCACTAGCCTGGCCTTGTTTCTGACTATAGTACCTGAGTCCTCCATTTTGTTTCTGAAGACCCATTTTGTTCCAATAACTGACATCTCATTGGTTCTTGGTTCAAGATGCAAAACCTGATTTCTTTCAAACTGGTTCAACTCATCTTGCATGGCCAAGATCCAATCAGGATCAGTTAGTGCAATCTTATAGTCAGTTGGTTCTAAGTGAGATAAGAAGGAGAAGTAAGCACAGAAGTTCTTCCAAACAGAATTTCTAGTTTGGACTCCTTTTGATAAATCACTAATGATTTGATCAGAAGGATGAGAGCTTCTTTGTTTAAACATACTCTTTCTTACAGCATTTGAGTCACCTAAGTTAGAACCAATGTCTGTACTAGTTCCCCCTATTTCATTTACATTTTGAGAGGGTGGACCTGTAACGACCCGGAATTTTGGGCCAGAAAATTTCGCGGTTGTTAATAGTATTTATTCGATTTTAGTCCAAAAAGGCCCATTAAATTGGACTGTTTTATTTTTAGCCCAACTCTTTCCTTTTCTAAAATTGGGCCAAAGACCCAATTCCTCTTTTTAATGGGTCATGGCCGGCCTTCCTTCCATTTTGGGCCAAATGTATTTTTGTTTTAATTAGATTTATGTTAATTATTATTATGGATAATTAACTAAATTAATTAATTTGAATTAATCAAATTACTTATTCAAATGTTGTTGATGACCAACAACAAACTCCCCCCCTTGTTGCACATTCACACGGCAGCCCTATTGCTTTGCTTAGGGTTTGTTGTTTTTTTTATTTTTTTTTTATTTTTTTTTTCTTTTCTTTATATAGGACCCCTTTGCTTCATTTGGGTCCTATTTGTTATTTTGCTCCAAACCCTAAAAAAAAATATTCATCTCCTCCTTTCTCCTCCTAAATTCAGCCGAGCATAGTATTGTTACCTTGGAATTTTTGCGATTTAAGGTAACTAGCTTTCTTATTTAATTATTGGGTAGCTAATCACATAGTTAATTAGGAAATAAGATCATGAAAATTGTAGGATTTTAATCTTGTTTTACATAGATATTGCCGAGTGATGTGATGATGAATTTAGATGTGTTTTTTCATGTTTTTCTTGATTTAATTGTATGTTTATGTATGATTTAATTATTAGAATTATTGTAATTTAAATCGTGAAATTTTAAGCATGTAATCGAATTTAGGCATGATAAATTCTGATTTTTGTTGAGAATTTTCGAGTGAGCTAAGAATGTCATTTGGAATTATTTCTTGTAATTTTCTTGAATTTTTGTATGATAATCTTGATAGTATAATCACTTTAAATTGCATGATAAATTCTGATTTGATTATGTTGGCACTCGAAATTGCATGAATAATTCTAGATTTTTTTGATTCTTGTTTTCCTCTTAAATTGTCGAGTGATACAACATTTTAGTAATGAATTTTTGCAATGTTTCTTGATTATTCTAAGCATGATTATGATGTATTTTAATTAATTAAATTTATATCATGTATATTTCTAAAATCTACTTACTCTCGGGATTTTCCCGAGTGAGCTAAAGATTAAAGAAAGTATTAAAAGTATGATTTCTATGTAATCTTGACCCTAATAAATTAGTCACATGAATCTTTAATGTAATCCTTGAAATTGTATAAGTGATCTTGAATTTCCTTTAGGAATGCCGTGTGTAATGGGATTAAAGCATGATAAATTAATTTTAATCATGTTAAATGATGTTAGTATGATTTTTATGAATATTGTCTAATTAACTTAATTATTTGTTGTCAATTGAATTTATATAATTTAATTGCATAATTTTTGGTAAAGTTGGTATAATTGTCGAGTGACTAAAAATAAGGAAAGATAGAAATTTTATTCATATTTTGGGTAATTTAGGTAATTAAATTGATTAATTAAATTAGATTAAGAATTTAATTAATAATTGTTGTAAATATGAAAATGCCGTGTAAAAGGGTTTGAAAAAGTCTTATTTAATTAGTTTTGACTTATTATTAATTTAGGGATAATTTGATAATAAAAGTACGGTCAAAATAATTAATAGGGATAAGTTGTAAAGTGTAGGGATTAAAAGGAGTAATATTACTATTAGTAGTAATAGGGCCGAAATGTTAGTATGTAATAATATAATTATTTTCTGGATAATGTTACAATTTAATATATGTATCCGAAGGGATAGGATTATAAGGTTATATATAATCTGAGGGTAGTATATATTATAAGAATGAAGTTGCATAAGATATTATTAGGGATAAGAAAGGAAACAGAGTAATAGCTATACATGTCATGTTTCGGTCTCTGGCTAGGAAAGACTTGGTATTTAAGGTGGCCAATACACGTGCCGCACCTCTCTTTCCTGGGACTCCGAACATTTCATTTCCTATTACGGTCACCTAGTATTATCCTAATATATGATATGATTAAATTAAATGAAGATCTAAGATACAATATGGACGCCCACCTGATGATACACGAGTCGTTAGTGGGTTAAGTCAGAGCCACTGCTCAATGGGACGAACACACGAGTTCCCCCGAGTAGTTTTGGGTCTTAGGACATGTAGTCGTCTGGTAGTGGTACACGAGCCGCTACTAGGAGTTATGGCCATAGCTTAGGCTTAGTGGTGAAACACGGGATCCGCTACGGGTTGAGTACACGAGCTCCTCCCGGCATGTTCTAGGAAAGTTATGGTGAAACACGAGATCCATAACGAGTTATAGTGACCGGTCCAACAAAGATGTTATGTTATGATCATACGATTGATAAGATGAAATCATAAGAAGAAGTATAAGATGATTTCAAAGATGATAAGATATGATATGATCAGATATGATATGCTATGATAAGAATATGATAAGATATGAAGTGTGATGTTAAGATTATGATAAGATATGATAATGATTTATTAGTGATATAATTTAAGAAGGGTTAAGTATAAGTTGAGGATTGAGGTTACTTAAGATGTATAATATAAAGTATAAGTTAGTATATTGTAAGTCTTCCGCTGTGTATTTCTGTATTTATGAGCATGTATGTGTGTGTGTATAAATATACGGTTGATGAGTGTATTTGGTATATATGCTAACCGTATTTGCAGGGTTGATTATACGTATTTTATACGTGGTTATACGTATTCTAACCGCATTTCTGCAGGGGTATTTATACGTATTTTTATACGTATCTTTATACGTATTTTTATACGTATCTGTATACGTATTTTGTACGTACTTTTATTCGTATTCTTATACATGCGTTTATACGAATTCTGTGTATCTATGAGTAAAGCATGTATTAAATTATTTACAGTCTTTATGATATTTTCTATGCTATTATGTGATTGGTGGTCCCTCGATTAAATGGGACAGCCTAGTTACTCGCCACTGACGGTGCACCCCCCCCCCCTTCAGTTACAGGTGATGTTGCAGCAGATTAGAGCGGGCTTCGCCGGATGGGCTTGAGAGTTTAGGCCTTTATTTTAAAGTTTCTAGCATTTTCCAGAACAATTTAGCATTTATTAGTTTATTATATGATCCCAGCATGTTGGGACAGTATTTCCAGACATTTGATGTAATAACAATTAGTGGTTTACTATGGATTCTAGCAGCTATAATTAATAAAAGTTAATTCTTTCATTTATAATGTTGATTTATTGTTAAATTAGATTAAGTAATGATCCGAATGTCGATTTCCCTTCGTAAATCGACAAGCTTAAAAGTCGGGTCGTTACAGGACCAGTTTCTTCAGTGTTCTCTCCCACTTCATCTTCAGTTGGATGGGCAGGAGAGTCACTGAGATCAACAACCTGTTTAGCATTTCCCTCTGCTGCACCAGACTCATTGTTGTTTTCAGTTGGAGTTGGAGAGTCTGGTTCAGCAGTGTTCTCTGGTTCAGCTCCTGTGAAATTTGTCATCCCAATATCAAAGCCTTCATCATCATCTACCTGCACAGGCTTGTTGAACATGTTAGTTTTATCAAACAATACATGGATACTCTCTTCAACACACAAGGTTCTTTTGTTGAAAACTTTATATGCCTTGCTATGAGGAGAATACCCTAAAACAGCTTCATCACTCCTGGGGTCGAACTTGTCCAAACTGGTCTTACCATTGTTGTGTACAAAACACTTACAACCAAATATCCTTAAATGTTCAATGTTTGGTTTTCAACCCCTTAGAAGTTCATAAGGTGTTTTTCTTAGTATTGGTCTTAGCATAACCCTATTGAGTATGTAGCATGATGTACTCACAGCATTAGCCCAAAATTTCTTGGATAGAACACTCTCTAGAAGCATGGTTCTAGCCATTTCTTCTAGAGTGCGATTCTTTCTTTCAACTACTCCATTTTGTTGTGGAATTCTGGGGGCTGAGAAGTTGTGAGAAACACCATGCTCCATACAATAAGTTATCAAGCGAGCATTATCAAACTCTGATCCATGATCAGATCTGATAGATGCTAACTGATGATTGATCTTGTTCTGGACCTGTTTCACTAGAATTTCAAATTCATCAAAAGTTTCATCTTTGTATTTCAAGAATATGGTCCAAGTGAAACGAGAGTAATCATCAATTAAGACAAATACATAACTAAAGCCATTTCTACTTTGTACACGGATAGGTCCACATAAATCCATTTGTACAAGTTCAAATGGTCTAGAGGAACTAACCACTTCCTTTGGTTTAAAAGATGATCTCACATGCTTGCACTTTGCACACTCTTGACAGAGCTGGTCTGCCACATATTTGATGTTAGGTAAACCTATCACCAAATCTTGTGTTCTCAACTTGTTGAGCAAAGTGAAGCTAACATGTCCTAATCTTTTATGCCAAAGCCATTGGTCATCCTCTACAACACTAAGGCATAGGGCATTATTCTGTGGAATTTGATTTAAGTATGTAATATACACATTGTTATGCCTTGTTCCTTCACAGACCAGTTCCCCTGTCTTAGGGTTCACTATGTGACAAGTGTCTGATTCAAAATTCACTTTATTTCCCTTGTCACATAGTTGAGATATGCTCAAAAGGTTATGTTTCAAACCTTCTACATAGTAAACATTGTCAATTTTTTGGGAGAGTGACTTACCCACCTTACCTACTCCTTTGATAAGTCCATTGCTATTGTCAGCAAATGTCACGTGCCCTCCCTCGAATGCAGTGAGTGAAAGGAATTGTTCTTTATCCCCGGACATGTGTCTTGAGCAACCACTGTCCAAATACCAATATGGCTTTCCTTTCACTCGTACCTGCACAAGCAAACTAAAGGTTAGTTTTAGGAACCCAGACCAGCTTGGGTTCCTTGTTCTTTGAAATATTTTCAACCTTGACCTTCCTAACCCACACTTGTTGGGTGTAGGTTTTATTTTTCTTTTCATGCTTCTTTTTGGTGAAACATTTGTTAGCAACATGACCACTTTTACCACAATAGGTACAAACATGCATATCCTTGGCAAATATGTACTTGCCTTTCTTGAATTCATCCAACCATGTGTTGTCTCTGCCAAGAACAGTTGTAGAACTAGATCTAGAATACCCTAAATCAAACTTTGAGAATTTCCAGGTTGGGATGTGAGGAAGTTTAGGGTTTTCTGAGCATCTAACATTTTGTTCAATTGGTTCATACAATCTGTTAGCTCATTTTCCTTGTTCTCAAGTCTCTTAAGTTGAACTTCATTCTATTTCTCAAAAGATTTTAAGTCAAGTCTAGACTTTTGAAGTTCATCCTGTAGTCTTGAGACCAGGGAGGGATCTGGTTCGTCACTGGTCTTCTTGATGTTTTCTTGTTTTAGCAAGATGAGTTCAGCCTCAAGATCACATATCTTAGCTATGCACTCATCATGTAAAACATCCAAAACCTCATCAAAGACAGTGGGAGAACCAGTCTCTTCAGAACCCTTAAGCTCACTATGTTCCTTGTGTAAATGACAAAAATTGGCATGCTTATGTCAAAGTATGAGGTCCTTGAAATGACTTGGGATGAAAACATAAAGGACATGTTTACAAGGTTCATGACCATTGTAAATGAACTAAAGTCATTGGGAAAGACCTTCTCAAGTGAAGAGTTGGTGAGGAAAATGTTGAGAAGCTTATCAGGGAAGTGGATGCCCAAGGTTACAACCTTACAAGAAGCAAAGGATCTGACCTCACTATCTCTAGAACAACTTATTAGTTCCTTGATGACTCATGAGATGTTGGTAGATTCAAAGGCTGAATCTAGCTCAAAAAACAAGGAAATGGTCCTCAAAGCAGAGGAATCTGAGGAAGATGAAGATGATATAAGTCTTATGGCCAGAAGGTTTGAAAAATACCTTAGGACAAAGTCCAAGGGTAAGTTTGCTAAAGGAAGGAACAGTTCTAGACAGTTCAGGAAAACCAGTTCCAATGCTGGTTACTTTAAATATGGTGAAGTGGGGCACAGAATCAAGGAGTGTCCAACATGGAAAAATCCCAAGGGAAATCCTAGAGTCCAGGCTGAGAAGAAGGTTTTCAAAAGAGCTATGCTGGCTGCAGTTTGGGGAGATTCAGAATCAGAGAATGAGGAAGATGAAGAAGAAGCAAATCTCTGTCTACCTGCTTTCACATGCACAGACCAGTCTAAGGTCTGTTTGGAAGAAGAAGAAGTTCTTTGTCTCATGGTTGGTGGAAGCACTTCAGCTGACAACCAGGTATGTTCTAATGATTTAAAGGCAAATATGCATAACCTAGATAGAGATGAACTACTTGACTATCTTGAATTCACCATTGATCAATGCATTAGTGTTGGGTCAGCTTATCAGAACAACAAAAAGAAACTAAAAGAAACAATTCGAGAATATGAAATATGTGGTGCTAGATCTGCTGAACTTGAGCTTATTTGTAAGAACTTAAAGAAAAAATTTCTGAACTTGAAATAACAGCAGATCAGCAAAGAATGGAGCTTGAGACATTAAACTCCGAACCAGTCCCTAAAGAGGATGAACTTTTTGAAAAAATTGAAAAGGGGTTTAATGAGCTCCAGAAATTCATTACACATAATTCAAACTTTGAACTGCTAAAAGACACATATACCTTGAGTAAATATGATGTCATACTTGCATATGACCACTTAATGAAAAAACTTGAAGATTTACACAAGGAACATGGTGAGCTTAAGGGTTCTGAAGAGACTGGTTCTTCCACTGCCTTTGATGAGGTTTTAGATGTTTCATATGATGAGTGCATAGCTAAGATATGTGATCTTGAGGCTGAACTCATCCTGCTAAAACAAGAAAACATCAAGAAGACCAGTGACGAACCAGATCCCTCCTTGGTCTCAAGACTACAGGATGAACTTCAAAAGACTAGACTTGATTTAAAATCTTTTGAGAAACAAAATGAAGTTCAACTTAAGAGACTTGAGAACAAGGAAAATGAGCTAACAGATTGTATGAACCAATTGACCAAAATGTTAGATGCTCAGAAAACCTTAAACATCCTCACATCCCAACCTCGAAATTCTCAAAGGTTTGGTTTAGGGTATTCTGGATCTAGTTCTACAACTGTTCTAGGCAGAGACAACACATGGTTGGATGAATTCAAGAAAGGCAAATATATATTTGCCAAGGATATGCATGTTTGTACCTATTGTGGTAAGAGTGGTCATGTGACTAACAAATGTTTCACCAAAAAGTAGCATGACAAGAAGAACAAAACCTACACCCAACAAGTGTGTGTTAGGAAGGTCAAGGTTGAAAATGTTTCAAAGAACAAGGAACCCAAGCTGGTCTGGGTTCCTAAAACTAATCTTAATTTGCTTGTGCATGTACGAGTGAAAGGAAAGCCATATTGGTATTTGGACAGTGGTTGCTCAAGACACATATCCGGAGATAAAGAACAATTCCTTTCACTCACTGCATTCGAGGGAGGGCACGTGACATTTGGTGACAATAGCAAAGGACTTATCAAAGGAGTAGGTAAGGTTGGTAAGTCACTCTCCCAAGCAATTGACAATGTTTACTATGTAGAAGGTTTGAAACATAACCTTTTGAGCATATCTCAACTATGTGACAAGGGAAATAATGTAAATTTTGAATCACACACTTGTCACATAGTGAACCCTAAGACAGGGGAACTGGTCTGTGAAGGAACAAAGCATAACAATGTGTATATTACATACTTAAATCAAATTCCACATAACAGTGCCCTCTGCCTTAGTGTTGTAGAGGATGACCAATGGCTTTGGCATAAAAGATTAGGACATGTTAGCTTCACTTTGCTCAACACGTTGAGAACACAAGATTTGGTGATAGGTTTACCTAACATCAAATATGTGGCAGACCAGCTCTGTCAAGAGTGTGCAAAGTGCAAACATGTGAGATTGTCTTTTAAACCAAAGAAAGTGGTTAGTTCCTCTAGACCATTTGAACTTGTACACATGGATTTATGTGGACCTATGCGTGTACAAAGTATAAATGACTTTAGTTATGTATTTGTCTTAGTTGATGATTACTCTCGTTTCACTTGGACCATATTCTTGAAATACAAAGATGAAACTTTTGATGAATTTGAAATTTTAGTGAAACAGGTCCAGAACAAGATCAATCATCAGCTAGCATCTATCAGATCTGATCATGGATCAAAGTTTGATAATGCTAGCTTCATAACCTATTTTATGGAGCATGGTGTTTCTCACAACTTCTCAGCCCCCAGAACTCCACAACAAAATGGAGTTGTTGAAAGAAAGAATCGCACTCTAGAAGAAATGGCTAGAACCATGCTTCTAGAGAGTGGTCTGTCCAAGAAATTTTGGGCTGATGCTGTGAGTATATCATACTACATACTCAATAGGGTTATGCTAAGACCAATACTGAGAAAAACGCCTTATGAACTTCTAAGGGGTCGAAAACCAAACATTGAACAAGTTAGACAAAGCTCTTTATGGCCTCAAACAAGCCCCTCGTCCTTGGTATGAAAGACTCTCTAGTTTTCTAATTGAAAATCATTATGAGAGAGGTTCAGTAGACAAAACTCTATTCTTGGTGGTCCAGGTATATGTTGATGATATTTTATTTGGGGCTACTAATTCTGTTTTGTGTGATGAGTTTGCAGTCCTAATGAAGAGTGAATTTGAGATGAGTATGATGGGAGAACTTGGCTTCTTCCTAGGGCTCCAAATCAAGCAAGTGGATGATGGAATCATGATCCACCAAAAAAAGTATCTCAAGGAGCTGCTCAAGAGATATGGTCTGCAAGATAGCAAGTCCTATGACACACCTATTCCTACCTCTTCTAAACTGAGCCTAGATGAGAAAGGAAAGGATGTTGAGGATAAGCTATACAGAGCTATGATTGGCTCACTTCTCTACTTAACAGCTAGTAGACCAGACATAGTGTTCTCAGTTGGGTTGTGTGCTAGATTTCAAAGCAACCCAAAAGAGTCTCATCTAAAAGCTGTTAAGAGAATTTTTAGGTACCTGAGTGGTACAGTAGACATGTTCTTATGGTATCCAAAGGGAAGTAATTTTGATCTTTTAGGATACACTGATGCTGACTATGCTGGTTTTAGTGTTGACAGGAAGAGCACTTCAGGAATGGCTCACTTCTTAGGTTCTTATCTCATATCATGGGGATCTAAGAAATAAAATTCAGTGGCCTTATCCACAGTTGAGTCAGAGTACATAGCTGTTGCTTTGTGTTGTGCTCAATTGCTTTGGATAAAGACACAACTTAAGGATTTTTGGGTCTGTTCCAGAAGTGTTCCCATATTGTGTGATAACACCAGTGCTATAAACATTTCTAAAAATCCTGTCCAGCACTCTAAAACCAAACATATTGAAATCAGACATCATTTTCTCAGAGACAATGTTGAAAAAGGAAATGTGAATCTTGAATTTTGCAGATCTAAAGAACAATTGGCAGATATTTTCACTAAACCCCTAAGCAGGGAAGTGTTTGTCAAACTCCGCACATTACTTGGTATGGTAAGGATTAGATCCTAGTTCCTTAGGACTTATCTTTCTCTTTTTGGCTATGTTTGACTTTTTGATCCTTAGTGTACATAATCAGGGTTGGTTAACTTGTAAATGTCATACATACAAGTGGTTTCAAAGTTCTTATGTTGATGCTGTTCCAATGTGTGGTATCTCTAAGTTGCCTAACTGAAAGATGCCTCAAGTTTTTAATATATGCAGATCTGTGGCATACCATCGTCAGACCAGACCCCTTCAATGATTATATCAATTTATTGCTAAAACCTCAATTTTGAAATTGAGGATTTAATTGATTTGACATATGACCGTTGTGAACAGTGTAAAGTAACTTCCATCTTATCTGTTCCAATAACTGCCTTTTATCTTCATTTTAATTCATTCTTTCACATTAAATTCTCTCTCTAACCGTCTCTCTCTCTTTAATTGCTCTTCTCTCTCAAACCACAAGCAACATCATCAGAATCTCTTTTGAAGAATTCGAAATCAGTTTCTCTCACTCTCTCTCTCTCTCATCAAACTTACTGATTCACTCAAAATGGGAAGAGAGAAGAACAAAGCTGCAAGGAAGAAAAGCAGAGGACTAAGTCAATCTCCTATTTTCACACCTTCTAAGGTTGAGAAGGAATCGAGTACTGCAGTGGTTGCTGAACACCACCATGTAGATGAGAAGCAAGAAGAGGTCAAGGACCAAGTCAAAACAGAAACAGTTGTTGAATCAGAGGTTGCATGTAAGCCCAAAGAAAAACCTACTCCACCACCAAGCCCTAAATCAACACCACCATCTTCACCAAAATCTCCACCACCTCAACCTTAGAAAACTCCCTCACCATCTAAGCCATCATTCCCTCCATCACCTAAAGAACCCTCTCCACAGCCTACTATCCCTTCCCCTCCACAAAAATCACCATCACCCTCAAAAGCCGAAATTCCTCCTCCACCATCACCACCAAAGTCCAAAACTCCACCACCATCTTCACCACAAAAGGAGACAACCCCATCACCTTCTCCACAACCACAAAAGACACCTTCACCATCACCTCAAACCACATAGAAAACAGTGCTAAGCACTGAGGAGAAAGAAGTTGAGAAGGAAGAAACAGAGAAGCAGGATGATGACACACATGCACTGGACATGGAAGTCGAAATAACTGGGTTAGTACAGGGGGAAAAGGAGACTGGGAAGAGGACAAGGCCCTTGAGGACAAGGGTCTGTAAGGAAGAAGTCAAAAAGGAGCATGTTGAGAAAGTTCCAGAGAAAAAGAAGGATGAAAAGAAGAAAAGAGAGAAGAGTGTTGCAAAGAAGGGCAAAGCCTCTGAGATCCCCAAGCCTGCAACCAAACTCCCAACAGAAAAGAAGAGGAAAGCTGACTCTGCCCCTGAAAAGGCCTCTGTCAAGAAGAAAGGTAAGACCACTTCTGAACCACTGTTTGAATTAAGTGGTAGGGGTGTCTTATTTGGTTTTGCATGTCCTAAGTCTTGCATGAGTCAACCCTTTTTAGAGGAGTTTAAGGAGGCCATAGAGTTCCAAGGTTAGGAGGGGCTGTTTGATAAGAAGTTGGATGTTTTTGAGAACTGTGTTGAGGAGTTTTACTCCAAATTAGGGAAATCAGACAAAGGGAAGGTCTGGAGTGAGGTCGAGGGGGTCAACACCACTCTTGCAAAGAAGAGTCTAGGGGAGGTACTGGGTGTACTAAGAAGTGGGTTTTGTGACTATTCAAAAGACAACTGGCCAACCATTCCTGAGGTCAGTACAGAACACATAGAGACCACTCTCTTCACTAGTTCTCCAAGTGATGGTTCTGGCTATGTTATTGGCCAACTAAGGGAACCAGTGATGAGGCTGTTTCATACAGTAGCCTCTAAGATAGTACTCCCTAGGGCTCAGGGCAGAATGGATGTGAGGAAGATGGATGTTGTGATTATCTACTGTCTCTATGAGAAAATTAAGTTGAGTCTCCCTGGTCTCATGCTAGCTCATATGGTTAGCATTCTGGAAAGGTCAACCCACTCTCTACCCTATGGTGCCTGGCTTACTCTGCTTTTCCAAAGTAGGAAGGTCCATCTGAGTGGTGAGGTCAAGAAAATGTCTGTCCTCACCAACCAGATCCTAGGTTAGAAGGGGATGACCTTTGAGGGTGGAATGCTGAAGATGAGGGATGAAGAGAGGACCACAGGGATCATAAGAACAAGCAGTTCAAGGTCTAAGGAGGCTGCTGGGTCACTGTCCAAATAGGTGCAAACATATGGGGAACTACTACAACAGATGATGGCTAGTGTAAATGCCCTGTGTACTTCTCTAGATGGATCTATAAAGAACATATCAGCACGGTTGGACTCCCATGAAGAAAAGCTTGCCTCCTCTTCCAGCTTCAAGCCCAAGACCACCAAGAGACCAGTTCCCATCATTGCCCAAGTCAAGAAAAAGCAACAGGAGGAGAGTGCAGAAAAGGAGAAGGAGGATTCAACTGAGGATTCTGATGATGATGATGCTAATTCTAGCTCCTCCTAGCTTACCCCCTGCCCTACTAACATTTTTCTCAAACTATCATTTCTCTAGTTTCTCTGAACAATTATTATCTCTAGTTTTTGACCATTTCTGCTAAACAATTTCTCTGCGGAATGGTCCTGGTCTGTATAATTTTTAACTTGTGTGTGCACTTTGAAATTAGGATTGTGAGTTGCAGGTACTCACTTTTGGGACAGCATCTCTAGAATGCTGTGTTTATATTATGCTTACTTACTTGTTGCTTTCTCCTAATTTGTTTGCTATGTTAATTTTGTCATTTGATGATGCCAAAAGGGGGAATAGGACAGGTGAAGTTCCTAGTGTCAAGTGTAGCAACTTGAACAAGGTTCAGACCTTGTTAAGAGATGGCCCAGCTTTATGCCTAAGAGTACCTTGAATTCAGATCAAGTGCTCCTATCCATCCCAACTAGAAGAAACTCTTCCAAGTGAAATTGAAAATTTCTCTTGCTACATTTGATAATTGATAAGTCTTGCAGGTTACACGTTTAATGCTGAAACTCAATACTTAATTGAGTAATGTGATGAGTGACTGACCATTGCAATCTCTCAAATTGTGCTTTAGTCTGCTGTGTATTTTTTATTCTCTGATATTATGAATCTGACTACAGGCACAGTGCAAGACCAGTACCTCCGAACAGTTGTTTTACTTTGAAATAATTGGTTACTGTTCTCAGGGGGAACTTCATGGTTTGTCATCATCAAATAGGGGGAAATTGTTGAACCATGTTTGATTTGAATGATGACAAATCAGTTCTCTATACTTGATGTCTATACATATTTGTGTATGAACAGGTTGAATCAAGTGAGGACTCATCAAGGAAACCATGAAGGCCTTGAGATACTTGAAGATCAGAAGCCAAGAGCTTGGAGTTATTTATTTTTATATTTCTAGGATCTTCTTGTAAAATAGGCTTAGGTAAATATTCTTAGTGTTTTTAAGTAAAGAGCAAAAAGACTTTAAGTTTACATCCAGAAAAGAGAACAGGCCAAGAACAAGGTGAGAACAGGCAACAAACAAGCTTGGAACAGTTCCCTTTATCAGATGTAGACTTAGTAGTACTGAGACCACTGTGGGAACAGACCTCAGTATTACGCACGTGATCCGTACAAATTTTAGTGTTCAAAATTATTTTTGAAAATTTATTTAAAAAATATGGATCACTTGTGTTTTGGAAATCTGCCAAATTGATTCACAAAATCAGCTTTGAAATGTACTTGTTTGGACTCTAATGTACTTTCCACTACATGTAGTGGAAGGAGACAAAGGTCAGAAATAGGTGCCTTTCTACTTGTGTCAGCTGAGCTTGTTTGCACAATTTAGGCAAGTCTCCAAGCACACTTCTAGAGGACGGTTTTTTCCTTGCCTATATAAACAATCTCTTGAAAAAACCCTAGAAGACTTTTGCTCTCCAAAGAAAACCAAGTCATATTTTCTGAGAGTCTATCCTTAGAGCAAAACTATCTCCATATCCATCTTTAAGAGAAAAACTTACGGAGATTTGAGTTTGTAATATTTGAACCACTTAGAGGGAAGTGGTTGGGGAGTGTTCTGTGAACACTGAGTGAACTGTTAGAGTTAACAATTAGGGAATTAAGTGTTACAAAGTTGTAGCATTTAATTGAGTATGTAACCTTGTTATTATTCTGAGTTGATTAATAATATTGGTGAGAGAGTGGAGGACGTAGGCTTGTTTAGAAGCCGAACCTCGTTAAATCCTTGTGTTCCTACTCTCTATTTACTGTTCTTTCGTTGTTCTCACAAAAAGATGAACAAACTTTGAAAACGATTGAAAAAACACACATACTCAATTGAACCCCCCCTTCTTGAGTATACATTAAACTTACAGATGTTTGATGTATTTACTCCCCCTGCCCAGGTATGCAATGTCACTTCGCCAATTGTTTGCTTTATTTCTCCGCTAAACCCCACCAGAGTCTTGGTATTCTTCACCACATCTGCTTCTCCCAACCCCATAGCTTCCAATGCGTCCATGAAGATAATGTTTGTCGTACTTCCTCCATCTACTAGGACTCGTTAGGAAATTGCTTACATGCAGGGAGATTATCAAGCAGTCATGGTGTTCTGTTGTTTCTAAGTTCTCTGCTTCAAAGCTGACCGGCATCCCGAGTAACTTCTTTTCTGCTTCGTGTAGTGGTCTCCTGCTTACACTCGATACTGACCCGGTTTCTCTGGCTACTCTTTTAGCTGCAGAATACGTTAGTCCACATAAATCAGAACCTCCTATTATAGAATTGATTACCTTTCCTGATGGAGGTGGTGGTGGCGGCCCCTCTGATTGGTTGATCATTGGTTCTTTTGCTTGTGTTAGGTGGTCTAGATGTCCCTTCTTATATAGCCATGCTATTTCTTTTTTCAGCTGGAAACATTCCCTGGTCACATGCCCATGGTCTTGGTGGTAACTGCACCATTTTGATTTGTCCTTTTCTGAATCAGGTCTGTTACTTTTCTTGGGCCACCTCATCTTCTCGCCTACTCGCCTTAAGGCTTCGACTACTCCTTCTGCATCCGTATTGAACTGGTACGAGGATAAGCTGGGATAATCCACGTGTTTTCGGGTTGAGCTCGGGTTACCTGCAGCAGCCAAAACAGAGTAATCAGTTATCGATCGATCCGGAGTAGCAGAGTTTACCTGATCTGATTCCCTTTTGGGGTAAGGTTGATGTCTCCAGGTTCTGCTTTGCTGCTTCCTAGGTTCAGGTCCTCCGACCCGCGGTGTTTCGTCTTCTTCGAAGCGGATCTCTGCCATGGCCTTTCTCCTTACATCTTCGAAATTTGTAGCTGGGTACCTAGTCAGCTCCTGGTATAACCTGGAAGTAGGAGGGAGTGCTCTTCTGAAAGCTTCTACACAGGTTCGAGCATCGACATCTGGTATCTTGATCATCTCTTTGTTGAAACGATCTAGGTAGTCTCGGGTCGATTCTCCTTGGCGTTGAGCAACACGGTATAAGTCGCTGGAATGTTTCTCAAGTGCTCTGCTACTGGAGAATTGGTTACAGAATTTAGTGGCTAAAGTAGTGAAGTCGGGGATGGATCCTGCTTTCAGGTTAATCAGCCATTGTAGGGCAGGTCCATTTAGGGTGCCTCCGAATGTTTTGCAAAGGGTTGCATTTAGTTTATTTGCAGATATTGGGAGGTACATCATTTTTTGGCGATAATGGTTCACATGGTTTAGGGGTTCTGTGGTTCCGTCATAGAGGTCGTGCCAAGGAGGGTATATTGATCTTTTTGGGAGGTATAGTTTCCACTATCTCAGTGGTGAAGGGGCTATGTGAGTATAATTTCTGCTTCTCGAACACATCATATTCATGAGAACCAGAGGACCTGGATATTATTTTCTGCATCTCTTTATACTGCTTTATATGTTTAGGGTTGTTTCTTGATCATCTCGGTCATCCTCCTCATGGGGAGTCTCGTCTTTTGGTATTTTATCTTTGTCGTCTTCTCCGTCTGAGCTGCCATTTAGGTTGAGAACGGGGATGTCGTCTGTTCTGAATTTCTTCTTGTTTTTGGGGATGTTACTTTTCACGGATTCCAGTTCTTTTTGCAATGAAGCTACGGTTTCATCTTTGGCCTTAGCCGCCTCAATGACCACTCTCAGTTGTTCTTGGGTTTCTTTTAGGGCTTGTGACATTGCTTCGATCTGCTTCGCGTTTGCTCCGTGGCTGGATGTCTCGGGGGCCATGATCTTTGTTTAGAAAAAATGTAAATAAAAAACAAAAATGATATGCGTATTTTTGGGCTTTTTGTGGCGAGTAGGTATATACTCCCTTTTTTTTATGTTTTCGAGTGAACAATTAAGCTATGGCCCTACGGTGGGCGCCAAATTGTTTATGCAAAATCCCAACCAGAGTATGGGACTAAGCTGGTACGAACCACAGCTGGATTGCGACAAATGGATATGTATGCTATTCGAATGATGAAGTAATATGGAAAGTGCGAATCAAAGAAAAAAGAGGGGACGGGGGTAACACGAGAAGATGGTGACGCAGAAACCTCGAAGCTGAGGGAAAACTACGGGTAGCTTTGAGTCTACCAATCCACTATTTTAATGTATTTCTTTTTTTATGATTACAATGAATATTCGTGCTCTAAAGGTAAAATATGAACGAATGCAAAAGCAATATGTGTATTTTCTTTGTAGTACAATGCGTAAGTGATGAGCAATTGATGGTGATCCCCATTTACACCGGGATTTTTCCCTATTTATTCATCTAACGACCTTAACTAGCCGTTCCCTAAAAATAGGAACAACCTCCTATTAATTAGGGACGTGCATAACCAAAGTGGGAGACCTGTTCCTGCCACGTCAGCGAGTTATTATTTCTTCCCATGCTAACTTTCTTTTGACCTATTCTTCAGACTCGAATTTGAACTTGTATTAGCTTCCAGATTCTTCTGATGCTGCTCTGCACCTCTGCTTCTCGGCTTAGCTTGCTTCTCGACTTTCAACCTGTATTCAGGTTAAGTAAAATTTGACCATAACAATAACCTTGATGGGTATTATTTGAATCTTGAATTATTGAATGATGATTTAAGTTAAACAATGTACTTATCGTGTATCATACAATGATGTTTAATGATTCTTGAAGTTTCTTGATAATCTTATGATGAATCTTGATTTTTCTTTATTACGATTAAAGTAGTCATAACTAAAGAAAGTTAAATAAAGTTAAAAAAAAGACTAAAGTATGATTAAAGAAGTTTAAAGAAAGTAAAGTACATATTTAATCTCAAGTTAAGACGTAAGATGTAGGCTTGAGAGTAACCAAGATGTAATGAACGATACGATTAGCTTGAATTTGCATATAAGACGTCTAACATTAGAGTAAGATTCTAAGACGCGGCCACTATCCTAACCGCGGTATTAGGATACTTATGCTTATTATGTCGTCTTTACGATATGGGTCCGTAAGATGGGTTCATGGGTATAAGAGTAAGATTCTCATTCCTGGCATAATAAGAAGTTCGATCACGTAAAGTGTGTTCGTACGAGCATAGTCCGGTCTAATATGTAAATGATAGCGACAAAGATATTGAACCATGTTTGATTTGAATGATGACAAACCAGTCCTCTATACTTGGTGTCTATAAATAATTGTATATGAACAGGTTGAATCAAGTGAGGATCCATCAAGGCAATCATGAAGGCCTTGAGATACTTGAAGATCAGAAACCAAGAGCTTGGAGCTTTTTATTTTTATATTTCTAGGATCTTCATGTAAAATAGGCTTAAGAAAGTATTCTTATGGTTTTTAAGTAAAGAGCAAAAAGACCTTAAGTTTACATCCAGTAAAGAGAACAGCCCAAGAACAAGCTAAGAACAGTTCCCTTTACCAGACGTAAACTTAGTAGTACTAAGACCACTGTGGGAACAGACCTCAGTATTACGCACGTGATCCGTACAGATTTTCGAGCTCAAAAATCATTTTGAAAATTATTTGAAAAAATCTGGATCACTTGTACTTTGGAAATCTGCCAAATTTATTTGCAAAATCAGCCCATTAAATGCAATGTCCTTTGTTTGGACTTTAGTGTACATCTCTCTTCCCATAGTGGAAAGTGACAAAGTCTGAAGCAAGAACACTGCACTTGTGTCAGCTGAAGTGGTTTGCACAATTTAGGCAAGTCTCCAAACACACTTCTATGGCACGGTTTTCCTTGTCTATATAAACAATCTTTGCAAGAAACCCTACAAGACTTTTTGCTCTCCAAAGAAAACCAAGTAATACTTTCTGAGAGTCTATCCTAAGTCCAAAACTATCTCCATATCCATCTTTAAGAGAAAAACTTATGGAGATTTAAGTTTGTAATATCTGAACCACTTAGAGGGAAGTGGTTGGGGAGTGTTCTGTGAACACTGAGTGAACTGTTAGAGTTAACAGTTGGGGAATTAAGTGTTACATAGTTGTACCACTTGATTGAGTGTGTAACCTTGTTATTATTCTGAGTTGATTAATAATATTGGTGAGAGAGTGGAGGACGTAGGCTTGTTTAGAAGCCGAACCTCGTTAAATCTTTGTGTCCTTACTCTTTGCTTACTGTTCTCTCGTTGTTCTCACAAAAGCACAAACAAAACTTGAAAACGATTGAAAAAACACACATACTCAATTCAACCCCCCCTTCTTGAGTATACATTGAACTAACAAAAGATATGGTAAAGTTTAAGTAAAGAAAGTTTAGGTGAGTTTATTATTTTATTTCTTATCTCTGTCGACGTTACAGTGATGCGATGGCCGAAGTCAGGTAAGCTTTGCTTGTTTATGTGTATAATTATCTTATTTGTTTATCTAATCTGTTTTATGTTCATATGTATCCACTATAGGGTGGAACCGTTATGTTACTCGCCACTGATGGTGGATTTATTTTATTTCAGGTAACTCTGATGGTGATGTTGATGGTTAGCTTGGGAATGGGCGAGCACCGATTTATTTTTCCTTAGTTTGTTTTCAGTCATTGGATTTTAGACTTTCAATAGATTGTATACTCTAACTCTAACTACGGTTTTGGAGTTAATTCTTTAGTAATGACTATTTGAGGTTTTAGTTTTGTACAAACTTGTGGTATTTGTACGTTTGGGATTCTTAGTAATTTAATTTGAGGTATTGATTTTAGGTTAAGAGTATGTTTGTTTGTTAGTTCGAAAATTCGACTCGTTGGTTTCTTCCGCGGCCGATTTATACGAGTCGGGTCGTCACACTAGGGGTTGAAAAGTTGTGAGAAACACCATGCTCCATACAATAAGTTATGAAGCTAGCATTATCAAATTTTGATCCATGATCAGATCTGATAGATGCCAACTGATGATTGATCTTGCTCTGAACCTATTTCACTATAATTTCAAATTCATCAAAAGTTCCATCTTTGTATTTCAGGAATATAGTCCAAGTGAAACGAGAATAATCATTAACTAAGACAAATACATAACTAAAGCCATTTCGACTTTGCACACGCATTGGTCCACATAAATCCATGTGTAGAAGTTCAAATGGCCTAGAGGAACTAACCACTTTCTTTGGCTTAAATGATGATCTGACATGTTTGCACTTTGCACATTCTTGGCAGAGCTGGTCTGCCACATATTTGATGTTAGGTAAACGTATCACCAAATCTTATGATCTCAACTTGTTGAGCAAAGTGAAACTAACATGTCCTAATCTTTTATGCCAATAAAGCCATTGGTCATCCTCTACAACACTAAGGCAGAGGGCACTGTTATGTGGAATTTGACTTAAGTATGTGATATACACATTGTTATGCCTTGTTCCTTCACAGACCAGTTCCCCTGTCTTAGGGTTCACTATGTGACAAGTGTTTGATTCAAAATTCACTTTATTTCCCTTGTCACATAGTTGAGAGATGCTCAAAAGGTTATGTCTCAAACCTTCTACATAGTAAACATTGTCAATTGCTTGGGAGAGTGACTTACCAACCTTACCTACTCCTTTGATAAGTCCTTTGCTATTATCACCAAATGTCACGTGCCCTTCCTCGAATTGTTCTTTATCCCTGGACATGTGGCTTGAGCAACCACTGTCCAAATACCAATATGGCTTTCCTTTCACTCGTACCTCCACAAGCAAATTAAAGGTTAGTTTTAGGAACCCAGACCAGCTTGGGTTCCTTGTTCTTTGAAACATTCAAACACCTTGACCTTCCTAACCCACACTTGCTGGGTGTAGGCTTAGTTCTTCTTGTCATGTTTCTTTTTGGTGAAACATTTCTTAGTTACATGACTACTTTTACCACACTAGGTACAAGCATGCATATCCTTGGCAAATATATACTTGCCTTTCTTGAATTCATTCAACCATGTGTTGTCTCTGCCTAGAACAGTTGTAGAACTAGATCCAGAATATCCTAAACCAAAGCTTTGAGAACTTCCAGGTTGGGATGTGAGGATGTTTAGGGTTTTCTGAGCATCTAACATTTTGTTCAATTGGTTTATACGATCTGTTAGCTCATTCTCCATGTTTTCAAGCCTCTTAACTTGAACTTCATTTTGCTTCTCAAATGATTTCAGATCAAGTCTAGTTTTTTGAAGTTCATCTTGTAGTCTAGTAACCAGGGAGGGATTTGGTTCGTCGCTGGTCTTCTTGATGTTTTCTTGTTTTAGCAAGATGAGTTCAGCCTCAAGATCACATATCTTAGCTGTGTACTTATCATGTAAAACATCAAAAGCCTCATCAAAGGCAGTGGGAGAACCAGTCTCTTCAGAAACCTTAAGATCACCATGTTCCTTGTGTAAATCTTCAAGTTTTTCAATTAACTGGTCATATGCAAGTATGACATCAGATTTACTCAAGGTACATGTATCTTTTAGCAGTTCAAAATTTGAATTATGTGTAAGAAATTCCTTAGGCTCTTTGAACCCTTTTTCAATTTTCTCAAAAAATTCATCCTCTTTAGGGACTGGTTTGTTGTTTAATGTCTCAAGCTCTATTCTTTGCTGATCTGCTGTCATCTCAAGTTCATAAATTTTTTCTTTAAGTTCTTCACAAATAAGCTCAAGTTCAGCAGATCTAGCACCACATATTTCAAAATCTCGAACTGTTTCTTTTAGTTTCTTTTTGTTGTTCTAATAGGCAGACCCAACACTAATGCATTGATCAATGGTGAACTCAAGATAATCAAGTAATTCATCTCTATCTAGATTATGCATGTTTGCCTTTGTTTCATTAAAACATACCTAGTTTTCATCTGAAGTACTTCCACCAACCATGAGACAAGGAACATCTTCTTGTCCAAAACAGATCTCAGACTGGTCTGTGCATGTGAAAGCAGTAAGGCATATATTTGCTTCTTCTACATCTTCCTCATCTTCTGATTCTGAATCTCCCCAAACTGCAGCAAGCATAGCTCTTTGGAAAACCTTCTTCTCAGCCTGGACTCCAGGATTTCCCTTAGGATTCTTCCATGTTGGACAATCCTTAATTCTGTGCCCCGCTTCACCACATTTAAAGCAACCAGCATTGGAACTGGTTTTCCTAAACTGTTTCTTCCTTTTGAAAACATACCCTTGGATTTTGTCCTAAGGTATTGTTCTAATCTTCTAGCCATAAGACTATCTTCATCCTCCTCTGATTCTTCTGCTTTGAGAACCATCTCCTAGTTTTTTGAACTAGATTCCACCTTTGAATCTACCAACATCTCATGGTCATCAAGGAACCAATGAGTTGTTCCAGAGATAATGTGGTTAGATCTTTTGCTTCTTGTATGGCTGTAACCTTGCGCATCCACTTCACTGACAGACTTGTCAACATTTTCCTCACCAACTCTTCACTTGAGAAGGTCTTTCCTAATGACTTTAGTTCATTTACAATGATCATGAACCTTGTAAACATATCCTTTATGTTTTCTTCTCTAGTCATCTCAAAGACCTCATACTTTAACATGAGCATGTCAATTTTAGACCTTCTCACTTCAGAGTTGCCCTCATAAGCAAGCTCCAGTGTATCCTATTTTTCCTTTGCAGAAGAACAAGCTAGAATTCGATTTACCTCACATTCTGCAAATCCTTGTTGAACAAGTGACATTGCCTTTGCATTCTTCTCTAGCTTCGTGCAATCCTCACTTGTATATTCTTCTTCTGACTTTGGAACAATGAGCCTCTTGATTCTTGTTGTGAATGGACGTGGGTCCATTTTTTACAATCATTCAGCATTCATAGTGTAACGACCCAGTTTTTCGGTATTTTCTGTTTTGATTTATTTGTTGTATTTATGTTATTTTTTATGTATGGTCCAAATTTATTTGGACTATTTATTTTTATTTTATTTGGATAATTACGATTATTTTTATTTTTATTTGATGAATGGTTGTTTTAGTATTTATTTTATTATAATTTAGTTAATTAAAATTTTAATTTTTAATTTTCTAATTAGTTAATTAATTTTTGGGCCAAATGCAATTTAGGCATGATTAGTCATACACGAGTGCAATTAGCCCAAGTAATCACCAAGCCCATTTTAGCTAGCCTAAAACCGGCCCCCTTGTGTATTATGGCTTAATGCTGCCACTTGCTTCATGTTCATACCTTAGCCAACTTCTATAAATAGAAGAGGTTGTAAGGCTTAAACTTCATTTGCCATCTTAATCACCTTGCTCACCAATTTAGGAAGCCAAACACTCTCTCCATTTTACCTCCATTTTCACACGCCATTTTTGGCACATTTCCACCATCAATTGTTCATCATTCATCCAAACCCAAAACATAAAGATTAAACCTCTATTGATCTTTAACTCACTAAAAACACAATAATCTCCATTTCTATTGATCAATACTTCTAGTTTGGGTTTAGTTTTGGGGTTTGGTCGTTGGGTTCGTGTTCAAAGGGGTGGTTCGTGTGTGGGCCGTGTGGAAGGCCGTGTGGTTCGTGCATCGAAGACCGTGCAAGGGTGTTCGTGGGCAAAGCCATGGTGGTGCTCCATGTGTGCGTGATTTTTGTTTTGAGAGGGTGGACCATTTTCTTCAGTGTTCTCTCCCACTTCATCTTCAATTGGATAGGCAGGAGAGTCACTGAGTTCAACAACCTGTTTAGCATTTGCCTCTACTGCACCAGACCCATTGTTGTTTTTAGGAGGAATTTTGGGGTTTGGTTCAACAGTGTTTTCTAGTTCAGCTCCAGCGAAATTTGACATCCCAATATTAAAGCCTTCATCATCATCTACCTGCACAGGCTTGTTGAACATGTTAGTTTCATCAAATAACACATGGATACTCTCTTCAACACACAAGGTTCTTTTGTTGAAAACTTTATATGCCTTTCTATGAAGAGAATACCCAATAAAAACAGCTTCATCACACCTGGGGGTCGAACTTGTCCAAACTGGTCTTACCTTTGTTGTGTACAAAACACTTACAACCAAAAATTCTTAAATGTTCAATGTTTAGTTTTCGACCCCTTAGAAGTTCATAAGGCGTTTTTCTTAATATTGGTCTTAGCATAACCCTATTGAGTATGTAACATGATGTACTCACAGTGTCAGCCCAAAATTTCTTGGACAGACCACTCTCTAGAAGCATGGTTCTAGCCATTTCTTCTAGAGTGCGATTCTTTCTTTCAACAACTCCATTTTGTTGTGGAGTTCTGGGGGCTGAGAAGTTGTGAGAAACACCATGCTCCATACAATAGGTTATGAAGCTAGCATTATCAAACTCTGATCCATGATCAGATCTGATAGATGCTAACTGATGATTGATCTTGTTATGGACCTGTTTCACTAAAATTTCAAATTCATCAAAAGTTTCATCTTTGTATTTTAAGAATATGGTCCAAGTGAAACGAGAGTAATCATCAACTAAGACAAATACATAACTAAAGCCATTTCTACTTTGTACACGCATAGGTCCACATAAAACCATGTGTACAAGTTCAAATGGTCTAGAGGAACTAACCACTTTCTTTGGTTTAAAAGATGATCTCACATGTTTGCACTTTGCACACTCTTGATAGAGCTGGTCTGCCACATATTTGATGTTAGGTAAACCTATCACCAAATCTTGTGTTCTCAACTTGTTGAGCAAAGTGAAGCTAACATGTCCTAATCTTTTATGCCAAAGCCATTGGTCATCCTCTACAACACTAAGGCAGAGGGCACTGTTCTGTGGAATTTGACTTAAGTATGTAATATACACATTGTTATGCCTTGTTCCTTCACAGACCAGTTCCCTTGTCTTAGGGTTCACTATGTGACAAGTGTTTGATTCAAAATTCACTTTATTTCCCTTGTCACATAGTTGAGATATGCTCAACAGGTTATGTTTCAAACCTTCTACATAGTAAACATTGTCAATTGCTTGGGAGAGTGACTTACCAACCTTACCTACTCCTTTGATAAGTTCTTTGCTATTGTCACCAAATGTCACGTGCCCTCCCTCGAATGCAATGAGTGAAAGGAATTGTTCTTTATCCCCGGACATGTGTCTTGAGCAACCACTGTCCAAATACCAATATGGCTTTCATTTCACTCATACCTGCACAAGCAAATTAAAGATTAGTTTTAGGAACCCAGACCAGCTTGGGTTCCTTGTTCTGTGAAACATTTTCAACCTTGACCTTCCTAACCCACACTTGTTGGGTGTAGGTTTTGTTCTTCTTGTCATGCTTCTTTTTGGTGAAAGATTTGTTAGTCACATAACCACTCTTACCACAATAGGTACAAACATGCATATCCTTGGCAAATATATATTTGCTTTTCTTGAATTCACGCAACTATTTTTTTTCTCTGCCTAGAACAGTTGTAGAACTAGATCCAGAATACCCTAAACCAAACCTTTGAGAATTTCCAGGTTGGGATGTGAGGATGTTTAGGGTTTTCTGAGCATCTAACATTTTGTTCAATTGGTTCATACAATCTGTTAGCTCATTTTCCTTGTTCTCAAGCCTCTAAAGTTGAACTTCATTTTGTTTCTCAAAAGATTTTAAATCAAGTCTAGTCTTTTGATGTTCATCCTGTAGTCTTGAGACCAGGGAGGGATCTGGTTCGTCACTGGTCTTCTTAATGTTTTCTTGTTTTAGCAGGATGAGTTCAGCCTCAAGATCACATATCTTAGCTATTCACTCATCATGTGAAACATCTAAAACCTCATCAAAGGTAGTGGGAGAACCAGTCTCTTCAGAACCCTTAAGCTCACCATGTTCCATGTGTAAATCTTCAAGTTTTTTCATTAAGTGGTCATATGCAAGTATGACATCAGATTTACTCAAGGTACATGTGTCTTTTAGCAGTTCAAAGTTTGAATTATGTGTAATGAATTTCTTGAGCTCATTAAACCCCTTTTTAATTTTTTCAAAAAGTTCATCCTCTTTAGGGACTGGTTTGGAGTTTAATGTCTCAAGCTCCATTCTTTGCTAATCTTCTGTTATTTCAAGTTCAAAAATTTTTTCTTTAAGTTCTTCACAAATAAGCTCAAGTTCAGTAGATCTAGCACCACATATTTCATATTCTCGAACTGTTTCTTTTAGTTTCTTTTTGTTGTTCTGATAAGCAGACCCAACACTAATGCATTGATCAATGGTGAATTCAAGATAGTCAAGTAGTTCATCTCTATCTAGGTTATGCATATTTGCCTTTAAATCATTAAAACATACCTGGTTGTCATCTGAAGTGCTTTCACCAGCCATGAGACAGAGAACTTCTTCTTCTTCCAAACAGACCTCAGACTGGTTTGTGCATGTGAAAGCAGTTAGACAGAGATTTGCTTCTTCTTCATCTTCCTCATTCTCTGATTCTGAATCTACCCAAACTGTAGCCAGCATAGCTCTTTTGAAAACCTTCTTCTCAGCCTGGACTCCAGGATTTCCCTTGGGATTTTTCCATGTTGGACACTCCTTGATTCTGTGCCCCACTTCACCACATTTAAAGCAACCATCATTGGAACTGGTTTTCCTGAACTGTCCAGAACTGTTTGATTCTTGAGTAGACATCTTCTTGCTCCTCTAGGTAGTTAACCTTTTGAGAAGTTAGGCTCTGATACCAATTGTAAGTTCAATGTATACTCAAGAAGGGGGGGTTGAATTGAGTATGTGTGTTTTTTCAATCGTTTTCAAAGTTTGTTTATCTTTTTGTGAGAACAACGAAAGAACAGTAAATAGAGAGTAGGAACACAAGGATTTAACGAGGTTCGGCTTCTAAACAAGCCTACGTCCTCCACTCTCTCACCAATATTATTAATCAACTCTGAATAATAACAAGGTTACACACTCAATTAAATGCTACAACTTTGTAAAACTTAATTCCCCAACTGTTAACTCTAACAGTTCACTCAGTGTTCATAGAACACTCCCCAACCACTTCCCTCTAAGTGGTTCAAATATTACAAACTCAAATCTCCGTAAGTTTTTCTCTTAAAGATGGATATGGAGATAGTTTTGCTCTAATGATAGACTCTCAGAAAATATGACTTGGTTTTCTTTGGAGTGCAAAAGTCTTGTAGGGTTTTTTTCAAGAGACTGTTTATATAGGCAAGGAAAAAACCGTCCTCTAGAAGTGTGCTTGGAGACTTGCCTAAATTGTGCAAACAAGCTCAGCTGACACAAGTAGAAAGGCACCTATTTCAGACCTTTGTCTCCTTCCACTACATGTAGTGGAAAGTACACTAGAGTCCAAACAAGTACATTTCAAAGCTGATTTTGTGAATCAATTTGGCAGATTTCCAAAACACAAGTGATCCATATTTTTCAAATAAATTTTCAAAAATAATTTTGAACACTAAAATTTGTACGGATCACGTGCGTAATACTGAGGTCTGTTCCCACAGTGGTCTCAGTACTACTAAGTCTACTTCTGATAAAGGGAATTGTTCCAAGCTTGTTATTTGCCTGTTCTCACCTTGTTCTTGGCCTGTTCTCTTTACTGGATGTAAACTTCAAGTCTTTTTGCTCTTTACTTAAAAACACCAAGAATATTTTCCTAAGCCTATTTTACAAGAAGATCCTAGAAATATAAAAATAAATAACTCCAAGCTCTTGGCTTCTGATCTTCAAGTGTCTCAAGGCCTTCATGGTTGCCTTGATGAGTCCTCACTTAATTCAACCTGTTCATACACAAATATGCATAGACATCAAGTATAGAGAACTAGTTTGTCATCATTCAAATCAAACATGGTTCAACATGTACCTGACAGTTCTGATCTTCAGAACAAGATCATGTCTGAGGCACAAAACTCGCCCTACTCTGTTCATCCTGGAGGTAACAAGTTGTATAAGGACCTTAAAGGCCAGTTCTGGTGGCCTAAGGTGAAGCGGGATGTAGCAAAGTTCGTAGCTCAATGTTTAGTCTGTCAGAAGGTTAAGATCGAGCATCAGAGACCTGGAGGTCTTTTGCAGCCACTACCGATTCCGAGCTGGAAATTTGAGTCGGTATCTATGGATTTCGTGGTTAGCCTACCTACCTGTAATGGTATGAACGCCATTTGGTTAATAGTGGATAGGTTGACCAAGGTCGCTGGATTCATACCGATGAAGATGACCTGGTCGATGGAGCGCCTGGCAGAGGTTATACCCAGGACATTATTCGACTTCACGGAGTTCCGAGGGAGATAGTTTCTGATCGTGATCCGAGATTCTTGTCTTGTTTCTGGAAATCAGTTCAGGAATCCTTTGGGACGAAGTTGAAGCTGAGCACCGCGTTTCATGCGGCGACGGATGGCCAGAATAAGAGGAGCATCCAGACTCTGGACGATATGTTGCGAGCATGTACTCTGGAGTATCATCAGTCTTGGGTGTGAATGCTCTGCTTGGTAGAGTTTTCATATTACAACAGTTATCACTCCAGCATTGATATGGCTCCGTACGAGGCCCTGTATGGCACGAAATGTCGGAGTCGAATGTGTTGGAATGATATCAGTGATAATGTGGCTTTAGGACCTAAGATGGTACGAGATACCATAGAGAAGGTCTGAGTCATTTGGTCTAAGATGCAGGCTGCGCAGAGTCGTCAGAAGTCCTACACCGATAACCGACGTAGACCATTGACATTTGAGGTAGCTGACAGAGTCTTGCTTAAGGTTTCACCATTCAAGGGAGTTTCTCGTTTTGGCCAAAAGTGGAAACTCCGACCAAAATTCGTGGGACCTTACGAGATACTAGAACGAGTTGGGGAGGTGGCATATCGGTTGGCATTACCACCATGTTTGTCTAATGTTCATGATGTGTTCCATATTTCCCAGCTAAAGAAATATGTACATGATCCTACCCACATCATTCCAGTGGAATCGGCCATGTTTGAGCCGAATCTGACGTTCAAGGAGCGACCAGTTCAGATCTTGGATCGCAAAGTGAGGACCCTCCGACGTAAGCAAGTCCAGCTAGTCAAGGTGTTGTGGAGAAATCAGCATCATGAGGAAGCGACTTAGGAGACAGAGGCGTCCATGAAGCAGAAGTACCCGGAGTTGTTTGTGGGTGAGCAATCTCCTTTGCCTTAAATTTCGGGACGAAATTTCTTTAAGGAGGGGAGGTTGTAACGACACAGTTTTTCGGTATTTTGTGTTTTGATTTATTTATTGTATTTATGTTATTTTTATGTATGGTCCAAATTTATTTGGACTATTTATTTTTATTTTTATTTTATTTGGATAATTACGATAATTTTTATTTTTATTTGATGAATGGTTGTTTTATTATTTATTTTATTTTAATTTAGTTAATTAGAATTTTAATTTTGAATTTTCTAATTAGTTAATTAACTTTTGGGCCAAATGCAATTTAGGCATGATTAGTCATGCATGAGTGCAATTAGCCCAAGTAATCATCAAGCCCATTTTAGCTAGCCTAAAACCGGACCCCTTGTGTATTATGGCTTAATGTTGCCACTTGCTTCATGTTCACACCTTAGCCAACTTCTATAAATAGAAGAGGTTGTAAGGATTAAACTTCATTTGCCATCTTAATCACCTTGCTCACCAATTTAGGAAGCCAAACACTCTCTCCATTTTACCTCCATTTTCACACGCCATTTTTGGCACATTTCCACCATCAATTGTTCATCATCCATCCAAACCCAAAACTTAAAGATTAAACCTCTATTGATCTTTAAGTGACTAAAAACACAATAATCTCCATTTATATTAATCAAGACTTCTAGTTTGGGTTTAGTTTTGGGGTTTGTTCGTTGGGTTCGTGTTCGAAGGGGTGGTTCGTGTGTGGGGCGTATGGTTCATGCATCGAAGACCGTGCAAGGGTGTTTGTGGGCAAAGCCGTGGTGGTGCTCCATGTGTGCGTGATTTTTGGGCCGTGTGGTTTGGGTTTCCGGGAAGCAAGTTTTTTCTATTGTTTTGCGCTCAAGTAATTAAGGTAACATACTTTTCTACCTTAATTTGTATACTATGATTATAGGGTAGATTAAATGATCAAATTAGGATAGATTGTTGATGATTGTTGGCTATGTTATGCGTGAATTATTGGGCTGATTTGGGTGTTTATTTTATGATGTTTTTGACACGTTTCCATGCATGTTATGACTTTTATGATGATCTTGTGATTGCTCATGTTTGTGTTCAATTCCCGTGAAGTTTTGATGCATGTTAGTGATGGAATTATGTTGAAGTTATGCGTGTGATGTTAAGTTTTGATTGAGTTCTTGTTGAGTTCTTGTTGAGTTCTTAATGAGTTCTTGATAGTTTTGATGAGTTCTTTAATGAATCTTAAAATCTTGAAGTAGTTCATGTAATCCTTAAGTGTAAAAGTTTATTAAAGTTTAATTAAAGTTTATTAAAGATTATTAAGATTTATTAAAGAAAGTTAAAGAAAGATTTAAAGAAGTGTTAAAGATTAATTAAAGAAGTTCAAGATTGTGGTAATATACATAGTTAGACTCAGGAAAAGGCGTAAGAAGAGGTCTTTGGAATAACAAGGATGTAATGGATTTGTAAAGATTTGCTTAAGTTTACTTTTAGATGCCTAACCTTAGAGTAAGATTCTAAGACCTGGGTTAAGACGTTGCCCCTATCCTAACCGCGGTATTGGGATAGTGTATAATTGCTATGTCGTCTTTTGATATGAATTTCCGTAAGATGGGGTTCATGGGTTTGGGAGTAAGATTCTCAATCCTGGCATAGTAGGAAAGTTCGTTCGCGTAAGATGCGTTCGTACGAGCATAGTCCGGTCTAAAATGTAAATGACAGCGACAAAGATTAAGTGATGGTAATATCGAATAATTAAAGTTAGTCCAGTTTCGATCATTGTCATTAATTGTTATTATTGATATTATTATGATGATTGTATCGCATGTTGGTATGTTTTGCCTGATGTATTTGTTTGGTTTATTCTATGATTATGTGTATCCATGTTAGGGTGGGTCTGTTATGTTACTCGCCACTGACAGTGGATTGTTGTTAATTTTTCCTGTAACTCTGATGATGACGGTGTTGCTTAGCTTTGGGTTGGGCGTGTGCCGTTGTATTTCTATCTTATATTGTATTTCGTTGTTAGTTCGGACGATTAGTATATGTATTCCGTATATTCTAACTCTGATAATAGTTGGAGTTGATTTCTAGTATTGATTATTTTGGGTTTAGTATCGTACAATCTTGTGGGTTTTGTACTTTTTGGATTTAGTAATAATATATCTTTGAGGTTTTGTTTTAATTCTTAAGTAAGTTTGTATGTTAGATCGACAATTCGACTCGTCGGTTTCTTCCGCGCCGGTTTAAGCGAGTCGGGTCGCCACACATAATCTATCCCAATGATAAGATTTTTCATGCAGTTCTTCCACCAGGAGTAGTTAGTGCCATTGAACTTGGGGAGTCTGGAACTGCTTGATTCTTGAGTACACATCTTCTTCCTCCTTTAGGTAGTTAACCCTTTGAGAAGTTAGGATCTGATACCAATTGTAAGTTCAATGTATACTCAAGAGGGGGGGTTGAATTGAGTATGTTTATTTTTTCAAATCGTTTTCAAAGTTTGTTTATCTTTTGTGAGAACAACGACAGAACAGTAAATAAGAGTAGGGATACAAGGATTTAATGAGGTTCGGCTTCTAAACAAGCTTACGTCCTCCACTCTCTCACCAATATTATTAATCAACTCTGAATAATAACAAGGTTACACACTCAATTAAATACTACAACTCTGTAACACTTAATTCTCCAACTGTTAACTCTCACAATTCACTCAGTGTTCACAGAACACTCCCAAACCACTTCCCTCTAAGTGGTTCAAAAATACAATCTCAAAATCTCCGTAAATTTTCTCTTAAAGATGGATATGGAGATGATTTTGCTCTATGTATAAACTCTCATAAAATATGACTTAGTTTTCTTTGGAGAGCAAGAGGGATTTTAGGTATTTCAAAAGATAGAGAATTTTTGCAAATGAAAACCGTACCCAAAAAGTGTGCTTGGAGACTTACCTAAATAGTGTAAACCAATTCAGCTAACACAAGTACAATAGTACTTGTTTCAAACCTTTTTCTCCTTCCAATACATGTAGTGGGAAAGTACACTATAGTCCAAACTAAGTACATTGCAAAGCTGATTTGGTGTATCATTTTGGCAGCTTTCCAAAACCTAAGTGATCAATATTTTTCAAATGAATTTTCAAAAATAATTTTGAACACGAAAATCGATACTGATCACTTAAGTGCACGTGCGTAATACTGAGGTCTGTTTCCACAGTGGTTTTAGTACTACAAAGTTTACATCTGGTAGAGAGAACTGTTCTAAGCTTGTTCTTTGTCTGTTCTTAGCTTGTTCTTATCTTGTTCTCTTTACTGGACATAAACTTTAACCCTTTTTGCTCTTTACTTAGAAACACAAGTTATATTTTCCTAAGTTTATTTTACAAGAAGATCCTAGAAAAACAAAAAATAAAAAGCTCCAAGCTCCTGGCTTCTGATCTTCAAGTATCTCAAGGCCTTCAAAGTTGCCTTGATGAGTCCTCACTTGATTGAACCTGTTCATACACAAACATGCATAGCAATCAAGTATAGAGAACTGGATTGTCATCAATCAAATCAAACATGGTTCAACAATGGGATGTCACTTGTGTAGTAAAATAAGTGTGTTAATTAATTAAAAAAGATTAGTCAAATAGTATTGGGGTGCATGCGTGTGTTTTGCATGACGTGGGAATCTATTAATCTAACCTCCTATTTAAGCTATTTTATGACATGCTTCACACCTACAATACCTATTTAAATCAATCACTAATTCCGAAAAATAAGGAGTCAAAAAGAAGTGGGCGTGGTTGTTAGTTAGTGGGAAAATGGACAGCAATGTAGTGGCCAACTACGAATTCCTAACAGCATTTTGAGTGGGTTTATTGGTTTATAATGTGATTTCTTAAGGAGCACGACTTAGAAATCTATATATCCTGAATAAATCATCATTTCTAAGTTGTGCTAGAATTCAATAATGTGGAGTGAAAAAACGTAACATCTTATACCCACATATTGAGTCGGTTCCACTCAAATTTCCTATCGTATGTTCCAGATTATGTTCCTAGTTTCAGTCAGTTTTATGTTCAGCATATTAGTGTTTTATTTCTATCAAGTCTCTGTAATTATAGAAGAGAGAATAGAGTTTGAGTGAACTCTTGTAATGGGGAATTTGTAAAGGGTTTGAGAGAATTTTTTTAAGGGTTATTCCCACTGGTACACCTGAAAATTTAACAAATCCCACTGGTACACCTAAGTTTTTTAAATTCCCAATAATAAACCTGAGTTTTTGATAATTCCCAAATGTGACATTTAAATAGAATATTCCGTTTAAAAACATAATATTCCGTTAAATTACTATTCATTCAAGGAATATTCCGTTTAAAAACATAATATTCCGTTAAATTACTATTCATCTTAGTTTTTAGCATGCATTTGAAGATGAATATTGTCGTTTTTTGCAAATTTTGACCTCAAATTTGATCCATTAAGGCCTAAAATGACCCCAAAAACATTTGATTATGTAATTTATTTGTCACACAACCCGATTGCACATAAATCGAGACAAGTAGTTAACGTTTTTGGTTAATAAATCTCACATTTCGGAATTGTCAAAAACTCAGGTTTATTATTGGGAATTTAAAAAAGTCAGGTGTACCAGTGGGAATAACCCTTTTTTTAATTATGGTGAGAATTTGAGAAAAGTGTGAGAAGAGAGAAGAGAGAAGAGAAGAGAAAGAAAATGAGAATGAGAATGAGAGAAAAAGCAAAGGGAAAGAGAAACAAAAAAGAACACGAGAATAGAGAATAGAGAAGTGAGTTTTTAGAGGAACTTACGGGTCCAATAGAGTATTATATATTATAACTGAGTTGTTGCCCTATATTGAGGTTTTTAGATAAATTCCTAGTGGGTCGAGGTTTTATTTCCAGTTGGGCCCTGAAAAGTTTGCTCGTTAAATCCCTCTTGCATCGTTTCTCTTTATTTTCCTTTCATTGTTCCATACTACAATTCACCCCCCTATTGTAGTAGTTCATCTGAAATAACAAGTACCCTTATACATAAACATTTGTTACCCAATATAGGGGTAACCAGGTACATAACTACCCTTATAAACATTCGTTACCCAACATAAGGTTAACCAGGTACATAGGTATGACCAAAGTGCACATCGTAACATAATATAATACTACCAGAACCTCGTCTTTCGTTCTTATTTATCATGTTTCAGGTATTATCTTTAAAATGGTAGCAAATCCTCTTTCATAACCATAAGTCATAATTGTAAAAGCTCGTCATTTACTACCTCCGTATCATAATACTTGCAACAAAGGGGTATTATTTGTGAGTATTAAAAAATTAGTTTATTGCGAGTATTATGATACGGAGGTAATATTATGATTCGTTATTTTACAAACTTATAAATAAAACCAAATGATAATCACACAATCCAATTAAAAATCATAACATAAGAGATGTTATATTATGAACCATATATAAAAACAATCGTCGTTTAAAACCGTTCATCGTAGATATAACCAATCAAATAATATTTTGTAAACATTAAAACAAAAACAATGATAATAATAATAATAATAATTTGTAAAACTCATTAAAAATCACTTAATAAGCACTTCCTAAAAAGGGGATTTGCATGTGTTAGCATTAGATGTTACATTTGTCCGTCGTTAGCAATCTAGATCCTTACTTTCAATGAATCGTTCTTCCTGAGCTATGAGGACCACTTATTCTTGATATTAAAATATTATAATATTATAGCATTAGTAACTTGATTAAGTAATAATATGAGTAATTATGTAGTTATCTTAATTAGTCTTGTAAAAAGTATGCTCTAGCATTTTATTATAATTATTATACAAACATTTTTAAAACTAGGCTTATTTGTATTAGTGATAACAATATACCTATTCTAGTAGAAAAATAAAATAATAATAATAATAATAATAATAATAATAATAATAATAATAATAATAATAATAATAATAATAATAATAATAATAATAATAGTTCTACACTAATCCTCTCACTAGTAAGGATGGCAATAGACTTCCAGTAGCAACTGACATTATGGGTAGAGGTAGAACCCTCAATGAACAACATAAACAACTCCTAAATTGCAATTTCACTGACAAGGAGATCAAACAAGCACTGTTTGCCATCCCCTCAAATAAAGCCCCATGGCTGGATGGGTACAATAGCCAGTTCATTAAAACAGCATGGACAGTAGTTGGGAGCGATGTTATAAAAGCAGTAAAGGAATTCTTCCACACAGGCAAGCTCCTAAAAGAGGTGAGTATCACCACCTTAACTACGGTCCCAAAGAATCAAGCCCCTAGCTCCCTGGGGAGTACAGACCAATTACTTGCTGCTCCACCATATATAGATCTATCTCCAAGCTTTTATGCCAAAAGTTGAGCATGGTTCTCCCTAATATGCCAAGACATGATGAGCATAGCATCATCAGTCAGACTCAAGGAGCCTTCATAAGTGGCATAAGTATTATACACAATGCCCTAATATGCCAAGACATGATGAGATTCTATAGACCTAGTCAAATCCAAGATTGCAGCATGTTTAAGCTGGATGTGAAGAAAGCATATGACACTGTCAACTAAGGCTTCATGGCTGATATGATGGAGACCTTGGGCTTCCCTAATCATTTCACCAAACTAATCATGGTTTGCATCACCTCCCCCCAAAATTTACTGATGATCAATGGCATTCCCTCTAACCCCTTAAGGCCAAGTAGAGGGGCTGAGACAGGGGGATCCCTTATCCCCCACCCCCCCCCCCCCCTTATCTTCACCCTATGCATGGAATACTTCACTAGAATCATGGTAAAGGTGATCACTTCCCCAAGCTACAAATTCCACCCTTTATGTAGACAATTGGGGCTCAACCACTTATGCTTTGCTAATGATATCCTCGTGTTCTCTAGAGGGGATGTCAATATAGTTGCAATGAACTTAGCTGGCCTCAAGGCTTTCCCCAAACCACTGGTCTCGGGATTAGTGCTGCAAAATCAGAGGTATTCTGTGCAGGGGTCTTTGCTCCCACTCTTGACAGAATCCAAGCCATGTATGGATTTAAGAGAGGTCAGATTCCATTTACTTACTTGGGCATCCCCATAAGCCCAAAGCAGATTCACCCAAATGAGTGTGAGACGCTAGTGGATAAAATATGTGCCAGAATCAAAACGTGGAGTTCTAGGAACCTTTCCTATGCTAGTAGACTACATTTGGTAAACTCAGTACTTATGACCATCAGTTCCTACTGGTGCCAGATATTCCTTCATCTAAAAAAGTCCATTCAAGGCATAATTGGAGTATGCAGATCCTACTTATGACATAGCACCTATGATTCAAGCAAACTATGGCTGGTGGCCTGGAAAGAGGTCTGCAAGCCTAAACAAGAGGGGGGCCTAGGGGTGAGGAACATCCACGCCTGGAACGTAGCAGCAGTTGGGAAGCATGTTTGGGCAATTGCTAATAAAAAAGACAACCTCTGGGTTAGATGGGTTCACTCCATCGACATTAAGAACCAGGATTGGGTGAGTTATAAGCCCACCCATATTTGCAGCTAGATATGGAAGAGCTTATTCCATATCAAAGACTCCCTATTAAGGCACCAAGTAAACCTCTCAAAAACAGAAATACTCTATCAAGCAAGTGTATGACTCACTGTAACAACATGGAGAAAAAGCCCACTCGTCTAGGGTGGTGTGGAGTAGAGCAAGTCTACCTAAACATCAGTTTGTCTTTTGGCTCAGGGTGAAGTCTGGGTTGCTTACTAAAGGCAGACCACATAGACTAGGGTTCATTGAAACCCCTGGCTGCAGTCTGTGCAATAACAGTAGAGAGTCTCACTCACACCTATTCTTTCAATGCCCTTTTAGCAAGGAATGCCTTTAAAAATTTAGGCAATGGATTGGATAGGCCATTGGCCATGACCAGCTTGAGAGGATTGTTTCATGGATATGCAGATCAGTTAAGGGAAGTAAGTTGAGGAAAAGTGCTTATAGTGCTACTATTAGTGCTTTGGTCTATGGCATATGGTAGGCGAGGAATGTTGTGATTTGGCAGAACCAGCAACCTACCTCAAATCAAGTCTTACAACAGGTCCAATACTCAGTCAGACCACAAGCTGATGCGTGGTCAGCTAAAAGTGGTGTAGATAGGAACTTGCTAGAACAGTTGTATCCCTTGGTTGCTCCAAATGATTATGCTTTCCCTAGAACCCTTCCTAGAAGGTGCGCTAGATGCTAGCTGAAGATGGATTTTGCAACCTTGGTCTAGGACATGGATCTGTTCAAGTTTTTTTTATATGGCCTTGAGCCCTTTAGCTCATGCAATTTTATTGTACAGAATTTTGTTCGGTTTGTTCTTAATAATATTCTCTTTTTACCTCTCAAAAATAATAATAGTAGTGAAAATAATAATATTAATAATGAAACTAGTAATAATAATAACAATAATAAAACACAAATACTTAGGTGGAATACTTAAGTGTTTCAATTAATATTTAAGTTCAGTAATAAATTCGGAACAAGTAAAATAAACCTAAACCATGAACAACTAGATCTGATGAAGAAGAAAAGAGTTTAAACTGATCAAAATTTAAAGAGACAAACAAAAACAAGACATGATTTCAATTACTCACAATCAAACTGTTGAACCATGTTTGATTTGATTGATGACAAACCAGTTCTCTATACTTTATTGTTATGCATGTTTCTATTAGAACAGGTTAAATCAAGTGAGGACTCTTCAAGGCAACTTTGAAGGCCTTGAGATACTTGAAGATCAGAAGTCAAAAGCTTGAAGCATTTTAATTTTTGTACTTCTAGAATCTTCTTGTAAAATAGACTTAGGAAAATATATCTTATGTTTCTAATTAAAGAGCAAAAAGAGTTAAAGTTTATGTCCAGTAAAGAGAACAAGCAAAGAACAGACAAAGAACAAGCTTGGAACAGTTCTCTTTACCAGATGTAGACTTTGTAGTACTTAGACCACTGTGGGAACAGACCTCAGTATTACACACGTGCACTTAAGTGATCAATATCAATTTTCGTGTTCAAAATTTTTTTGAAAATTTATTTGAAAAATATTGATCACTTATGTTTTGGAAATCTGCCAAATTGATACACAAAATCAGCTTTGCAATGTACTTGTTTGGACTGTAGTGTACTTTCCCACTACATGTAGTGGAAGGAGACAAAGGTATGAAATAGGTACCTTTGCACTTGTGTCAGCTGAGCTTGTTTGCACAATTTAGGCAAGTCTCCAAGCACACTTATAGGGAACAGTTTTTCTTTGCATATAAATGCAATCTCTTGGAAAACCCTAGGAAGACTTTTGCTCTCCAAAGAAAACCAAGCCATATTTTCTAAGAGTTTATCCATAGAGCAAAATCATCTCCATATCCATCTTTAAGAGAAAACTTACGGAGATTTAATATTGTAATCTTTGAACCACTTAGAGGGAAGTGATTGGGGAGTGTTCTGTGAACACTGAGTGAACTGTTAGAGTTAACAGTTGGGGAATTAAGTGTTACAGAGTTGTAGCATTTAATTGAGTGTGGATGACGTAGGCTTGTTTAGAAGCCGAACCTCGTTAAATCCTTGTGTCCCTACTCTTTATCTACTATTCTATCGTTGTTCTCACAAAATGATAAACAAACTTTGAAAATGATTGAAAAAACACACATACTCAATTCAACCCCTCCCCCTTCTTGAGTATACATTGAACTTACAATTGGTATCAGAGCCTAACTTCTCAAAGGGTTGACTACCTAGAGGAGCCAGAAGATGTCTACTCAAGATTCAAACAGTTCCAGACTCCCCAAGTTCAATGGCACTCACTACTCCTGGTGGAAGAACAGCATGAAAAATCTTATCATTGGGATAGATTATGAATGTTGGATGATTGTTAAAAATGGACCCACGTCCATTCACAAGAAGAATCAGAAAGGGCTCATTGTTCCAAAGTCAGAAGAAGAATATACAAGTGAGGATTACAAGAAACTAGAGAAGAATGCAAAGGCAATGTTACTTGTTCAACAAGGAATTGCAGAATGTGAGGTAAATCAAATTTTAGCTTGTTCTTCTGCAAAAGAAAGATGGGATACACTAGAGATTGCTTATGAGGGAAACTCTGAAGTGAGAAGGTCAAAAATTGACATGCTCATGTCAAAGTATGAGGTCTTTGAGATGACTAGAGAAGAAAACATCAAGTATATGTTTACAAGCACAACAAGAAATTCACTCTCGGCCGACCGTCTTTTACCGACCGTTAACGGTCGGGACACACCTTTTCCGACCGCCCCCGGTCGGTAAATGTCGGTCGGTGCAAAATTAGTCGGTAAATTGTTTATACCGACCGCCAGTCGGTCGGGAACTTTTTTACCGACCGATTACCGACCGACTGGAGGAAAAGGAAAAAATGGCGCTAAATGCCAAGTTTCCGACCGCGTGTCGGTCGGAAATTACCGACCGACGTAACGACGGTCGGTAATTTCCAACCGACACGCGGTCGGAAACTTGGCTTTTAGCGCCATTTTTTCACCATTTTAGCGCCATTGTTCCAATTTTTTTTTTTTCACTAAATATCAAAAATGCTTTAAAAAATAAATTAAATTATATATTAATGAAAAACAAATTAAAATTATGAAATTAAATTTTATATTATTTATATAAATAATTCTTAATACACAAGACTAATACATGTTACAATTTGCAAAAAAGTAAGCTATAATAAACCGAAATCTAACAAATAACTACACTCCGCTTGCTTCTTTTGATTATCTTCCAGACGGCGCTGATGGTCGATCCGATGACGGTCTCTCTCCTCTAACTCCGCCTTAGCGTGCTCGATCGGACTCCAAAAGATTCTGGGTTTATTTTTCCTGCAAATCATAGGTTATTCATTTAAGCTTTTTAGGTCTTGATTCCACACGTTATTATTTTTCTCATTATTTTATGGGAGAGAAATCGAGTTTAAATTCGTTAGACCTAACTAGAGTTAGATAAGCAGTGGGAGAATTGCCAAGTTAATAATTAGCAAAGTGAAATATACATACAGAGACAGAGTACTTTACTTAAAATATTGAATTTGGTTGTTTTCTATATGCCATTAGATTATCGATATAATGAATAATTGTACATAAGGCTGCCAATTGTACATATATATTATGAATAATTTTGACTCATAAACAAAAAAAATGGAACAATGGCGCTAAAATGGTGAAAAAATGGCGCTAAAAGCCAAGTTTAAATGAATAACCTATAATACACCAAAAAAGGGCAAGAAACCATGCAAAAAAACCCAAAAAAAGACTCGAACGCATCAAAACTAAATGCTACCACTAAAATCAATAAAAAAAAGCCAACACAAAAAATCATCAAAACCCAAAAATTCAAATCAAATTGACAACTTGCATAATTGATATTTAGGTAGTCTTTTTTATCCTAAAGAGCATATTAAATGAGTTTCTTTTTGGGAAGTTTTATGAAACCCAAAAATTAGAAATTAAAATTAAAAACAACAATTCAAAGTAAAACTAAATGCTAACCCTAAAATCAATAAACAAGGCCAACACCAAAAATCATCAAAACCCAAAAATTCAAATCAAATACTAATAAACCAGAAATTAAAATTATAAACAACAATTAAAAGGAAATGCTAACCCTAATAATGAATTAACTCTTCGTTCAAAAAAAAAAAAAAGAGAATTACCTCAACTGCAAGGGGCGGTACAGGTGGTGCCCACAGCCGCAGCGACGCCAGCAGCCCACCAGTAGCCCACCTGCAGCCGCGAACCACCAGCAGCAGCCGCGCGACTCTCGTTCTGTGAGGGAGTGCGAGGGAGGAGAAGAGGGTTGTGAACGCCAATCTGGTTCTGCGAGGGAGCAGCGAACCACCACCAGCAGCCGCCAGGTGGTGCCGTCGTCGGAGTGCGAGGGAGAAGAAGAGGGGATAGTGCTAGGGTTTTGCGATTTTTGGGATAGTGCGAGGGAGCAGAAGAGGAGAAGAGGAATGACTCGTACTCGCCTGTCGACTAGCTTTTAAACGTGGAAAAAATTCGCCCGACCGTCATGGTGGTCGGTAGCGGTCGGTAAATACCGACCGCACAAATTCGATCGGTATTTACCGACCACCATGACGGTCGGGCGAATTTTTTCCGACCACAATAACGGTCGGTAAACATTTTGCGACTGTTTGCAGTCGAAGACGGTCGGCATTTTCCGACCTTAGTAACTTCGGTCGGTAAGATCGGTCGGGCGAGACAGATTTTCTTGTTGTGAAGGTTCATGACCATTATAAATGAACTTAAGTCATTAGGGAAGACCTTCTCAAGTGAAGAGTTGGTGTGGAAAATGTTAAGAAGCCTGTTAGGAAAGTGGATGCCCAAGGTCACAGCCATACAAGAAGCAAAGGATCTAACCATACTATCTCTGGAACAACTCATTGGCTCTTTGATGACTCATGAGATGTTGGTTGATTCAAAGGTTGATTCTAGTTCAAAAAAAAATACATGGTTCTCAAAGCAGAAGAATCAGAGGAGGATGAAGATGATATCAGCCTTATGGCTAGAAGATTTGAAAAATACCGGAGGACAAAATCCAAGGGCAAGTTTTCAAAAGGAAGAAACAGTTCTGGACAGTTCAGGAAAACCAGTTCCAATGCTGGTTGCTTTAAATGTGGTGAACTGGGGCACAGAATTAAGGAGTGTCCAACATGGAAGAATCCCAAGGGAAATCCTGGAGTCCAGGCTGAGAAAAAGGTTTTCAAAAGAGCTATGCTTGTTGCAGTTTGGGGAGATTCAGAATCAGAGAATGAGGAAGATGAAGAAGAAGCAAATCTCTGCCTTACTGCTTTCACATGCACAGACCAGTCTGAGGTCTGTTCAGAAAAACAAGATGTTCTCTGTCTCATTGCTGGTGGGAGCACTTCAGATGACAGCCAGGTATGTTTTAATGAAATAAAGGCAAACATGCATAATCTAGATAGAGAAGAATTACTTGACTATCTTGAATTCACTATTGATCAATGCATTAGTGTTGGGTCTGCGTACCAGAACAACAAAAATAAAATTAAAGAAATAGTTCGAGATTATGAAATATGTGGAGCTAGATCTGCTAAACTTGAGCTTATATGTGAGGAACTTAAAGAAAAAATTTCTGAACTTCAGATAACAACATATCAGCAGAAAATAGAGCTTTAGACAATAAACTCCAAACCAGTTCCCAAAGAGGATGAGTTTTTCGAAAAAATTGAAATGGGGTTTAACGAACTCAAGAAATTGTTTACACATAATTCAAACTTTAAATTATTAAAAGACACATGTACCTTTGGTAAATCTGATGTCATACTTGCATATGACCACTTAATTGAAAAACTTGAAGATTTACACAAGGAACATGGTGATCTTAAGGATTCTAGAGAAACTGGTTCTCCCACTGCCTTTGATGAGGTTTTGGATGTTTTACAAGATGAGTGCACAGCTAGATCTGTGATCTTAAGACTGAACTCATCTTGCTAAAACAAGAAAACATCAAGAAGACCAGTGATGAACCAGATCCCTTCATGGTTTCAAGACTACAAGATGAACATCAGAAAACTAGATTTGATCTGAAATCATTTGAGAAACAAAATGAAGTTCAACTTAAGAGGCTTGAAAATAAGGAGTATGAGCTAACAGATTGTATGAACCAATTGAACAAAATGTTAGATGCTCAGAAAACCCTAAACATCCTCACATCCCAACCTGGAAGTTCTCAAAGGTTTGGTTTAGAGTATTCTGGATCTAGTTCTACAACTGTTCTAGGCAGAGACAACACTTGGTTAAATGAATTCAAGAAAGGCAAGTAAATATTTGCCAAGGATATGCATGTTTGTACATACTGTGGTAAAAGTGGTCATGTTACTAACAAATGTTTCACCAAAAGAAAACATGACAAGAAGAACAAAGCCTACACACAGCAAGTATGGGTTAGAAAGGTCAAGATTGAGAATTTTTCAAAGAACAAGGAACCCAAGCTGGTCTGGGTTCCTAAAACTAACCTTTAATTTGCTTGTGCAGGTACGAGTGAAAGGAAAGCCATATTGGTACTTGGACAGTGGTTGCTCAAGACACATGTCCGGTGATGAGCCCAAGTTATACCATGTTTTTAGTTTGTTTTTAATGCTTTGTTTTTGTAATTTAGGTCATTCTCCTTAGTGTTTACATTACTTTGAGCTTTAGGTGAAGTTTAGAGTTTATGTTCTAAACTAGATTAACTTGCAACTTTTGGCCTAAATAAAGAACAAGTGAAAGCAAGGTTTTTGTACATCAAAATGCAGCAGGACCAAATTCAAACGCTAATATCTTCTGATCTAGAAATGATATTGAAGTGATTCAAATTGGTGGTTGTAGATCTCTTCAAGAGCTTTCCAAAGGTAGGTCATATGCCTATTTTCGCTAAGGAACGAGAGAGTTATTGCCGTTTTAGTACGAACTGTGTGTGCAGTCTACAGGGGCGCGCCCCGCGCCTTATAGGGCGCTGCCAGCGCCCTTGATGCAGTGAAGTCCTTTCAAAAGGCGATTCCAGCGCCCTCCAAGACGCTGCCAGCGCCCTGTGTGTCTGTTTGGCCGACTTCAATCCACTTGAACCTTAGCTTTATTGCTTTTTCTTCCACTTGCTCCTAGCTTATTGTCTTTAACTTTGCTTCCTCTTACATAGTAATGATGCTCCTTTAATAATTTTTGTAAAATATCTTAGCAAGGAGTATCATCTTTTGCTTCCTACCTTTGTATTATAAATAGAGGAAAATGAGGCAAATGTAAAGACATGCTTGATCACTAAGATCATTCATCTATAATATTAATTTCTTCTCATTTTCTTCTTCTTGTTCTTCTTTCTTTTGTTTTTCACATCTTCACTTGAGGATGTATTTCTTCTATGGGAAAGTGGAAGAATGCTATTAACAATGTTTAAATAAGAATCACTTCTTCCACACTCTTTTACTTAATTATTGTCTAATTTTGGTCTAATTCTATGATCTTAAACTTACCTTAATTAGGTGATCACCTAGTTAATGAAAGTTGATGGTCTAAAGCTGATTTTTGGAAATGCAAGCGTATTCTTGGTAACCTTAAATCTATGAAGCAACCAAGTTCCCTTAAATTCAACTTAGTCTTCACTTTTTGAACTTAGCAAAATTGACAATTTGCAACTTAGTAAAATTGACACTTTACCGAGGGGTTCACTTAGTAAAGCTAAAGCTTGGTTTGATTGAAGTTGAAAAATTAGACAAGTTAACTGGAGTTCGGCCAAACAACAGTTAATTCTTTTCGGTTTTCTATTTCTTAATGCTTTTGTTCACTGCGTATTCTTTGAACAATTAGGGTTAGGTAATTTACGATTTATCTTGTCTAACTAAACTAAAGGAAAACTAAGGATGCGATCCTTAACGAGATTTGGTCAAGTAGTTGAGTAGAGTTGAAGTGGTTCAATAAGTAAACCTGTTTTGAGCATATTTCCACTGAACCAATTTTAATTTTCCTTATTTAATTTCTGTTTTAGCTTAGTTTCACCAAACCACCCCCTCTCTTTGTTCTTCATGTTGAATAAAATGAAAGCATTAGCTCAACAAAAAACAGATGAAATGTTCGATGATGTCAACCATGTTCCCTGTGTTCGATAACCCCCACTCTTACTATAACGGGGGTTTTATTTGTCTTAGAGAACGAAAAAACCTCTTCGTCATCCGGGGATAAAGAACAATTCTTGTCACTCACTGCATTTGAGGGAGGGCACGTGAGATTTGGTGACAATAGCAAAGGAGTAGGTAAGGTTGGTAAGTCACTCTCCCAAGCAATTGACAATGTTTACTATGTAGAAGGTTTGAAACATAACCTTTTGAGCATATCTTAACTATGTGACAAGGGAAATATAGTGAATTTTGAATCAAACACTTGTCACATAGTGAACCCTAAAACAGGGGAACTGGTCTGTGAAGGAACAAGGCATAACAATGTGTATATTACATACTTAAGTCAAATTCCACAGAACAGTACCCTCTGCCTTAGTGTTGTAGAGGATGACCAATGGCTTTGGCATAAAAGATTAGGACATGTTAGTTTCACTTTGCTCAACTAGTTAAGATCACAAGATTTGGTGATAGGTTTACCTAACATCAATTATGTGGCAGACCAGCTCTGCCAAGAATGTGCAAAGTGCAAACATGTCAGATCATCTTTTAAACCAAAGAAAGTGGTTAGTTTCTCTAGACCATTTGAACTTTTACACATGGATTTATGTGGACCAATGTGTGTCCAAAGTAGAAATGGCTTTAGTTATGTATTTGTCTTAGTTGATGATTACTCTCGTTTCACTTGGACAATATTCTTGAAATACAAATATGAAACTTTTGATGAATTTGAAATTCTAGTAAGACAGGTCCAGAACAATATTAATCATCAGTTGGCATCTATCAGATCTGATCATGGATCAGAGTTTGATAATGCTAGCTTCATAAATTATTGTATGGAGCATGGTGTTTCTCACAACTTTTCAGCCCCTAGAACTCCACAACAAAATAGAGTAGTTGAAAGGAAGAATCGCACTCTAGAAGAAATGGCTAGAACCATGCTTCTAGAGAGTAGTCTGTCAAAGAAAATTTGGGCTGATGCTGTGAGTACAGCTTGCTACATACTCAATAGAGTTATGCTAAAAACAATACTAAGAAAAACACCTTATGAACTTCTAAGGGGTCGAAAACGAAACATTGGACACATAAGAATATTTTGTTGTAAGTGTTTTGTACACAACAATGGTAAGACCAGTTTGGACAAGTTCGACCCCAGGAGTGATGAAGCTGTTTTTATTGGGTATTCTCCTCATAGCAAGGCATATAAAGTTTTCAACAAAAGAACCTTGTGTGTTGAAGAGAATATACATGTGCTATTTGATTAAACTAACATGATCAACAAGCCTTTGCAGGTAGATGATGATGAAGGTTTTGAGATTGGGATGACAAATTTCACTAGAGCTGAACTAGAGAACACTGCTGAACCAGACCCTCAAACTCCTCCTGAAAACAACAATGGGTCTGGTGCAGCAGAGGTAAATGCAGAACAGGTTGTTGAACTCAGTGACTTCCTGCTCATCAAGCTGATGATGAAGTGGGAGAGAACACTGAAGAAACTGGTTCACCCTCTCGAAATGAGAATGAGATAGGGGGAACTAGTACAGACATTGGTTCTAACTTAGGTGACTCAAATGCTATAAGAAAGAGTATGTTTAAGCAAAGAAACTCTCACCCTTCTGATCAAATCATTAGTGATTTATCAAAAGGAGTCCAAACTAGAAATTCTGTTTGGAATAATTTTTGTGCTTACTTCTCTTTCTTATCTCACATAGAACCAATTGACTATAAGATTGCACTAACTGATCCTGATTGGATCTTGGCCATGCAAGATGAGTTGAACCAGTTTGAGAGAAATCAGGTTTGGCATCTTGAACCAAGAACCAATGAGAAGTCAGTTATTGGAACTAAATGGGTCTTCAGAAACAAAATGGATGACTCGGGTACTATAGTCAGAAATAAGGCCAGGCTAGTGGTTTAAGGGTTTAACCAACAAGAGGGAATAGATTATGATGAAACCTTTGCTCCAGTAGCCAGGCTTGAGGCAATAAGAATCTTAATTGCCTTTGCTGCCCACATGAACTTCAAACTCTTTCAAATGGATGTTAAAACTGCTTTTCTAAATGGCTATTTGAAAGAAGATGTCTATGTGGAGCAGCCCCCGGCTTTGAGGATATAGTTTGTCCAGATCATGTCTACAAGTTAGACAAAGCTCTTTATGGCCTCAAACAAGCTCCTCGTGCTTGGTATGAGAGACTCTCTAGTTTTTTAATTGAAAATCATTATGAGAGAGTTTCAGTGGACAAAACTCTATTATTAAAGAAAAGGGGAACAGATCTGTTAGTGGTCTAGGTATATGTTGATGATATTTTATTTGGGGCTACTAATTCTGTTTTTTGTGATGAGTTTGCAGACCTAATGAAAAGTGAATTTGAGATGAGTATGATGGGAGAACTTGGCTTCTTCCTAGGGCTCCAAATCAAGCAAGTGGATGATGGAATCATGATCCACCAACAAAAGTATCACAAGGAGCTACTCAAGAGATATGGTCTGCAAGATAGCAAGTCCTATGACACACCCATTCCTACCTCTTCTAAATTGAGCCTACATGAGAAAGGAAAGGGTGTTGAGGATAAGCTATACAGAGGTATGATTGGCTCACTTCTCTACTTAATAGCTAGTAGACCAGACATAGTGTTCTCAGTTGGGTTGTGTGCTAGATTTCAATGCAACCCAAAGAGTCTCATCTAAAAGCTGTTAAGAGAATATTTAGGTACTTGAGTGGTACAGAGGACATGTGCTTGTGGTATCCAAAGGGAAGCAATTTTGATCTTGTAGGATACACTGATGCTGACTATGCTAGTTTTAGTGTTGACAGGAAGAGCACTTCAGGAATGGCTCACTTCTTAGGTTCTTGTCTCATATCATGGGGATCTAAGAAATAAAATTCAGTGGCCTTATCCACAGCTGAGTCAGAGTACATAGCTGTTGCTTTGTGTTGTGCTCAATTGCTTTAGATAAAGACACAACTAAAGGATTTTGGGGTCTGTTCTGGAAGTGTTCCCATATTGTGTGATAACACCAATGCCATAAACATTTCTAAAAATCCTGTCCAGCATTCTAAAACCAAGCATATTAAAATCAGACATCATTTTCTCAGAGACAATGTGGAAAAAGGAAATGTTAATCTTGAGTTTTGCAGATCTGAAGAACAATTGGCTGATATTTTCACTAAACCCCTAAGTAGGGAAGTGTTTGTCAAACTTCGCACATTACTTGGTATGGTAAGGACTAGATCCTAGTTCCTTAGGACTTATCTTTCCCTTTTTGATCAGGTTTGACATTTTAGATCCTTAATGTACATAAGCAGGGTTGGTTAACTTTTAAATGTCATATATGCAAGTGGTCTCAAAGTTCTTATGTTGATGTTGCTCCAATGTGTGGTATCTCTAAGTTGCCTAACTAAAAGGTGCCTCAAGTTTTTAATGAATACAAATCTACGTCAGACCATCGTCAGACCAGTCCCTTACAACGGTTATCTCAGTTTATTACTGAACCTTCAATTTTGAAATTGAGAATTAAATTGTTCTGACAGCTGACCATTGTGGGACGGATGAACAGTGTAAAGTAATTTACTCTGTATCTCTTATAATAACAGCCAATTTTCTTCATTTTATTTCATACTTTCACATTGACATCTCTTTCTAACCGTCTCTCTCTCTCTCTAATTGCTCTTCTCTCTCAAACCCTAAGCATCATCAAAAGAATCTCTCTACAAGAATTCTCAAACACTTTCTCCCTCATCAATCTACTGAATCAATCGAAAATGGGAAGAAAGAAGAACAAAGCATCAAAGAAGAGAAGCAAGGGACTGATTCAATCACTAAGTTTCACACCATCTAAAATCGAGAAGGAATCAAGTACTGCAGTGGTTATTGAACACCACAAAGCAGAAGAGAAGCAAAAAGAGGTTAAGGACCAAGCCACTGTAGAAACAGTTGTGGAATCCAAGGATGCCCGTGAGCCAAAAGAGAAAACTCCACCACCACCAACTCTTGAATCACCACCACCATCATCACCAAAATCTCCACCACCTCAACCTCATAAAACTCCATCTCCATCTAAGCCATCACCCTCCACATCAAAGAAATCACCCTCTCCATCACCTAAGCAACCCTCTCCACAACATACCACTTCATCACCTCCACAGAAATCACCATCACCCTCAAAGGCCAAAACTCCTTCTCCACCTTCACCACCAAAGTCCAAAACTCCACCACCCTCTTCACCACAAAAAGAAAAATCCCCATCACCTTCTCCACAACCACAAAAGACACCTTCACCAACCCCTCAAATCACAGAGAAACTAGTGCCAAGCACTGAGGAGGAAGATGTAGAGAAGGAAGAAACAGAAGAGAAGGCTGAAGACACACATAGGGAGGACATGGATGTTGAAATTACTGGAGTGGTACAAGGGGAAAAGGAAACTGGGAAGAGGACAAGGCCCTTAAGTTCAAGGGTCTGTAAGGATGAAATTAAGAAGGAGCCTGCTGAGGAGGCTCCAGTGGGAAAGAAGGAGGAAAAGAAGAAACGAATGAGAAGTGTAGCAAAGAAGGGCAAAGCTTCTGAGAGCCCCAAACCTGCAACAAAGCTACCAACTGAAAAGAAGAGGAAGGCTGATTATGCACCTGAGAAGGCCTCAGCCAAGAAGAAAGGTAATATCATTTCTGAACCACTATTTGAATTAAGTGGTAAGGGTATTTTGTTTGGTTTTGCATGCCCTAAGTCTTGGATAATTGAACCCTTTCTAGAAGAGTTTAAGGAGGCTATAGAGTTTCAGGGTTGGGAGGGGCTGTTTGATAAGAGGTTGGATGTGTTTGAATCCTGTGTTGAGGAATTTTATTCAAAATTGGGAAAACTAGACAAGGGGAAGGTCTGGAGTGAAGTTGAAGGGCTAGATATCACTCTATCAAGGAAGAGTCTAGGGGAGGTATTGGGTGTACCAAGAGGGGGGTTCTGTGACTACTCAAAAGACAACTGGCCTACTATCCATGAGGTCAGTACAGAACATATCCATACCACTCTCTTTACTGGTTCTCCTACTGATGGTTCTGGCTATGTAATTGGCCAACTAAGGGAACCAGTGATGAGGCTGTTTCATACAGTGGCCTCTAAGATAGTACTCCCTAGGGCTCAGGGCAGAATGGATGTAAGAAAAATGGATGCTGTGATAATCTACTGCCGGTATGAGAAGATCAAGTTGAGTCTCCTTGGTCTCATGCTAGCCCACATGGTTAGCATTCTGGAAAGGTCAAACCACTCTCTACCCTATGGTGCCTGGCTTACCCTGGTTTCCAAAGTAGGAAGGTACATCTGAGTGGTGAGGTCAAGAAGATGCCTGTCCTCACCAACCAGATCCTAGGTCAGAAGGGAATGACCTTTGAAGGTGGAATACTAAAAATGAGGGATGAAGAGAGGACCACTGGGGTCAGAAGAAAAAGTAGCTCAAGGTTTGAGGAAGCTCCTTGGGCATTGTCCAAACAGGTGCAAACACATGGAGAACTACTGCAACAGATGATGGCTAGTGTGAATGCTCTGTGTACTTCTCTGGATGGATCAATCAAGAATATATCGACACGGTTGGACTCCTATGAAGAAAAGCTTGCCTCCTCATCCAGCATCAAGCCCAAGACCACTCAGCGACGAGTTCCCATCATTGCCCAAGTGAAAAAGAAGAAGCAGGAGGAGAGTGCAGAAAAAGAAGAAGAGGGTTCTACTGAGGATTCTGATAATGATGCTAACTCTGACTCTTCTTAGCTTACCCCCTACCCTGCTAACCTATTTCTCAAACTATACTACCTCTAGTTTCCTTGAACAATTTAACTTCTCTTAGTTTTTTACCATTTCTGCCAAACAATTTCTCTGCAGAATGGTCCTGGTCTGTATAATTAATTAACTTGTGTGCACTTTGACCTTTGGGATTGTGAGTTGCAGGTACTCACTTTTGGGACAGCATTTCTAGAATGCTATGTTTATATTATGCTAGTGCCTTGACTTTACTTGTTTCCTTCTCCTAATTATTGTGCTGTGATTATTTTGTCATTTGATGATGCCAAAAGGGGGAATAGGACAGGTGAAGTTCCTAGTGTCAAGTGTAGCAACTTGAACAAGGTTCAGACCTTGTTAGAGATGGCCCAGCTTCATGCCTAGGAGTATTTTAATTCAGATCAAAGGCTCCTATCCATCCCAACTGGAAGAAACTCTTCCAAGTGAATTTAGAATTATTTTGCTACATTTGATATTGATAAGTCTTGCAAGTTACAGGTCTGATACTGAAACTAAATAATTATTGATTAATGTGATGAGTTGACTGACCTTGTAATCAGTCTAATTGTGCTTTAGTCTGCTGTGTGTTTTTAATTCTCTGATATTATGAATCTGACTGCAGGCATAGTGCAAGACCAGTTCCTCAGAACAATTGTCTTGAAACAATTGGTTACTGTTCTCAGGGGGAACTTCATGGTTTGTCATCATCAAATAGGGGGAAATTGTTGATGTAATGTCCCAGATTTATCGGTATTTCTGTCGTTGATTTATTTGTTATTTATGGTATTTTCTGTATGGTCCAAAATTTATTTGGACTATTTATTTTTATTTTTTGTGAATAATTTGGATTATTTTTATTTTGGTTGTTTATTATTTATTTTATTATTATTTAATTAATTAGAATTTTATTATTTAATTTTCTAATTAGATAATTAATTTTTGGGCCAAATGCAATTTAAGCATGATTAATCATGCATGAGTACAATTAGCCCAATTGATCACCAAAAGCCCAATTTGAGCCTTGTTATAACCGGCCCCCTTGTGTATTAGTGGCCTAATTTCCACTTGCTTCATGTTCACACCTTAAACCACTTCTATAAATAGAAGGATTAGTAAGGCTTATGAACTCATTTTGCCATCATTTGCACCCTTGATTATCATTTTCCACAATTGAAAAGCCAAACACTCTCCCTTGCCTAAAAAATTCCACACGCCATTTTTTGGTGTATGAACACCCAACTTTTGTTCATCATCCAATCATTTCCAAAGTTTAAAGATTAATATTCTATTGATCTTTAACTAATTCTAAACACAATAATCTCATTAGTTTCCATTCAAGACTTCTAGTTCGGGTTTGGAATTTGGAGTTTGTTCGATTGGGTCGTGTTCGTGATAGGTCTGTGTGGTTCGTGGAGGCCCGTGTTGGTTCGTGTGGTGGACCGTGCAACCGTGCCGTGTTGAAGACGGTGGTCCGTGGTGGTGCCGTGTTGAAGCTGTTGTGGTAGTTCGTGCATAGCCGTGCTCGAGTTCGTGCAAAGCCGTGTTGTGGCCATGTGTGCGTGTAAGGGTCGTGTACTTTGGGGTTTTTCGGGCTGCAAGTTTCTGTGATTGAATTGCTTGATCTTCAATAAGGTAACATACTATCTTACCATAATATGTGTACTATGATTATAGGATAGATTAAGTGATCATGTTAGATGAAGTTTTTATGATTGGTTGTCATTTCATGCGTGATTTTTAAGTGGGATTTGGGTATTGATTTTATGATGATTTGCTTAAGTTTTCATGCATGTTTTTTTTTAGGTTTTCGTGTGGTTTTTATGTTGAAGTCAAGTTCTTGTTTGAGTTCTTGTTGAGTTCTTTACGAGTTCTTGATGAGTTCTTTGAGTTCTTTATAAGTTCTTGGTTGAATCTTGAAATCTTGAAAGTTGGTCTTATGTTCTTTAAAATACAAGTTTATTGATGTTTGTCAAAGTTTTATTTAAAGATAAGTAAAGTTTTGTAAAGTTTTCTAAAAGAAGTTTTATAGAAGTTAAAGAAAAGTTTAAAGAAAGTTAAAGATTTGATAAAGATTGGTCTAAGAAGTAGTATTGATTATGGTCTGATATGTTTGTTTGATTTGTTCTATGATTATGTGTATCCATGTTAGGGTGGGACTGTTATGTTACTCGCCACTAACAGTGGATTGTTGTTAATTTTTCAAGTAACTCTGATGATGACGGTGTTGCTTAGCTTTGGGTTGCGCGAGTGCCGATGTGTTTTTATTTTAGATTATGTTATGTTTTTAGTTTGGACGTATAGTTTCTGTATTTAGTATATTTTGACTCTGACAGTATTTGGAGTTATTTTCTTGTATTGATACATTTGGGTTTAGTATTGTACAACTTGTGGGTATTGTACGTTTTTGGGTTATAGTAATAATAATTTCGAGGTTTTGTTTTGATTTTTAGTAACTTTTGTTTGTTAGATCGACAATTCGACTCGTCGGTTTCTTCCGCGCCGGTTTAAGCGAGTCGGGTCGTCACAGTTGGTATCAGAGCCAAATAGGTTTTAAGTGGAGTTTTAGGACTTGAGTAAAACCCGGGAGTTGAGAGCTTTACCATTCCCGAGTGATAAACCCAATTTAGAATAAGTTTACGGGAGAAGAGTGTCGGGTAGAAGAATCCGGGATAAGACTCTTTTTCCTACTTTCTTTTGTGTGTATACTTGACTGGAGTGTAGATTTTTGACTGACATTGTCTCTTTTTGTTTGTTTGTTGCTGCGATGATTTCAGCATGTCCAAACCTCTCCGGACAAGTTCGGGCCAAAAGAGGTTACGAGCGCTCGAGGAGGCGATTTTTACGCTAGCGCATCATAGTCGTCAGCCATCGGGATCGCAGTCGACGTTCGATCGTATCGCTCGTCATCGACCACCTAATTACGATGGGGTTGCCCACCCTACGACGTTGGAGAGTTGGATCCACGAGATGGGGAAGCTCTTCGACGCGACGTTTTACCCCGAGCACGAGAAGGTCCAGATCGCCGCTTACTACTTGCAAGGAGAGGCCGATAACTGGTGGAGCGTAGCGAAGAACGCGTGTATGCCCCTACATCTGATGTCTTGGGCCGAGTTCGTAGCTAAGGTCCAGGAGAGGCTCTATCCCGACGAGTTACAGTGGCAGAAACAGAAGGAGTTTCTTACTCTCGCTCAGGGTAAGATGACGGTTCAGGCGCTACATCAAAAAGCTAGATCCGAGGATTCGCGGCCATGTGATCAGTAGTGGAGCGAAGACATTACAGCAAGCTTACGAGGTATCACTTGAGATCCAAACATCTGTCATCGAGGAGGATACGAGCAAGAAGAGGACCCCGACCCCGGTGACGTCGCCATCATTTATGAAGCCCCGGTTCAGTGCTCCGAGCAGTACCCCTCCGACCGCTAGTTCATCTCAGGAATCAGGGAGTTCGAGATGCAGAGGATGTGGCAAGGACTTCCATCAAGGGAAGCGATGCGACGGGACGCCCATCACCTATTTTATCTGTGGGAAGGAAGGCCACAAGGCATCAGTTTGCCCCGAGAAGAAGCCAGGCACCAAGACCAAGCAACTTCCAGCACCGGCTAAGACTCCAATGAAGAATCAAGTCTACTGTATGACTGAGGCAGAGGCAGAGGTCCAGCCAGACGTAGTCTCAGGTAGATTTCTTGTCTCTGGTATTTTAGCATTTGTATTATTTGATTCTGGTGCCACAATTTCTTTCGTGGCTAGTAGTTTTGTCTCGAGGTCTAATCTTCGAGGCAATTCCCCTGTTAGTTCGATCATAACTCTCCCTTCTGGAGCGGATTTTGTTTGTCAGCGCGAGTTCCGAGGAGTGCCTACCGTTATAGCTGGAGAGCAGGCGACGGCTGATTAGAAGGAGTTCCCACTGATGGAGTTCGATGTCATTCTTGGCATGGACTGGCTATCGAGGTATCGAGCGACTATTCGTTGCCGAGACCAGTCAGTGACATTCCGAGGATCGCAAGGCAATCGGATCACCTATTCTGGGATCGTTCTGAAGAAGGGTGTTAAGGTAATCTCAGCCTTGAAAATGAGAAAACATCGCCAGAAGGGCGATATGGTGTTCCTATGTCAGGTAAGGGACTTGACTGAGGATAGTCTGTTGGACGATATACCTGTAGCGAGGGATTTCAGAGACGTATTTCTTGATGAGATACCGGGAGTTCCACCCGAGCGCGATGTTGAGTTTAATATCGACTTAGCACCCGGGACAGCGCCGATTTCGAAGGCACCTTACCGGATGGCACCATCGGAGTTGCAGGAGTTAAAAACTCAACTCCAAGATTTGATCAATAAGGGCTTCATTAGGCCGAGCGTTTCTCCATGGGGAGCACCTGTGCTCTTTGTGAAGAATAAAGATGGTAGTATGCGCCTGTGCATAGACTATCGAGAATTGAATCGGGTAACTATCAAGAATAAGTAACCGTTGCCTAGGATTGAGGACCTGTTCGATCAATTACGAGGAGCGGGAGTGTTTTCGAAGATAGATCTTCGATCCGGATATCATCAGATTCCAGTCAAGAAAGAAGACATCCCGAAGACTGCTTTTCGTACGAGATACGGCCACTACGAGTTTGAGGTGATGCCTTTTGGCCTCACTAACGCACCAGCCGTGTTCATAGATCAGATGAACCGGACTTTCCATCACTTACTCGATAAGTGTGTCGTAGTATTTATAGATGATATCTTAGTCTATTCGAGAGACGAGTCTGAGCATGCAGATCATCTCCGGATGGTACTAGAGATATTACGGAGGAATAAGTGGTTCGCGAAACTCTCCAAGTGTGAGTTCTGGCTTTGCGAAGTAGCATTTCTGGGTCACGTAATTAGTAAAGAAGGCATTAAGGTAGACTCGGCAAAAGTTAAGGCTATAGTTGAAAGGAGTACCCCGAGATACTTGATTTGATTGATGACAAACCAGTTCTCTATACTTGATTGATTTGCATGTTTGTATTTGAACAGGTTAAATCAAGTGAGGACTCTTCAAGGCAACTTTGAAGGCCTTAAGACACTTGAAGATCAGAAGTCAAGAGCTTGTAAAATAAACTTAGGAAAATATATCTTGTGTTTCTAATTAAAGAGCAAAAAGAGAAAGTTTATGTCTAGTGAAGAGAACAAGCAAAGAACAAGCAAAAAATATACAAAGAACAAGTTTGGAACAGTTCTCTTTACCAGATGTAGACTTTGTAGTACTGAGACCACTGTGGGAACAGACCTCAGTATTACACACGTGCACTTAAGTGATCAGTATCGATTTTCGTGTTCAAAATTATTTTTGAAAATTTATTTGAAAAATATTGATCACTCACGTTTTGGAAATCTACCAAATTGATACACAAAATCAGCTTTACAATGTACTTGTTTGGACTCTAGTGTACTTTCCCACTATATGTAGTGGAAGGAGACAAAGGTATGAAATAGATACCTTTGCACTTGTGTCAGCTGAGCTTGTTTGCACAATTTAGGCAAGTCTCCAAGCACACTTCTAGGGAACGGTTTTTCTTTGCATATAAATACAATCTCTTAGAAAACCCTAGGAAGACTTTTGCTCTCCAAAGAAAACCAAGCCATATTTTCTGAGAGTTTATCAATAGAGCAAAATCATCTCCATATCCATCTTTAAGAGAAAACTTACGGAGATTTAAGATTGTAATCTTTGAACCACTTAGAGGGAAGTGGTTGGGGAGTGTTCTGTGAACACTAAGTGAACTGTTAGAGTTAATAGCTGGGGAATTAAGTGTTACAGAGTTGTAGCATTTAATTGAGTGTGTAACCTTGTTATCATTCAGAGTTGATTAATAATATTGGTGAGAGAGTGGAGGACGTAGGCTTGTTTAGAAGCCAAACCTCGTTAAATCCTTGTGTCCCTACTCTTTATCTACTGTTCTATCGTTGTTCTCACAAAAAGATAAACAAACTTTGAAAACGTTTGAAAAAACACACATACTCAATTCAACACCCCCCCCCCCTCTTGAGTATACATTGGACTTACACTAATCCAAAAAAAATTGCAAAACAAATGAAGGAAAAAAACCTAAAGAATATACAGAGAGAGATTCAAGAAGAAAAGGAAGAAGATATATTCGAGTTTTACCTTTGTTGTAGTTGTTGACTCGCCGGAGGTCGGATCGGCTGCTGCAAGGGTTTAATGATGAGATTTCAAAGAGAGTGAGGAGGAGTGAATGAGGGAGTCAGAAGTTAAATGGGTAAGAAATAAGGAATGAGTTTTGATTCCTAAGTAAATAGAAGAGAATGGGAAAGAGGTAAAAGTGGGTAATTCAAAAAATTAAAATAGAGTTTAGGAATTAAAAAATAATAATAATAATAAAACAAACATGGGTAAGGGAATAATGGGCTAGTATTCCCTTAGCTTTACCCTTTCCACCTAACCAAACAGCCCCTAAACAACTTACTATCATTTGGGGTTTATAACAATAATGAGACCAAAGTTTGTCTTTTGAGGATCAAGGTAACATAGGAAACATGAAGGAAGCAGGGGAGGGTGGCTGACAGGCTACGGTACGAGGCATGAAAGAGGTGGCAGTGCGACAATTCCTGGTTGTCGGTGTTGCAGCAGGAGGGGGACCGAGAGAGGAGGGAAGAGAGCGCGCGCACAAAGGACAGAGCAGTCCTATTGTTGTTGATATGTAACGAAGGGATGAGGGTGGAATTTTTTGGTGGTTGTCGCCGGCTGTAGACCAAAATGGCGGCGGTGGTGGTGATGTTTTCTAGAAGAAGGGGACTGAGAATATTTTTTAGGTTTTGAATTAGAAATCTTAAATGAACTTCAATGGTGAAGTTAAATTGGAGAAGAATTTATGAATCAGATTGAGATGTGTTGAGTGATGGAATCTGAAGAATTGGGGGTACTATTTATAGATGAATTTGGGTGATTATTATATGAATAAACTTAGGCTTGATTGGGCATCAATGGAGGTGGAGTTTATGGTAGAGAAGGTTGATGATGGTGTTTGGGAACATAACACACACTTGGATGATGAAGATGATTATGATTAATTAATTCTATCATTGGAGGGTGATGCAAAGGGCTAGAGTTCCATTGGGGGAGAGGAAGAAGATGACATTGTTGAAGGGGGAGGTATTACGTAATGTGAGGGAGGAAGATGATGATTTAATTCATTTTCTTTCCCTTTTTTAGATTTTTGATGGCTTTCAAATTGGCTTGGGAGACCTTCTTTATGGGCTTGAAAATCTTTAGCAAGGAACTTTTTAACCCAATTTAATTAGCAAGTTCTTAGAAAATAATTTATACATACAAAATAATTTATTATAAAAACTTTAAAATGATTTATGAAATTGTATTTAAAACTCTATTTTGTTTTGTTAAAAATAAATACTAATCTATTAATTTATAGGACAATGAATATGAAAATATAGTTCAAAATACATTAATTAGACTCATAAAATAATTAAGGGAAATTCTAAGCTATGCCTTTAGGTTTTCCAAATTCTAAGTTATGCCCCTGAATTTTAAAAGTTCTAAGTTGTACCCTTGAATTATTGGCTTAATTATAAGCTATGCCCTTGCACTTAAACTTTGGTTAACCATGGTCAATGAAACGTGTATTTATACGTTTTAAGTTGTATAATTGTACGTATTAAGCTGTATAGTTATATGTATAAGCAAGTTGTATAATTATACATACAAAAAAATTTAAATATTTTTTCTCTTTATTTTTCTCTTTATTTTTCTTTTTATTTTTCTTTATTTTTTTTCTCTCCTCTCTCCTCCTCTGCTTCCTCTCTCCCCCTTTCTCCCTCCGCTTCTTCCTCCCCCCCCCCTTCTCCCTCCTCCCTCATCACTGGCACAACCATCGTCGAGCCACCATCTACCACCTCCATATGGGTGGGCCAATTGGGTAGGTGGGGTTGGGTAATTCAATGGGGCTTCGAGGGTTTTTGGTGGGTTTCGATTTGGGTGGGTTTCGAATTTTAGATTAGGGTTCTTCAGGGAGGTGGGCTTGGGTGGTTTGGAGTTCGAAAAGCTTTGAAGGTGGTGGTGATGGTGGTTCGAAGGGGTGGATTATTGTTGGGGTTCGAATTGGTGGATGGGCTTGTGGGTTTGAAGGTGGGCTTGGTGGTTTGAATTGGTGGGTGGGTTTGATGGTTCGAAGCTGGTGGTTTGTAGGTGGGATTTGGGGCGTCGGGATTTGTGGTTCGAAGGTGGTGGTTGTTTAAGAGAATTCGCAGTGGTGCTGTGTGTAGTGGTGGTTGTAACAGTCCCGGAAATTCGGACCCTTTTCCTTCCTTTATAAAACTTAAATTTTACTAAAAACCATAGCCCGAATTTCTAGAGTTGCTACTCGTACGCCCACTTCTGATAAGAAATGGGTATACGAAGAAGTAAAAGCAGGATCGTAATGTTTTCAAATTCCAAAATGGATTTCATTCATAAATACCAAAGCTGTACAAAGTTTAAATCCAAAACATTAAAATATTAAAATAACTTATTACAAGTTGTTCGGCTAAAGCATAAAGCCTATGATCAAAAGGTTTAGTTAATTCCAACAAGGATTCCTCATCAGCCTCAAACAAGTAAGCCATCCTTACTACTCACCTGCACAAAACCCCGAAGGAAAACAACAAACAAACAATAATACAAAAATCGGAAAAACTGAGTATGATCGACTCTACCCGTAAAACGGTTTTAGTTTAAAAAAAAGTTGACACACAAGAGACATAGAACATTAGCTGAACCAATATTTATCCAATTCACAATTTTAGAGCAATTATTATTCAAGATTATTTAATTGGGAAAGTGAACGCAATAGGGCCTGTTTCATCCCGTCACGGACTTTTCGGCCTGGCCTGCAGCTTGTCAACAGAGTGTCCCGAGTGTATACACCCCTCACAGAACCAATGCGTATCCGCAAGTGCGCTTCCAGAAGTTCAGGAGGAGGACGAAAGCAGATTATAACGGTTACAAAGATTCAACGACAATTCAACACATGTCCGACCTATTGCGTGTCCACCACAACAATAGGCCCACATTGGGTACTCCCCAATGAGACACCGTTCATCACCCTAATAGGTCGTCACCATTCGGGCTACTTCCCCTTTGAAGATTGTTTCACTTTAAGTTTAGGTTCATTTGGTTTAGAAAATCATTTGAGTGAGGACAATAACCTCAAAATAAATCAATGAACCAAAATTCCGCACTTTAAGAATTCTCCATGAGAAATCAAACCATAAGGCAAACTTGCCAATCCAAATTCAACAACTCGGTAATTCATCGTTCATTCTTAGACACCACTTATACTCCTTAAATCAAAGCAAGTTCAAATATTCACCAATCCATAACCAAATTCCATGACGTAAATAATTCATTAAACAATGACAATCAAAGAATTGCTAAGAGCGTCAAAACTTTTTGAAAGCATATGCATAGAAGATAATTTCGAAAATAAAAGGAGTATTATAATTTCGAAAATTCATATGTACATATATTATGTAATTTTCGAAAATAAGAAGGTAAAACTACATAGCGTATTTCGAAATTTTAAGTTGCAAAAATCACAATATAAACATAGTATATTTTCGAAAATTAGAAAACGATATTTTCAATCCATAACAATATATTTTTGAAAATTTCAGAATTATATTTATAATTAATAAGATTCTTTTGGACTTATAATGGGTATTTGGTACATAAATTTTATTGTCTAAAACACATGTACACAACCCTTAGTCCAAAAACGAGTTTTATTTTGATTTTGAAAATAAACGAAAGCGTAATTAAGCTATTACAAAAATCTGGACAGCAACTATAATTGGCATAAAATGCCCTTCAAATCATCACATTAGCCCTCTAAAACGCGCTTAAAAACATTCCTTGAATGCCCATACATCCACACGAAACACTACTACTTTGCACACAAATAATCATAATTTTACGTCATCAAAACAACCTTAAAAAAAATACTAAAACAACTACTTAAGCATGCATATAACTTCTACTAAAGCGTAAATAAACATAACTATAAAACATTAAAACTACGCTAGAACATAAAACTAAGCATGCTAAGACAAAAGCGTAAAAATAAACTAATCTATCCTAAGCATACAAGAACCTAGGGCTAAGAAAGCGGTATACATCGAAGCATACCTCAACGTCTGGAAGGCTACTTTAAGATCGCTCCCTCCTTAGAAAAATTAAACTCAATTCTCTCGGTTATTCTTCCGTGAAAACTTTTCACTTGTTACTCCTCTTTTCTTAGAGGAGAAGTGGAAGAAATGTTGAGAGAATTGTGAGGTATGATGGATGGTGAAGGGGGCTATTTATAGGATGGAAAGGTGTAGGAAAGTAGTAGACTTTCCATGTGGGACAAGTGGTGAGTGGTGGTGGTGAGGGCCGTGTGAGAGGAGGGATAAGGGGGGTGTGTGGTGGCGATGTGGCCTTGGGAGTTGTGTTGTCAAGTCTTAATTACTTGATGACTCATGACTAATTAATCTAATTATGCGGCAAATAAAATACGACATGCATAAAAAGACCTTTAAAAATAAAATTCTAAGCCATAAAAATATATTTATTTACCAAAAATATTTTTCCATAAAATAAAATAATTTTCGCAATATATATATATACTATTTTCGAAATATATAAATACATATTTATTTATTTTAAAAATATTCCAACCTCAAAAATAATTTGCTATTTTCCGAAAATAATATTACGGCAAAATACTTTATTTTTTTAATAAATACATTTGAAAAATAATTCGAAAAGCTCTTTTTATAAAATATAAAACCTCTTTATAGGAAATATTATTTTTGAAAATTCTTGAAAAATTACGGGTATTACAGTGGTGTAATTGTAATATCCCTAAATTTTGACATGATTTTTGGGTGATTTATTGTGATTTTATTTCATAACTTTGATTTATTTTATTTGATGTTTGGATTGTTTGATTTATGTTTTTAATTATTGGGCTTGGTTTTTTTTTACTAAGTTAGAATTAGTTGACCTTATTAGGCCATTAATCCCCATAGGGCCGGTTAGGACATGGGGTTAATACCCATGTTGACTCTTTGATTTGTCCTATCCTCTATATATATGGGTCTATATATATATGAGGATTTGGACTATTATATTCATTACCACTTCATTTGCTAGTAAACATCCTTACTACTCTCTAATCATCATCTACACTTTACTACAAAAACCATTAAAACCCACTTTTCTCCATCTAAATTCATCAACTTAATCCATATCAAAATTCAAGATTCATAAATCATTGAACTATATTTCTATTGTAGTTTCATATTCAACAATTATTTCATCTAAGATCCTTGGTTCGGGTTATTTCTGGGTTGGGTTTGATCATGGGTCGTGCAGTGTGGTTGTTTGTGAAGGTTGTGCGAGTTGCGGTGGTGGTCTAGGCTCATGCAAGGAGGTCGACGTGGTTGGGCAGACCTGTTCGTGGTGGTTGGGTGGTGCTGGTCATGGTTGCTCGTGTTGGGTCGTGGTGTTCGTGGCTGCACGGGTGGTGGTGTCATGTTGATCGAGCCATGTCGTGCGTGGTCCGTGCTTCTTGTGTGGGCCGTGTATTGGTGGTGATCATGGATTTGTCGATCGTTAATCGTTTGTTCGTTATTTGTTTGTCGTTCTTGCATTAATCTAGGTAACTAGATGTTTAAATCAAATTTGGTAATTAAGTTTACATAGATTAACATAGGATTGATTTAAATAAAATGATGAATAATTCTCATGTTTGAGCCATGATATACGTGTGATGTGATTATGTATGTATGATTGTTTCTTGATTAATTCATGTATGATTTGATAATTAACGGTTGATTTTTAGTCATTAGATTATAAGTATCATGATTACTATGATTTAATTATGTTGTTGTTTTCATTGAATTAGACTCATGCTAATTTTAGTTCATGCGTGTGTTATATTGAGGGTGAATTCTTGATGAGTTCTTTAAGTTCTTTAAATTCTTGAGTAATATTTTGTGGTTTAAATAGTAGTTTTTCAAGTTGATTTTGGATTAAGTACTTTCTTGAAGTTTATATTTAATTTTTTATTAGTTTCTTCAATCTTGATCATTCTTGATTATGTTGAATAATCTTGATGAAATCTTGAGTTGGTCGGTTTCTTGGAATTTTCGAAAGGTATGAACGTTTTCTTGAATTTTCGTTAAGTTCGGTTATTTTGAAATGCTTTAGGAATTTATAAGTTTTGAGTATTGATCTTTTACGGTCATGCCGGTATTTTCGTTCTTCTTAAGTCGCCTATCTTAGTAACGCGTTGGTTGCTATTTTGGGTTAAAGTGGTAGTCGTTACCCTGTGTTCGATATTTGTGGGGTAGTTCTGGATCCTAGGGTGTGTTGTCGTCTAGGTTGGTGACGCATTGGGTGCTAACTTAGGAGTCGTGGCCATTACTTAGATATAGTACTCGCATTGGAGTGCTACGGGATTTGGACGCATTGGTTAGTCCTGGCATGTGTTAGGAAAGTTGGAAGACGCATAGGTCAACCAACGAGCTAAGACTAGACTGTCGGTTGGTTTTCGAGGTCGCATTGGACTCTCGGTTTTTAAGTCGTATTGGAATTTTGAGTCTTCGATTTTTATTTCGATTTTGAATTCGGTTTTGATTTTGATTTTTATTTCGGTTTCGATTAAGATTTTGATTTTCCGGATTTGGTTTTCGGATTCATTTTGATCTTCGGTTTTGTCTCGGTTTTCGTGTAAATATGTATGTGTATGTTGATCCGCTGTGATTGGACGCCAAGTACGTTATTATGTGATGATGTTGACTTGTGATGATTGAATTGTTGTACTGATCGTTTATTATTCAATTTGATGATATTTTATGTTATGTATGAGGCTTAAGTCCCACATTTGGGTTGAACAGCCTAGTTACTCGCCACTGACAGTGGGCATATTTTTCAGGTAATGATGACGAGTAGTTGTCTACTTGTGCTTGGGATGGGATCTAGTGCGAGAGACTTGTGGACTCTACTTTGTAATAGTATAGATTTACTTTCCGCATTTATGATGTATTCGAACTTTGATGGTGTGGTTAATTAGATACGCTGTAAAATGGACTTTTGGACTTTTGTACCGTTTGGTGTTGGTTGAACTATATTCTAGTATTGGAGATAGATGTTGTTTTTGGAATATTAGATAGTAGTAATGACTTGATTTCTTGTGGGTATTAGTTCTAATTCAGTCGGGAAACTCGGGTCGTTACAGTAATACCCCACATTTTTATTTCTTTAAAAAATAATGATTTTTTCGGTTTAAATAATAAAAACATTATTTATTCATTTACTTTCGATAACTAAATTTTGAAATAAAATATTTTCTAATGAATTATTGGCGCCAAATTATTTTCAGAAAAAGAATTCTACTTTAAACTAATTCTATTTACATTTACAAATAATAAAAATTATCTATTTTTGAAATATGTTAATTTAATTGATAAATTTCTACTAGCGATTTATTTTCACTAATTAGTTTCCAAATATATATAACTATTTAGTTTGAAAATCTTTAGGATGTAATATTCTTAAGTTTTGCGTGCTTTATATATGTGACTATATGTCTGGTGTATTCTAATTTATTTAGCAATTCAGTTTATTTATCTAAATATTTATTTAATTAATTATTTTTATATGCTTTCTTTAAGTATTTTAATATTTAACATAATATCGTATAAGTATGTATATTTATACGAAACTTTCGATACAATGAAAATATTATTTTCATAACTTTTGTACGAGTATAAATAGGGACTTGTTACACGTCGCCCGCATATTACTTAAAATCGTCCACGATAAAAAGTAAAAAGACAAAATTGCCCTTGATTTAAAATTACACCACAACAACTTAGATTAAATATACAACGACGTCGGACACTACGTCATGACCTCGACCACCACCACCACTACAGGTGGTGGTGGTGGTGGTGGTTAATTTTTTTTTAATAAGGGAAGGGACATCCAAATCAGACGCCCCAACCATGGTAGGGGCGTCCAGATCAGACGCCCCAACCATGGCATGGGCGTCCAGATCAGACGCCCCAACCATGGTTAGGGCGTCTGATCTGGACGCCTCTACCATGGTTGGGGCGTCTGATCTGGACGCCCCTTCCCTTATTAAAAAAAATTAACCACCACCATGGTGGTGGTGGTGGTGGCGGTGGTGGTCGAGGTCATGGCATGGTGTCCGACGTCGTTGTATATTTAATCTAAATTGTTGTGGTGTAATTTTAAATCAAGGGCAATTTTGTGTTTTTACTTTTGGTTGTGGGCGATTTTAAGTAATATGCGGGCGACGTTTAGCAACCCACTATAATATTATATGTTTTTCGATAATATATGTATATATTTATTTATTTTCTATTGCGACGGTACGTACGTAAATATTTATTTTGTCGCCATAACTTCAAAATTAACGTTTTTGAGCATGTACATTGAGTAATTGGACCGACCAAAACTTGTAGCATGATATAAGTGTTGGCCGGCCATATCAAGTGACAAAGGATGATTGTGCAACCTTTGGCTTAGTCATTAGTTGCTAGTAACTCCCCATTAAATCACCCTTAATCACCCTAAACACCCCATTTATTCATTTAACAACTCACTTATGGTGGCTAATGAAAAGCCTAAACTCTTCCATCCACCCCTCTTGCTTTACACGGCTGCTAAGCCATAAATTACTGCCTTATTGCTGCCCTCTTTGTACTTCAAAAGCCCTCCCAAAGCATCTAGCAACTCCTCTCTAATTTTCTCTAAAGTTTACAAGAAGAGCAAAGGGTATTCTTTGAATTTTGGGCACTTTGGTACCATCTTTCTTTGAAGGTTCTAATCTAAATTTCAAGGTAACTAATATTATCTCTAATATAGAAATCATATAGTTTAGGATGATAGTGTTTGGGTTAAAATCATGTAAGGAGTTGATTAAAAACAAACTAGACTACTTTTGTGTTGATTTTGGCCTTAAAATTTGGATTTAACATGGAATTATGTGATTATTTTTATTCTGATTTTTCGTGTGTTTTAGGGTATTTCCAGAATTTATCTTTAGATTATATTGATGTGGAAATTTCATGAATAAATTATTTTGAAGTTTTATGCACAATTTATTAATTATGATAATTGTTGTGAGGAATTTTGTACAATCTATTCATGAAATTTTCGTGTGATATGTGTGAGTATATAATCTGGCTTTTCGTGTTTTTAGGCCTAGAATAATGGTTTATGATTTATGTTGGTAATTTATTCAATGATTGGTTGTAAAATTGTTTTATGAATTGTTTGGCGAATTTCGCTTTAGACCAATTTCTAGGTGAAATGCTGCCCAAATTTTTAGTGATATCATGTTATATTTTTAGCCTTAATATATGCTGGTCTAATGGGTTAGTTTCGTGATTTTTAAGTTTAATCATGTTTAGTTATTGAATTGTTGAATTTAGGATTTATTTAATTTATTGTGTAACTTGTGTTGAAATTGTGTAAAATAAATTGTGAAAATTCATGCTGTTGGCCGTGTGGTTTGGATGACTATTTAGCATGATTTTAATTCTTTTTTAGGCTTGTATTATGCTAGGTTATGATCATGATGAATTATAGAATTACTTGTGTAAATGTAATTATTTTTTAGCATGATTTGGTGGTTGTTTTGTTGTTGTAATAATCGGGACAGCAACTTTGGAAGATCTAAAATGATGTTTTATTGATGTATTTTGATCCTTAATTATGTTTAAATGGTTGCTAATCAATAGGAAATGTTTGGGTACAAGTTTGTTGGAATTGGTACAAGTTTGTTGTAAGTCCATATTTTGGGCGTCCGTCCGACACCGGGAGTTTGGCCATTCTTAGACACATCAACTTCGTGTTGATTGTTGCTAGTGTAAGTTGGGCATCTACTTGACAAAACTTAGGAAGTGGTACTGTGGGATACCACTAGAGATCGTTCCATCTACAATTACAACTGTTTGTGTTTATCGTTGGTAGGGTAACTCCATATTTTGGGCATCTACCTAACGTACTTTAGGGAGTGGTACTGCGGGATACCACTAGCGGTCGTTCTGTCTTCAATATATGTATTAAGTTGAGTAGTTGAGAATAATTATATTCATATCTCTTATCTGAGATATTAGGTTCCATTTGTGGTATATAGTTGTCTTATTGAGATGTTTTAGGATTTCTTATCTTTTGGGTGAAGTCTCTATTGGTTGTGATGTTATATTGTACTAACTGATTCTGCAGGTGGGTTTTGGATGAGGTCGTAGTAAGTAATGGTTGTCTGTATTGAATGACTTGAATGTTTCCTATTATTTGTTAACATTTTGATTCCCTGATCTATGATTCTGAACTTGTGTTTTTTATGTTGGAGAGAATTGTTAGTTACTCGCCACTAACATTGAAGTTGTATTCATTTTTCAGATGCTGGGTGACTACAGGATTGTACTGGTTTGGGCAAGGTGTGTGAGGATTGGTATTAGGATTCTTTTCATTAGCTTAGCCATCCTAAATCTGTATGGTGTCACTGAACTCTAAACCTAATGATATTGTTTAAGTAGATTTGATTTTCTAGAGTTATGTAGAAGTGTTTGTACCTCGGACAATGGACTTATAATCATATTGGACTTTCTGTAGTAAGAATTTAATGTTTTATTTTGGGTTATGTTTCCTAGAATTGCAAACTTAAAGAGTTTATTAGTTGGCCTTATTATTTCTTCATTAATTTTTTTTTTTTTACTTAGAACTGAAGTGGCACTCCCGTCCAGTGCCCTATCTTTCGCTCGTATCCTCTGTTTGTAAGTACGGGGTGTTACAGGTGGTCTGTTGTAGTAGTGCAGTGGTAGTGTGGGTGTGCAGTGGTGATGTGGGTGTGCAGTGGTAGTCTGATGTAGTGGTGCGGTTGTGGTGTGGGTGGGCAGTGGTGGTCTGGTGCAGTGGTGTGGTGTTGATGTGGGTGGGCAATGGTGGTGGTGTGTATGGATAATTAGATAATAATTATAGTTAAGTGTAATTAGTTAAAAATTATAGTTAATATTATGATTATAATTAGCTAATACTTAGTTTAATTATTTTATAATTAGTTTAATCATTTCATAATTGTGTATACTATAATTTTATCAATTTTTTAAATTAAGCTTAATCCTATTAAAACAAATAAAGGAAAAAAAAGGGAAAAAAAATAATAATCTTACACAACTTATACGTATAATTATACACCTCTAAACGTATAATTATACATATCATTGACCATGGTTAACCAAAGTTAATTGCAAGGGCATAACTTAAAATTAAACAAATAACTAAGGTATTAGGACCCATCGAGGAAGATAGTCCCATGTGGGATCCACATGATTAGGTCAAGTGAAATTTCGCTCAACATCTGATGTCCATGCAACTCTCATCCAACATCAAGCATGAAGTTAAATGTTCAGGTCCGCCTAGCTTGCTAGCCCGAAAATAACAGATTAACACGTGTTAGGCATTTATCAAATATAATATTACGCAAATAAAATGATAACACATGTCATGAGCTAAGCCAACGCCTCAATTTAGCCAACTTAAATCATACCCTAGCCGGGTAACATACATCTATAAAAGAACAAGTCAGATACCTCATTCATAATTCGCTAACTCCACATACTTTTAACTCCTTTTTTTCGATCTCCGACATAAGCATCAGAGGAACGTTCTCGAATACCACCCCGAGTTAACAACCTTTCATAGCTAAGGTGTTAAATCAGTAATGTAAGTTAAGGAATACATGGGAATCTCCCAAGGTAAGGCTGTTTTGCAGATCAAACCCCAAAGAGGAGCACACAAATCAACCCAAACACATTTAACTATAAAGAAGTTCCAGATTAAGAACATTTAACTATTACCAAAGATTTTGTTCCAAAAAAAAAAAGTATTACCAAAGATTTTGTAAAAGATACTACGTGTCTACGTTAGTATATTTCTTTAAAAGGTTATAAAGTATTAGGAGGTTGTTTCAAAATTCCTAACTTGGTTAATCCTGTATCAATGCTTGACTTGAAGAAACTATGTACTACAGAACTAAATTCGACAGAAAATTACCTGCTTGGATGCACAATTGCACATATTGTAACGTACATAGGTTGTAAATTTGTAATTCCATGTCTATCATTCAATATACTACAGCTAAACTAATTCCTTTTCAGATTACAAAAGTTGGGTTTTTTTTTATAAATAAAAAAAGGGAAAAAAAAAGCAGATGAAAACATATTACAGCCCAGCCAGTACACATGCAACTGTGTTTCGGCAACAAAAAATCCGACAACGGTGCAAATAAAACATAAACGCAGTCTGCAGATTGGAACAAAAGGTCTCTACATCAACCTACGCAGCAGAGTTTCGAAATGTGAAGCCAACTCCTCAAACCTATGGTTTCGCAGGGGATCCACTACTGCTTCGGCTTTGACTGCTGCTCTTGCTCCTCCCTTTTAAAGGCCTGCAACAAACCATATCAGTAAGGAATGCCATAAATGTGAGTTAAGCTAGTAGACCTTAGGGTCAGTTCAGTTCATTTTAGAGAAATTCAATTCAGATCAGCTCCTGTTGAGTCTAGAATTTGGTTTAACTCAAATTAATTTAATTCAATTCAGATTAAACATTTTCATTAGTTGAATTCAAAGAACATGGCCTAACGGTATCTTCGATATTGTTATTTTTCAGTGTTAGAAAATGAAATCAAATAAACATTTTCATTATCTATTGTTTACATATTTTTAACACCCTTTTCTAATCGAAACAATTAGCACTAATTTGTTCTCCTTTATAATAATTGATATGAAAGTTTAATTTTCAGTTCAATATATGATGGAATTATCATTAATGTTATTTCGATCTTATGGCCAAATTGGATCAGCTTTATAAATCTTGGCTTTTTGATAGATTGTTATACTTCTAGTGTCATTGAAATCTAAGAAGAAAATCAGTTCAACTCACCGGGCATTTGGTTCAACCTTTTCTGTCGGATGGAATGCTATACTCATCCCTTTATAAACCCTTTCACTCTCATATCTACCACCGCCTAAAGATTGAGATTCCATACCTCCAACCCCCCTCTTCTTAGGACTCTTATCTAAATCCATACCTTTGATACCAAAGACAAGCAATGGTATGTTATCTTTAGCAAAGTTATTCGTATCTAAAATTATTTAGAGTCTGCTTACATTCTAAGGACTGTTTAAAAATCAAAGTCAAACACAATCAAGAATGGCCTCAAATCAAAGTTATTCGTATCTAAAATTATTTAGAGTCTGATTAGAATGGTCAGTTTCACAAGTTCATCAATTACTATAATACTTATATTTAAATGGTTACATACGTTGATTCATATTTTTCCAAACTTGACGGAAACTGAAGTACACGTAAGTTTTACCTTTTTTTACATCTACATGTAATGCAGGAGTCGAGCTGTGAAAATACCATTAAAGTTAAATGTAGAATTGGAGTCATTTGGAATATATTAGATGATTTAGTTTTGCTATGGATGTATTTATCTACACAAGTTAAGATGCATGTTTTTTCTTTAATCTCTTTTATTCGTAATTGGATATTAAAGTTTGATACGGAAGGAAATGGTCAAACAAGCGTCTTCAACGGTCAACGACGACTTTTTCCATATCTAATTAACTTGGCTAGTTTTAGCTTCATTTTAAGCTTTATTTTTATGCTTTTCGGTTTTTAATAATTTAGCTTAAACTCATTTTATTGCTTTAGTAGAGTTTAGACTTGTAATAGCATGGATTAGGAACTTGAAAACGAGCTTAAAAGGGCTTGAAGAAGGTTGCACGACCGTGCAAGGTCAGAGCACGATCATGCAAATCAAAATGGCAAGCTGTGAAGTGCACGACCGTGCAGGTAAAGTGTACGGCACGACCGTGCAAAAGCATTCCAGTGAGAAAATTTCCAAGTTGCACGACCGTGCATGGTCAAGCAAGAGGGAATCTCAGCTTTGTTTTTGTTTCCTTTTCCTTTTTAGTTTTGATCTAATCTTAGCCCTTGATTAATATGAGATATGAGATTAATGGCCTGGATAGGCTAGATTAGCAGTCTTATTAGGGTATGATTAGTCTATAAATAGTCTTCTTTGCCTCTTGTAAAAATCAAATTATGATGAATGAAAATTTGATGAACGAGAATTTCCTCTTGTTTGGAGTCTTTGGTGAGCTCAACCTTCCTTGATGGTTGGCAAATCTTACAAACTTTGTTATTGTAAGTCATTTTCTATTCTTTAACTTTATGATTTAGATCTGATTATGTTTAGTTCTTGACTATAAGTCCTTAGTGAAATTATTTTCATGTTCATATCCCATTTTTATGTTAGTTTTCAATTTCATATTTGGTGGTGTAGTTGGACCTTGAATTTTGGGGCTTTTGTGTAATTTTTGTTTGTTTTTGTCACCCCATCCTACATCAAAGATTCATGTTTAATAAGCGTCAGATATTATGGATTTGAAGGACTTGTGTCTTTGAACTGAAGGACCTATGTTTTTAAATTGATGGACCATGTGTTACTTCGACACCTTGATATACCTTAAAAACGTGTGTCTAGTCGTGTCGTGTCGTGTCGGACACGATAAGATACTTGGATACTTCATTTTTAACTAAAAACTTGCAACTTTTTCTCAAATTACCCAAGTTGGATACTTGGACACCCATATCCGAGTAGACACTTTATCCGTGTCTAAGTAACATGGCAAGGACCTATGTTTTTCTTTAATTATAGGTGAGTTACATGTCAGTTAGGTGACGAAAAACTCACTCGAGTTCCTTGGTGGTGATTTAAAAAGTTGGGGTTCCCAATTGGTGAAAAAGGGAAAAGTAGGCCTCTTACAATTAGCTTAACTCCCATAAATGTGAATCGGGTTGACATAAATTGTTAATAAAAAAAGGAAAAAATAGAAATAACCCCCAAACCTTTTCACATTTTTTGCAATTACCCCCTTTAAATTATTTTTTTTAATTTAACCCCCAAACTTTTCTCTCCGTTATCCAAATCACCCCCAAATCACAAAAATCTGTTATAATCTAACGGTTGGACCCATTTTTTACTAATTAAACCCTCTCCTTTCTCCCTAATCATTCTTTCATCATCATCTTCTTCATTTCATCATCCCAAACCACTACCACAACCATTTCTCTCTCCTTTGACCACAACAACCACCACTACTTCATCACCCTCCTCTTCCAATTCAACTTCTTTCTCGCTCCTCTGACCCTCCTAAAACTTACTAAATTTGATTAAAGGAGGTTGGAACGAGGGTAAAGCTGATGGAGGTGATGGTGTTGGTGGTGACAGGGGGTGGTCAAAGGAGAGAGAAAGAAAATGGAATTGGAGGTGGTGATGGCAAGGGGGTGGTCAGAGGAGAGAGAAAGAAAATGGAGGTCATGGTGTTGGTTGTGGCAAGGGGTGATCAAAGGAGAGAGAAAGAAAATGAAGGTGGTGGTGGTGGTGACAAGGGGTGGCAAGAGGAGAGAGAAAGAAGATGGAGATTGTGTTCATTATGTTCGTGTATTAATAAATCATGTTAGTATTGTGTTAATTATGCTTTGGAGTTGTTAATTAACAAATCAAAGGTAATATTCCGTTAAATTTAACGGAATATTCTAATTTGGGGGTGATTTGGATAACGGAGGGGAAAGTTTGGGGGTTAAATTTAAAAAAAAAAATTAAAGAGGATAATTACTAAAAACATGAAAAGGTTTGGGGGTTATTTCTAATTTTTCCTAAAAAAAATATAATGGGATAGAGACATCAAGGAAGCGAAACATGAATTTAGAAAGTAAAAAAAAAAAGAGTTGAAGTAGAGAGGAAGTGTTATAGGATGCTGGGCAGTGAAATTGAAAAGGAACTACACAATAGTAAAATTTACTCCCTTCGCCCCAATTTACTTACCTTGTTCCAAGAAATCCTTCTCACTTTGTCTTACGATGTTCTATGAAATTATTTCCACTTTTACTAAATTGTTTTCCTTTTTTCACTAATCCTACTTGTTGCACCAACCTATTTTTATAAAGTACACTCACACAACTACCTTCTATTTCCTTTTTAAAACTAAAAAAGATCCACTTTTTCCTCATTTCCTTGGTATGTGAATCTTCACAAAGTAAAAAGAGCTTCATGGAATGCAGGGCGTGCACAATACATTTTTGGTATATTTCCAATTGTCTCTCTAAAGTTGGGACTCACATTCACCAACTCTATGTCAAAATGTCAAATGCTAATGTAGCAAGTAAAGAGACAGGGAATATATATTGGACTGGAAGATAAATATAGGATAGAAGAATATAAGACACAAAGAAATGGGGAAAGCTGCCTATTGTCATTTCTCCACATGTAGAAGACACCAAACTTTTTGCAATTTCACGTCATAAAAAGAGTCGCATTACCTCTTAGGACTCTTTGATATTCTCTTATTAGGACCCTGTGAACAAGAAACAATGATGAGGTAGATGAAAATATTAATATAAAAATTAAATCTCTATAACACACCACATAACATACCTTCTTTGGACTTGGAGATGGAGAGGCTGAAGATGACCTTCCTCTTCTGACTGGCGGTCTTCTGGAATACACATCACAATACGTCCAGAAACATCAATAAGCATGCATTTAATATATGCCAACATGAACCTGATTCAACACAATCTATACAATTACCTCCGAGGTGAAGCTGATTTCGAGCGTGAGCGAGGAATCCTACGAACAGGAGAGCGGCTACGTCTACGACCAACAGGAGACCTTCTAGGAGGGCTTCGAGCTCGTCTTGGGGGAGGTGAACTATAAATATTGAATCGTGCGTATATAGTGAGATTCATTTTTTTTAAATTTACATAAGCTCCATAAAATTAATTACCACAACAATAGAACAACCAAAAAGAGCTGAATGAATCTATAACAAACAAGCATGAATAATTCAGTCAATAGCCCCTTCTAGCCAACATCGAACAATTTAAATATACGTTTGAATTCAAAAGCTATAATAAAAGTCGTTGCTCAACCTTTTTTCGCAGATCCAGGACTCTATTCTCTGAGACTATCAGATTTTAAATAAAAAATTCTCATGGAAAAGCAGATTAAAAGAGCGCTGCTGTGTCTGATTACTAAAATGTTGAAGTGAAAGAGAACCCATTCAGGATCAAGTCATAGTCTCACAAGACTATCTTCAAAATTACCTTTCATTGAGGCATTAAGAGGATAAAACAAGAACAAAAAAATAACTCATTACTGAGGAGATTCCAAAAAAGATTATAATAAGAATTTGCCTGATGAATTTGAAGCATAAATATGAAGAAAGATCAGTCTAACAGGCACAGCAGACATTAACATTTGTTCAAGACTCCCAGAGTTTTCCTCTGGTTTGATGACCAAAAACCTATTCAGTAGATACAAACCACTGACTTAGGGATTCAGGACCTAGCGGATGTCGTAAACAAGAGTTCCAAGACCATTAATTGCTTAGTAGTGTCTGCAAACATTGGCTCCATACTCATCTAAAACATTGAGACTTCATGCTTATTTGATCCCTTGATCAATGTCTTAGAATATTAAGAGAGTTCCTTAATTCTTATGAGTGCTTGAATGTACCAAACATCAATGTCCCACTTGAACAAGCAGAGGTGACATACTAGCTCCTAAAAAAGTAGGTAAATTAATAAAACTCACCTTGAGCTACTCTCAACGAGTAACATATAATTTACTTAGTTTGCATTAACTATAAAGTATTCAGCATCATGATAAGTTGATAACCAATTTGTGCGTTGGCACCAATAACACAAGCTCATGCTGATGCACGCATAGCTGCATAAGTTATTCTTGCTCAAGAGCATTGCAACACACAAGATAAACGACTGAGAGATTAGGCGCATTACCAGGTATGCAAACTCAGGTATATTGCCCATGAGGCATAAGTTGGCAATTATCATTAGATTAATTCAAGGTCAGTTGCATGCATAAGACTTGGATAGCTGAAGCCTTTTATCCATGATAAACCATTTTTAAGCCTTTTCTACTTTGACAAAGGATCTGTTTGGTTGGGTGTAAAACATTTTTTAATGTAAAATTATTTTCATCGGAAAAAAATTACAATGGAAAAAACAATTGCAAAACATGTTTTCCATTGTATGGTACCATGTAAGAAAAAATGATGGAAAACCAAGAAAATGAAAGGGAAAGTAAGGACGTAACAGTGAGAGGAGTGTACAAGGGGTTTAAGAAAAAAAGAAAATAGTTTTCTCTTCCTTTTCAAGGGGAAATGGTTTTCCTCATTGTAAGAGATATTTTATTCCTAGGTAAAACTATTTTGCAAACCAAACAATAGAAAATTGGAAATAGAAGAAAATGTTTTACAACCTACCAAAAGTAGCCAAAATATCTACCACTCGACAAAGTATATTCCTACACTCGACAAAGTATATTCCTATAGGCACCTAATTAACTATAATATAAAGAAAACATTATTTTAGAAGCCATATCAAGAATATGCTGAAGAGAGAACAACCGAAACTTGATTAAATGGCCAGAGTAAAATGCAAATAACACTAACCTCTGAATACATGACCAAGATTGTGTGCACACCCAAATAAAAAAAAAAATCAATTAGTAGTAGATAATTTAAATTTTTCAAAAAAGGTGAAATTTAATACAAATAGCAGGCAAATGCTTAGTTTTAAAAGGCGCACCAAGGCGCAAATAGTCACTTGAGCCTAGGCGCGAGGTGCAACGCGAAGGCGCCCGCGCCTTTTGTAGGCAAGGTGCATGTATTTATATACTTATTTCAAATTAATTTTTTCTTTGATTGCAATTAATATCTATTAAAAAGATCTCTAATAATTTAGATATTGATATTTGTAAAGCTAAGGCAGTCTCAATTTGAAAAAAACATCAATCATTCTTCACCTTGTAACTTAAATCTAAGCTATTTTCTTAAGGCACAAAGGAGCGCCTTACCAATAAGCGCTCAAAGGCGCACGAGCCGCGAGCCTTTCGGAGGTTGCTGAGCCTCACTTAGCTAAAGCGCATTTCCCAGAGCCTGAGAACGAGGCGTGCCTAGGCACGCCTGAGGTGCTCTTTTTAAAACTATGGGCAAATGTTCTACAAATATCAGAACTAGGTGACAATCTAGGATATACGGGGTCGGCAATTCGGTGGCCGAATCCGTACCGGGGACGGCAGGCTTGGGTCGGGGACGGCTGGGTTTGGGGGTGGGGACGTTTCGGGGACGTTTCGGGGACGGGGGTTTAGGGTGGTGACGTTTTGGGGACGGCTGGGTTTGGGGGTGGGGACAGCCCCAAGCTGCTGCTGTTTTATTAAGAGAAAAAAAAAAGTTAAGAAAATATGATAAAGGGCCAACCTTTTACAAGGGCCCATGTAGTAAGTGAAAAAAAAAAAAACGTGATAAATAATAATATAATATCACTATATCAGAGTTTATTTTTACTTAAAATTAAATTGGGGATTAGGTTTTTAAACTTTCCTTTAAGTCTCACGGATCTGCTCAGACTCCACTACAACCACCAATAGCTTTAAAAGCGCTGTCCTCAACCACGCTACCAATGGTCAGCCACCACCCAACCACCATGTTCTTCGAGTTTTTCTTCTTTCTATTTTTTTTTACTTCGAAGCCCTTATTGTGTTGTTCGAATTCTTATCTTTTTGCTTTAGTTCTTTTCGAATTTGTTCTTGCATCTTCTCTGTATTTTGTTGTTTAAGACTTCTCAATATAACCTAGAGTCGTCTAATATGTATTTTTATTGCTTAAGACAAGAAATTTATCTCGTTTAATGTTGTATTTGTGATTTTTTTAAAATTATTAGTTTTAATTTTCTTTTTAAATATTTTTTTTGCCTGACCAAGTCGTAACCGTTTTTGGAATTTTTAATTTTACCGTTTTCCGTCCCCGTACCCGTTTTTGACCCCGAATCCGACTCCGTGCAACCTAGGTGACAATAGAACAGACTAACAAGCACAATATTAACAGGGTGGCAGTCAGGTAGTCAACAATGGAACACTTAACAATAGAACAGACTAACAAGCACAATATTAACAGCAGTCAGGTAGTCAACAATGGAACACTTAAAAGTTGATGACAATTATTGCCCCCCAAGGTTAAGCAGCAGTGAAACCACAGTAAAAAACGTCATGATAGGCAACTTGCTATATGTTTTGGTGTTTCTTCCCGCCCCTTTTATTACTAATAGAAGTTCTTATAGAGTAAAGGCAAAAAACACCCTATCTTCAGTTCTGAACCATTATATAAATATTCCATGCACCCAAACACAATACCAGATATCAACATTCCAGATTTGTCTCCCCCTCTTAGTCACAAATTCCATAATTAATATGAAGTTTGGCATATCATCCACATACCAAAAACTGTTCTTGGACAACTGTTTTTTGTCCCTAATTCCATTCCAAACTGAAAAGTTTTCTAAGTAGTTTTTTCTTTTCTATTCTTATCAATTTTGATCATCAAAGACAGATATAACCCCAAAATTTACTCAGCCATTTTCCCCCTTAATTTTCCCCTTATATTGTCACATTTTTACCTTATAACCATAATTTTCTATGTATCAGGTAGCAGTATGTTTAAAAAAAGAACTGTTCCGGATCACATACCGCCGCCGAGGGGGCAAGGGAGAACGTCTACGAACAGGACTTCCTCGAACTCTCCGTGGAGAGCCCCTGTTAACATAAAAAAATACTCAGTATTCAGAAGTAACATTCAAGCAAAGAATACAAAATGAAAGCAAGTTACTAACCTCACAGGCGACCTTGGCCGCCTCATCGGGGATGGAGATCGGCCTCTTGGAGACATAGGACGCCTCCTTCTAGGTGATTCGCCTCGGCGAAAAGGTGATTCTCTGCGGACAGGAGAATCTCCACGGCGACGAGGTGGAGGCTCCATTCTTCTAGGTGAACCGCCTCTACGAGCAATAGGGGATCTTCTTGGCCGCGGAGAAACTAAAAAAAATTCAAATTAGTTTCTAGCAATACAATCGCCCCTAATGATTAAAGCATTTTCTTATACTACACCTTCTTTTCCCCGCTTTGGTCCATCCTTCCCAGCATCTACAATATCATTTTTGGCAATATCTTTTTTAGGAGCAGGAGCAACAGCTTTGGCAGCTGATATCTTTTCACTGGGAGGTAAAGTTAATTGTGCCACAACAACAGTTCCATCGATTTGAGCCTGAATAAGAATACAACAATATAACGCGTCCACATTTTAGCTAATCGATCTGAAATGTCATTCAAGTTTGAGGTACACATACTCCATCCATGAACAATTGTGCCTTTTCAGCATCAGCTCTTGTCTTAAACTCCACATAAGCATATCCTTTGGGAAGATTGACCTGTATATATAGACATGTAAAGGACACATACCAGATACACAAATGCTTTTCCAAACAACAAACAAATAATGAGCTAAAATAACTTACAACTCGATCCATAGCAAGCTCTACATTCACAACATCACCATATGCGCCTGCCAGTAAAGAGAAACGTAGAAGAGTACAAACAATAGAAGTCAGACATATATATAAAGCTACCAAATTTCAATCAAACTATCATGCAACCCATATACTGTCCATATTCTAGATTTCTAGATATGCAGCAAGATCATAAACCAGCAGCCACTAGAGCATAGTAGACTATACTTAACAATAACATGTATCATCATATGCTTCTCATCTAATAGAAACACAGAAGTTAAATCAGATTTTTTTTTTCTGCACTTTTTTGGCTGTGAAGACACAGAGATTTGGTGGTGGTGGGGGGGGGGCTACAAAGAATGATCTTTCTGCTAGGTCAATCACTTTACATTATTTTTATAGAATAAGCACATGTACAAAGAATCGAAAAGGCAAGACAAGATCAACTTTGGAGCAAATGACAGCTCCAAGCAACTAAGAAAACAGAGGTTGAACTTCTAAATCACTCCTAGCTTTAACTTCAACTTTAATATCATACAAAAAGTCTGACTAAAACCAAATTTCAAAAGGCACTGGGGGATTCAGAGAAGCAGATTCCTAAATATCATATGTGAGACTTGAGAAACTTGCAGGCATATCAATATATCATGGACTCAAGGCGACGGGGCGCAAAGTTAATCAAGAATGCTAGTAAATCACTTCACAGTATACCTTTACTAAAAACACAAAGTTGGTGCTATATTGATAATTGGAGTTTCTTGAACTAAAATTAATTAGTTAATTTTTTAAACAAAACCAGAAAACAAACGACTTGTTATCAGTAGTACATTGACCGTTTGATGCATTCACGTGCTTATGGCCGGTGCCAAGCAAGCATGTCGAAATATCCATGACGCATAGCCAGCTAGTTAATTTTTCTTCTTTTTAATCAACACTAAAAAAACAGAGAACAAAGGGTGGATTTCAGTACGTTGACTGGTTTGTGAATTCAGGTGCTTGTGGCTGATGACTCTATGCAAACATATCAAATGGCTCGGTCATAAAACTTAAACTAAAGCCAAACACTTGCTTTCAAATTGTCTACGTTCTAACAAATATGCGCATCAATAAGTAAAACCAACCATCCAATTGCAAACCGAGGAATAAGAATGCTTTGACTTTACAAATTACACCTAATCAGGTGCTTGCAGTTAGTAATCACACACCATTGTTTCAAATTTTCTTCCAAGACTTTACGGTGTACATTATAAACATGATAGACAAGCATCCAATCACTCGAGGAATTCACACTTTCACAGGGTAGGTGTAATGCTCCCACCCAGCCACCCCACCATCGTGCACCAGTACAACCGCAGGGCCAGAGGAGACAACTAAGGCAGCAGGGCCAGAGGAGACAACTAAGGCAGCAGCACCACTACCACTAATTAATATTTCCTTAAATGTATTGTCTTTATTTGCTTTTATTTTATTTCTATTCTCTTTTGGGTTGTACAAGCTGATATGATCAGCCTTTTGGATGATATGTAGTAGAGTGGAGACAAACTAGGAAGTATAAGTAGGAAGGAAGGAGTACGAGAGAGATTCATTCAGAAATATTTACCAAGAAGTGGTCTTTTGAGCTTTATGGGCTAAACCCATTCCATTGTATTCACTCGAACTTATCTATCAAAGATTACTCTTCTATTATTCCACAAATTCTCCATTGTGTTGCTGTGCTATTTGGTTGTGAGGTTGCAGGTACCTTACAATTGGTATCAGAGCAGGCATGGCTCCGGGCAGCACCACACAGAGGTTGGACGTGTTGGAAGAGAAGGTTGGTGAGGTGAGCTCTCAAATAGAAGGGCTGATGAAATCCCAGCAGCAAGTGGATGAAAAGCTAAACCAGATTGAAGACCTTAAGAAAACCCAAGAAAAATTTTTTGGGGACATTAAAGCACTCTTAGAAGGAGCAAAAGGGTTCGAAGAGGTGTCGGGTAACAACCCGGGTCCTCGATCACGACCGTTCGAGAAGGAAAGTCAGTTTGAAGGAAGAGGCAACAACCGCTACCGGAAACTGGAAATGCCCATATTCAGTGGAACGGACCCGGACGACTGGATAGTGAGGGGGAACAGTATTTCGAATTTCAGGGCATGAAAGAGTACGAAAAGCTACAGGCGGCAATAGTTGCGATGGAAGGGGAGGCTCTCAGGTGGTACCGGTGGGAGAATAGGAGACGACCGTTGGTTTCATGGGAGGATTTGAAGGAGCGTGTCCTTGGCCAGTACCGTGGGGGACCTCCACCAACAGTGGTTGGTCGTCGTGCAGACCACCACGGTGGTTGAATACCGTCGAGCTTTCATCGACAAGGCCTCACCATTGGATGACGTGGCAGAGACAGTGATGAAAGGACATTTCATTAATGGGCTGAAAGAGAGGATTCGGGCCGAGGTTAGAATGATGGACCCACCCACCCTTGAGCAAGCAATGGATCTGGCGATCCGAGTGGAGGAGAAGAATCGGGTCAGTTCAAAGGAGGCAGGTTCCACTAAGTTCCCTTCTTTTTCTTATTTTAATAGAAACCCTATCCCTAATTCCACAAAAAGCCCAACCCAATCCCAACACAATTCTTACAGCCCACAAAATCTGACTAACTCCACAAATAGCCCAACCAACTCACTAAAAAGCCTACCCAGCCAAAATCAATCCCACGTGCCCAAAACACATCCCTCACACTCCCAAACTACCTAAACTTACCCCTCGAACCGAACTGGAACGGCGATGTCCAGCCGATTTTCCGGCAATGTCCGCCGCCTATCTGAGAAAGAATTAATGGAAAGGAAGGCCAAGGGCCTCTGTTTCAAGTGTGATGAGAGATGGAGCGTGGGGCACCATTGTAAAGGGCGAGAGCTCAGTGTACTCATAGTGGAACACGAAGGGGAGGAAGATGGTGGGGATGGAGAGGAGTTTTGGGACCCCGAGGCCACAGTCGAACCGAAGGAGGCCCTGTGATATCCATGAACTCGTTGGTGGGCCTCACCAACCCAAAGACTATGAAATTAAAAGGGAAAATTGGGGAGATAACAGTCGTGGTCATGATTGACCCCGGGGCCACGCACAACTTTGTGTCCCTGGACTGCGTGGATTCAGCCAAACTAGTAGTCACAGGTGGGGGGTCGTTCGGCGTGTCACTGGGTAACGGTGAGGCTGTCCGGGGGAGAGGTGAGTGCAAGAGGGTGAACCTCTGGCTGGACGATGGTGTGTTGATGGAGGAGGATTTTTTACCCTTGCAATTGGGGAACTCAGATGTTATATTGGGCATCCAATGGTTGGAAAAGTTAGGGGCTGTGACAACAAACTGGAAACTCCAAACGATGACTTTTGAAAACAATGGGGAAACCGTGATCATACGTGTGGACCCTTCCTTAACCAGAACCGAGGTCACCTTGAAGGCCATGTTACGGACCCTTAGAAAGGGGGATGAGGGATTTTTGGCAGAGTATTGTCAGATGCAAGGAAGTTTTGAGGACGAGGCAGCAGGTATGGAGGGGGCTCCATCGTATCTTCAGCCCATATTGCAGAAATTTGGGCGAGTCTTTGACACCCCGACAGGACTCCCACCCGGAAGAGGACATGAACATAGCACAGTGCTCGAAGAGGGTAGCAAACCGGTGAGCGTGAGACCATACCGTTATCCGCAATTTCAAAAGGACGAGATTGAGAAACTCATTGGGGAGATGTTGGGGGCCGGCATAATTCAGCCCTCTATTAGCCCGTTTTCCAGCCCGGTGCTTTTGGTCAAAAAGAAAGATGGGTCGTGGCGTTTTTGTGTGGATTATCGAGCATTGAACAAGGAGACGGTGCCGGATAAGCACCCCATTCCGGTGATTGACGAGCTCTTGGATGAATTGGAGGGGTCTTGCGTGTTCCCCAAGTTGGACCTCAAATCAGGATATCATCAAATCCTAGTGAAGTCAGAGGATGTGCCCAAGACCGCATTTCGAACTCACGAAGGCCACTACGAGTTTTTGGTGATGCCTTTTGGTCTCACCAATGCTCCCGCCACCTTCCAATCTCTTATGAACGAGGTATTCCGCTCTTATTTACGCAAATTCGTTCTTGTATTTTTTGATGATATCCTTGTATATAGTAAGAGTGAGGGAGAGCATGTTAATCCTTTGAGTTTAGTTTTGTCTAAATTGCAAGAAAATAGTTTGTATGCTAGCCGAAAAAAATGTGAGTTTGGCAAGAAGAAAGTGGCCTATTTGGGTCATGTCATTTCCTAAGAGGGTGTGTCCGTGGATCAAGATAAAGTGGGGGCTATGTTTCTAGACCGAAAAATCTCCGGAATTGAGGGGATTTTTAGGCTTGACCGGGTACTATCGCAAGTTCATGGCCAACTATGCTAGAATTGCCCATCCATTAACTGAACAATTTAAGAAGGATAGTTTTGGGTGGAGTGAGGAGGCCACAAGTGCTTTCAATCATCTCAAGAAAGCAATGACCGAGGCGCCGGTTCTTGCTATGCCCAATTTCAAGAAAGACTTCATTGTTGAGGCCGATGCTTCCGGGTACGGGTTAGGGGCGGTACTGATGCAAGATGGAAGGCCCATAGCCTTTTTTAGCAAGACCTTGGGTCCCGGGGGAAAGAGTAAGTCAACCTACGAAAAGGAGCTCATGGCAGTGTGTTTGGCAATCCAAAAAGTGGAAATACTACCTCCTTGGTCGACGGTTTGTGGTAAGGAGCGATCAATAAAGTTTGAGGCTCATCACTCAACAAAGGGAGGTAGGGGCGGAGTATCAAAAATGGATGCGCAAGTTGGTCGGGTTCGATTTTGAGATCCAATACAAAACCGGGGCCTCCAACCGAGTTGCGGATGCCTTATCTAAAAAAGGGGAAGGCGAGGCAGAACTGAGTTCCTTGTTGACAACGCATGATGTGGTGTGGGGGGAGTTGGAAGAGGAGGTTGCCAGGGACGATCTCTTGGCGAAGGTGAAGAAAGAGGTGGAAGAAGGGAAGGGCCCTACCGGGTACACCTTGGTAGCCAATAGGCTTTGCTATAAAGGAAGGGTAGTTATTCCCAAGTCCTCCAAGTTCAAAGGAATGCTACTTTCGTCCTACCACGACTCTCCTATGGGGGGGCACACCGGAGAGACCAAGACCTACCTAAGGATGGCTTCGGAATGGTTTTGGAGGGGAATGAGAAGGGATGTGGCAGAATACGTGCGATCATGCACCATATGTCAACGGAACAAGCACTCACAACAAAGCCCGGCAAGTCTTTTGCAACCATTACCTATCCCGGACGCCATTGGGGAAGACATATCCATGGACTTCGTAGAGGGTTTACCCAAGTCTAAGGGGGTTGACTCGGTGCTCGTGGTGGTGGATCGACTTTCTAAATATGCACACTTTGTGGGCCTGAAGCACCCGTACACGGCAATGGTAGTGGCTGAAATGTTCATGAAGGAAGTGGTAAAGCTCCATGGGATTCCCAAGAGTATTGTCTCCGATCGGGATCGGGTGTTCCTTAGTGTCTTTTGGAAGGAACTCTTCCGCCTACATGGGACCGACCTTAAGAGGAGTACGTCTTACCATCCCCAAACCGACGGCCAGACTGAAGTGGTGAACAAGGGGTTGGAGACTTACCTCCGTTGCTTTGCCGGGGATCGACCAAAACAGTGGGCACGGTGGCTGCCATGGGCCGAGTACTCCTACAATACCGCTACACACGCCTCAACTAATATGACACCCTTTCAAGTGGTTTACGGAAGGGAGCCGCCTAAACTGATGAGGATTGAGAGGGGGCAAACACCGGTGGACAGCGTAGAGGTCATGTTAAAAGAGCGTGACTGCATCCTAGATGAGCTCAAGATGAACTTAGCTAAGGCCCAACAAATCATGAAGAGGGATGCGGATACCAAAAGGAGGGAAGTGGACATTGAGGTGGGGGAATTGGTCTTTCTCAAGCTACAACCTTATCGTCAAAAATCTTTAGCCAAAGGACCTTGTGAGAAATTGGCAGCACGGTTCTATGGACCGTATGAGGTGGTGGAACGAGTGGGGAAGGTAGCATACAAATTGAGGCTACCTGCCTATTCAAAGATTCACCCGGTATTCCATGTGTCACAACTCAAGAAGGCTCATGGGACGACCATAGAGGAGGCAGAGATCCCTCCCCAAGTTAATGCAGAGCTGGAATTCAAAGCAGAACCAGAGGAACTCATGGCTGTGAAGGTGGGGGAGGAAGGAGAGCAGGAAGTCTTGGTAAAATGGAAGGGACTGTCGGCATTCGAAGCAACTTGGGAGAACGCTCAACTTCTCAAGCTCAGATTTCCTATGTTCCACCTTGAGGATAAGGTGTCTTTTTTAGGGGAGGGTAATGTAATGCTCCCACCCAGCCACCCCACCATCGTGCACCAGTACAACCGCAGGGCCAGAGGAGACAACTAAGGCAGCAGCACCACTACCACTAATTAATATTTCCTTAAATGTATTTTGTCTTTATTTGCTTTTATTTTATTTCTATTCTCTTTTGGGTTGTACTACCTGATATGATCAGCCTTTTGGATGATATGTAGTAGAGTGGAGACAAACTAGGAAGTATAAGTAGGAAGGAAGGAGTAAGAGAGATTCATTTAGAAATATTTACCAAGAAGTGATCTTTTGAGCTTTATGGGCTAAACCCATTCCATTGTATTCACTCGAACTTATCTATCAAAGATTACTCTTCTATTATTCCACAAATTCTCCATTGTGTTGTTGTGCTATTTGGTTGTGAGGTTGCAGGTACCTTACAGTAGGTGTTTACACCTCAAATGAATCCCGACTTGATACACAAAGATTATAACCATACAAAAAGAAGTTAAAGGTATACATACCAAAAATTTCCCTAAGATGGCCTTCATTCACATTCCTAGTGAGCTTGTTAATGTGAAGCACCTTTGACTCTGGAATAGTTGTAGTCTTTCTGAAATGAAGAATCAGAACACATCATTAAAAAACATATATATTAAATTACATTACTCAAGAGTAATTAATAGACTCAAGACCTGCTGGTATTTTCACAGACAAATAACAAGCAAGAAAAATACAGACAGCCAGCTGAAGGTATTTGATTGATAGGAAAGAATGAATACAAAAGCAACTTTAGTATTCTAATCTCTCTAGTGACTTTAGGCCACAACTCTATAGGGTTTCCTCACAATTTTTCTGGATCCTTACTCTCTCCTCTTCTCTACTACTTATACCACTACTCTCTTTAATTGCTATTTGTCCATATTCAAGTACAAGATCACAAAAGGCTGAAATATGATCAACCACTAGCTAAAGGACAAAATAAAAGTAAACAAAACAAAATAAAGTAATATAATTATGAAAATAATAAAATTCCTGAAACTATTTTTTTTTTTAATTACTTGATTCTTTACAAAGTACCATATAAAGTTCTCCAGAAATGAGGAATACGAAAATTAAAATAACTAAAGCTGAATAGAGCCCTAGAACTCAAATCTATAGTTAATCCTCCTAGAAAAACTTCCCACTTTAGCAACACAAGGCTACTCAACCTTCCATACTTCTTTCACATAGTGCTAAAAAATCCAAACCATTAAGAGAAGAAATAACAAGTATCCACCAGACAGCAAAGAGACTGGAGTCACTGGACAAGAAGACTATATCCCTCAGATCATTCATTCAAAGATTATCAGCAAAAATTTGCTCGCTAAGAACATAACTACTCTTTCAAGGTTGATATCACCAAATCAAATGAAGCAAGTAGAGAGATAGAAGTGATGTTTGGGGGAAAAAAGCACTTTCTATGAAGTGCAATTTTTCCAGCAGAGCTGGCAAAGAAACACAGAGATTAGTTTTCTTCAAAAGGGATATCTTGTGTTTTTAAATCCATAACAAGCATAAAGAAGATACAAGCCTCTAATCAAGGCTTGAGCTTAGTTTTAAAAGATGCAATGCGCACCAAGGCGCAAATGATCACTAGAGCCTAGGCGTGAGGCTCAAGCTGAAGGCACACACCTCTTGTAAGCGAAGAAGTATTTTTTTTTATCTTTTTTTTCAATTTTATCTTTTCTTCATCCACCAGGTTATGTCCCAATTTGGAAAAAAAATCTTTCTTCTATGTATAACTTAAATCTAAGCTATTTTTCTTAAAACACAAAGGGGCGCCTCACTAAAAACACCCTAAGGCGTGCGCCTCTCGCAAGTGGCTAAGCCTCATCCACTTAAAGTCCATTTCCCTGAGCGAGGGGCAAGGCGCGCTTTTTAAAACTAAGGGCTTGAGGGATTCAACTAGTTAAACTCACTCATAGGATACAATGCAAATTTTAACTTTACGTACATATCTTCTAAAGCAAGCAATCATAGTTTTAAAGGGCGCGACTGCGCGAGGCACAACAAGGCCCTAAGGGATCCTAGAGCCTAGGCACAAGGCGCAAGGAAAAGGCGCACACCTTTTAGATACGAGCCTCACTTTTTTAAATAATAATAATTACAACATTAATAATGATATAATAATAATAACAATAATATTTTTCGGTTGATAGATAATAATATTTATTATTATAATAATCATTATTATTATCATTATTCATACTACAGTAAAATAACAAATATGGATTAAATTTTTTTTGATATAGAAATAACATAACATAGTATCAATAATATTATTGTAATAAGAAAGTAAATAGGCAACGGCTAAAAAAATTGCATTTGCAACGTAAGGAGAAGAGTGAAAGACTTTTATACAAGAAGACAAAAAATAAAAACTTTACAATAGGTAGGTTAATTAAAGTAGCAAAAGTAACAGCCACTTTACCCCATTTACACCAAACCTCGGACAAGAAAGTAAAAGCAACTTTTAAATTTTGTTCATGTCGAAACTTAGAGATTGGGGGAAAATACTCCGTAAGCCGGCTACTTTTCAGGAAAATTATCATCGGCAAGGGCTACCGGCATTAATTACAGCCACCGGTCATTAAAAAAGGCCCTCCAGCTAATAATCTCACCATTGGATACCTTCAATTTTTTAATTTTAAAAAAATACGATTTAGGTTTATCCAGATTGGGGTTTTTTATTTTGGGTTCAAATTGAAGCCACAAGGTGCAATTAATTTGGGGCTTTAGATCGATTTTAGATCTAGAAGCCAAGGTAAGAATTAAATTGAAGAAATTTGTGGTTTTTTAGGGTTTTAACAATTATTCCTCTCCAATCTCCATCACTCATATGAACAAAGAGCAGCTCAAGCAATGTGCTTTGCGCCTTGGCTAAGGCGGCCTGAGGCGCATGCCTTTCAAACTGTGTTGCACCTGACTAGGCAAAAAGCGTTTTGGCCAGCGACTGGACTCGCCTTGCGCCCAGGCAGGCTTGAAGCGCACTTTTGAAAACTAAGCAAGCAAATTTACGGAAAAAGCTAACACATTGCCAAGAGATTACCAAGAACAACATAGCCACTTAGAGTCCGATTACCAGGAACAGCAAGACACCATAAGAAAATATGAGAAAGAAATATTATATTCATAAACACAAATCTTCTAATCTCACTGATAGAATAGCAACTTACTTCTGGGGAGAAGGCTTTTTAGCTTGTGGTGGAGGAGAATGAGTTTGCTTCGACGGTTCGGCAGTGCTGCAAGAAGCATCAAATACATCCATAAAAAATTTAAAATAGAGAGCGATTACAATTGACCAAGTAAAATGAGACTTTTTTATATGCTTTGAGCCATTGTGATTTGTGATACATAGAATATTCGAAGGTATCTATATAAGGCATTTACACAAACTTTCATTAAAAAATCATAACTTACAAGGGAATCAAAAATAAGAAGCTTGCAATAAAAAATAAATAAAAACTAGAAAATGAATTTCATGACACTCATAATTATATTTCCTTGTGCAAACACCATGTTGATGATGGATTACGCGGATGTGAAAAAAACTTTGACTTGGAGCACAAAAAACTCTCAAATTTTTTTTATTTCCCCGTTGTCTCTACAACACTACTGTTGTATTCCCTATCTAATTGCTTGATGACGGAAGGCTTTGGAAACTTGAGAAAGTTAGTTCAGGTTATCATTCTTAATCTTCTAAAATGACTATATAAACTTAGATAAGCAAACTCTTTTTTCTATCTTTTTAACTCATTCAATTCGTAGTGGAGCGGCGAATCGATAAAACCTACACAATTACAAGCTCTAACTGAAAGCCAGAGGACGTCTGGGACCCACACAAGATAAAATGCTTCTACTTCATCCACCATGTATAAGTTGGGTTATTTGACAAGTAGGTGAACCATGATCAATTGATATTGCATGATACATGAGTATTGTTCAAATACTAGCACAACTAGGGATTAATGATACGCTAGGTAGCACGAAGACGGATTTGGGGTCAAAAACGGGAACGGGGACGTAAAACGGCAAATTCAAAAATTCAAAAAACGGGTACGGCTTGGGGACGGCATTTGCATTTTCAAAAATTCCTAAATTTAAGATGTTGATTAGAAGTACTTTTAACACCAAGTTGTTCTACTTGGCTTGCAAAATGTAGCACTCAGGCTTAACCTGTAATTGGCCAGCTTAGTTTTAACATCATATCATCTTAGATGGAACTATTTGAGGAAAAAAATGAAAGAGAGAAAAAAGCAACAACATCTACATGTTGTAAAAGTGCTTGTTTGATTGCAATTAGAATTAAATTCTTATGATGTATCATTTATAAATCATGGGAAGTTACTTCCCTCATATATAGGGTCTTCCTTTAGTGTTTGGTTGACATTTGCAAAGTTACAAATCATTAAAAAAATTGAGTGATCAAGGGGATCCGGGCAGAAAACTTTCCATTTCATGTGAGAAATCCACATAATTACATAACCAATACAAATTTCATGTAAACAAACAAGCACTAAAATGAATTTTGATACTACATCCCACACAAGTGGGACCAAACAAGCACCAAGTCAATCAATCAAAGTCTTATTCCCATAAGCTACATGAACCAAAGTGGTTATGACAAGCACTAAGTCAAAGAACAAAAATTAAAATGTACGGAGAATGTATTATGAGTTTATGATACTACATCCCAGACTCCCAGTACATGCAATAGCATTTTATAAGGTCTGATTAACCCATAAAATTTGAATAAATTCCCACTTCCAAAAAGAGTAAAAGACCCACAATACAAAATACCCTGAATCATAGAATTCACTGAAGCGGTAACAATAACATAAGCTAGAATTGAACAAAATGATAAATTAAAAAATTGGAGAAGGAGAACATTTAATTTTCTTATATCCCAAGTACTGTACATGCAACAAACAGTAGGTAATTTCATATAGCCCTATCTTACATGTCCAATGAAATCCTAAATCCAAAAATTCGAACAAACCCATTAAAGGACACCCCAACAAAATTTACTGAAGAACAACATAAACAAGTTAGTATAGAATAAAATGATACACACCGTACATCAAAGAGAACGAAAAAAAGGGGGATGAATAAAACCAGAATTCCGAAAACGCGCACAAAATCTCTTGGATTCAAAGAAGAAACAACAAGAACAAGAGCGCAAATTGAACAGAATGAAGAAGAAATGAACCTTTTGCGAGAAGGAGAAGCAGGAGGGCTACGACTAACACTGCGAGAGCTAACGCTGCGAGAAGGGGATGAAGAAGAGGAATTTGAACGAGAGCGAGAGCGAGAGGAAGCACTGCGAGAATCAGAGGGAGAATAAGAGCGAGAACGAGACATGGAGCGTGACCTTGATGACGATGAGTTTGATGGCGACGCATTACCATTACCGCCTCCGCCGCTGGCGCCGCCACCACTCCCACCTTTTGCACGGCTTGGTTTCGCCATGCTTGTTATTTGAAAGGATTCAACAAAAGAGAAAAAGTGGAAACCCCTTTTCTTCTTTGGCTAAAACCCTATTGATAGAGGGAGAAGAGTGGGAGACCGAGTTGAAATGCTGACTAGTGTGAGCGTTCTTTGGAGCTCAAGACATCGATCTATAATTCTATACATTCTATCATTTCCTTTTGAAAAAAAATATACCTCTTCTAATAAAAGAATTCTTGCAACAATCCTTGGTGGCACAAACTCCAAAAATAATTTTGTAAAATCTCATTCTTCTACTCTGAGAAAATAGGAAATGAAATGAAATAAAATGACCTGGAATGAAATTAATTGAAATAAAATGACCTGAAATGAAATTAATTGAAATAAAATGAAATTAACTGAAATGAAATTAAATTAACTGGAATTAATTGAGAAAAAAATATTTTTATTTTAAATTTTTTTTTTACTTTTAATTTTTTATTTATTATTAATAAAAGTCGTCGGGAAAATCGATCTGAATACCGTTATTGGAAAAGTGGACTAAAAACCAACGCCGGGAAAATCAACCCGAAAACCGTCGTCGGAAAAATCGGTCAAAAAAACCTCAAAAATAAAAACGATGTCGGAAAATGTCCAGCGGAAAAACGATGTCTGAAAACAACAACAACAACAACAACAACAACAACAACAATAATAATAATAATAATTCGGTCAGAAAAGTTGGTCCAGTAGTCGGTTGAACAACCGTCGCCGGAAAAGTAGGCCTCGAAAAAAATCGACCAAAAAGTCGAGCGGAAAACATTGCCAGAAAAGTTGGTCGGGAAATAGTCGTCGGGAAAATCGACTCGAAAACCGTCGCCGGAAAAGTCGACTAAATAATTACCGCCAGAAAAGTCAGTCCGAAAACCGTCGCCGGAAAATTCAGTCCGAAAACCATCGTCGGAAAATGTTGAGCGGAAAAACGATGCCCGAAAATTAGAGTTGTTAATTGGGTCGTGTCGTGTCGATTTCGGGTCGACACGCATACATAAACGGGTTGAACCCTCTAACCCAAACCTGACCCGTTTCATAAATGTGTCGTGTCGTGTGAACTCGTTTACTTAAATATGTCAAAGTCCTTGACCCAAACTCGTTATTTTCGTGTCGTGTCCGGGTTGTGTTAGCGTGTCAAGTCAATTTTTCACTAGAAAATTAATATTCAAGTGTAATCGTGTCGTGTCATGTCAACCCGTTTACTTAATCGTGTCAAAGTCTTTGACCCAAACCCGCTAATTTTGTGTCGTGTTTGGGTCATGTTATCGTGTTGTGCCGTGGATTGCTTAAGTGTGATGCAGTTGCTATTTCTGATGAGTTAGTTATCGGTCCATTTAGGACCTATTTCCTAGCTTCTTTTAGCTTGTATTATGAGCATTTTCGTCCTTATTTTACGTATTTTAAGGTGTTTTAGTTTAGTTTCTTGTTTTCTTAGATTTTGTGTTTTAGTATTAGATTTGTTCTGTTTCTTAATAATTCGGCCAAAATATATTTGTTTGAGTTGTCTCGTGTTTTGTGCAGGTAATTTCGGTTCTAGTACGGGGTCGTGAGAGGTCCCGAATGGATCCCGAGGAGCCGTATGTAAATAGCACTGAGCCCAATCTCCGGGTTTGGAAGCACTTAGGAAGCAAGGAGTTAAGTATGAAGCCACATGCACGATCGTGCAGTAGTAAATTTGGGCTGGAGAAGAATTTCACAGGTCTTTGACGCCATAGGGTGTTCAGAGACAGAGAGGGTGCCAATAGCCACCTATTACGTCAAGGGTGAAGCAGATAATTGGTGGAGCACCATCCAGCCAAAGCTCGAGCCAGGACAAATCTTCCTTTGGCCGGAATTCGTGGAGAAGCTTCAAGAGCGTTTCTATCCAGATGAGCTCAAGTGGCAGAAGCAAGAAGAGTTTCTGACTTTGACTCAGGGATCAATGTCCGTGCAAGCCTATACGGATAAGCTCACCCAACTCTCCAGGTTCGCCACATCAGTGATTCCTTCAGAGTCAGAAAGAGTAAAGAGGTACGTCAAGAAGATGGATCCTCGTATTCGTGTTCACGTAATCAGCAGCGGTGCTACGACTTTTCAACGAGCTTACGAGGTAGCTCTGGAGATCCACGCATCAGTGGCAAAAGAAGATGAAGCAAAGAAGTGGTCGCAAGAGTTTTCCACTCCACCTGCAGCCAAGAGGCCACGCTATGAAGATAGCTATGATCCTCAACAGGCTAGTCAACCCGTTCAGGGGCAAAGCCAGAAGTTATGCAACGGCTGCAAGAAGGTTCCGCACTCTAGCAAGAGATGTGATGGCTCTTCCATAGTGTGCTACAAGTGCGGGAAACCGGGTCACAAATCGTTTGCCTGCCCAAAGAAGCAAGGGATTGATCCCAGCAACAAAGCTCTCGTGCGTAACCGTGTTCTGCATGACCCAAGAAGAAGCTGCAGCCCAACCCGAAGTCAGCACAGGTAGTCTTTCTAGCTTAGCATGCTATGTATGTTGTTTATGTGTTTTTATGTGCTTTCTTTGGAAATTTCAATGACGAAATTTTCTTAAGGAGGGGAGATTGTAATGACCCGGATTTTTGGGCCATAAAATTTGGTGTGGAATTAAGCCTTTTAAGCCTAACCCTCTATTTTGGGCCAAGATTCTTAGTCCTTATGTTTGGAAAGCAAGCCCAAGGCCTTTCATCTAGCCCCATAGACGGGCCCTCCCTTTTTGTTGCCCTTTACTTCACTTCTAAACCCTCTCCTAAAATCTAGTAAACCCCTCCTAAAATCTAGTAAGCTTATCCTATAAAAACCCTTAAAACCTACAATTTTTATTCCTTATGTTCATAACTCTTCAAGGCAATCTAAACTCTCCTTTTTCCTCTTGTTTTCACGACATTCATAGCCATTCAATCAAATTGTTTTCTTTTCAATTTCTTTCTTATTCAATCTAATCAATCTTCTATCTCTTATTTGTTTCAGATTACAACAAGGATTGTGTTGAGAACTTTGATTCTAGTCTTGCTTTGGACCGTGCTACGTGACGAGTGTCCGTGAGGTTGGGCGTGTGTTCTTGTGTGTCCTGTTCAATAGGTAACTAGCTCTTCTACTTAGAAATAGGCTTGGATTACATAGGATGATAGTATTAGATAGATTGATGTTGTTGTATGTGTTTATACGTGAGTTAGCTGAGTGGTGTTGAGTGTTTGTTTTCGATTTCTTTCTTGTTATTTGATGTTTCTTGATCAAGTATTATTCATGTCATGTTATTATGTGATCTTTGTTGCTAATCTTGATTGAATCTTGCAAGTTTATGAAGCTCTTGAAACTTTCTTTACTCTTGTTTTATGCGTGTGAATTGAGTGAACCAAAGCATGAATTTTTATGTCGTTTTAAGTTCAATCTTATGAATCTTGATGAAACGTTTTAAGTTATTCTCGTTATTGAATCTTGCATGATCTTTATTGTGAATTTTGGTGAGTTCTTGGACCGTTCTTGGCTTCTTGAATATGCATGTGATCATAGTGTTCTAAAGGATTGATTTTTACTTCGTTCAATCTTTGATTCTTGTTTTAAAAGTACGTTTCTTGAAGTTCTTAAATCTATGTTGCGTTTTAACGTTTTAAAAATCGAATCTTTTATTTTTGTTTCCACTCGCCAACTTGGTATTGATGACCAAGATTGGACCTTTTTAATTATTTTGCTAAAGCTTTGATTTTTCTGTTGTAACTTTAATTTTGGGTTATGAATCATGTTAATTGTTATATGAATTGTTGCCTGAAGTCTCGTATTGCATTCTTGGCTTGTTTTGTGCCTGTTCGTGGATTTCGAACCTTGCCCTTGAGAACCGTGTGGTTCGTATCTCTTGGGCCAAGTTCGAAACCCAATGAACCTTGTTGTTTTGTTGCCTGATCTCCTGTGTTATGATTGTATGATTATTGAACTTGTCGTTGAACGTTGCCTTGTGTTGTGTCTTGCTTGGACTCGCGTGTGACTTGAGGTATTATACGTTCGAACTTGATTGGCATCTCTTGAGTCTTGGTCAGAGTCTGTCGTGTCCATTGGTTTATCGATGATAAATCTTGCGGGGCGTGTCTATTAGTTTATCGGTGATAAACTGTGCGGGTTATGTTTATCGGTTTATCGGTGATAAATTGTGCTCGTCATGTTTATCGGTTTACCGGTGGTAAATTGTGCGGGTCATGTTTGAACTTGATTGGAGTATTTGAGTCTGTCGTGTCTATCGGTTTATCGGTGATAAATCGTGTAGGGCGTGTCTATCAGTTTATCGGTGATAAACTGTGCGGGTCATGTTATCGGTTGTAGACCGTGCGAAGTCTTGTTTTTTATTTATGAATTGAACATGAGAACCGTGTGTGTTGATCTATGATGCATTTGTTTTGGTCCTGCTATGAATGATGATGAAAGATGTGTTTCCGTTGCTTAATTCTGATCGAGTTGTAGAACCTTGTTTTTGGGATTCATTAATAATATTACGATTACCATTTAAACCATGAGTTTAGTTAATTTTATGTTACTGAATCAATTGGTAATTGCCTGTTTTCGACATTACCACCGCTAACGTCGTTGCACAAAAATGCGGGTCGTTACTGTAACAGCCCTGATTTTATAGGTATTTCTGTTGTGTATGTATGTATGTATGTTTATGTGATTTTATGTATGGTTCAAATTTATTTTTGAACTATTTATTTTATTTTATGTGAATAATTTCGATTTAAATTCGAATTATTTTATTTTAATCAATTATTATTTATTTTATTATTATTTAATTAATTAGAATTTTATTATTTAATTTTCTAATTAGTTATTTAATATTTTGGGCTAAATCGAATTAAGCATGGTTTAATCACGTAATTATTGTAAATTAGCCCAATTGATCACAAGAGCCCAACTTTGGTCCATTTTGGCTCATGAGAACCGGCCCCCTATATGGTTAGTGGCTTCATTTGCCACTTGCCTCATGTTCACACCTTAACTTACTCTATTTATAGAGGAGTTAGTAAGGCTTGAGGATTCATTTGCTAAATTGCAATTTCTTGCCATCAAAAGATCAAACACAAACACTCTCCATTACTCCCTTGTCACACGCCATTTTGGCCATAATCATCCACAAAATTGTTCATCATCAATTCAAACCCAAAATTAAAGATTCCAACTCCATTGATCTTTAGGTGACTAAAATCACAAGTATCCTTCTTTGCTTTGTTCAAGACTTCGGGTTTTGGGTTTAGTTCGAGTGGGCAACGAGTTGGTTCGTGCGTGGTGCGTGTTCGAGGGTGGTTCCTCACGTGGTGGTGGTGCGTGGTGGTCAAGAGTTGCACGGTGGGTTCAGTGGCCGTGCGTGGAGCCCGTGTTCGAGTGGGTTGAAGCCGTGTGTGTGTCGTGTCGTGTTCGTGTGTTGTGCGTGGTTGGGCCGTGCTCTTTGGGTAGTTTCGGGCAGCAACTTTTTGTGTATTATTTGCTTGTTCTTCATAAAGGTAACATGCTTTCTCAACTTGATTGGTATACTATGATCCATGGTATAGATTAAATGCATAAGATTAGTTTATGTTGAAGTTTTGACATGTTTATGTGTATGAAATGTAAATCTGATTTTTAAGTGATTTCATGATGATTTTAAGTTTTAAAATGATGATTCTATGATTGATTATGTTAGTATTAAGTTTATGTTTATCATGTTCAAGTTTGGTGAATTTTGGATCCTAGAAAGTTGATGATTTCATGTGTTGAATTGATTAAAGTATGCGTGTAATTTGTGCATGTATGGATGAGTTCTTGATTCTTGAATGAGTTCTTGGTTGAAGTTCTTGAATCTTGATTGAGTTCTTGATTGAAGATCTTGAATCTTGGATGAGTTCTTAATGAGTTCTTTGAGTTCTTGATGAGTTCTTTAAGGTTCTTTATGAGTTCTTGATTGAGTCTTTAAAGTTAAAGAAAGTTAAAGAAAAGGTTAAAGAAAGTGATAAGATGTTGTAAGTTGTTTGGTTTACATGTTATTTCTTGAGTCAAGACGTAAGATGCAACTTAAGAAGTAACTAAGAATGTAAACTTCGGATTAAAGGATTAAAGATTTAAAGATTAGCTTGATTTCGCTATTAGACGCCTAAATCGTAGAGTAAGATTCTATGTTTTTGGGTTAAGACGTTGCCCCTATCCTATCCGCGGTATTGGGATAGTTGGTGGTCTTACTATGTTGTCTTCGGATGTGGATTTCCAGTAAGATTGGTTTCACGGGATTTGGGAGTAATATTCTCAGTCCTAACATAGTAGAAAGTTCGAATGCGTAAGATGCGTTCGTACGTGCATAGTCCGGTCTAGTATGCGAATGATTGCGCCAAAGTAAAGATTGGTTAAATTGTCGAGTCAAGTGTGATTATTTGCTATTGTTCGTATGATTTGATAATATGTTTTGGGTTATTTGATTTATGCTATGCTCATGTGTATTCCCGTTAGGGTGAGACAGTTATGTTACTCGCCACTGACGGGGGACTGTTGTTGTTTTTCAGGTAATTCTGATGATGAGGTCCTTGCTTAGCATTGGGTTGGACGAGTGTCGTTATTGCCTAGATTTTATATTGTTATGTTTCGATGTTTTCTAGTTATATACTCTAGTAGTAGTACTCATATAATTTACTACAACTCTGACATGTATTTGGAGTTACGTATGTTAGTAGTAGCAGTTTGAATTTTGGGATTAGTTGTGTACAATCTTGTGGGTAATTGTACTTTTGGTTTAGTAAATGTAATCATTTTGAGGTTTGCTTTTAAATTTTAAGTGTTTTAGTTTGTTAGTTCTGACTATTCGACTCGTCGGTTTCTTCCGCGCCGGTTTAAGCGAGTCGGGTCGTCACAGTTACAGTTGGTACCAGAGCTCTAGGTTAACCCTTGAGTTTACTTCTTCATAAGTAAATTGTGAGTTGAGCGCTTTATATAATCAAGAGTGTAATTTAGATCACAAAACCCTGAAACCGTAGTGTGAGTAACTTTGGGTAGTGATCGGTCCATTTTGGACCCATTTTCCGGCTTCGTTTCACTTGTCTTTCGGGCCATCTAGACTTTATTTCATTGCTTTTTAGTCTTTTAGTATAGAATTAGCTTATTTCTTGGTTTCCTTCAATAAATTTGTGTTTTATTTGTTTTCTTGAATAATTGGGCTAAATTTAGAAGCATTTCAAGTGCTCTTGCATATATAGGCTGATTCAAAGACTCATATCTTTTTTTCTATAACTCTTTTTCAGGTGATTCTACTTGGAGAAGATTCCTTATTCCAAGAGCTTTAATTTGATATATTATATGCTCAATTCCGCTAAGAAACGAAGGAGATATGAGCATTTGAAGACCGAGTGCGCAGATCTGCACGACCGTGCAGCTACCCTTCCTTTGAGCACGATCGTGCAGCTTATTACTGCACGGTCGTGTAGCATGCTCGTGCAGAGGTCAGAGAGCCCTTTTTGGAGTGCACGATCGTGCAGGCAAACCTTGCACGATCGTGCAACTTGACCTTCGTTTCGCCACGACCGTGCAAGGTTCAACTGCACGGTCGTGCGGCTTAGTACTGCACGGTCGTGCAGCTTATTACTGCACGGTCGTGCAACTAAGTAGATTAGCAATAATCACAGTAGATTAGCATTTGTTCTTCAAATTCATTGTTCACCATTGATTTTCAAGACTGCATTGAATTCCAATCCAGGTTTTGTCTTTGTTTTCCATTGTTGATTAGATTGTAATACTTTAATTCTTGTTTTCATTTTAGTTTTAATAGAATTAGTTTTAATTCATAGAATAGATTTAATTGAATTTCTTGAGTTTTGCTTTAATGGCTTCATTTAGTGAGTAGTTCTTTTTCTAGGATTGGATGACTTGATGTTATTGATTTTGGGGGTTTATCATTGATTGGTTAGTGTTTGAATAATCTTGAATGCATTTTCTCTAGAATTCTTGAACCTTGCATGAAACCTTGGTGAAGTGCTCATGCTGAGTTTGGTGATTATTGATGTCTTTGATAATTGCTTTCAAGGCTTCTATGAGAATTTCTTAATTGCTAGAGATAGTAATTAGGATTGTGAATTGATAAAAGTACTTGATGAACTCGATTTTGGGTTTCGCTAATTTGGCTATTCGAGAGAGGTTAGTTTAGCATCACCTAGAATTTCCTATTGCCTAATCGAGAGAGGGTATTGGGATTGAGTTCGTTAGTGCTTTTGAATATTCACTTTGCAATTGAGATAATCGAATATGAGTTAATTCAATGATTGTAATTCCTCCGATTGAGATAACGTTATGGGGTCTAATCCTTAGAGTTTTAGTCATTTGGTTATTCAATTCGTTTAGTTTTCGATTCAATTTCACTATTCTTTAACAAGATTAAAAGACCCTTGGATCATTTTTTTATCACGACTAATTCCGCGGTAGTTCCTCATGGATCGACCCTAACTCCGCTAATACTACGCATTAGTTTGTTAGGTTTTTATAAATTGTATATTTGTTTGGCGACTAGGGCCGCGACACCCTAGGAGCCGATCAGATAGTGACCTGGGTTAGGAATGATTTTATTCTCTAGTTTCTTAATTTTCTTGTGATGTTGTGTTGATTTTCCGAACTTGTTTACTCTTTTGTAGAATGGCATCTCCAGCTCGTTGTGTCAACTCTCGAGATCACCGTCGTGCATTAGATGATGCAATTATCACCTTGGCACAACGGGGTGTGCAACCATCCAGTCAACGGTCCTCATTTGACCGAACTGCTCATCATCGACCACCGACCTACGTACTGCTGACCCGGTTGTGTTAGAGAATTGGGTTCGAGAGATGAGAAAGCTCTTTGACGCCATAGGGTGCTCAGAGACAGATAGGGTGCCAATAGCCACCTATTACCTCAAGGGTGAACCAGATAATTGGTGGAGCACCATCCAGCCAGAACTCGAGCCAGGACAAATCTTCTTTTGGCCGGAATTCGTGGAGAAGCTTCAAGAGCGTTCCTATCCGGATGAGCTCAGGTGGCAGAAGCAAGAAGAGTTTCTGACTTTGACTCAGGGATCAATGTCAGTGCAAGCCTATACGGATAAGTTCACCGAACTCTCTAGGTTCGCCACATCAGTGATTCCTTCAGAGTCAGAAAGAGTAAAGAGGTACGTCAAGAAGATGGATCCCCGTATCCGTGTTCACGTAATTAGCAGCGGTGCTACGACTTTTCAACGAGCTTACGAGGTAGCTCTGGAGATCCACGCATCAATGGCAGAAGAAGATGAAGCAAAGAAGAGGTCGCAAGAGTTTTTCACTCCACCTGCAGCCAAGAGGCCACCCTAAAATCTCACCCCAAACCCTAATGGAGCAGTTTTTTAGGGACGGAGGGAGCAGTTTTTTAGGGACGGAGGGAGTACTAATTTTTGTCTTTCTCATTCTTACATCTTCCTTTTGGTTCTACTTTTTCTTCCCCTGTAAATTTCCCATTCTCTTTTTTTCTCAAAATTGCTCATTCTCTTTGTTCTTATAATTAAAGCAAGTTCATCAATGACTTCAACCAATTCAAGTGGGTCGTCTTCAAACCATGAGAAGAAGCTTTTCGATAGCTTGATTTTAGAGTTCGTCACAGTCGTCAGTAAAAGTCCTAATTTTATCACCTAAGTATTCTAAACCATTCGTTGTTTTCACAAACTTTCCCCCATGAAAATACCCAAGAGTGACAGGTTCTACCATTGCAGCAACAACAAGCACTACAACAACAAATTAACACATACATAAACATTCAATATTTTACCCAATTAAAAATAATTATCTAATTTACTCAAAATTCAATTGACATAAATTGTTATTCAGGGTTCATTCCAACGAAAAGAAATTAACCAAAAAGGAGAAGAAACTCGATCAAAGAATCAAAGAAAACAACAATGAGCAACTAAATTATAAAAAAGGATAGTATTTACTTACAATTTGAAGGTTATCCAAGCGTTAATGGTGTTGTCTCCTTCTTCCCTCTTCTTCGTTTCTGTCTCTTCTCATTATGTCAAGTCAATAGTTTTTTTTTTTTTTTTTGCTTTGGTGGTCCACACATCATCTTATTAAATTAGATGTTAACAAAGAAAAAGAAAAATTAAAATTTTACCGGACGAAGAGGTCAGGACAGATATCGACCATTAATGCGAAAAATTTGACAAGGTTGGATTATTGGGTAATTTGTTTAACGTTGGACCACTAACGTCGGAATGGCCAAAGGTTGGATTATTAAAATTCATTTTTTCAATTTAATATTATAAGAATAACCTTAACAAAATTAAAACTTTTGACTACAAATTAACCACTTACACCTAAAAATTAGGAAACCAACTTTTACCACTAGCCAATTCAAATTAACTTGTTAAGTGTTTCTAAAATTAAACACACTTGATATCAGCCAACTTCTGGATATTTATCCTAATTAAAACAATCTAAAGTTACTTTTAAATGATCCTAAAATTTAGTAATGGACGTGGACTATTATAACCAACTGACCAGACACAAGTTCTTCTGGGAACATGCACTACAACATTCCGTGTTTTTATCGTCTGCCTTTTAACTTCCGCCCCTAAGGCAGACGTTAAATTTGATTTAATGTCCGCCTTTTTATGTAACGTCCGCTATCACTGACGTCTTAGGATTGGCAACGTATATAATTTAAAATTTGATTTAGCGTCCACCTTTTTTTATTTTAACGTCCGTCTGAGGCCAACGTTAAAAAGGCGGGAATTTTTAATTTTAATTCGTTTAAGTAACGTCCGAATTTTTAGATGTAACGTCCGTGTTTAGGGCGGACGTTACTTCTCGACTACTTTTTAATTTCAGAAGAAGCTTTCTATTTCTTCCAATTGCTCATTCTTCATCTCAAAACCACGAAACCCTTACTCTCTGCCATCGACGACCACTCTAAGAGTCCTTCCATCGTCGACACCGCCTCGCCCCTGTCGACGTCGTCGTGCCGTCGCAGACGTTGCCCACGAGACCGTCCTCACTCCATTTGCTTCTCTAGGTTGAAACCCTAACTCTCTCTTTGCTTATCTTTCTTTGTTTTATGTAAATGTTAACTCTAATTTTAAATTCCATGCTTTAAGGTTGAATTTGCTTGATTTGAAGTTTGAATTTGAGTGAAATAAGTTGAAGGCAAAGACTAACCCATTTTGAAGGTAAATTGTTGAATTTTATATTGAATTTTATGTTGAATTTTGGGTTGAATTTTATGTTTACTATGGTTTGAGTTTTATGTTGAATTTTATGCTTAGTTTGTTTAGATTTTTATGTTTGAATTTATGATTTCTTTGATTAAAGTTTTATGTTGAATTTTTTATGTTTACTTTATTTTGAGTTTTAGGTAGAATTTTATGATTAGTTTGTTTAGAATTTTAGGTTGAATTTTATGTTGATTTTGTTAAGAGTTTTAGAATGAATTTTATGCTTACTTTGTTTAGATTTGTTAATTTTATGCTTATTTTATTTAGAGTTTTAGGTTGAATTTTATTCGTCTTTTGTTTAGAATTTAAGTTTTTCAATGTTATACTTTTTTTTTTAGAGTTTTAGGTTAAATTTTATGCGAAGCATATAATAATTGTGTTGCGGCTAGTGGTATACTAAATTATTCTAATCTAAATTTAACTACATAATAAGTATCAACTTAAAGAAATAAATATAATTATTTGAAAGGATTTTATAATAGAATTTATTTATATAAACTTGGTTTAAAAAAGTTAAGTATATGTTTATTTGTAATTCATCACTTTAAGTAGTTTTTATAATACAATTTTAATGATTCTTAATCTTAGTTGTGTAGAATTTTTAATCATGAGAAAGAATGAGCGTCGTTGGATGTACCAAAGATTAAATGGGCTTCGCCTTAGAAATGAATTTATAGAACGGGTCGATGGGTTCGTCGACTTTTGTCTACAACATCTCGCTTATAATGACAATGATAAGATAAGGTGTCCTTGCTTTCGTTGTCGTAACAAGTGTTATTTGGATGTGGACACGGTCAAAGTACATTTGTATAGTAAGGGTTTTACTCCGAATTACTATGAATTGAAATTCCATGGTGAGGTGGATATAGGGCCCTCCTCTTCGGTTCAATCAAATCCATATTGAGATATGGTTGTTGATGCTCTTGGAAATGAACAAGATGACACGTGGTCGGAAGGACCAAATTCAGTTGAAGAAGAACCGAATGATGAAGCCAAGAAGTTGTTTGACCTTCTTAAGGCAGTTGAGGATCCTTTGTTTCAAGGGAGTAAGATGTCCGTGCTGGAAATGGCTTCAAGAATTATAAGTTTGATGTGTGAATACAATTTGCCACATAGGTGCATGGACGCATTTGCTTCTTTGTTGAATGAATCAATGCAACAAGACAATATAATTGGGTAGAATTGAACCTTTTATGACACGAAGAAGGTTCTTAATGTCTTGGAACTTCTTCATAAGAGGATACACACATGTCCTAGAGGTTGTATGTTGTTTTGGAAGGACGATGATGTCTTAGATAAGTGTAGTGTATATGGAGCTGATCGGTATAAGAAGACTTCTGAGGGAAATCTTATTCTCGTAAAAGTGCTAATATACTTTCCCATCACATCGAGGTTGCAAAGGTTGTTTGCAACAAACAACATTGTCGGGGAAATGACATGGCACGCCAAGAATCCTCGAGTGGAAGGCACTTTAGCACATCCAAGTGACAGTGAGGCTTGGAAGCACTTTGACAAAACTTTTCCTGAATTCACATCCGAGCCTAGGAATGTTAGACTTGGTCTGTGCACCGATGGTTTTTCTCCACATGGTAAATTTGGACAACAATATTCATGTTGGCCTGTCATTCTTACACCGTACAACTTGCCTACATCAATGTGTATGAAAAAGCCGTTCATGTTTCTTTCTTTGCTCATCCCCGGTCCTAAAAATCCAAAGGGAAACTTAGATGTATATATGCAACCTCTAGTTGAAGAGTTGAAGCATCTTTGGCATGTTGGGTCAATGACTTATGACACGTCACGGAAGCAAAATTTCAAGCTTCGTGCGGCCCTCATGTGGACTGTTAATGATTTTCTAGCTTATGGTATGTTGTCTGGGTGGTCTACCGCTGGAAAAAAGGCATGTCCGTACTATATAGAGAAAAGCAAGGCATTTTGGCTTGATCACGGTGGTAAAGTGACGTGGTTCGATTGTCATCGACAATTTCTCCCTACCGATCACTCGTTTCGAAAGAACAAGACTGCTTTCTGTAAGAACAAAGTTGAAAATGACATGGCTCGACAAATAATGTCTGGTGACGAGCTGTGGCGTGTGTGAAAGACTTGCCTAAAGCAACAGATAGTCCCGAGGCACTAGGCATGGTCAAGAAGCAGAAAAAGGGATGGGTTAAGCAGAGTATTTTGTGGGAACTTCCATATTGGAAGGATTTGCTTATTCGTCACAACTTAGACGTCATGCACATTGAGAAGAACTTTTTTGAACAACTTATTAACATTATGATGGACATCAAAGGACAAACTTCAGACAACATCAATGCAAGAAAGGACATTGTACGTTTATGTAAACGCCGACAATTGGAGCCGGTTGACGATACAAATGGTAAGAAGACAATGCCCAAAGCACCTTATACACTTAACAAGAATCAGAAGAAGGTGTTATGTGAGTGGGTACGAGATTTGAAGTTTCCAGATGGGTTTGCATCAAACTAAAGTAAGTGTGTAGATCTTCGAGCATGTAAGCTGCACGGAATGAAGAGTCACGATTGCCATGTATTCATGGAGAGGCTATTGCCAGTTGTTTTGCAAGAGTTGCTTCCGTTACATGTGTGGAAGGCAGTGACGGAAATCAGTCAGTTTTTTAGGACTTGTGTGCGCCCACTATCAAAGTAAGCGAGATGGAACGCTTACATAAAAACATACCTGAGATCATATGCAAGCTCGAAAAAATCTTTCCTCCATCATTTTTCAACTCAATGGAGCACTTACCGGTTCACTTGCCTTATGAGGCAAAAATTGCTGGTCCCGTTCAATATAGGTGGATGTGCCCATTCGAAAGGTAATTCAACTTTATTAACTTTTATCTAGAACCTATTATTATTTTACACAAATTAACTATGCTTAAGTCATTGATAGGTTTCTTAACCATTTGAAGCGTAAAGTGGGAAACAAAGCATGTGTTGAAGGTTCAATATGCAACGCTTACCTAACTGAAGAGATAGCAAACTTTTTCTCCAACTACTTTCAACCTGGCATTGACACTAAGTCAAGGGATTTAGGAAGAAATTTCAATCCAGATGTGGATACCCAACATGATCCTAAACTCCCCGAGATGTTTAGGAAATATTGTGGTCGACCTACAACAAATGGTCAGAAACGTTGGTTGTTGGACAAGGAGTATGATCGAGCACATCTTTACGTGCTTGCAAACAGTGGCATCCTAAGTGATTATGAAAGGTAAGTTGTTCAAACGTAGACAAGGGGTTTATTGATTCACATATATTGTTTTATGACTAACTTGAATTGGATATCTCTATTATATAAGTGAAGGGGGGGAGCAATGGTGTCCCCCCTCTAAATGACTTAAATACCCTTAATGAATACAATTTAATTTGAATGTTTTTTTTTTAATATTTGTCATACTAAACAAGGTTAAAATAAGTAATATCAATCAATAAAAAGAAGGCAAGTTTAATTTCACATCAAAGAGTTGATTAGAAATTTATCATGGCAATTAATAACATTTCTAATTAAATTCAATAGATAATAAGTGAAAAATGTTATTTTTTTTCGACTCAAATATAATCAACTAAAAATATTTAATTTTAATTATCTTTAACAAAATAAACACTACAATTATGTATTAGTTATTACATAATGTATAAAATATTAAATCATATTAATATAATGTTTATACATTAACACCAATCAATCTTTGTTCGTTATTCAATCACAAAAAGAAATTACAACATAAACATGATAACATTTTATTTATAAAAATTTATAAATTAACGCACGCATCGCGTGCATATATGGCTAGTATATTATTATGAAAAGGCAATTTGAGGAGCACATTGTTCCTTCAAAATATAAATATTTATAAAAATTTATAAATTAACGCACGCATCGCGTGCATATATGGCTAGTATATTATTATGAAAAGGCAATTTGAGGAGCACATTGTTCCTTCAAAACCCAATATAGTTAGGGATCAAGTATAGAGCAAATGCGAAGCTGATTTCCCTGGATGGTTCAAGGAACATGTGAGTTTTGTCAAATTATTAAAATGTAAATAAATAAGACTTTTTTATTTACTAACTAAATCAACAATACTAGGTGTTTGAGAGAATGCCAAATTCTGATGTTGCAAGTGATGATGTTATACGTGCGCTTGCAATGGGCCCCTCTAGGCAAGTGAGGAGTTGGAGTCAATTCTATGTCAATGGATACAACTTCCACACATTTGAATATGGCAAGAACAAGTCAACCATGAATTACGGAGTTTGCGTACAAAGTCATGAATAAAATGATTACTTTGGCATCTTGGAGGAGGTTTTAGAATTGGTTTATCATGGTAATCTAGGAGTGTACAAAACAATTTTGTTTAAGTGCAGTTGGATGGACACTGATAAGGGTATGAACATTCACAAACAATACAAACTCGTAGAAGTCAATCACACAAAGAGATACCCTATATATGACCCTTTCGTTTTGTCCTATCAAGTAAGTCAAGTGTACTATGCACCTTATCCTAGTCTGAAGAGGGATAAAATGCAATGGTGGGTTGTATTTAAAACAAAGGCTCGATGGATATTGATGCCCCAGTGGATTTGGAAGTATTGCAAGAGGAAACAACCGATGCTCCCGCTCTACTTTGTGCTCCGGATGAGATTCCTGGCTATGATGGTGTTGATGACGAAAGCGACAATGAGATAGTTGTATTCGACGCTTCAAGTTCTGAATCTGAAGAGGACACTGATGACAGCAGTGATGCGGGTGATGAATTCACTGACGATGATGAAGAGGAGGAGGATGATTTTGATGTGTTCCAGACATTTTAGTTATTTTGTGTCATGTTTTTCATAAAACATTTTACATTGTAATGACAATTTAACTTATTGTAATTTCACTTATTAATATATATTAAAATTTATTTATTGTAATTACACATTTGTAATTTTATGTTTATGTCATTTAATATAATTTAAAATAATTTCATGTCATGATAATAATATTTGTTCTTATTTCATAATATTGTTTTAATATTAATGATTTATTATTTTATAACATGTTTCAGATGTCTTCTCGTGGAGATGGAAGAAGAGGCGGAGGTAGATCTAGGGGTGGTGGAGGTAGATCTACACCTACAGAAGAAGGAGAGTCTACACCTATACCACAAGAAGAACAACTTGTTTTGACGCCAGAACAAGAAAATGACGACAACGATCACGAGTCCTTGGGTGAGGATACACCTCCTTCGCAAGGCAAGAAGGATTTGGATCCTGAAGGACTTTGGTAAGTTAAGTTTAGTATATTTTGTCTAGTTGGTTTTTGTTTGCATATGTAATATTGTTTCTGAAAACATGATTTTTTTTACAATTTTTGTTTGCAAGGTTTAATGATTCCAGAGTGGCACGATCCATCACAGAAGGTATAAAGAAGTATTTTCAGCAACCGTGGAGGAACTATTCAATGGTCAATAACGCGACCAAAGATAAGTGGTTCACTGTTTTCAAGGTACGATCGAAAAAATCTTTTAATTAGTTGTATTATAATTCACTAAAAACTTATTTGTTTTTATGAATTTGCAGGATTATTACAAATGGAAACCAGAGATCGAAACTGTGGTTAGGCGGGGCTTTGATAAAAAAGCCGGAACTCGATTGAAGGACTTCCACAACTATGTCACGAAGAAGAAAGGAGTGGTACCTGGGTGGATGTCTGTGGATGTCCACAAGCAGATGATGGAGAACGCAAAGGATCCTACCTACCAGGAAAAGTCTGTAAGAGCAAAGAAAAATAGGGCAAACGGTGACCTGAGCAAGCCCGTACCCCCCTCTCATTGTCAAGGATCTATGTCATCAGCGTTGTGTGAACGTAAATTGGTAAGTATGTTGCTAAAATAATGTACAGTAGTGTCATTTACTTCAAAATTTAACAAAATTCTATATATATGTTTTCGAAGGCCGCCAAAAGTGGAGGAAGGCTACCCACTGCTGCGGAGTTGTACCTAGGTACGCATGCTCGAGATGAGCCTGGCAAGGGGAAGGTAGTAGTAAGTGACCGAGTGAAGCGTGTTCTGGTAAGTATTCTATTCACATATAGCTTTTAGGACATGCACGTAGCTTGAAATGGCCGTTTTGGCTACTTATCGTTCCGAAATGCTATTAATGTGACCTAAACCATGCCAATGAGTGTTGATCTATTCACTTATATGTTTTAGAACATGCACATAGCTTGAAATCATGGAATGACTTGTTTACAATGAATGTTTACACGTATCTCAATGTTTGCAGGAGAGTTATGAAAAAAATATTGCTGAATGTGAAGCAAGTAGTGTCAAAAAAAACCCCAAATGATGTTTTTTTTGACACAGTCGGTGGTAGGAAAAAGGGTAAAGTCGCTGGGATGGGGACAAGTGCAGACATGTACTACAAGAAACAAAGTCGAGCGAACAACCCTTCATACACTTCTTCCGCAATAGATCAATTGAATAACTGACTTGAAGATATAGAGCGGGAGAGAGATGAGGAAAAACAGAAGGTGGCCGAGATGCAAAAGTGGCTAGAATTGTACAACAATGTCTTAAGCTAATGCAGCGGTGTAGACATGTCTCAATTTCGGCGGCCACCGGGCGGCGGCCCAGATGACGGCCCAGGGGCCAGCGGAACATGTGCAACCTAGCTAGGTTTACTTTCTTTTTTTATTAGTATTTGAAAAATAGTACTAACAACTTTGTATAAATATTAATTGTATTAGATTGGATTGGTATTATAATTAGTAAAAACTTTGTATAAAAGATTGTGTATGGATATTTATAATATGCAATGGAACAAGTATTTGTATGAATGAAACACATAGATAGTCAACGAATGGAAACACGTGTGTATTGCACGGATGAAGCAACTAATTATAAATTGTGAATGTAATAATTATATTTAAATATAATTTTGAATATTATTATTTCATGAATTAATAAAATGCAAAGATTTAGCGTCCGTCATTCAATGTCTGACGTCCGCCTCTGATTGCAAATTAAACAGTCGTATAATAGAATTAACGTCCGTCATTTAATATATTGCGTCCGTCTTAGAAGGGAATTAGAAAGTCGTGTCACTGAAATTAATGTCCGCCTTAATTAATTAAAGCGGACGTTAGTGTACAATTTAACGTCCGCTTTAGAGGCAGACCAACGTCCGTCTCTGGCGGACGTTAATTAACGTCTGCCAAAGTGGACGTTACCCATTTAAGACGGACGTTAATAGTTTAACATCCGCTTGGCGGACGCTATACTCCACATTAACAACCAAAAAATAGTCGTTAGTAGTATAACGTCCGCTATCCGCTAATTTAACGTCCGCTGGTGGCGGACGTTAAAAACACGGAATGTTGTAGTGATGACTCAAAGTTCCTCTGACAGACATGACGACTAAGTTCCATCCAGACTCAAGTGCATTAATATACTCCATTTACCCTAAAACATTATATTATAATATTCATGGATACATTTCTTCTCTTCATCAAGTAATTCGTTTGAAAGCTTGATGTTCTTCTCTTGTTCCTTGCTGAAATCTTCACAGGAACTTCTCTGACTTCTCTATAAAAACTTGACAGCAAAGCATTTGATTCGTACGTGAACCTTCTCGATGGGAAAACACTGAGACAGAGGGCTAATCTTTGAATAGGAAAAGGAGTGGATATCTTGCTTCATGATTGATGAATCTTCAACACTTTATTGTATCTTCAAGATCTAAAATTCTCCAAGAACTCAAAGATATTTATTATTGACTAAGTTTGTGGTTTATGTCATCATCAAAACTAAATAGAATATGTCAACAAACTAACATGTGGTTTATGTAGAACCGGACAAAAAAAACTTTTTTTTATTGATTTGCTGATGTGGACAGTAAAGCGGGAATTGTTAGAAATGTAGTTGTATTTGTGGAACTGATTAAATTCCCAACATTATTGAGTGAAAGAATTCTAAAATTTAATGAGTTATCGAATCAATCCTGAACTAAAACAAAACTGATCCTAACCCTTTAATTAATTGGGTTAGCTGCGTTGTAATTAGATTGAAATTTCAATCAGAACCTAACTCATTTAATTAAACAAGTCAATCAAATCAACTCGGTTAATTAAACACCTTAAAAATTCACCTAAATCTATGATTAATAGGTCAGGTTTGGATTGGGTTAGACACGTGAGGTCACTTTTTGCCATCCCCAACTGTTCAACAAAGAACACATCCACAGTGACGCTGCATCAGCTTATATCATAAAATTTGTAGCTTTTGTAGGTTGAGTATTTTATACAGCACTTAATTTCTAGACAATATAGTTTAACAGAATCATTAGAACCATGATTAATCATTCCTCGAACAATTTCTGAACTTGCCTTGGCTGAACAGAAATTTCAAAGCAATGCATACTGCATACAAAGAACTCATCCATTGTGACATTCCATTGGCTGACGACCGAAACAGATTCATTTGTCTGTATCATTTACACAAATTTTAAATTTCTATACTAGATATATATAGTTTAACAGAATCATTAAAAACATAATCTATCATTCGTCGGACCGTTTCTGAACTTCTCTCAGCTGAACAGAATTTTGAAAGCAATGAGTAAAGCCAAAGTGTGGAAACCTCTCATACCAGGTATGTTCCTGTACATGAGTATCCCAATGTTCTCCACAACTGCTTTTGCCATACTTATGCAACCAACCAGACCCGTTATGTTGTTCACCCCATGTGCGGTTCCAGCGGTCCCCGCACTTGCCTTCCCACCAAGTCTCCCCTTGCTTCACCCCGTGACCATTTAGATCAAAGTTCTCATCCCATTTATCGCCCCATTTTACCCAAGCATCTCCTTCACAACGCTCCGCCCATTTGTCTGTGTACTTTATACTTCCACCTTCACCATCATATTTTTCTCCCCACCTGCCCGGGATTACATGTTGGTCAGCTTATAAAAACAGTAATAAATTAGGGGAAATAGGCATCAGAGAGTGTCAGACAACAGATCTAGCCGCTTTTGAAGGTAACTGCAACAAACCTATATACTATATGGAAATTGTAGGGGGGTCTACTCTTGGTTCATGAGATTAATTTTTAGTGTATGTTAACGTCACACTGCAATATGCAAAATACATAATTTTCTGTAACTTAAAGTTCTGGGAGGGGGGATTCCACAAAGCACAACCCTTATCATCCCAGCGCAGTCCAACCCTAATCCACCAAACTCTACCTCACACATCTACCAACCAGCTAACAAAAAAAAGAGAGAACCCACCCGCAATTGGTGCTCTACATAATAACCTAAAATGAAATTTTTTTTTTATATGATTTTGCAGCTAGCCATAGTAACCTAACAATAGTTACATAACTTAGAATGACAAAGGCCCGTGAAACTTAACTTTTAATTAATTGCCCCTTTAATGGTCCCTTCACTCACTCTCTGTGCAGCTGTGAGGTTCTCTGTTACCACAAACACAGAGGAAGGAGACTGCTATGAATTGATGTTAGGGGATGGGGCATTTTAGGCAATGCATACTAAGTTGTTACTAGACCTGGTTATTGGACAGAGTAGTCCAATGGAATGCAGTTAGGGTCAAGGTTATAGGGATTTATACTGGACAAGGCTTTTAATGGACAAAGCTTTATTGACCAGAGCCAATACATGACCAAAAATAATAGCCTAATAAATTTTTCAAAAAATCTATTTTGACAAAAATAATTACAATAATATATTCGTATACACTTGTTTTAACTATTGGCTAACTTGAATTTTATTTATGTTTAATATTTTAATGACCCGACAGCTAACAACCCGCTAATGAACCGCGACCCGCATTGGCCTGACCTGCTATTGGCCCTTTTTAGTCGACCCTAGCCCTGACCCAACCCGCACTGGCCTGACCCTGAGCCGTCCCGACACGTCCAATAACCAGGTCTAGTTGATACTAGTGGCTTAAGGAAGAATCTAGATAGTGTGCTAGTCATTAATCTCTATTATACTATAAGGGAAGGGGTGAGGTCGCAGCGGTGTCCACACTACCCTTACTCATCTTTCATAATTGTTAGTCAAGTTAGAGACAATTTTTTCATTTATGTACTAATCTTCCATAATGATATTTGATTTTTGAAACAAGTAATCACAATTTTCAAAATCGCATGTACAAATAATCAAAATTTGTTCATAAATAATAAATCTTTTAGACAAATAAATTATTATTCAATTTGCAATATAATCACAATGTAAGAGCGAAAGTAAAAAACTATTTGTACAATTATATTTGCAATTATTCATATTTATAAAATTTGACAACATAAATTGTTGGTTATTCATATCACAATAAATTACAATATCTTACTCTTATTGTGATATTTATTTAATAGTTTGGTAATCACAATAAACTCTCATATTGTGATAGTAAGATATTGTGATTATTGTGATTATATTGTGGTAATTCATATCTTAAATTGGTAATTCATATCATATAATAATCACAATATCTTACTATTATGTTGTGATTATTCATATATGATATTGGTGATTATTACAATAAAATTGGTAATTCATATCACAATAAAATTGGTAATTTAAGATAGGATTATTTGCCAAGAAAAAGGCAACCTTTCACCCATTAGCCAATAATAAATCAACATTTCATATAATCAAAAATAAGTTTTACTTGTCATCATTAATACCAATTTTAAGTTAGTCACCTAAGTTCACCTGTAATCACAGGTTCTAACAGGTTAACCATAATTAATTATAAATAATTGTAATTAATTATAATTAAATAAGATTAATTTTATTTTAAATTTTATTATATACTTCACATCCCTTCCCTCCCCCATCACTGCCTCTATCGCCGCCGCAACCATCGTCACCGCACCAACTCAGCCATCGCACCACCCCACTCAACAAACTCCAGCCACCCTATTCAAACCTCACCGAACCACTTCGAACCCCTTCGCCGTCGAATCTGAGCCACCCAACAAATTTGAACCCCCCCCCCCGTCGTCGAATCCGAGCTCCCAACCAATTCGAACCCTTCCCAACCAACTTGAACCCCACCCAATTCGAACCCCAACTAACCATTCAATTCAAACCCAGCCACCAATTCGAACCAAACCCACCTGATTCGAACCGCGCCTAATTTAAAGTTATACCCCACCCAATTCCGCGAGTGGTGCTAGGCGACTCTGATTTCGAATTGGTGGAAGTGCTTCAAATTCGTTGTCGACGATGGTTTCGCATTGGTGAGTGATTTTTTGAATGAAGGTGGTGATAGGTGGTGTTTTTGGAGGAGAGAGGGAGATTTGGGAGGTTGGTGTCTTGGTGATGGTTTGGGAGGAAGGAGATTTGGGTGGTGTTGGTTGTGGAGAAGAGAGAAAGGTCGATCGTGATGGTTTGGGAGGAGGTCTTAGATTTGGGTGGTGTTGTTGGTGGTGGTGGAATTTTCGAGGCTTGGAGATGGCAGTGGTGGTTGTCATGCAGATGGCGGTGGTGGTTGTCGTTTAGATGGCGGTGGTGGTTGTCGTGTAGATGGTGGTGGTGAGCTTGTGGAGAGTGAAAGGGGGTGAGGTAAGGAGAGATAAAAGGAAGACATAAAAAAATCAGATTTATTTAAATAAATAAAAAAAAAAGGAATTATTTTTTTACCTATTCTTCCGGTAACAAGTCATTTGTCTTATTTTTGGTTTTGATCTTGAAAAGGATAACTTATTTCTGATTAAATCAAATGTTGACTTATTATTGGCAAATGGGTGAAAGGTTGTCTTTTTATTGGCAAATAATCCTTTAAGATATTGTGATTATATATTGTGATATTCATATTGTGATAGTTTGGTAAGAGTTTAATAGTTTGGTAATTTTATTGTGATAGTCTGGTTATTCATAAAATTGTTTGACATATAATCACAATTCATAAATTATTTGACAATATAATCACAATTAAAAATTTTTAAAAATCATAAAAGATATTTATTTAATTTTTTTTACGGAGCTTATTATTTTATTGCCAAACTATATTATAAACGAATTTTAAGATCGCAAGGATTGCATGCATAATAAACTAGTATTCTATAAATAGAGGCTATCATGAAAAGAGAACGTTAGATGGAATGTTAATGAGTGATTAGTTTCTTATTGGGAGAGAATCAAACCTCTCGAAAGCTTGATATTATCTTAGTTACTGTAATTTCCTTTAAATCAATACATAATCATTCCCATTTCTTCTCATACTTTTCCTTTATCACTACAGATTCTGTTAGCTATATTTACTCTTAGCAGAAAACCTTGGTTCAATATCCACAGTTTTCAATGTTTTCTATCACGACAAATTCTGTAATTTCGTTAGCTATGTTTACCGCATAAGAATAGGACATAAATTATACTTTATATTTTATAAGATAGAGGAAAAACAATACTTCCTCCGTTTCGAAAAAAACGCAACAAATTGGATGGCACGGACTCCTAGTTCATTTTTTGTTGTGAGAGTAAAAAGGATAGAGAGAGAAAGTGGGGTATGTGATGATGTGAGAGATAGGAAGAAAAAACTTACAAAAATGGAAAGATTAAAATTGTTGCATTTATTTTAAAACTTCCTAAAATAGAAATTGTTGCGTTTATTTCGAAACGGAGGAAGTATTTGATACAGCAACCATAATGGAGCAGGGTTTCATTACCTCTCATGCCAAACATGAGCATGACCAGCCTCAAGTTCAGTGTTGGGATCGATACTACACCACTTGTGTGCCCATTTGTCAGTTTTCCCAGAAGCATCATAGTACTCTAACCATTGCTCTTGCCATTCTTCATCCTTGGCATTTCTTCCCCACTTAACTGCATTCTTCTTCATATGTAAAAGACCCAGCTCCTGCACATCAAAACAGAAAATAAAATTTAGACAAAGAGTAAGATATGAATAATTTACAGAGAAAGACGGTGCAAAAAACTATCTTAAGTCCAGCCATTGACAAATGCTGATTAATTGTTAAGCCATGTTCAATATACATAGAGGATAGTGACAAATAAAATAATTAAGTTCAAATATTTATATCTTGAGGCAAAAAGGTAAAACATTATAACATCCAATAATGCCATTCCTGGATACTCCATGTCTATATTAATAAATTTATACCTGCTGAATTAACCTTAAAAGTGTTACATAAGTTACATCACAAACAATTAAAAACTGCATGCCTCAAAGAATATTCACGTATGATGCATGCAAGGCCACATCTAACAATAATAAAGAAACAGCCAATCACATACATTATCAAACAATATCAAACATGAGTCAAGATTTTCCATGAATCAAAGCTCTGCGAAACCAATTTATGTGGATCATGATATTTCATATCTATCAAAATAAATAAATAAGATCACTAGTTTCTGTAATTGACTTATAATACACCACTAAACTCATGTACCTGCCACATTGACTCCTTCCAACACTCACGCCAAACATTTCCAAATGCATCACGTCCAGACTTCTCAGACCCTAGTTCCTTGAATTCAAATTCATCTACAGCCTCCCAATATTTCTCTTCCCATTCTAAAACCCCATCAGCACTCACACCTCTGTTTAATGTCCAACGGCAAACAACACCATCAGATCTTCTTTCGATTCCAGTCTCCTTCCACCACCTAGATCCATCACGATTTATTCCATGAGATGGCTTTCCTTCTACATTATTATGTAAAGCGTGAGCTGCTTCTGCTGCGTGAGCTGAAAACTGAGAATCAATTTCCTTCATTACAGGAGCCTCCTGACTGATATAAGTAGCTTCTTCATTTTGCACCTCCATCAATGATTGGAAAGGTGGGAGAGGTGGAATAAGGTTGCTTTCTGAGTATCTGCTCTCCAATGGTATTGACAGGGAATCTGCAAATCTCTCTTTTACTACCACTTCAATTGGTAGATATGAGCTCCTAGAGATTTCCGGGGCTTTCTCAATTTCACTGACATGACTTTGACTTGAATCACCCTCCAATGGAGGTGTCCAAGACCAAAAGTCTGGACCAGGTGGTTCATCCCCAGAAATTCTTGACTGAAGATCTGTTCCTGCCAATTCACAGCAGTATGACAAATGCTGGTTAAAAATAGTACCCCAACAGAAAACTGTCTTTGTAACTCTGTAAGCACCTACAGGATAAACCACTCCAGAGAAATAGTTTATGCTACAATTTGGCACAGTTATGTGATTCGTTGGATAATCAGAGTCTTCTAAATTTCTAATGACAGATAATATACACTTGGCTAAATTATTCTTTTTTTTTTTTCAGAAAATCTGTCACAAAAGACCTTTAAAAAAAATTGTGACCTTTGGTTTTAATTTTTTTTTATTTTTAAGAAAGGTACCAAAACAAAAAATAAAATAAAATAAAATATCGTACATTAACAAAGAGGCAATAAAAATAAGAAAAGCGTTTTCCAAGTACTAGATTCAGGACAATAATAAATGGCAAATTGATAAAAATAAATCCCAAATTTATCACATCTTCTCAACAAGATCCTACCTTTCGATTATTAGGTAATCGACCCAATTTTATCCATGGTCTTCATATTGGTCCATAACAGGAACTAACCAGTTAAACAGGTTAGAAAGACGACGTGGTCTATTTTCGCGTTTGCTTTTTACCTCATTCACTCAACTCCTACCACCCAACTCCAACAGCCCCCGTCACTTTTTTTTTCCATAACTAAACATTTGCAGTTCACAATCCCTAATTCACTATTTCTGTCGCATTTATCTCATATATTCTCTTCATGATTTCGATTTTTTCCTATAAATAAAAAGTAGGAAAAATTGTCATTTAAAGCCAAATACATACTTTTACGACTACAATAACTTGAGTTCTTTTTTGCAATTTACAAGTACTGAATTTCATTATGTAATTAAACTAAAACTGAATTTGCCATAAAAAAAAAATCAAACCGAATCTCATTTTCAAAATCAATTTAAACAATCTTGCGAAGTGTGATGCTATAAAAAACCTTAAAAATAATCAATGCCACATTGTTTGAGTTTGTTTGAATTGGTCTCAAAACTGACTTTCAGTTGTGATTTAATCTCATACTATAACAAAATTAAGTGGCTGAAAATTATAGAAAAAATAAATAAACTGGTGTTTAGAGAGCAACAAGGATGGGATGAGAATTGAGCATAGAATCTGTTGGAACCAGGGAGAGAAGCTCTTACCATCTAAGCTAAGTGGTTATAAATGACAAAATAGCCTATTTATTTGGCTGTAAACGGCAATTTTTCCTAAAAAGTATATAATGTTAAAAGTTAAAACTATAAGTTGGTTCTGCGTTCTGACCCAGCAGTATACACAATCCAGATATAACTCAACCAAGTGTAAATGCTGCTGACACAACGATTGAGAAATCAGAAATGAACAACTTCTGGCCATATTAGAAACTAAATTGTGACTTGGATTCCCAATTTCCTAAATTTCCGATCCATTATTTTATCTAAATTTGCTCTATTATTTCATAGTATTTGATCTTTGATGGTTGATTTAAACTTTTAAATTTTCGAATTTCAAACCTTAACAATAACAAGCTTGATCAAGAACTCAAATCTAAACACAAAGAAATAACATGCAATGATACGATACCAATATAGAACTGTGATCAATTTAAAATGAACTAACAATATATATATTTTTTTTTTGGTGTATCGACCGGTTCACGCGGGCTAATCCGGATTCGGAGCGCATCCCGGGGTTTGCGGAGAATCGAACCGTGGTTCTCCCTACCAAGTCTAGCCCCTGGCACCACTAGACCAAGACAACGTTGGTATGAACTAACAATATATAGCATCATAGAAAAACCATACTTGAAATAAAATGAAAAGTTTCAAATTACCTCCATTAGGACTCTCTGAGCTCAACCCCCCATTATAATCAGACTCGGCACTAGGGTTTGATGAGCTCCCAGGTTTCAAAATGGCGGCACCCTTGTTATCCTTGAGAAGAGCACGAGCAGCAGCAATGGCGGCAGCAGCACGATCAATAACCTGCATACGCTGAGTTCGATCTCTTTCCTCTCTTGAAACTTCCAGAATCTTCTGGAACTCATTGTTCTTCTTCTCCAAACCTTCTGTGGATTCATCATCAACAATTGGGGTCAAATTCTGAGATATTCTTTGAAACTCAACATTTTTCTTCTCTCTGTCCACTGCTTGTTTCCACATTTTGAGGTAAGAAAAAGAGTCGCCATCGTTACCACCATTCGACGCACAAATTCGGGAACCTGCAACAACTCTTCTTGTAATTCTTCTTCGATGATTGTTCAGGAATGTTATTGAATAATGTGTGGATTGCGGAAGGAATAATGATGGGTTGTTCGAATCAGAAGTGGGTATTGCTATGGTGGGGTGTAATAAGCAGGAAGACGCCATTGATAACATGAGAGAGAAATAATGGTTATTCCCCCCAAGTGAAGAGAAACAGAAAGCAAGAATGATGAAGTGAGGAGTAATCTTGGAAATTGGAAATTGGAAATTGAAATTGTGTATTTTTGGAAAATGCTTTAGGTGACATTGTCACAACTTACCAATCCTCTCCAGATATTAAAAATAAAATATTAATAAAGTTTGTTGCAAATTATAGATTTATAGACACAATTGTAATAAAATAATCCAAAAATTGTCTACAGCTACCAACTAAATATCGACTTTTACAAGATATTACTAATTTTTAAAAAAAATTATTATAAAACTACCTAATACATCATTTTCGACCTGGTAACACTATCAGTTTCCGTGTTTTTTTTCATTTTCTTGATGTTATGGTTCATCACTATTGATTTCACTCTATTTCTTTTCCAAAAAAAACTCGATTACCTTCTATCTCTAACTCCCTCTTTTCTTTTAATATATATCAAACTTTTAACCTATGAAATTAATCAAAATTACCCCTTTTTTCTTCAATCCAACTTTCTGCAATCCATCTTTTTTCCATTGAAGCTTGAGTATGCTTAGCAATGGAGGGGAATCAAGTAGTTTTAGGGAAAAATTAGAGATAAATCAAAATTGGTAGGCCATAACATCAGAAAAATGAAAAAAACACAAAAAATGGTAGTGCTACTAGGTCGAAAATGATGTATTAGGTAGTTTTATAACAACTTTTTTTAGTTGGTATTATTTTTCAAAAGTCGACATTTATTTGTTAGTTTTGACTTTTGAACAATTTTTCCTAGAATAATATTCTAATACTCCCTCGGCCCTCCGTCCTAAGAAACTGCTCTATTAGGGTTTGGCGTGGGATTTTTGTTGTGACCCCTTTTTTGTGAAAACTAAGGTAAAAGTGTAAAGTTTTAAGTAAAAGTAGGTAAAAAATAGTGTTTATTAAGTGTTAAGTAACAGTATAAATGTAAAGTTGTATGTGGATTAGGGGTGCATAAAAAAAAACCGGCCCGGTCACCCGACCCGCTAACCCGATGACCCGCACACTACCCGGCGGGCTTTTTTGGGGAAAAAAAATCTGGGTCGGGTACCCGGCCCGGTAATGACATAACCATGTCGGGTAGGGTAATGGGCCGCCCTTTAGTGACCCGGGTACCCACTAATTACCCGATTATTTTTTAATAGAATTTTTATACTTAATCTTACTGTAATTATTTTTTTTAGTACTTGTAATGATTGTTTTTTATTTTATGTTACAAGATGTCAAAGATTTGGCTAAGTTACTCTTAGGGCTCGTTTACATTAACTGAATAGAGATGAGCTGAACTGAATTAAACTTAATAGAGATGAACTAAACTGAACTGAACTTAATAAAGATGAACTGAACTGAATTGAATATGAAGTAAACAAGCCCTTAGTACTAGTTGATTTAGAATGCTTCTATAATTACATTGGCCCTGTTTGGCAATCAGAGTTTAGAGTTTAGCTGTTAGAGTTTAGAGTTTGCTGTTAGAGTTTTTACTTTTTGCTTAGAGTTTTTGACTGCTGATTTGACAGCTGTTGATAAAATTGTGTTTGGTAACACTTAGATGGTTGGTAAAAGCTGATTTGTGTAAAATGACATTTATAGACATTTGACTTTTATTTGTAATATTTCTTTTTCTTTAATGATAAGAATTAATATGTGAGTTCTAATTTATTCATATTCATTTATGGGCAAATAAAATTATACTACTATCAAAATAACTAGAAATAACCCCCCTTCTATTTTTAGTTTATCTAAATTATTACTATTATTTTTTGAACGTGTTGCACATATATATTCAAGGTAATATTCCCAAAAAAATATGCAAATTAATATCCAAAGCCCTTCACTAAAACAAATGATTATATTTTCCTCCTTAAAAAATTTCATGTATACTAACTTACACAAGAGGGCTGCCCAGCTCCTCATCGTTAGACTTTTATTAAATGTCTAACAAGGGTAGATAAATAATTTTGCTTTAGTTTGTTAATTTACTTTGTTTTTATATGTGAATATATATATTTTGCATTTAACGGCGTTAGTAGTTAGGTTGGGGGGGTCCTTTTACATGAGGAGAGAGGAGAGAGGAAGTTGAATTTCCAACTCCTCATGCTACGAAGTACAAGAAAGGGGTAAAGGAGCAAATCTTCCTTCCTTCATTCATTAAACTTCTTCATCGCATTGGATGAATTTACCCAACCAATCGAAGATGCCGAATTTGTCAAGGTAAATCAATTTTATTAAATATTCATTGAAATAAACATGAGAATAGTTGTACCAGAAGCAAGTTTAAAGTTAGGGTATTTAACAATGTATAAAGAAAGAATGAATTCAATGAATCCTTTGTGTTGAAGGATATATCGTTTGTGCAGGTTGAATGACAATGAATTCGAATTAGATGATGGTTTGTCTTCAATATATTCAGATGAAGAGAAAAAATTAGAAGAGGTATGAATTTGTTGCATTTAATAAATATTTTTTTATTTTTTGGCTTAATGTATAAATTTATGATCCATAATTGATTTATTGTTTTTTATATTTGGCTTAATTGATAACTTTATGAGCCAGTTTTTTATATTCGGCTTAATTGATAACTTTATGAGCCATGATTTCATGAAAATAGATATTGTTGTACATTGATAGTTGATGAAAACAATTTATACTTATTGGTTTACTTATTGGTTTATGTGAAATTGGTTTGTTTAATTTATTTTTTAAGAAGGGTGTTTTTTGAAGTAGATTGTTTATTAAGTATGATTTTGGAAATGTAATGTTTTCCAAACAGCCATTGAAGGGAGTTGGACCTAAAATAATACAAATGAAACGTGTATTACAATTCTATTCAAAAAATTGTAAGCGGGTAAGTTTAGTTTCCTAAGAATAGTTACAAACGCTATTAATTTAATAAACGATATTAATTTAATACATAGGCGTAATTTGTTGTTCATATAATTTATATTGTTTGCAGCAACCAAACCTCACCTGTAGAGTTGAGACATTTGGAAGGATATGTAGTAAATTTGACGAATTAAGAAAGAAATGGGTTATTGAAATGGGGTTTGGTGGATTATTGCATCTTTCTGGTATGAATTTGCCTAGGACACTCTGTTATTGGTTAATGACACGGATTAACCCTAGTAGTGGAATGTTTGTTGGAATGAATGGTGAAGAGTTCAAATTATCTGTCAATCAAGTAAGATGGGTTTTAGGTTTGCCTAATGGTCCTAAAGCATTACCTGTAAAGATGAAGGGTGTTACAAATAGTGTTTGTATTAACAGCGAGATGGAGAAATTAATGGTTGGTGGTTGGATAAGAGAAGGGTATCTTATAACGTCAAAAATGATTGAAAGACTTGAAGCAAAGTGGGAAGTACAACAGAAGGATGATTTTAAAAGAAAGTTTATGATGTTAGTTTTAAATATGATATTGTGTCTGACTCAATGCCCTCGTCTACCTCAACACTTGGTGGGTTGTTTGACATGTGCTGCCGAATCTGACTCGTATGATTGGTGTGCCCTTGTGGTGGAAAAACTTGTATCTAGTGCTAAGGCATTTGGTAGAAAGTTTTACAACAAAGGATTTCTCAGTGGTTGTGGCGGTTGCTCTATTTTCCTTGTTGTAAGTACAATGTATTTTTTAGTTTCTATTTTCTATTACGAATAATCTTAATGCTTTAATTACCAGTAAATTTTTTATTTTAACTTTGTACTACCAGATTTTTTATTTAGATCGCCTAGCAAGAAATCCAAACAATTGGGGTACTTGGCCGAGAATCAAGGCATGGTCCAACGAATCTATTCGTAAAGTAATGAGCGCTGATAGATATCATAAGTACGGTGATTTTGGAGCTATAGGGGTAAATTTTGTATTTGGTTTTCATATATTATAATAATATATGAACTAAATGTCTGTTGATCATGTACTCTTATCCCATATTCATGTAGATGTTGAATGTTGATTATGGAGAGTTCCATCCCAGAGATGCTAGGGACAAAGACGTCGACACTAATAAAGAAGTACTATTAATTTTATTTAGACAATGGTTCTGTTTACATTATATTGAAATTGTGGATTAAATTAATTTATTTTATTTTTCTAATTGCCAATTGGAAGTACCGCGGTTGATTGCTAAATGTAGAAGACGGTGCATTACTTGTGTAAGTTCACAAATGATGGTGGATAAAACAAGAAGAACACTACAAAAACCAAGTATTTAATTTATATAAAGTTTATTAGTTATTATCCTCTACTAAAGATTAATGAATTAATTTAGTTGTATTTATTTTTTTAATGTGCTTATGTTGTTCCATTAATTGAGTGTTATTGTAGACATTTATGTTATGTTTGGGCTTATTTGGAAGAGTGAAGAACAATATAAAGGTATGCCTACAATGTTTGCATTGTACTCTTATTTAAATTGTACTTTATAAAATCATCTTATGTTTGGGTTGTGCTTGCAATGGACTGCCTGTAATGTTTGTATTGGGCTGTAAATCATTTGTCAATGAAATGATCTAGTCATAAATTCAGTAATGTTTTTTTCCTCAGTACATAAAAGTTTTTATTTTGGACCACAACCACAGAAGTAGAATCTGGCCCAGTTTACTTTAGGAATTGTTAGAGTATTTTTTAAAACCAGTTTGAAAAAGTGAACCTATGGGTCCTAAATTAATAGGATGTCCCGCACTACGAAATTCATTGTCCCCCCATATTGAATATGTGACCCATTTAATTTAAGTGTTTTCATATTATTTTTATTTATATTTTTAATTTAAGATGTCTTTAATTTTTATTTAATATATTCATATGCTTTTTATATATCTTAATATAGGTTTTTTTAATTCAAATGCTCTTTACTTACACCAAAAACTACTTTACTTACACCCTAAACCCCAAAACTACTGTAGTTAATAAACTTTTTTTAAATATGTATATTTCCCCTCTTAAATTCATCTGCATAAACCCTACATTAACACATTTTGTGCTGACTTTTAAGATTGTCTTATTCTAAATTATGGTGGAATTGATTTTTTTGAAATTGGAGGGAAAACGTAACTCACCGTCGGATATTCACAATCAATGTTCAATCAACGTCGAAAAATATAAGTAAAATCCATATTTTTAAACCCAAATTTATGCTTTAGGCGTATGCTGACCACATTACTTTTGATAAGGTTTTTGTCACAAAAGCATGTTTATTTATGACAATTTTTTTTAAAATTTAACTTTTTCCAATAGTATAAATAAAACTTTGATTTATACTTTTATTCAACACAATATAACAACAACAAAGCGTATAGCATTTTAGACAATACTTTACATATACTTATAGCATTAAAAAAAATTTTAACAACAACAAAATTAATAGTTGTTTGTCGGCAAAGTTTGCGGGTATTAAATGGTATTTTTTCATTAACGCAGATTAAAAATTCTTGTCACTAGTTTTTTTGTAAATACATAAAACAAATTACTTCATATAGGTTCAGTAACATTATCTGTCTTTGATGTAATATAACATTATAATTATTTATAAAAATTATATAATCTGTTATGAATTAGGGATTGTATAATTTGTTTAAAATATATTTATAAATAAGGTAAAAAAAAACATCATATCATATTTTTCATGAAATTAGCAAATGAGTAGTAAATTGTTTTCGAATTAGGAAAATGGAAACTTATAGTCTTGTCGATTTGCCATTGTCATCATAAGCATAAAAAACTAATAAAAAGTTTAAACATATAGCTAATACAATGTTAAATGCTAAAGAGATCTAGTAAATTCTGATGATCATCAAGGCTGTTGTTTGCAAATACAGGGCCATCGTATCAGCTACTGGCTTACGGTCCCTAACTTTATTATGGCATCTCCGAGATTCGTTCTACGACTTCCCTACAATAACACACAACACACAATGTTAGAGTTGTTTTCATTGATATTTTTAGTAGTACACATATGAATTCAATAAAATTTTAGGTGAGATATATAGTTCATTTTGACCTAAATAAATGTTTATCTAAAAGCAACCATTTTATTATGTATTAAACAAAAATATAATTATAATTTGGTTATTAATGAGTTGGGTTGTGGCCTAATTTTGGAAGCATAATCATACTTTAATAGGACCTCTAAAAGATATGAAAAATTAGCACATGTGTTACTACTTTAATACGAACTTCCACCTAAAATTTTGTACACATCAAAATTTTATAATTATGTTTTAAAAATTCGTAAATTGATTATGGACAATTTTACTGGTTTAATACATAAATGCGTACCTTGCATCCTTCGCAGCAGCGGATATACAAATCCAACGAAAATACCGAACATATATAGCATTCAACATGTATAAAGAACCAAAGTACCAAACACAAAATGACTATTTTGTGTCCTTTCCTCCAAAACAATTTACGAAAACCAAAACCAAAATCAAACAAACAACTATAACAAATCAAACGACGGTACAATACATGGTCGTAAACCCTAAACCCTACGTCCACCCCTCCCAACTTTCCTAACACATGCCGGGTTAAACAATGCGTCACTTAGTTAGGCCACGGTATTCGAAAACATTTCAACAGCATAACAAATTTATCATCAAGATCGATAACAAACTTTGACAAATCCAACTTCCACTTTCCGACACAACAAATCTAGATTGGAATGGAAATTTAAGATTTCAATATAACCAATTAAGAAACAACATAAACTATCAACATCCTTTTTCAACATTTACCAATAAAGTCAAACTATGGATCAAGATTCCATCAACAAAGTTGAAAAGAGATCATAAATTGTTAAGATTTTAAAAATAAATCTTACCAATTTAATCATACATAATTCATGACAAGAATTCTAAAACTACGCAGCAATTCTAATATGAATCATCATTCATGTATACCTAATTGTAACAAGAATAATAACATTTATAGAAAAATATACGAAAACAACATATTCATCACAAGGTCAACCCATCACCAAAATAATACAAAAACTCAACTATAATTCATCACATGTAATTCTAAGGTAAACCATCATCACACACAAATTCATGTACAAACTGAAATTATAATGCATGAATTCAATATTAATCCTAGGTTATACTACTAATTAGTCTTACTATAAACTGTAAAAAAAATTAAGATAATTAAATTATGAATTTACCTGAATTACGCCATTGATTTGTTGGCGGTCCTTCTTAATCACCTGGAAGTCCACAATCTGTGCATTCCAAAACACAATAATGCCTCCTGAAAACCCTACTACCTCAACCATTGTGAACTCATCGAAGGGAAAACTTTGAGCTATTCTTTCAGCGTTTTTTTTTTTCCCAACTTAATCTCAGAAACTACAAATATGTCTGGTTTGTGCATGTCCACTAGGTGGCAGAAATTACTTGTAAAAGATTTGCGACCCATACCTCTGTCATTCCAAAATAAAATCATTTTAAACCTAGGAGTTGGCATGAGATTAACAAGCTCTACCCTAGAATCTTCTTCTTCTACATCTGTGACATCAACCATTCTTTTTTCTCTTTGACTGTACAACTCATGCTCTCTTGTTTCCACTTGATACACATAAAGTCTCTGCGCATCCCTGATTACCCGTTCCCAACGTGCGTAAAACCCTATTTGTCTTGAGGATTGTGGAATACTAACGATCTTCAGATCGTTAGTTTGGCTCAGGAATTCAAATTTTATGAATGGATAACTCAACATGCAAGTCTCCTTTGATGGGGGCAAAATCGATGAAGGGTCCAGAAATGCTTCCACTGAGGGAGGAACTACAAAATTGCTTACCTTACATTGAAGGCTTTGTCGAATGAAATCCAGAGTTAATTGTAGGGCATTTGGATCTAGTTCCTTCAAATCTGATAGATCTGGGACATGTGTTGGGATTATCACCTTCGCATCTGAAAATGAACCACTCTGATGAACCATCATCAAATCCTTGTAATCATCAGGAGCCTTATCTGGTTCCAAAAGTATTTCTTGGACTTCCTTGGTTGTCAAATTTTTCCATATGTCTGCTTTTAGATAACAATAGACGACGGAATTCAACAGGACATACGGCCTTGTTTGTAGTGGTGGTGAACGACAAAGTATTAGAGTGTTGTCTACGCTGAAGTAAACATAAATTGGTTGTGGTGGGTGGTCCTTAGCAACTGGTATTGTTGGATTTTGTTTGAAAATTGGGTGAATTGGTGGTGCCTTGAGGTGTTGGGATACATCCCAGTAGAAAGGGATTTTTTGTAATTGTGGGAACTCCATTAACAATGGTTAAAACTACCCTTATGGAATGAAAGCCAAATGAGAGAAAAATTCTTTACTGTAATGGAATGAAATATAAATTTCTTCCACTTTTGGCACAGTTGGGCTTAGGAATTTTTGTTATACGGCCCACCATTTTGTCATTCTTATCAAGTTGTTTTTTATGTCAAAAATACATACTCCCTCTTTCCTAAAAGATTGTTCCATTTACTTTTTCTCATCTCTCGAGAAATATATTTAAATGAAAATATCTTGACATACGTATAACAAAAAATTATAAGCATTGCATTTTAAAGAAATATACATTCAGCCGGATCAAACCAGATCTCATTTCACTATATTATTCCTTACATGTTTAAAATTATAGAGAGTCAAAGTTATCATTAAACAGTAGCAAAAGTCATTATGGGGCAATCTCTAAGGGATGGAGGGAGTAAAAAACACAGTTTCAAAAGTAAATATAGGTTAATATTTAAGGCCATAGGTAGTGGTCTCTAAAATTATATTTTTGTTCTACTCTACTTGTCACAATTTTTTTGCACAATTTTCACTTCACCCACTATTCACATGTTGAATGTTATTTTATTTAATTAAATATAAGTAACACCCTAAACCCCTTTTTCACAACGACTGTGTTTGCTTAATAGAAGTTTGGCCTCAAATTTTGGTGTTTGACTAATTTTTGAGTTTTTGACCGGGCAAAACTCTTTTATGGGTGGTTGGTAAATAACCTGATTCAAAAGAGTTTTGGTTGATCATTATTCGATTTAAACAAAAAAAATTGAACTTTTATGAAATTAGGATTAATACGGATAGCAAGATTCCATTACATTAAATTACAATATTTTAGGATAAAATAATTTAAACCGTGTTTAAAGAAATTATGCATGGGTTTTGATAAAATATTTTACAGAAATTATTATGTTTATTTTTGATAAATTGTGTAATTTCCGTTTTCATTTTGACCTTTTTAAGTATGCCTTTTTGATTTGTTGTGATATGTTATTTTACAAAGTTTAATATGAAACAGGAACTCCATTGTTATAGGATTAATGAGACATTCAAGTTTTTAAAATCATTTATATTAGAAACACACATTTATTTATGTTAATTTCATTAGGTAAATTATAAATAAATTAATGTTTCAACAGCGTTAGTTATGGTTTACCACCTTTCAATGCAGCCACAATTAAACCATATGTAAAATCATTATTGCATAAATAACTTATGTACTCGTACAATATTCTTCCAAGGGGTCTTAATCACCTTCTTATGTTGGCGAAGAGTTGTAGATCTCGGCCAATGATCGGTTCGTTTCACCTCCTCCTTTTGTAGTTTAAGTTCGGTTGCAGACGTTAACGCAACCAACAAGCTTATTTTTTAAAAAACCGTCTCAAAAACATCCAAAACAGAGTCGTTTTAATTTTATAAATTTTAAAAAATATATATATAAATTTATAAATTTCATTGAGGTTATTAAATAACGTAATATATTAATAATGTATTTGTTAAATGTTAAAAAAAACCAACATCTTCAAAAAAAAAAAAAAACAACAAAAATAACACATATAAACTAATAACTATATTAGGTCAAATATTTTTTGAACACTTGCATAAATATTTTTTGAACACTTCGACAAGATTACAGATAGGCTCGTAAAAGTTCGAGGTCGTCTGTCGTTCTACTAAAATTAAATGAACACGAGACGAGGTTAGCTGAGTGTTAGCCTCCGGTCGTGTTGATAATGACATCTATTTCTTTCGTTGGTTTTTTTGCAATGTAAAATTAAATTAAATGAATGCATAAAAAGTTTTTTTTTTTAATAAATATTTAAAATAAGTTAACATTTGAAAAGTTAATTTTTGAACATTTGTGTTTTGGAGGACCTTATAAAGCAATTGTTTCCAATAAAATAAAAATTTGGCCAACGTATACCATTCTATAGTAATCCAAAGTATTTTCTCCGTTAAAAGTTAAAAAAACGCAAGAATATCCATGCCAGATTTTAAGTCAGAATTATGATTTGGGTAATTATGAAATGTTATGGGTGCGAAAAGTAAGGGGTAGTTCATTACAAAAAAATTAGAGAACAAAATGCAGACCCAAAAATTTAAAATTAAATTCTTAATGGTTTTAAGTGAAGTTTAAATAACGTATACCACCAAAAATCTTACAATATAAGAAAATATCATAAAATATTGTAATTTATTCGAAACAAATGAGTGTAGAAATTGTTGCATATTTTGGGAAGTATATACCATAATTTCAATAAGTATGAGTACGTGAAAGAAGATGAAAAGAGAATCTATAAATTTCAATAACCTAATTTCTATACAACATTGAGTTAACTATCAAATTTGGTGTTGATAATATGGTTAATAATTATATAAATTATTCAAAACCTAAACTAAACAAACAATTAAGGCTAGATAAATAAGTCGGGGTACTTGAGTAAGCTTAATGAATTAGTTAAATGTGGGTACGTGTGTGCAACGTGTTTCGGTGTCGTGTGGGTGTCGGACACGGTGTACGATTGTACGGCAGGTTGGAGGTGTGTCCGTGCTTCATACACCCATCAATAACAACTGATAATATACTCGCATAATTTCCATCAATAAGCTGTGAGTTGTTCTAATCTTGGAGTAAAATCTGCGAGTTGTATTTTTTTTTATTCGAGGCAAGCATTTAATGTAGTTGCTTTTGCTGCAAGAAGCATTTAATGCAAGGTTCATGCAAGATATAGGAAGATTTTTATCCCTGCCAAAATCAGAGAGACCTCCTGCATGCAGCCAACGTCAATCAGTAGATCAAGGACAGTAGAGAAAAGTAGGTAGTGCATGGTAGGGTGGCGTGTAGGCGTGCATAAGAAGGAAATGTTGAAGAAGTTCATCTACAACTACATATGCTTTTTTGGTATATGTATTGCCCAATTAAACAATTTCCATTTATTTATAACACAACATATTTACTATATCCACATAAGTGTATTACTGCCATTTAAAGGTAGACATGAATGGAAGCAAATGAAATAGGAGTTATTTTTGTTTCTATTTATGTAATTGAATACCTTAAGTTGAATATTATACTACCATTTCGAAATAAACGCAACAATAAATATCTTAGGAAGTTTTAAAATAAATTCAATAATTTTAATATTTCCAATTTATATCTTAGGAAGTTTGAAAATAAATGCAATAATTTTAATATTTGCATTTGTGTAAGTATTTTCTTCCTATCTCTCACATCATCACTTACCCCACTTTCTCTCTCTATCCCTTTTAATCTCAAAAAAAAATTGAACTACGAGTCCGTGGCATACAATTTGTTGCATTTTTTTCAAAACGGATGAAGTATTAATTTTATTGGATTAAAATGAGTATAGTTTTATTTTTTATAAGCGGGTAAAATTACCTCCTACGTTTCGAAAAAACTTCAACAAATTAGGATGCACGGGCTCTTACGCATTTTTTGATGTCAGAGTAAAAGGGATAGCGAGAGAAAGTGGATGTGAGAGATAAAAAAAAAAGTAAAAAAATGGAAAGATAAAAATTGTTGCATTTATTTTCAAACTTCCTGAAATAGAGATTGTTGCATTTATTTTGAAACAGAGGAAGTATTATGTTTATTTTTTTGGCCTTGCATTTTCATGAAACGATTTGCGGGTGTAAACAACCATAATGCATGTATTAAATTATGATATTACTAAATTATAATCACCTCTTTAAAATAATAAATTCGTTACGGAGGGAGCACAAACTTAGAGTCATGTGTTTTACCCAGTGAACCCCTATACCTCCCACTAATATTAAACCCTCTTCCAAAACCTCCTTTCAGAAAACCCTTTTACACCCCTTGTAAACCATGTTCCAAAACCCTCCTTTCTCCAAACCCTTTTTAACCCCTTGTAAACCCTCTTCCAAAACCTTCCTTTCTCCAAACCCTTGTTAACCCCTTGTAAAAGCAAAAGCTCCAAACAATAATTTTTGCCAAACAAACCCTAATTTTGCGGTGCGGTCTGATTTCCAAAAAAGTTTAAACCGCACCAAACAGCAAACCGAAAAGTTTGACGTCCAAACCGCACCAAACCACACCGCGCTCAGCAAGGCACCTTTTTAACATTGAAGCAAATTTAACATATACGGAAAATTGTGTATTGTATCGTGTATAAGTATGATATGTTATCGTTGTCCGATAATTGATACGTGGGTACTAAACAATATCCATGCAACCTACATACTATGTTAATTATAATATTGTTATAAAATTTATAGAAACTAAACTAAAATTAATAAAATTTAAAGAGCTGAAATAAAATTTATTTATATTATGTTAATTATAATCCTCCAACTTACATTAAAATATATTAATTACACGGTTGAAATACATTAAATGAACTAAATCAATATGAACTCTACTACTCCCTCCGTAACATAAAACTTTCAAGAATTGGTATTGCACGTATTTTGAGAAAGCGATTTAAGGGTGTAAACGAAAGAATCATTATATCTCTATTATATAAGCCAAGAGGGGAGCCATAGTGTCCCCCATCAAAAATTCTAAATTACCCTTCAAAAAATTCCTAAATACTCAAACTATATAATATTAACTAAAAAGAAAAGTTTTGTATTTTTGAAAATGAAAATATTACAAAATATATAATACAAAAGAATAAAACACAAACACCAAAATTCATATTTTAAATTTCTCTACAATTAGATACCCATAAAGATAAAAATGTATATTATATAAGATATTCATACGTTAAAGCACGCATGGCGTGCACATAAGGCTAGTATACTATAAGAGAAGCAGCTAAATCCACAACTTGCCACATGTCGCGCTCTCATTATAAATTTTCCCGCTCTTTTCCCTTAATCTAAAAAAAACAAATTTTTTGTTTCTAACTTAATATTTTTTCTACGTTAATAAAAATTGATATATAATATAACATATGTTAGAAATGTTATATGATTTAATTCCTATAAATAATAATACTTGTAACTTAATTCTTTTATTATAAGTAATCTAGTTTTGATCATAAATGATTTTTAAATTATATTAAGCATAACAAATATCAAATTGAATATCAATCAAAATATTACTATAATTTTTTTTTGTATATGTAGATAATATATTACTTATCGAGTGTTAGTGTAATGGTTAATTAATGTTCTGTATGGGGGTTAGTCAACTTTTTATATAAAGATTACTTATTGTTTTGTATGGATTTTTGTAATTAAAAAAAAACTACGAGAATATTAATATAGGTTACTATTCATAAAGTTAAAATTTTAAAATTATGTTACAATTATTATATCAGGAAATGAATTATACAAATCGTTACATTACTATTTACAAAGTTAATATTAAGATTTATAAGACATGCATCGCACGGGTGCTATATATGTCAGTTGTATAGTATATCATTGCGTGAGCACTTATATTAAATAGCCTTGTGTGCACGCTTTGCGTGCGACGATATTTTTAATTTATCCTTAACAATCGAATGTTTTTGTTCGATAAATTGAAATATTTTTTAAATTCACACTCATTCACATAATCGTAAACAAACTTTCCCCTTCCATCCAGCCATTCCATAACAATGAACAAAATCGGCTATCAAATTTCTATGATAATCAAAAAGGTAAAATTTTTATATAACAAACTATATTAAAATGGGTGTCTATTTATAGAGAATTCAAAAATATTACTTTTGAATTTTTTTATTTTGTTTTTACAAATTGTATATTTTGTAATATTTTCATTTTAAAAAATTCAAAAATTGTAATAACTTTCCTTAATAAATAAGAGTGATGCTATTTGATTTTTAATAAATTTTTTAGGGGCATTATGGACTTTTCGAGGGGGGACACCATGGCTCCCCCTTGGCTTATATAATAGAGATCATTACCATGAATACCAAAAGTCTTAGAATTTTATTATATATGATTGAAAAAGTGAGTCAGCAAGTTATGAACTACCCACTTATGAAACAGGGTTCAGATTGTGTTTTCACGGGAGATTGGTCAAGATGAAGATTAAAACTTTGACACTTACAAAAGTTGGGTGAAATAAAAAAAAATTACCTTACAATAATTATATGTCAAAAATCACTTTGAATTTCTAAAAGAATAAGGTGAGGGGTGGAAAACTACTACAGTATGATATAGTAGACAGTTGGTTAAAAAAATTAATTTCCATTTGTTTACGAAAGTACGTAATATATAATAGAGATCATTATTACCATGAATACCAAAAGTCTTAGAATTTTATTATATATGATTGAAAAAGTGAGTCAGCAAGTTATGAACTACCCACTTATGAAATAGGGTTCAGATTGTGTTTTCACGGGAGATTGGTCAAGATGAAGATTAAAACTTTGACACTTACAAAAGTTGGGTGAAATAAAAAAAAAATTTACCTTACAATAATTATATGTAAAAAATCACTTTGAATTTCTAAAAGAATAAGGTGAGGGGTGGAAAACTACTACAGTATGATATAGTAGACAGTTGGTTAAAAAAATTAATTTCCATTTGTTTACGAAAGTACGTAATATATAATCGATGTTATTTAAATTTTAAAACAATCTATCTTTTATGAAAACGGGTATAAAGGATCTTTTATTGAGTTTTATGAAATAATATATACAGATTATATGAAGTTTAATTTAATATTAGAAAAATTTGTGAAAAAATACCTTTAAAAAAAATTTACATGGCTTTTTTTTCTCATACTTTGTTAGGGTTGAAAACACGGGGACGGACCCACACTTACTTTTTTGTATGTGCGGTTGTAGTGATAAAGTAAGATTTAAATTCCCATGTATATTATTCATAATATCGTATTGTCTAAGACTTAAATCATGTGTAATTTATTAATAAAAAAGTGATAAAATTCACATAATTAGTGAATTATGTAAATCTTTACAAAACTTATTACAAAGTTAATATTAAAATCTTTAAGCCGTGCATCGCACGTAGTGCTATGATAGTTAGTCAAAATAATTTTAATATTAGGAACTTATAATCATATTTTTGGTTGTATTAAAATAATTTTGACTAATTCATTCGTTTACACCGTTAAATTGCTTCATCAAATGCATGCAAAACCAATTGTGCAAAGTTTTATGTTACGGAGGGGGTATATATAATTGAACTGAACTGGATTCAATTACATTGAACTGAACTACACTTTAATTATTTTAAATGAAATTTATATAACTGAATCAAATATAATCGGAAGTAAACAAGTCCTAAAACACCACAAACAACAGTACATATTATGATTAAGGGGGATCACATTGTAATTAAAATATCTTATATTGGAGGGAAGAGTTTGGCGCGAACACAGTCTCAAATCATTAGGTCAACTTTATTATATATATGCCTTCCACAAGTTTCCTTACATACATCCATTCTTTTTTTTTTTTTTTTGCTTTGTAATGGTTAAGTGTTATATGAAGTATTAACAATATACAAGCATCTCTTTCCGAAATTCTTCATCTACATTTCAAACTTTCTTAATAATACCTTTTATTAAGTTCTTACACTAAAATGAGTCTTTATACTGAGAATAACTCTGGTAGAAAAGAAAACCCCTTTGAGTGGCCAAAGGAGTTGCTTAATTTGGCTGATCCACGACTGCGAAAGAGGAAGGCCTTCACCTCTAAAGCCATCAAAATCGAGCAGGTCGAACAAGCTGAAGAAAATGAGTTATCCTACAACCGTAAAAGGAAAGGTAAGAAAATTGTTTGTCAAAATTTTATCGATGTTATTGACCGTAATAGGTCCATAACTGATGTTGTAGACATAAGTAGTGACAGTTCTGAATTCAGACAACAAAATGTTGAGGATGTGAGCTCTAACGGCAAGCCTATTAGTGATATGGGTAAGTTTTTGTTTAATGTAAATGAATTTGAAATTATTTTCAAAAAGAGGAAGACTCAAACCCTACCAAATGTGGTGGAAATAACTGATTTGACCAAAGTGAGTGGTCAAGGAGTGGTGGATTATGTTGACTGCACTTTGAAAACAACAAACCCAGGTGACCTGGGTTTTCCGTTCCTCGTAGCTGGTTCGTCCAAATTTACTGTGCTTTACAACGTTGTTGCCCGTCGTTTTTCTTTCATCCCAAAAAACATATGTATTCACTTCCAAGGAAGTAAGGTGCATCCAAACAAGAGGATTGACAAAGTCATTGATTATCCACAAGCAACACTTACCATACATGGTGAAGTAAGTTAAATATTTTTTTGAAAGAAATTTATTCGCTAAAGTATTTCAGTTGCTTACTATTGTTGATTATATGAATTGTGGTCATTTGTTTAAATTTTTTTTGTTGGAATGTTTACAGGAACCAAGCATGAACTTGGACAGTAGATACCTCTTGTTGAACATGTCTAACATTGGGAATTTTAGAAATTGTGTGAAGTTTTGTGTTTTGGCTAATGGAACAATGCAAGAGTTTTATGAAGCATGGGGAAGAAAGATTGGAAGAGCAATAGGTACTTTCTGGAAGAGCAATAGGTACTTTCTCACTTGGAGCCCATGGCTACTACATGCCCCCGACTGGCTTCATATCTGCAAACATGTTACGGAATGAAGATTACGTGTACACTATGTACCACCTCCCCTAAGTTTGTTTTGTGGTCGGTTCAAGTAAGTTTAGTGGTGTTGTGTTCATGACTCTTTATGTTATTGTTTGTAATGATGTTTAGATGTTGTTGTCAAGTGGTATTTTAAAATTAAGCTAATGATGTGTCGTATTAATTTTGATGTATTATACTAACATACTTATATTTTTATGTCGTTGTAGTAATGTAGTAATGTTAGATAGTATGAATGGTTTTCACATTATTATTAAAATGTATTAAGTGTAGTAATGTTGGATTATATAATATGCATGTAGTAATGTTGGATTATATAATATTATAATTATTATTAGTGTATAATTTTTTTTTTGGTTTCATTTAGTTTAAGCTGTAGGATAATTTTATTGTCTTTAATAATTTCCATATTCAATAATTTCCATATTCAACAATTATAAAATGGAAACAAATTAAATTACAAATTTACCCAAATATTATTTAAGTTTACACATTTAAATAATATTTGGGTAAAGTTAACTTCAAATCATATAAGAAAATATAAGATGAATCAATTTGAACGATTTAAAATTTAACCAATAAATAGAGGAGATATTTTTAAACCAATAAACTTACAAATAAAAAACCCCAAAAAAAGTTTTGGATGTTAATTTTGTAATGTGAAGGTGTCATGTGGCAAACGGTGATGTAAGCGGTTTAAATTTTAAGAATATTTATAGATATGAACGGGTTTTTAAATGCCAGTTATTATAAAATAATAATGTAAGTTGTATTAAGTTTTTTTAAACATAGTAAGTTAATTTGATTAAAAATGCAGTGCCTCGAATAGATAAAACTATATTCTTGGCCAAAATTATTAACACACAATATAGTAACACCAATTATGTGAAATCAAAGTTGCAATCCCATTTTATTTTATTCGACATTACACTTGAAACATTCACTACTACAAAAACTACAAAAATGCCCTATTGTGTCACCCATTTAGTGTCGCCTATATATAATGTGCGATACATAAACTTTTTGTGTCGCTTCTTAGCATATAGGCGATACATATTAAATAAAATTTATATAATATATGTATATATTAAGTAGTAGCACTTGGTATAGCTGGTAGGAGTACTACACTGTAACTTAAAGGTCACATGTTCGAATCTTCAAAGGTACGCTCATTCGGAGTAGGAAGGGTTCGGTGGTTTAAGATTGATAAAAATTATTTTATGTGTCTCCTATTATTTACATGCGACACATAAATGTCACTTTACGTGTCGCTTGTAATCTACATGCGACGCATAAAAGTCATTTTAAGTGTCCAATTATATAAATAAGGAACACGTAAAGATTTTGTTGTGGAAAAATAAAATTTCATAAAAATACTTTAGGTGTCGCCTGTAATCTACAGGCGACACGTAAAATTCATTTTATGTGTCCCAGAATAGGCGACACATAAAGTGATACCTATAGTGTCCCCAGCTACAATGTCGACCAATAGGCGACACGTAAAGCCCTTTTGGGGGGACACGATTGGGTATTTTAGTAGTAGTGATTAATATAAGTGAAAGATAAAACTTGAAACAGTGTGACACTGAAATGAGTCCAAAAATTACAAAATTATGGAAATTGATATTTTGTTTCCAATTTAAAAAAAAATCTCAAAACAACAAATGTTGCAAGAATTGAAATACAGAGTCATTTTAATTATTAAATACTCCCTCCATCGCAATGTATTTGCTACATTTTCAATTCGAGACATAACTTTAAATAATTTTTTTTTCACTTTATCTAATAAAAAATTAATTAAAAATTATATATTTAAAAAGTACATGTTGAGTCGTATTAAACTACATCCAGCATGACTATGTGTTTTCTTACGTATATTAAATTAAATAAAGTCACAATTAAGATGTGAACAGTGTTGAAAGTGAAACTGGGCCAAGTAAATTGAGACACAAGGAGTACATGTTACCACATGTCAACGGTTCCAAAATGAAAACTGCCACAAGTAAGTTTGCAAAACGTGGACTTCATAAAAAAATTTTACAAAAATTAATATATTATTATTATTATTATTTATTCGGCTAATCAAAGGAACATGCAATAGTTGACTTTATTAATATTTTGGAAACTTGTTTATAAAAGGAGGTATACCCCTATTCCATTCTGCTCACCTCACCTCAAACAAAGATTGGCAGTGAACCAAAAAATAAAAAAAAAATTGAAAAAAAAACTCAAAAACGGAATATTGGTAAGTTAGCTATGATAAAAACTTTGTGCACTAGTGTTGATGATGCTACTTCCGGGGGCATTGAGGTTGGTGTAATGACGGAGATATGTGGTGAGTCTGGTTCAGGGAAGACAACTATGTGTCTCTAACTTGCAGCTAGTGCAGCATCTTCAAGTGGACATGATATGGTGTCAGCTATATACATTTGTGCAAACTCAGCATTTCAACCTCAACGTTTGTTTCAAATTGCAGTTGCCCAATTTGGTGTCGATCAAGGTGAACAGATAATGAAAAAAGTTTTAGTTATTGAATGTTTTGATGCAAATGAAATGCGAGATGTCCTTACAAGTGTTGATAGTTACATGAAATCAAGTATTGAGTCCTCCACACCAATACATTTGTTACTGGTCGACTCAATATGTTCATTGTTCTACAACAGGTTTCCACCAACACAATTTGGTAGAGATGAAAGAAGTATGTTACTAAAAGTGGTTAGTTTTGCTTTGAAAAGTATTGCATCAAAACACAATATAGCAGTTGTGGCTTGTAATTCTGCAGTAGACAGTTACAACTCAAATGATGGTAATAATTTTACCTCTAGTGGGAGAGTTGTTAAGCCCAAATTAGTGTGGAATTTTGAAAATTTTATTGCAAGAAGGTTGTTATTGATAAAGGATTGTGGAGCAGGTAATAGTATTATCCGAACTTTGGAAGAACATTTCGATAATAAAGCATCAAATTTTTGTCTTTTTCGTATTAGTGATGAAGGTATTCTTAATTTTAATTCAACTAATGCAGAGTTATTAAATAAATGTAACGAATTACTTTAGTTATGAAAAAAATGTAACCAATTAGTTTGGGCAATGTACACATTTATGTAGTTTCGACCCCTAAATGTTTAAGGCAATACCATGTACTTAATGGAAATTGTGAAATGGATATTGTGAAGTGGATATTGTCACTTGTACTTTTAGTTTGACTTAGTGGTTATTCACTTATTCTGAAACGTGTTTCTTAAATGTATTCATTGTTTAAGTTAATGGGTGTAATAGATGTATTAGTTTTCGGACAAGCATAAGATTAATTTGTAAGACAAATAAAATAAGGTTCCAAAAAAAATAAAAACCAAGTGGGAGTAAAATCATAGGGGATTCGATTTAAAAGTAAAATTTCTTAAATGCTTAGAATTTCAGAGTTATTATATTTGTTTCAGGTATAGTAATTATAATATTAACTTAAACGATAAAATGGGATAGAGGGTACAAAAAATTAAAAAGATTTCATATTTTTTTCCCACCATAATGAGCACATGTTTCAATAAAAATATTTTGAAATATTTATTAAAAAAAAACTAGTATATATTAAAAAAAATACACATTGAGCGTAAACCAAGAAAATGCCATTGATGTAAATTTTTTTCTGGTATCAAAATGTATACAGTCAAAGACACACCCGTCATGAAGGTTCAAAAATTGTTATTGTGTGCTGAACATATTGTCTTAAAGTTTGATACAATTGGTTTCGTACATTTCGACTATGTAGTTAACGACATGAAAATTAAGCATCACATTAATTTGGTATTTTACTTATTAAAGCAAATTTTATACTTTTGACTTTTAATAAGGATAGATAAAAATACTTATGTACATTAAAATGGACCTTTTATGCATATGTTGATTGGATTGGAATATATCATTAAATGAATATTTGAGGAGATGAACCCTTAAAGGATCCAACCTTGGACACATACATCATGTGGCAAACCATATAAAAAAATGTAAGGCCTAATAATATACCAAAAAGGCAGCAAAACACAAGGCCCAATAATACAACACATGTTTAACAAATTTTGTCATTCATACCACAAGAACAACAACTTCATGTTTCTTAACCCAAATTAAATGACAAACAAGGATTTCATACATCAACAACAACTTCCTATTACAATGGAGAAATGAAGAAAATAATTCAAGGTTTATAATAAGTGTTCCCATATACCTACGACGAATATTACTATTTGAAAGAAACACAATTGCGATTCAGTAACTCATCATCGTTGTTGCAACAATGTTCATCGGTAATCTATTGCTCCTTTACACTTGCAAGAGTAAATGCTTTCTCCTTTATTGCACCCTTTAATGAATGGGATAAATATTGCAATTAAGTTTAGCAATTTTAAAAAATAAATTGAAAACCAAAAATAAATGTATAACAATATTTGAAATACATTTCCACTAACCTTTTCCGTCTTCTTATCATGAATTTCGGTTTTAGATTTCATGACACTCGCTGGACCAACTTTTTTTTTTTTACTGATTTCTTACCTTTGGTCTTCGTAACATCAACTTCTTTTTTACGATCAATTCCTCCTTCATCCTATATGTAGTTCATAAATTACAAAATTGTTTAAGAAATTATAGTTTCAATGTAAAGAGAAATAAAAGGTTAAACATGACAAAAGAAATGTAAAAATTCAATACCATTCCAAATGACGACGATGTTGATTTACTTTTACTATTATTTGCCTTTTTCCAACCTGGTTCTCCAACAGACTTATAACTTGTTGTCTTGGTTCTACCCTTACCCCGTTTCGGTACTGGAGGGTCTTTCATTTTCAATACAGGCTTTGCAACTGAGGGGGGCGTTTGGTTAGTAGGAACGATACACGCTTCAGCTTGACTACTTTGTGTTGCAACATTAACATTGATTGATGTGTATCCGTCAATTGAATCATTGTTTAATAATACGCCTTATTGACGATCTTTGTCGAGATTTTCCTTAACCCATTGCTTAACCTCTTCGATTAAGCCCTTAATGCTGCGTATAACTATTGATGTGGTTGTGTCATGAATGGAAGCAATGTCATACAAAGGTTCCATGACTATGCTTATTTTATCGTGTCTTTTCACTTGAGCATTCTTAGTTAAGTCATGGTACGCCACTGAAATTTTTGTGTGCTTCCTAATTACATCCTTTCTCCACCTCCTCAAGATATAATGGTCGGGAATTGGATCAACAAAATTTTGGTCTAAAACTCTCACCAAATGGCGACAAACAATACCATGAGTCTCAAATAATTTACAATCACACAATCCTATTTTACTTTCACTGTCAAACTCAACAAAACACATCCGCCGCCTATTCGTTATAATTTCATTGTGACAATCCTTCGGTTTAATCCAAACACGGTCCTCAAGTACATAATTGTACTTATTACTTACAATTTGTTTTTCCTCCCTAACAAAACAATATGTGACACGCTCACATTCCCTCTGCACTTCCCTAAACTTGGCATCGGTGTAAATTTTCCTAAAAAATCTTTCAATTGCAAAAATTGTTGACAAATTCCTAATCCACTTTTCATCTCTCGCATTTGCTTCATGCTCTTCAAAGACTCTTCTCTCAACAGCAGCACAAAATTTCTCACCAAACTCAAATAGTCTAGTGTGGTCCAATAAACTTGTCAAAGAAACTATTTATACTTTCAACCCTCTGTGTAGTTCGCATTCCCGCCCAAAAATAGTCTTTTAGGAAAGTAGGCACCCACATATGCCTTTCATCATACAAATTGGTTAACCACTTATTACCACCCAACGAAAAATTGTCAATCACTTGTTTCCAATTACTCTCAAAGTCCCCAATCGTTAATGAATCATATATGGCGCGCAACATTTCCTCTTTCAGTTCATCATACCTTTAAACAAATTCAGCAGTTATAAAATACTATAACATCCATACGAAAATAAAATAATAATTGGTTGAGGAATAAAAAAATATTATGAAATTACTTACCTGTCATACTTGACAAATTTTTTCGGTAACTTCTGCAAGATGTGCCATATGCACCATCTATGACGTGTTTCAGGAAAAACTTCCTCAATGGGACGTCGCATTGCAGCAGCCTGATCCGTCAAAATGGCCATCGATGCTTTGCCTTTCATACATAATAACCACTGACTGAAAACCCAAGTGTACGTTTCACAATCCTCAATTGAAATTAGTGCACACCCAAGTAACATAGATTGATCATGGTGGTTGACACCCACAAAATTCGCAAAAGGCAAATCATACTCATTGGTTAAGTAAGTGGAGTTAAAACATACTACATCACCAAATTCCTCATAAGCTACCTGACTACGTGCATCAACCCATATGATATCCTTCAAGGTTCCATTAGGAAACAACCGATGAGCATGGAAGAAATTCAAATTTTGAAGTTGCATTTTCTCAAAATATGCATCTAAGGCATTTGCGTCACCCCCTTCCATTTTCAATCGACGTTCTTTATTAACCACATGCCTCATATCTTTCTCTGTAAATTCCATATTTTCCAAACCATTGCGCTCCCTAGCCATTGTGTCGTAAATCTTAGGTATAGAGTCACCTACATCAGTCCCATTAAGCAACTTTCTTCGAACACCAGAATGAAAACTTTGCATTCTATATTCCTTTACTAATTTTGCTTGACTAGGTTTGGGAATGTGATTCTCATGTTTTAGAATGACCTTTCTTATTATCCACCAAGAATCCTTACTGTTTACACTAGCATATACCATGGCCGGGCAAAAGCATTTCTTAGACTTCCGCTTCCTTCTTGAACTGCCACCCAAATCAATCACAGCAGAACCACCCACATCCATAGCACGCTCAATTTTTTTGGAAGCCTTTTGGGAAGACATTCTGGATCACCATAACACTCACAACGCCAAGTCATGGCCCTACGAGTTGTCTTGTCTTTCGATTTTGCTCCTTGTACCCTTGTTACACCGAAACCTTGTTGTTTCCCATACTTTTTATAATCAACTTCAATATCTAGCCAAGAATTATAACGCATTCCAACAGTTGGAGCCTCAACAAAGTCTACATTTTCTTCAACTTGTTTGCGTTTCCTATGAGATGATTGAGGAGTTACCACAATGACCGTGCTCTTCTTTATGACAACACCATTTCCATCATCAATTTGATCACACAGGTTTGTAATGTCAATTTCATCTACTCCTTCTATGAAATTAGCACCAAAGCTCGTTTCCATATCCATAGATATGCTGTGAACAGAAATATTATTAAAATTTATTGAATGATAATTAACCAAAAATACTTTACTTCAAAACCAAGATTCACTGCAAAATTAAGTGCTTCACTAAATAAAAAATATTTAACCAAAATGTAAACATCAAACAGTCCAACAAATGCTTCACTAAATAAAAAATATTTAAAACATACAAAAATGTACACATCAAACAGTCCAACAAATACATACATGAAAATCCTTAACATTTTATCAAACTTTTATAATTTTATTAGAAAAAAATAATAAAATTTGTTAATGTTGAACAAAATATCTGTAAATTGTTCTGTCCTAACCACAACAAAAACAAATTACATATAAATTTAAAAAACTTCAATATCTAATCATATTCGTCTTCCATTGTAATACTTCCATTGTAAAGAGCAAAAAATTTTAAAATATTTACCTCAATGTTGCTTCCATTGTAAAGAGCAAAAAATTAAAATATTTACCTCAATGTTGCTTACAACTTTGATTCAATGTTGTCTAAAATGGGAAAGTGTTCATTATTTACAAATTCAGCAACGATCGCCATTAACAACGAGCTTCTACCATTTTGTTTCTCTTTAAACCCAAAAATTTGCAGTCGTTTTTTTTCTCCTTAGTTTGCAGATTTTACACTGTGGAAAGCAAAAAATAATGTGTACATGAGATTGCCACGTTTTCGCGCGAAAGTCAACTAACTAACAGAGCACTTTTAACATCTACAGTGCTGTAATTTCCCGTCTATTACAGGAGGCCCACTGTAATGTATATAATAATATATAAGTTCCCCTTAATTACGAAATTGCCACATTAGATTTTTAGCAAATGCCTAACTGAGAGGAGTTAGGCATTTCCCCTTACACAACTAGCACATAGCTTATACTCCATATGTTTAAAAAACACGTTGTCGTCGTCTACTTCTCATCAAACTAGTAGTAATGTCATCACGAACTTTTGTCATTTCATTAGTACTCAAACGTTGAGCTTCTTGCAAAGAACTACTATCAATATCTCGGGATGCTTCGGGAGGAATAAAAGTGGGATCCTCATCTATGATCTTGAATGCTGGATCAGGAACTTTGCTTAACCTTATGTAATAATTGTGCAATGCAAATGAAGCACAAATTATTCTATTTTTATCTTGTGACAAATACTTCGGAATTTTTCCTATTATTTTACATCGTGCCTTTAAAATGCCAAATGCCCTCTCAATACAACTCCTTAAAGAAGAATGTGCACGGTTGAAAATTTCCCGAGGCCCTCTTGCATTTGCACCACGAAATTCAGATTGATGATACCTTGTCTTATGATATGGAGTTAGATATCCTTCTCTTTCAGGATATCCTTTATCTACCAAGTAATATTTTCCTGAAACTTGTCTTTCATTTTTTATGGACAACAAATGCAACTACCCATAATCATAAATATACAAACAAGCTCAAATCTAGTACTACACATATCAACTAGTGCTAAATAATGGATAATTATAACTATTTATATAATTATTTTTTGGCATATACTTACACAAATTTAGCACATAAAATTATAATAATTGTAATAAATTTGATTACAATAAACTGTGGCTACAATCTTAGTTTTAACTTAAGCCCAAAAAAAAAGAACCTCAATTATAGTGTTCAAGTGAAGTTACTGTTCAATTTTAGTTTTAACTTAAGTCCAATTACAGTGTTCAATTTTAGTTTTAACTTAAGCAAAAAAAAAAAAAAAAAAAAACCCAACTGTGGGTCTGTGGCTAAAATTAGCCTGTACAATTTTAGTTTCAATTGTGGCTACAATAAACCCAATACTCTAACAGAGTCATTTGTTCTTCTCCCAAAAACTTTTTTTTAAAAAAAAAAAATTACCATTTACATATACATACATAATCATTCAAATCTCTGTTTATATATTCAAGCATAACAAATCATATATCAAAAGCATAATCATAGCCCTAAAAAATTATCAAACGTGACTTGTTTTTGGAGTAATTAAGGGCATCTAACAAATGACTAAACAGGAAACAAACACAGTGGAGGGGATGGGGGGAAGAAATTACCCAACATTTTGCTCAATAATTCACAAGCAAATACCCATTAATCAAGAATATGAAAAACTCTTGAAAAGAACAGAATGCAAATAATTATAAAAAAAATTACGATTCACTCACCTCTTTGAAGATATCACAAAAATTCTAGGCTGAAATGATTTCAGAAGAGTAGAAGGAGAAGAGTTGAAGGATGCAAAAAAATGAAGATGAGAGCATTTTTTAGGTCAAATGAGAAACTGAATGTGAAGGGTGATTTGGGGCAAAGAAATGAGTTTTACAAAACTCCTTTATAAACGTTGGTATACCCCGCGTTTTACGAAGTAGAGTTTTGCTCCCCAAAACTCTATTACATCAGCTATTTTACCAAACACAAAAAATAGAGTTTTGACCAGTCAAAAACTCTATAATGGGTCAAAAACTCTAATTTGAGGGGAAACCTCTCCTAACCAAACACAGCCATTATGTAGTTATTGTTATTTAGTTTATTTAATAGTACTCTTTGAGTTTATGTTTATGTTATTGTTATTTTATTTATATAAATATATGTCATTATTATTTAGTTGTTGTTAATGTATATTTAATCTTCTTTTTTAGTTATTCGGGTAGTTTGTGACCCGACCCGGATAACTCGGGTACCCGGATCTGAACGCCCCTAATGTGGATCATTTAATTTGTCAAAGAAATTATTTTGGGACAGATTAAAAAGGAAAGTGGAGAAGCTATTTTGGGACAGAAGGAGTACATTTTTAATCAATAAACTATCACATATGAGAGTTGGTACCCCATAAAATTAATGGGTTCATTATACATTCGAATGTACGTAGAACTATGTAAATTCAAGATTTTTTATTGTTCATTTTAAATAATTTTACTCATTTTAAATTTTAAAATAAGCAAAATCACCCTTAAATGTACCATAAATTCAAATGTATATAAGAATTTATACCCTTAAAATTAATAATCTTTAAAATTACTCAATCACTCTCTAATAATTTTTTACTTTTTGTTGTAAGTTCTTTATTTAGAAGAGAACGAATTTGGTGGAGTTTTATTTGTCTTGGTTTCCCGTAACGTACCTTTGATGAGTCATGGACGAACTTTTGCGCCAAAACTAGCTAACATGGCATTTTGTTAAAAGAAATATAAAGGTTGAAAGTTGAAACGAGATACAAACATCGGTTAGATGAGTTATGAAAACGGGTGCGAAATATGTTGACTTGAAAATTATAGAGTACGGGTACGACTAGTAGATGCTATTGAATATTTTAAAAATGAATACATTTTTCTCAACTTTATAACATTATTTGGAATGTTTGTAGTTTAATTAGTATATCAATATAAGAAAAACCTTTAAAACATCATATGAAAACATGAAAAATATAATGTCAAAATCGGATAAAGATTCATCGGTATCCGATACGGTTACGACTACCTCGATAAAGTATTCGTGCTACCGAGGTCAAGTCAAGTTGAGTTATATTTGATGTAAGTTTCGACGGGTCATATTAATAATTTGATCCGATTCAAGTTGATTGGATTCAGTTTTTTCAACTCCGAGTCATTGTCAAGTTTTACCTTTCCTAATTTAGTCTAGGTGCAAATCATTCTATTTTCAGTCATGTCATAGTTGGGTTAATTCAGGTTCTTATAAATTTTGAATGAGAACCTTATACGAAGTACGTATATTAATTTAAGATCGAATGATTTCAATTTTCGATGAATTCTACTGATTTGGTAGTGTCATTTTCAAGTGAAATGTAATTGCTTTTTTATAAATTCGAATAACATTCATACGGCGTCAATTTTTAACGGTTGATCCCACATAATTATTACTTCACAAACGATAAACTTAAGCACTTTCATTATCGTTTTCGGCATTTAAATTTCTTAAATCATACTCTCTTCGCTCTAATTTATTTGCTACATTTACTTTTTCACATCTCCCGAGACACAACTTCAAATTAAAATATCATCGACTACACATAATAAAAAATTATAAAAATTATATGTTTGAAAATTACATGTTGAGACGAATTAAAGTAAATCTATCATGATTATGCTTGTAATAACCCTAATTTTAGGGCTATTGTATTTCTTTCTAATTGAACTAGCTCGATTATTTCCTAATTGAATTGTTGAACTTTTGGGAATATGGGCCACTAAAATATGGCTTAATTCATGATTGAATTAAGAATTATTACAAAGCCCATAGTCGATGATGGTCACTCGCCCGATTCGATGAATTGTCGTCAGTGACATGTGTGGGTTGCTGGTCAGGCGATTCACAGGGATTTTCATTAGGCTGATTAGATCGAGTCGTCTTTGCTCTGGTGCTAGCCATGTTTTTTGTCACTTTCCCCACAGACGGCGCCAATTTGTTCCTGTTCTAGAACTTCTTCTGAATAGTCAATGGTCTATGATGTGTTGATGTTGACTCCGAGTGCTCTTCACTAGGGTTAAGTCCTGCAAAATAGTCAAAGGTTGCTAACTTGGGGGTGGAACCCGGGAACGCCCCTATATAGATTACCCGGTTAGGGTTTTAGCTGAGTCAACTGTGTTGACATGTGGGCCTGGCCCATGACACGTGTCATCATATCATTTGTTGTAGAATATCTGACGTGTCCCTAGCCCTAACAGAATGGGCCTAGGGTTTGGGCCCATTCACCCTGGGCTGACCACTTTGGTGGGCCCGAAACAATCTCTTTTAATCATTTCTTTTGAATGCAAATCAATTGGAAGAATCTAATTCAATTATCTCTTGCCTAGATTTGGCCGAACAATTGGAAGGCTAACAAAGTCTTGATTTTTGTTCATCAAATCTAGGTAACTAGCTTTTCCATTTAATTTGTAATTAATTAATGGGTTTTTCTCACTAATACTCATGTGTTTTTGCATTTTCTCAGGTGTACCCACTTTTTTCCAACTTTTTCAAAGGTACCCATCAATTTAGCATCGATAATGATATATACCCAATTTAATGATGAAACGTTAACTTAAGGTAATGACGTTAACTTTAGTTGGTATTATTATTATTATTATTTATATTATTATTATTATTTTTTCATTGTTATTAATTTTTAATCGTCGTTTTTTCTCTCCGACTTTTCCGACAACATTTTTCCGGCCGATTTTTCCGGTGATGGTTTTCGGCCAATTTTTCCAAGACGGTTTTCAAGTGACTTTTCTGGTGTCTTTTTCCGGTGATGGTTTTCGACCGACTCTTCTGGCCAGAATGCCATTACTGCTAACACAATACTAACGTCATTAGTTATTATTTTCAATCAGGCTAACAGGGTCATTTTTTGTAAATTTAGAACTCAAACCTGACCTGTAAAACCTTAAGAGAAATTTTTTTACTCATAATTAATGCGCGCAAATCGAGGCGAATCAGGAATGTAAATCAGGGCTAATCGGGTCATTTTTTCAAATTTCGACATCAAATCAGACTCTTAAGTGTTAAAATGAACCACATAAAACCTTGAGAGAGCTATTGTTTGGCACATAGATTAATGGCGAAAATCGAGGCGAATTAATTATGAACGTAAATCTGGGCGAATCTAGACTTTTTTTTTCAAATTTCGACATCAAATTTGAACCTTAAGGGTTAAAATGACCTGTAAAACCTTGAGAGAGAATTTTTCGACATATATATAAATAAGTGCAAATTGAGGCGAATCGGAAACGCAAATCGGAACTAATTGGGTCGTTTTTAAAAATAATTTATAATTTATATTTTAAATAAAAATATTCAAATTAAAAAAAATAATAAGAAAAAAAATTAAAAAATGGAAATATAAAAAATAAAATTTCAGTTCAGCAAAATTCAGTCTAAAAAAACAGTTCCTAGTTCCTAATTCAGGCCGGGTATATTGTCACCAAAGGGCACCCTAGATTGATAATCTGACTCCACAAGCCAACACGAGTCTTTTCGGCGCATTTTGTCCTCACTTATACGCACCCCAGGAAACTTCCCAGGAGGTCACCCATCCTAAGACTACTCCCAGTTGAGCACACTTAACTGTGGAATATCTTAGCATATGAGCTCCCTAAAAAGAAGATGTATCTTATTGACATGAGTAGCTTATCAAATCCTCTTAAACCAATCTTATGGGTGTTACGCAACCCCACCCCAACCTAGTCCAGCCCGCCCAACCCCATCCAAAGCCAGCCCTAGCCCACCAAAACCTAATCCCACCCCACCCAAACCTAGCCCACCCCTACCCTCGAATCCAACCCCACCCTTGAACCCAACCCCGGTGGTGGTGGCATGCAGTCGGTGTTGGGGTACGGTGGTGGACGCTAAGGGTGTTCAATCGGATCGATCAGACCCAAAATGTCGGATATCCGAGAACTTCAGATCGGCCAAATCCCGATCCAAAAATTTCAGATCGGTTATCTGATATCCGATCCGCGATTTTCCAAAATTATATATTTTTTGTGTTTTAAACATATTTTTCTGGATATTCGATTCGAAAAATCCGACTATCCGATCCGAATTTTTTTTGCATAAAGATTATCCGATTTTTTTTGGATCGTGGATCGGATCACTCGGATCGGATCATTTTGAACACCCGTAGTAGTGGTGTAGTGTTGTGGTGGTGGTGGTGAGGTGGAGGCAAAACTCATCATTTTTTTAAATAAACAACTAACTAAATCTAATAGTTTTACTTTCCATTCTCCCTCATTTTCAATCCTAAAGTGATTCTCTTTCCCCTTTGACAACCAAACGACCCCTTAGTCCATTGAAATTTTTTAGATAAAGATTAAATTATTACGAAGTACATAATAATCCAAAGTTTGATTATTAAAATAATACTCCATTCGTCCTAAATTACTTTCTACATTATTTTTTCCACATATCCCAATACACAACTTTAAATTAAAACTAGTTTTTGAGCCCGTGCAAGGCACAAGTTATTTTTCAAAAAAATATCAAAAATAAAAATAATTTTAGAAAATGATATAGAATTCTATTATTGTATTTTATTGTTTAATGCTGACATCAAATCAGCCAATGATTACCATGAGAATTCTCAATTTGACTTCAAAATTAATGCACAAAACATTACAAATCAGAGAGAGTATGATAATTGATGAAGGGGTAGTCAAAAGAGTTATAATTAATATTGTTCAAAGAAAAAGAAAAGTGTATGTTGAAAAAATAATTGTCTTAAAAAGATGGCACTTGGAAAAAAAAATTCTTGTTTTAAATATTTAATTATAGATATCTTAAACCACACATAATAAAAAATTATAAAAATTATATATTTGAAAAATATATATTGAGACGAATCAAATTAAATCCTTAAGATTATGTTTTCATTTATTTACATAAAACTATAAACAATCAAAGTTTATAAATAAACAATTCTACTTTTCAGGATTTAACAAGTAATTTGGGACGGAATGAATATCACTTAAAAGTTTTGGATTATTGAGAAGAAAAAAACCCACAATTTTGTATAGTCCGTACTAATGAGAGTGTCGGGAATTAGTTGAACTAGATTTTTGGCCCGTGCATAATGCACAGGCTTTGTACCTATTAGGTTCATAGTTCTATGTTTTAGTTTTTATAATTCTAATGATTTTATAAGATTGAAACTAATTAAAATTTGAAAAATATATCAAATTTAGAAGAATATTCATTTGCGCATAGTAATTATAAAATAATGGAAAATAATTTTGTAAATATAAGAAGAATCCAAAATGAAATAAAATTAAATTTAAAATGAATAACTTGTGATGTAAGAAAACAAATCTCATAATTTGAAAGTAATTGAAAAGTTTTATTAAATGTAAATAAATTATTAATATTAATTGTAATTAGAAAATAAAAGCAATTTTTAATTTTAAAAAAAAGAAAAGGAAAATTAAACATTTTTTTTAGAATGACACATGGCATAATTTTAAAGATGAGATATATCCTATGTGTCAAAATTATGTTTTAAGGTGTGTTTTAATATATTAGGTATATATTTAAGGTGTGTTTTAATATATTAGCTATAGATTTTCTCACTAACCTTGACTCACAATCACACACATTCTCTCACTGCTCTGTTATAGTGTTGTTGTGTTGTATGACTTGTATCACTGTGTTTGATAGACAGCTCCACGCAACTTGGCTTTGATTTGTGCAACCATTGATTCACTCTAATAATTTTATCCTTTTATCAGACTCAATTTCTATGTACGTACAACAATTAATTAAAGGGGTTTTTGTTGGTTAATTAAGGACTTTTTAGGGTATCCATTTTTACAGTTGCAGATTCTTCTCTTCTTTGCTGCCATTATTGATCAGTAAGTTTCCCTTCTATTTCTTTCTCAATTGGAACCATTCATCAATTTATGTTTCTTCAAGAATGACTTTTTTTTTCTCTATGTTCTTTTTAATGTGTTATGTATATTAAAATTGTCTGTGTATTTTTCCAAATCATTTTGTGTGTTGTGCTTGTGGGTTGGTGTGGTTTGTGTAAAAATTTGCTGGGTATTCTTTATTTTGATGTAAACCAGAGCTTAGCTGTTTGGAAATAATGTATATTTTCCAATTGTCTTGTATTATATTTTTATCTTAGGTAAGTCGTCGGCCCTATTTTAATTTATCCAGAGCTAAAATGTTTTAAATGATGTGGGTTTGGCTTGGAACTGAGAAAAGATTTCATTTTTTTGGGGGGTTGAAATTTGTATTTGATACATTGTCTACTGTTTAGAGCTTATTAATAGGGGCTCATGACTTAAAATAAAATGTATTCAAATACTGGACTTTTGGAGAGAGGATTTATGGCATCTTTTCTTGCTCTCTTGCCTTTGCTTTGCTTCGCTTTGGTTCTTAGTTTTGATATGGAAAAATTTAGTCCAATTTAGGCGGGTTTTCTGCCAGAGAATATTATTGCTTATAGTAATTTTTTAAGCATTGACCTATTTGGTGAGCAAGTTGAAGTTTCCATTCTTTTTTTTATGAAGTTTCTTAGTTCGTTTGGTGTATTCGTAGACTCGCATAGCATCTGAAGGTATACATCGCAATCCATCAGAGACCATCTGATTGTTTTTTTTTTTTAAAAAAAAAATAAATTAATTGGACTTGTGAAGCTGTGGTATTTGTCGTTGGAAGAAAACAGCACAATGTGCTTTGACATTTGGAAATCCTTTCAATCTTTCTGAAGCTTAATCTCATTTTATTATGATGGCTGTATTTCTACACATATAAAGCGTAATGCCCATTTCTTCCGATCATGGTTATTTTCGTTAGTGCTATGCTGTCATTCATATATTTCATACAATACAAAACCAGCCATTTAGTACCTCAGACTAGGATATTCAAGGCTTTCCTTTGCAAGTATAAAATTTTACGTTCAAATGTGTGTTCATGCTGAGTTGTGTGCAATTAAGGTTTTAAATGATTGATAACAGAATTTTGTGTTAAGGATTTCCATGCCTTTGAGTCTTTAAAAAGGAATTGCTGTATGGATGAGACCTCTTTAATGATTTTTGAATGGGTTTCTTTTTCAATCTATCCTCTCCCTTTCCCATCTCTTTCTTAATAAAGTTTACAGTAGGGTTATGATAGCTGTGGTAGTGATAGTACCTTTCCAATTGCATTTCCGTTGTATATGCAATTATTGATCTGTAGAAACAGAATGAAATTAAGACACCATCATATATAGACAATAGCCATATGTCTTTGACTCTTTGAGTTATATGTAAGTGTAAGAAAACTTTCTTTACATCTTAGGTAGTGGAATATGGATCGAAGCCGACTGAATAGAGCTCGTGGGTCAGGTCCTATCCCATCAGAAGAATCCGCATTGGATCTTGAAAAGAATTGCTGTGGTCACCATAATTTCCCTTCATTAAGTCCACCGCTTCAGCCCTTTGCATCTGCAGGCCAGCACTCAGAAAGTAGTGCAGCTTATTTCTCATGGCCTGCGTCTTGTAGAATAAGTGATGCTGCTGAAGAGAGGGCAAATTACTTTGCAAACCTTCAAAAAGGAGTTCTTCCTGAAACTCTTGGCCGATTACCTCAAGGGCAGCAAGCAACTACTTTGCTTGAATTGATGACCATAAGGGCTTTTCACAGCAAAATCTTACGTTGTTATAGTCTGGGCACAGCAATTGGTTTTCGCATCAGAAAGGGTGTGTTGACTGACGTACCAGCCATCCTTGTTTTTGTTTCAAGGAAGGTTCACAAGCAATGGCTGACCCCCATCCAATGTTTACCTACTGCCTTGGAGGTAGGTGTTCTGATGTTTTGCTCTTTATTCCTTCATCCTATATTAGTATCACTTAGACTTGCTGAAATCTAATTAGGCAGTATGTTCCACTTACTCGATGTTATTGGTACCAATTCTAGTTATTAAAATATAAATAGGCAATATGAACTCTATTTCCTTGTGTTTCCTTGTTTCATTACCCTCCTTTTCCAAAACTGGTAATAAAATCATTTGCATTAGTGAAAGATTGAATATTTTGCAGTCCTCTCAACGAATATCAGAATGTGGGAAGAAAAATTAAGCCAATGTAGCTTATTAATTTGCACCAGACATAATAATACAAATTCGAGCATGAATAGCTGGTTTTCTTTCTTTCTTTCTTCTTCTTCTTCTTTGTTTTTTTTTTTAATGATAATTCAGTATGGAGTGTTCAATTTTTCACTTTAGATTCATGCTCCACGCCGACACTTCAGATAAAGCCTGAGATCATGTGGTTTCAAAGTGTTCCCCATCTTTTCTTTTGCCCCCCTTCTCACCAGATTAACTGCATATTTGAGATTGAATAACTGTAACTTTATGTTTATTCATTGATGAGTGTTTAAGTTTTGCGCTTCTATGGATCATGCTCGAACCTAATATTTCAAAGCTAAGCAAATATGAAGTGTTTTCAATTGGCAAGGGGTCAAATACACATGAAATTGGTATCAAAGCTAACCTACCTTTCTTTCTTTCTGTGTAACTAACAAACCTCTTCCCTAGAAAAGGTATCAAATTGGCAAGGGGTCAAGACACATTTAGTATGATCAATTATCAAATACTGCAGAAACTAGATACATAATTCCTGGCAGTGGGGAATATCATAATAGAGGCATGTATGCCTTAACTTTTTCTGAGCACATTCAAATTTGCATTAAAATGTTCATTGACACTGCAAAATATTGTCATAAATTCGGTGAAGTATACGGTATTACGTTATGCAAAACAAATAAGAATATTTACCTTGATTGAAATTTTGTGTTAATGTTGAGGAACAATGGTTCCGTGTTCATGGAAGGTTTACACATTCCCTGTGTCATACTTTCATCTATGCATGCTAGGCTGCTGTATTATGTTCACAATAGGTGCAGAAATCGTTGGCGAATATGCACGATTTAATCAAATATGGCAAGGGAGAGGTTACATTCTTATAGAGCAAACTTGTGTCATACATAGCTGTTTGTAATCCAAGGATAAATATTGCAATCCACATAGGAGATGAATTTGCACGACCTTGCATGAGTGAAGTAGTTATATGTTTTTGAATCCCATCACTCCATCAGGCATGCTGCAGTCCTTTTACGTCAATGAGATTGTCTCTTAACTTTTACAGAACTTTCATATCCAAGCAAAAATAATTTTTTTTAATGATTACACAATCCTCACAATCAAGACCTAAACCACTTTTTCCCTAATCGAATGAATCCATTTGAAAAAAGAATATTTGAATATGTGAAAACGTGGAAAGTTCTGTAGTTCTATATTTCTTGCACTTATTATTACTTTGCTCATTTTAAAGAATTACTCCTTCCGTATGGAAATGTTAGTTACATTTGCAATGTTGTGAGGTTATTAAGGCATTGATAAAAAGTTGAAGATTGCTAGTATTTTATTATAAAAGTACAAAATAAAAGTAATGAAGAGAGAGAAAAATAAACTAATGATAGTGGGGTATGTTCAATAAAATACTACCTCCGTTTTTTTTAGTTTAATTAGTTTGGCTTTTGCACTATTGACAAAGTATACTTTGACTATCGTTTGTTATTTATACATAAGAAAAAACATAGTCATGTAGGGTCTCGTTGGATTCGTTTAACATGTAGTTTTTTAATATTTAGTTTTTATAATTTTTGCAAACACACAATTAAAGATATTAATCTTCAAAGTTTTGCTTCGACAAGAGTGACAAGGTGAAGTGAGTAAATTAAAAAAAAATGGAGGGAGTAGTTCTTAGGTAGGAGTGATAAAAAGTAAAAATGATAGAGGGTTAGTGATCGGCCCTTTAGGCGTCGTTAATTCCTAAGGAACTGGGGTCAAGAATAAATGGCCAAATTTAAACTCACTATCTTAAATAAGTAGTAAGTGTAAATACGGGGTCGAATCCACGGAGAAACAAGGTTGTTAACTTAGTTCATTTGCTAATCAATAGTTGGGGTATGAAATTGAGGAAAAGAGTTAATTAAATTGAGGTCTTAAATTAAGAATTACTAAAAACAAGGACACAAAAATTGGAGATAAATTCAAGAAATTAAAATCACTAGGGATAAGGGGAATCATAAAACAAAAGAGAATTCAAATTTCCGATCGTGGCAACAATTATTGAATCATAAAAGGGGTGATTTAAACTCCATTAGTTAGTCACTCTCGCGCACTACCTAATTTCGTTTGAATCGCCGACATCAAAAAGTCGCTCTCGCACACCTAGAGTCATCGGCTACCCTACTCCGCCGGAAAGGTCGGAGTAATGCTTAATCTAGTTTTCCACCACTTATGTATTCGCTCTCGCACAACACATAAGTGATTGAGGGTTTAAGTCATGGAAATAGCCAAAATCTAAGCTCAATAAAAAAAAATCCCTAGATTAAGCATCTAATAATCATCAATGAAGGCCAAAATCAGAAATTTTCCATCAATCTTACTCCATATTCCCCCTTCCCTAGCTAAAAATCTAGCATAGAAAGGAAATAGACATGAATACACAAGAAAAAAATGGCAATAAACATGGAAAGAAGATATCTAAAACTAAACATGAAGAAAGAAAACAACAAATAAGAGAAATGGAAAATACCAATTAAAACAATCCAACAACTAATAAAATGAGTGAAAAAACAACAATAAGAACAACAAGGTGAAGATGAGCAACAAAAATAAATTAGAAAGACAAGAAATTACCAAAATAAAGAGCTTGAATCATTAAAAATGGAGAACAAATGTTAATGACAACTTTCTCTCTCTTCAATTACCACTCTCTCTCACTACTTTTGAAAGCTTAACTACAATGAAAAACTAGGTTAAAGTTTCTGAAAGTTCAATCCTCCTAATTCTCATACAAAATGGGTATTTATACCCCTCAACATTCCCCTAAAAAAACGAGAAAAAGAAATTAAAAAAAACGAGAAAAAATGGCAATCGTTCTTCAATTTATAACCTATATTTAAGCTAGTTTCCTTAAGGTGCAAAGGCGTGCCTTACCAAAGGCACTCTGAGGCATACGAGGTGCGCGCCTTTGAGAGGTGGCGGAGCCTCACCTAGCTAAATTCAATTCCCCAGAGTGATGAATGGCGCTAGGATAAAAAAATGAATGCTGAAAGTTTCTAGGGTGATAGCTGAGTACTTGAGCTTTTCCCTTCTCTCTCTTTTGGGCATGAGTTTATATTTGATGGAATACACTTGGAACTTTAAGGTTAAGGGGGTTATGGAATCCTAAAGGGATGAGGTGAAGTCGGAACCCGATAGAGTTGGGCAAACAAGCTCAATCAAACATTGGAATGGAATGGACCTTGGTTTTTATGACACCACTCCACTCCTTCAAATAGGCCCTTAGTTCTTATGAATCAACTGTTTTCAATTGTTTGATTGTATCTCTAGTTCACTCCTCTTTGTTTCTTTCTGGTCTATATACTTTTTCTCTCTGCTTGTTTTCAATTGTTTGATTGTATCTCTAGTTCACTCCTCTTTGTTTCTTTCTGGTCTATATACTTTTTCTCTCTGCTTGTTTTCATTTTTTTTATGGGGCATCCATGCGCCTATATTTTTGGGACCTCATGCGAGTTTTATGCTCAATTATTGAAGGCTTTGGAAACTATATTTATTAGGGACCAGGAGGTGTATGGTGTGATGTGGACGTTGTTGAATTCTCGTATTTTGGCGCTCCAGAGCCAGCACCAAAGGAGCAACTTTACACTGAGATCGTGGATGATCTGCGTGGAAATGATTCATGTATAGGTTCAGGTTCACAGGTATTCCCTTTTTTGAGTTTCTTGAAATAGCTTCGTGTAGTTTATCTTGTTAAACTTCATAAATAAGTCTTTTTGGGTACTTTGGATCTTGTAAACATATTTTATTTAGCATACTATATTTGTTCTTAATTTTGCATTACAAGGCAAAGATGTTAATTGTATTATTTTCTCGTACAGTCATTCTGTTCTTACATTGTTTTGCCTTAGAATAGTGTGAATAGCTTTGTGTTGAATATATGCCAACTTGCTGGCCCAATATTGTACTGTATAAGTCTGTGTTCCCATTGCCCTAAGCGGATTACTTAGTAATATTGGTTATAGTTAGTAGCATTGATGAAGGTTGAAAAATTATTAGTAACTGGATGATTCAATTATTTGATTAGACCTTTCTGGACATTTTGTTCTCTAGTTGTCATTTAGAATATGTCCATTTCATCTTTTATTTCTTGCTTATCCTGGAAGGTGGAAGTTTGCTGGATTTCAGAGTTATTTCTATTGTAAGGGAAGCTGTAAAATGTTATATTGGATGATGGATTTTTAGACAGTCTTTGATGGATTTATGGACATTTGAGTCCACCTGTGTAGTGGGCTTCTGGGCTCTACAATATGTTTCTGTTTGTTCATATTGCATCTCCAATTTTAAGCTGCCATTTTCTCTTTATAGCAACACCCTGCTCTAATGCTGTCTTGCATTTGCCTTGATTCCTGAAAGTTTCTTTCCCTCTAACTCAATTTCAATCCTTTATTTTTATGTTCAAGTAGATTGCTGTCTAGTTAACCCTTTCTTCCCAAAATAAGAAGGGAGATGAGATATCACTATAGCCCCAATTCTTTTCCCACCTAAAATTATTACTTCTTATAAAGGTATTCCTTAGCAGTAATATATCACCTATGCACTGCTGATTTCCACAAGCTTAGGTCAACTTACCTTGGCCTGTAAAAGAAAATACTGATAAACTGTTTCTCTTATTTACATTGTTAATATTTTCTGTCAGCTTGTCACACCTTTTAGGTATGTATCAGACTGTAATTGTATATTTCTTCTTGTGAGGATGCTCATGTGGATAAACCCTACGCAGAATTTTAAGTGATTCTAGTTTTCACGAGATGAGCTACTAGGATGCTAATTGGGTTCTTGAGTTATAACTCATAAGTAAAATTTATGTTCTAAAACATGAAAATATCTGTCACAAAAAAATTATTTGTGATTTAGCCTGCCAGAGAAATACTCGGTCTCGGCATTGGCCTTGAACAAATAACCGGTGGCTTTACTGAATACAATGAAATAAGCATAGATGCGAGTAGCTTTGATTATTAGCCATGACGAAAGTTTGAATTTGTTGTGATTGGCTAATATGGTTATAATTCCTTCCTAGTTATGTTAGCAAATTAGTTATTCCAACTTTTAAACACCTCTAAGAATGCATTGTTTGGAGGCTTCCTGATGGTTTACTGTATCCAATTTCCAAGTTTAGGGACTCTCTTGGTTTTCTATGGAAGATAGGAGCAGTTAGTAGTATACTGTGATTAAGGCTGGTCATCTTGATCCTAATTTTCTTAATATGATGTAATTTCCTAAATTGACAAAACTCAACATTAATTATACATCAAGCTATAAGAAAAAATAATGATAAATTATTTAGAATTGTATTAATGTGAACCTAATGATTTTATTTTAAAGAATTATAGTATTATGCTATTTGTTGCTAAACAATGCAAATAAAAAGATCTGATCTCTTCTGATCTAATTAATCATCTTTGAAATAATCAAATACTTGCTTAAATAAGTTGAAGCTTAATTGAACATAGCCTTACTTTTTTATTGGAGAATAATACTTAACAGGAAAAGAAGTGAAGTTGGGATGGCTTATGACTAGTTATTTGTTGACATGTGTGGTTGGTGATAATTGAGCCTGGGCTTGGGAATTGTATATCCTTATGAACAGTCACATGTTTGTCCAAGGAGAATGAAAGCATTGTGTGGAACTGGGATGGGGATGAAAGATCCTTACAAGAACTGAATGGAGAAATGCATTTTGGCTGGTAGTTGGGATTAGAAATAAATGGTCATATCACCAATAATGAACGTTAAGAGAGTTAGTGCAAACATGTAGCTTAAGGGTGTAGAATTATTTTTATTATATATTCTTAACATTTTCTAATCACAAACCAAAGAAATGAATGATAACTTAAGGAATTCCTGATTCCCACTGTCAACACCTACTTATTAATCCCTAAGCTTGCATTCTCTTACCAAATGCAGCGGTTGGATATATGCGGTATGTTGTGTTCCATCAAACACGCCTTTGTTTTCTGTTTGCTTGAAAAATCTTTCCTCAGATGCAAGCCGTAAGAGTCTATTATAGTAACAGTTTGTTAGTACATTGGATTCAGAAATTATGCCGCATCAACAGAAAACCTTAATGCTATATTGCTATATTTCTTCATGTACTAGATTTATTTCAAAGTTTAAAATTCAGTTTAGGCCATTATAAGTAATACTTCTAGGGAAGTGCATCTTTTGTAGCAAGTTCATGTTTGTTGTTGGATAGGAGTCTGTTCCTGTACTATCTTTTCATAGGAGTCTCCCTTACAAGGTACTTTGAGAATTATGCTTAAGCATGCCTAGGTGTGCCCTGCACTAGGCCACCAAGGCTCTTGGGTTTTGTCACTTTGCTATTAACAATATTTCTTTATTTTTTGAATTGTTCTGCTGGATTGGGCTCTCAAGATCTATGGTCTCTACCCAAACATGATCTCAAGCAACCTCAGGTATAGCATTGTTCAACAGGCAGACATGTAGCATGGTCATTTGACATGCTTTAGATGAAGCGTCTCCTCACTCAAAGCATCGCCCACCTCGTAAACAAAATCAAGAGCTGTCTGTATAAATACAATACTTTCTCAAAATTCATTCTTACATAGACCATAAATTTCCATTTGGTCCAATTTAGGGCTCGGGAGAAAAGCCCAAGATGTTCTAATTGAGGCAACTTCCACCATTACAAGATGTAATGTGTTAGGGCTTTTTTTCTTTTAACTTTTTTGTTCTCTTTCATACATCTTCTTTTCTTTTTCTCACCTCACGAATATTGTTGATTCTTTGTTTTATTTCACTCCTTTTCTCTCTCATCTCTCATGTGGCGGTTGCATACCCTAGGCCTTAATGCTCAGACATACATAAAGAGAGTGAACTGAAGAAAATCTCTTTACTTTTTTTTTAATCAGATTGCTCAGAAAAAATAGGTTCAAATTAGATTTTGTCATTTTATTTACGTTTACTTGTCGGTAATATATTATGAAAATAATATATTTTGGAAAGTAAATATTGATACAAAGCTAATAAAAATCTCAAGATTATATTTTTTTCGTTATACTTCCTCCAATCCAAATTAAATGCAACAAACCATTTTGTATACATTTTAAGGAAGAGGTTCAAGGATTTAAATGAGCAAATCATCAAAATATTTTTAATAAAAGCAAGAATGAAGTTATATGTTACTTGATATTATTGATTAATTTGCTCGTTTACACCCTTAATTTTCTTCGCTAAAGTACGTGAAAAATGATTCGTTGCATTTAATTTGGAATGGAAGAAGTAGATTAGTTTACATATGGAGTGAAAATTTATTCAAATCAATCAATCATATCAATGTAGATTAGAAAAATAAGTTTATACCAACAAAATTTCCATTGAGTCATACGTAGCCTAATTGTATTAGATCTAACCACAATTTATTTATCACAGCTATAGTAATGATATAGTGTATGGTGGTGTTTGGGAAGCAGCTTTTTTGCTGGCTTTTGGCTTTTCAATATGGTCAAATAGCCAAAAAAAATATATTATTGGCTTTTTTTTTGGTAAATAAAGGAATTTTATTAATACCAAAAATGAAAGAATTACAACCACCAAAACAACCAAAGTTTAGTTGCAAAAGCATCATCAGAGAGGAGAGCCACCTTCTAGGAAGGGTTCAGCTCCTAACCTGTCAATTATATTTAGCAACTAAACACACAAGGACTCAACAAGCCACCAAAACAAGAACAACAAACTACTAAAGGTATGCTGACAGCCAGCACTACCCAACCAACTTAAAAAATACATAACTGCCTCATTGAGCTATCACATCTGCTAGCAACATAATACAGAATCTCTCTTACTAGCTGATCAGGACTCTTGCAGCTCCCCCTAAATACTTTACTATTTCTCTGCAGCCATATCCCATAAACAGCTTCAGCCAAACACATGAGAAGAAGCTTAGCCTTGTCTGTCTTGCACCTACCAGCAGTCTGAGCAGCCCTTTGTACTATTGAACTCGTTGCAAATCCCAAGCCAGGCCACTGCAGCATCCCCAAAATCCTGCCCCAAATGTCCTTACTGTACCCGCACAAGAAGAAGAGATGATCCACACTCTCATCAGCTTGCCCACAAAGAACACAGTCAGCAGCAACCTGCAGATGCCAAGCCCTTAGCCTGTCCTTAGTAGCTATCCTATTTTGCACAGCCAACCACAAGATAAAGATGCTCCTAGGAGTGGCTAAGTTGTTACAAATAACCCTTCTCCAAGGAACCTTAGGCTCCCTAGGTCTGAGAAACTTATAAACCTTCTTAATGCTCATTTTACCATGTCTCACCACTGTATCCCAACCACCTATATCCTCAACAAGTTGCCAACATTTAAGCACCTTTTTTAGAATCCAAGAGCATCTTGTAGGAATAGGACTAGTCCAAAAATCCTTCCTTTTGAAGTAGAAAGAATGAACCCACCTCACCCAAAGGCTATCAGCTTTAGAAGCCAAATCCCACAGCACTCTAGTGACAGCTGCCTTGTTCCAATCCACAAGGGCAAGCACATTCCAACCCCTTGAAACCTTAGGGAGACAAACCTGTGCCCAAGCCATAAGGGCTCTCCTACCACCAACAACCTGATTAGTCTAAAGAAACTGCCTAAATTTGGCCTCAATCTCTTTAATAATCTTCTTAGGAAGTAAGAAAATTTGAGCCCAATAAGTTTGAATGCCAAACAACACCCCTTTAATCAATTGCAGCCTAGCAACATATGAGAGTGCTTTGAGGCCCAACTCCTAATCCTCCCATAACCCTCTCCACTAGAGGCCTACATTGAGCAATAGAAAGCTTTTTTGAGGACAAAGGAACCCCAAGGTACCTAAACGGAATAGACCCTAAAGAGACTCCCAATAGGTCTTGAAAAACACACTGATCAGCTGCAGGCACACCCCCAAAATACACTTCAGTCTTGTCTAAGTTAGCAACCAACCCAGAGGCTGCTGAAAACTTTTGAAAGGCCCCATAGATCAAACCAATAGAGCTGAGATCACATCTTGAGAGGAGAAGCAAATCATCAACAAACATCAAATGAGAAATAGAGAGCTTCTCACATTTAGGATGATAGTTAAAATTAGGGTTGTTCTTCGATTCACCCAAACACCTAGACAAATACTCCATCCCCAAGGCAAACAGGAAGGGGGACAAGGGATCACCTTGCCTTAATCCTTTCTTCCCATCAAAAGGCTTAGAAGGGCACCCATTAATTAACACAAAGAAGGAGACGGAGCTAACAAAAGCCATAATCCAAGCAATAAATTGCAAAGGAAAACCATGCTCACCCATCATAGACTCCAAGAAACCCAATTCAACAGAATCATAAGCTTTCCTTAAATCAACTTTAATCATACATCTAGGGGACATAAACTTATGATTGTAGCTTTTCATTAACTCAGTGGCCAACATGTTATTATCACCAATATGCTTGCCAGGAATAAACCCAGCTTCAGCCTCATTAACCACTTCACCAATCACTTTAGCCAATCTTTTAGTTAGAACTTTAGAAACCAATTTATACAAAAAAGTACAACAAGCAATAGGCCTATAGTCCTTAACCATTTGAGGGTTAGGGATCTTAGGCACTAAAGTGATAGTAGTACAATTCTAGCTCCTAGCCATAATCTCATGAGAAAAAAAAACTTTTAACAACATAACAAATATCAGTTTTAACCAAATGCCAAACAGATTTGAAAAAATAACCATTATAACCATCAATATCGGGAGCCTTTTCTGAATCCAAGCTGTGAAGAGCTGCCTCTATTTCTGAATCAATAACAGGGGCTACCAACATAGCCTGAGCATCAGCAGACAAAGAGGGATCAGCCTTAACAGTAGCCAGGTCAACAACAGGGAGAACATAAGCCCTAAAGCCCAATAGGTCCTTATAGAATCTGATCACTTCAGCTTCCACTAGCTCTGGAGTCCTAACAACCGTCCTCTCACTTACCATTAAGGAATCAATCCTATTCCTATTTTGCCTCTGCTGGATAACAGAATAGAAATACTTAGAATTCCCATCCCCAAGCTTTATCCACCTATCCCTAGCTTTCTGCTTCAATATACTCCATTACACAAAATGCCAATGCTTAACCTTCAAAATAGCTTGTTGTTCAACCTCAAAGAGACAACTTAGCCATAGCAGTTAAAGTAGGAGTATAGCTCACCACATAAAAGATGACAGCATATTCCCACCTCTTAGCACCTCGAGCAAGTTTCTCAGGATCTAGTTGCACCATTTTCTGCCCATCCTTCACCAATGGAGTTTTGAACATCAGAGGCATCCCCTTAGCAGCAAGAGAACCCTTGACTTGGTCAGCCCAAGACTTAGGTGGAACCCCTGAATCCTGTGGAACCGCCCCCTGCACATTCTCTTCAGTAACCCCCTCAGCCGAAGTTATTCTTCCATTGCCTAGCAAGTTCACCTGAGCTGCACCAGCTCCAATCTCACCATCAGCAGCTTTAGCGTCCTTCCCCGGAATAGAAAGACCAGCTGGATGCACCCCGTTAGGCTCAGTCAGAGTTGAACCCCCTTTACCCATATCAGACCCCTGTCTCATCTCAGCAGCTGAAACCCTCTTTCCAGCCGAATCCAAGCTAGGAGTATGATTAACTTGCTTATAATGTCCATTAGAGGCTGTAGATTGAGTCTTCTTCCTCCCCATGATTGCCAATTACATCCGAATTCACCAGAAAAATTGGAAAACCATGAGGAAAAAAATTGCTTTCTCTCTCTACTTTCTCTCTCTAGGCTGATTCGATTCAATAAATCATTGAAAACGATTCAATAAACTGCCAACAACCACAATTATTGGCTTTTTGGTTTAGGGTTATTGGCTTTTTGGTTGGTTTTCTTTTGATGACTTAGAGAATGAAATATGCCAAAAGGGTGATCATGCAAAGTGTATAGTCCAATTTAGGCTGGTTTTACGTCTTTTGAACTGATATCATTTCACTTCAATATACAATTTGGCTAGATTGCTAAAAATATTTGAATGTGGATATCCAGCCAATAGATCATCTTATCACAAGGTTTTACTAAAGTTGCCTACTTGCGGTAGTTTTGTCATCTTACTACCATTGTAGAGAATTCTATCATTTTGTACATGTGAGGGTGTCTTACATTTGCATAATATTTATGTATTTCTGTTCTTCACTTGTAGGAAATTGCTAAATTTTAAGAAAAAATTTATTACTAAATAATCTTCTTATGCACAGGTTGCAAGCCAAGAGACTTATGGAACCCTGGGTGCGATTGTGAGGAGCCAAACTGGAAACAGACAAATCGGCTTCTTGACAAACCGACATGTTGCAGTTGACTTGGACTATCCAAGTCAGAAGATGTTTCATCCTCTGCCTCCAAATCTTGGTCCAGGCGTCTATCTTGGTGCTGTGGAGAGGGCTACATCTTTCATTACTGATGACCTGTGGTATGGCATCTTCGCTGGAATAAATCCAGGTACTGTGAATTTGTATGTCATTTTATTTTATATCATCTTGTGTTCTGTAGTTTTGGACAACTTTTCTATGTAAAATTATTATATTGATTTAATTATAATATTATAATAATACAAAATGCAACCAGGTTAAAATAGGGATGGGATTTAAAAGGTTAATAATAATTATTGGATGATCTTGTTGTGTGCAGCTTTTAGGCTTTCATTAATGGAATAAAGGAAGATTGTACTGGACATAAGGTGTCCATCTAATTCTTTAAGCTGCTTCACATAGAGATAGATATTGGTTAACAATATCAACTCCAAAATAGCTGGCCTCTGTACTATACTGATGTGATTCAAGGCTTCTAAAAAAAACCTTGATAAATTGTCCTCACTTTATTATAATTAGATTAGATATTTCCCTAGTTTGGTAATAAGTTTTTAGTATTTTTGATGTAATAAATTTTAGGAGATTGTATTTTTTAGGATTTATTGTAATTCGTAGGAAAATAGAAGAAAAAGTAAATAATAATATTAGGAGGCCTTGTTGGTTTTTAATGGGTATATAAACCCTTCATGTTGAATGAAGAAAATCAGTTTTGTTTGTTGATGAAAAAACGTTTATCTCCTCTTTTTTCCATTATTCATCTCCATTCCAAAATCATCGAAGATCATTAAATCCTTCCATTCCACCTTTCCATTAATCCATCCAATTCATCCCAATTCACCCAATTTCATCCACTTAATTTTATCCCATTTGATTCCTTCAGTCCATTACCACTATTAATCAACCTCCAATCATAAAAAAAACTCCATCAAGATTGTTAAATTCGATCATCTTCTAGTTTTAATTTGATGCGTTCGCGATCGGTCCTTGATTAGCGACACAAATAAATACCAGAAGATGATTGAATCTAACAATTGGATGGTGATTAATGGTTCTAATGGATGGAATGAATTAAATGGGATGGAATTAAGTGGATACAATTGGGATGAATTTGATGGATTAATGGAATGGAAAGATTTAATGATCTTAGATGATTTTGGGATGGAGATGAACTATGGAAGAGTGAGGGAATAAACATTTTTTTTCTTCAACAAACAAAACTAATTTTTTCATTCGAACACATGAAGGGTTTATATACCCATTACAAACCAACAAGGACTCCTATTATTTTTATTCTATTTTCCTACTAAATACAATAAATCCTAAAAAATACAGTCTACTACCTCCAATCCCAATTAATTGCAACCTTTTCCAAAAAAGGAAGGTTCACATTACTTGCAATACTTTTTTCCCCCTTTTAGTAAAACAAAATATATATATATATTTATATTTTTACCCCTATTAACTAACATTACCCAATTAATCACATGGGTTTTGTGTCTCTCACTCTTTTAAAGTTTTGTGGTCCACACTTTTTTCTCTCCCAACTAATCACATGGGTTTTCTCTCTCTCAATTTTAATTACACATTAACAAATTTCTTCTAACGATTTGTGTAAGTGAATTTGTTGCAACCTTTTGGGGCCGGAGGTAGTACTAAAATTTATTACATCGAATACATTTAAAACTTGTTACAAAACTAGGGAAATATCTTCTAAACTAATATAATAAAGTGAGGAAAATTTATCAAGGTTTTATTAGAAGCCTTGAATCACATCATACACACACTTTTTTCTATATTTTTTCACTCTTTGATCATTATGCAACTTAAACAGCCCGATTGGTAACTTGTTATAAAATGACGGTAATGAGAATAAATTTATATGTTTCCATGGAGATTATAACTTTGTTTTCCTTGCTAAATTACGCTTTAAGTTCATTCATTTTACTACAATTTATTACCAATAACCAAACATTACTTCATATTAAAAGAATTTGGAAAATGGAAGGTATTGTACTACTTATGTCACCTAAGAAAAATTCCATTCTAAGGGATATTTTTTGGTCCAACAATTAAATATTGTGATATACTGCCAAGTGCCAAGTGCCAATTGTGTTACTCGGACTCAAATATGAGTATTGGACACTGACAAATGTCCATGACTCCATGTATCTGACATAACAAGACTAATATTTTGGGACAAGTTGTCCAAAATTTGGACACAAACACGGAACCACAGCAAAAATAATTAAGTAATTATATATTTGATAAAATAACCAAAATGACATGAACCAAAATGATAATCTCGTGAGGGGGCGTTCCCTAATCTATGTGGACGACCTATCGGAATAATCACTTTGGTTCATGTAGCCGACCCCACTTATAGGAATAAGGCTTTGTTTGATTGATTGATTAATATATGATAAAATAGATCACCAGAGCCCTAATTTAAGAATAAATAACTCTGTAACAGGTTAGATGCAACAAATGAATGTTTTATACCATTTGTTGCATATAATGTGTTATAGAAGTAGTATATGTAACCTAAATATTTTAAGTAGTTATATGTATAGTAGATATTGTATTTCTAAGTTGTACATTTAAATCATAAAAATGGTGGATGAAATGATTTTTTTTAAACATGAGATAGCCGTGTCGGTATGTAAAATGAAGGGTCGGACAAGGGTTTTGTGTTGTGTCCGTGACACATCGTGTCGGATACGGGAATGATGAGCTAGGAGCCATCTCCGGTAACATAGATTGCCAAAATGTTGGGTTCATAATTTAATTTGTTTGAATGCAATCAATGCATGATTGAGAAGTTTTTTATTAGTTATGAGTTGGTCTCTTTTATTGTGGGTTATACTTATAATCTTATATAGACTAATTAATTTGGCTTCTATTAAAATTTTAAAACGTTGGCCGAATTTTGCATTTGGATGCATTTTTTTTCAACTGAAACCCAGCTCTGGTTTCTAATTGCTGAAACTTATTTGTTCTGCTGCTTGCCTGGTACTGATGTCCAATGTAGCTATCTTCAATTTTCCATGTTTATCTGTGTTAGAGTTGACTGTGTTGATTAATGACAACATCTCCCCTTAGTAGAGAAAGTCAGATGTCCTTTAAGATTTTCTTAACATTTGCAGAGACATTTGTGAGAGCAGACGGAGCATTCATTCCATTTGTGGATGACTTTGATATGTCAACCATTTCTACATCTGTGAAAGGTGTTGGTGAGATAGGAGATGTTAAGCATATCGATTTGCAATCTCCTATCAGTAGCTTAATTGGAAAACGAGTAATGAAAGTTGGCCGAAGTTCTGGGCTGACAACTGGTGTTGTATTAGCCTATGCACTTGAGTATAATGATGAGAAGGGCATATGCTTCTTGACTGATTTTCTGGTCGTTGGTGAGAACCAGCAAACCTTTGACCTTGAAGGAGACAGCGGAAGCCTCATTATGCTAGTAGGAGAAAAGGGGGAAAAGCCACGCCCGATTGGCATCATCTGGGGTGGAACTGCTAATCGTGGCCGTCTTAAATTGAAAGTTGGCCATGCACCTGAGAATTGGACTAGTGGGGTTGATCTAGGACGTCTTCTCAATCTGCTTGAGCTTGATCTCATCACAACCAGCCAAGGGCTTACAGGTATTCCATTTTCCAAGTGTCATTTAACTTTGAATGCACTTTCATATTTTACGACTGCTATCTTGTCATTTGTTTGACGATAGAGGTTCTTTTTTAAGCCAATTTTTTTTACTATTATCATTAGTTGCCCTGGTTATAGCTCTCCCTTCTCTTGCAGCCTCTATTTCAACGTGTTATTATTAGCTTTTCTGCATGTTTCTGAAACTCTGCTACTTTTTTAGATAGGTTTCCATGTGCTGGGATTTTGATGACATGTTTATGTTGCACATATTTTGGTTGTAATCTAAGGCATGCTGGTGTTTTGGAGTTTCACATTTGTAAACTAATACTTGCATAGTTAGATGAGCTAATTTCATAAGCTGTAAATGACACTTAAAAGTTGAAGCTGAGGATTTGCATAAGAAACTGGATTTGTTCTAGGAATTAATAAAGACAATGCACTAGTTTTGATTATATTCAGTTGTGGAACTAACCAAATATTGTCGACCGGATATGCAGTTAAGTTTATGGTGCAACTAAAGTATAAATTTTCTGATTTACTTGAAGTCATAAAATAATGTAAAAATTGTCCAAAACTACCAAATAAATGTCGACTTTTGAAAACTAATACCAACTAAAAAAAAGTTGTTATAAAACTACCTAATAAATTAATTTCGACCTGGTAGTGCTACCATTTTTCGTGTTCTTTTTAATTTTTGTGATGTTATGGCCCACCAATTTGATACAAAAAATTTGATAGAATAATATAATGTGGAAGAGAGGAATAATTTTATTGAATTAACATTGCACAAATTACAACATAAATTTATATGGTAATGTTACAACCTAAAAACAGCATAGTATCTATATTTAATTTAAGATTCCTAATTCTCCTCACCAATAATACCTACATCCAATTATAGGCATTTTATGATAAGAATTTACTTCAAATAACTCTAACATTGCCTCCCTTAAACTGATAGTGGTACAATATCAGTTTAATCTTAATTACCTTCCAAAGAATGAACACCCAATAAATGCCTGAGTTTTACAAAAAAAAAAATCTCTTTTTAGAGCTTTTGTAAAAATGTCTGCAAGTTGATCTTCGCTCTTACAGTGCACAAGATCAACTATTCCATCATTGCATAGATCTCTTAAGAAATAGTACTTGACATCAATGTGCTTGCTTCTTCCATGTAGTACCGAATTCTTTGACAACTTAATTGTTGAGGTGTTGTCACAATATATTTTAGTGGGTTGAGCTTGTTTGAATTTTAATTCATCTAATATTCTTCTTATCCATATGGCTTGACAAGCACAAGCCGTGGCTGCAACATATTCTGCTTCTGCACTAGATAAAGTAACAATGGGTTGCTTTTTAGATGACCAAGATATAGCGCCTTTTCCGAACATGAAGACATAACCAGAAGTACTTTTCCTGTCATCTTGATCTCCCGCATAATCGCTATCTGTATAACCAATCATGTTGGTCTTTTCACCCTTTTTATAGCATAAACCAAAGTCTCTAGTTCCTTGTAGATATCAAAGGATTCTTTTAGCAGCTGACAAATGCAATTCCGTTGTATTCTCCATATATCTACTTATTAGGCTTACAGAATATTGTAGATCAGGCCTTGTGGTAGTAAGATACATTAAGCTGCCTACAATTTGTTTATAAAGTGTATCATTAACTTTCTTCCCATCATTATAGGATTACAATCCTTCATTTGAAATTTCTCCAATATATCCCCAACATATTTCTTTTGAGAAAGAAATATTCCATTAGCTGATTGCACGATTTCTATGCCTAGAAAATAGTGCATTAATCCAAGATCAGATATTTTGAATTCTTCCATCATGGACTTTTTAAATTCATGAAATGTTTTCGCTTCACAATTTCCAGTGAATATTAGGTCATCAACGTATAAACAAGCTATGAGCATTTTTCCGTCTTTTCCAATTTTAATGAACATAGTGTGTTCATATGGACACTTCACAAAACCGGATTTAAGAAAGTAAGTCTCAATGCGACTATACCAAGCTCTTGGGGCTTGTTTCAATCCATATAGAGCTTTCTTCAATCTATAAACCTTTTCTTCTTTTCCGACCTTCACATAACCTTGTGGTTGATCTATATATACTTGTTCATCCAAATACCCATTCAAGAATGCTGACTTGACATCTAGTTGGAAGATAGATCGAGAATTTGTGCTGCTAGAGATACTACCATTCTGATTGTGTCATGTCTTGCAACTGGAGCAAATACTTCTTTATAATCAACCCCAAATTGTTGTTTATATCCTTTAGCTACTAATCGTGCCTTATACTTGTCTACCTCACCATCTTTGTTTAGCTTTGTTTTAAAAACCCATTTCACGCCTATGGTTGTGTGTCACTGTGTCCCTTGGGAAGATCACATAATTCCCAAGTATTATTCTTTTCAATGGATGCTATCTCATCATCCATTGCTTTGCGCCACTTAGATTCCTTAACGACACTATCAAATGTTGTAGGATCACAATCGGCAAATAAAGCAAAATGAGAAATAGAAACCTCATCTTGATCAATTCCTGTTACGTCGTAATCTTTCATCCATTCCGGCATTCTACGATTACGGCGTGGACATCCTTCATTTTCAGCATGATTGACAGGTGGATTTTCACTTAGTGGAGTTTCAATTTAATTACTTGGTTCTTCGATATTATGTGTAGGCGGTTGCCTTGTTTGTTCATCCTCAACTTCATCATCTTCATCACCATCAAATGTTAATAGAACAGATGATTTCTCATTCCAATTCCATGTACTTTCTTCATCAAATACGACGTCTCTACTAATTTTTACCTTTGTGTGAAAGGATTATACAATTTGTATGCTTTGGAAGTTTCACTTACTCCCAAAAATATACATTTTTCACCCTTATCATCAAGTTTCTTTCTTTGGACATCTGGAACATGGGCATAAGCAATACACCCAAATACTCGAACATGATCAATAGATGGTTTTCTTCCGCTCCATGCTTCTTCTGTAGTCATGTTCAAAACAACAAAAGTAGGGCTTCGGTTCAAAATATGAACACTCCAATTTACTGCTTCAGGCCAAAAAGTCTTTGGAATTCGCCCTCTTGCCAATAAACTTCTCACCATATTCAAAATCGTTCTATTTTTTCTTTCCAATACACCATTTTGTTGTGGTGTATATGCTGCTGTAAGCTCTCTTCGAATACCATGCTCTTTGCAAAAAACTTCAAATTCTTTTGAGCAATACTCGCCTCCCCGATCAGTTCGGAGGCTTTTAATAGTTTTTCCAGATTCATTTTCAACAAGAGCTTTAAAGCTTTTAAAAGTTGTAAAAGCTTCTGATTTTTCTTATAGAAAATACACCCATGTTTTTCTTGAAAAATCATCAGTAAAGGTTCACATATCTTTTACCTCCATTTGAAGACGGATTTATGGGACCACATATATCTGAGTGTACTAATTCCAAAACATCTTTTGCTCTCCAAGACTTGCCTTTTGGAAATTGAGAACGATGTTGTTTGCTAACAACAAATTCTTCACAAACTTGAGAGGGAGCCGTGATACTGGGAAGTCCTATCACCATTTCTTTTTGTTGTAGTGTCTTTAATCCGCTAAAACTTAGATGACCGTAGTGAAAATGCCAAAGCCATATTGGATCTTTTAATTTAGCCAAAAAAGAAGAATGAATGCCTTCAATCTTCAAAGGAAACGGCCTATTAGAGCTCATTGGAATTGCAATAATAATGTCTCTCGTAGGAGAATAAATTTCACAAGCACCCCTTTGTATGTTTATTTTATAACCCTTTTCTTGTAATTTCCCTACACTCAATAGATTACTTTTGAGATCTGGAACGTACATTACATTTGAAATTGTTTCAATTGAACCATTCTTGGTTTTTATTTTTATATCACCTTTACCATAACCTTTACTGAAGAGCAATCACCAAACATTACTGTAGAATGAAAATCTTTATTTAAATGTGAAAAAGATGACTTACATCCGCTCATGTGATTACTACAACCTGTATCCACGTACCAAATGTTGATGTGTGCATCTATGTTATCTTGAGTGGCCATCAACAATGTTTCCACTTCTTTGTTTTCAGCAAAATTTGAGCTTTCTCCTTTTTCCCTATTATTTGTGGCTAAGTTCGTGTAACATTCAGAAGCATAATGACCAAATTTATGACACCTATAACATTCACTTGTTGACTTTTTTGAATTTTGATTTTTACCTCTATTTTGATAATGGTCATTACTTGTTTTGTAATTTCTACCATCATCTTTATATCCACGATCTCCTCTTCCTCTTCCTCGACCTCTACCTCTTCCTCTACCCCTTCCTTTGAAGTTATTAAATTGGGTATTGGTAGAAGCCTTTAACGCTTGATCTTCTTTAGGTGAACTTTTGCTCATCTTTTGTTCGTGCACTAATAAAGAGCTTTGCAACTCATCAATTGATAGAGCGTCAATGTCTTTTGATTCCTCAATATAACATACTACATAATTAAAATATTTTGTCAATGTTCGTAATATCTTTTCTACAATAGTTGTATCTGTCATAATTTCTCCATGGAATCGCATCTTGTTGCAAATTTCCATTGTACGAGCAAAGTAGCTTGTAATAGATCTGTTCTCCTTCATTTCCTATGTATCGAAATTACTTTTCAAGGTTTGAAGCTGTGCTTGCTTCACCCTCACAGAGCCTTGATATTTCTTTTTCATCGAATCCCAAATATCCTTTGACGTATCTTTGCAAAGAATAGTCTCTAGGATAGATCGATCAATAGCTTGAAATAAGAAAGTTTTTTGCTTTTAAATCTAAAAGCTTTTTAGTTTCAAGTTCCTTTTTCTCAGCGTCCGAAAGAGTAGTGCCTTCTACTGGTTTCGGAATGCCAGATTCTATAACCTCCCAAAATTCTTTTGAGCGCAAAAAATTTTCCATTAACATACTCCAATGATCATAATGACCATCAAAGCGAGGGATTGCGGCTTGGGCAAAACTGGGATTCATTTCAGAAGCCATTGAATAATATTGTGTTTGATAATAATTTCTCTCTTTCTTTAAAAATAACTTGGCTCTGATACCACTGATACAAAAAATTTGATAGAATAATATAATGTGGAAGAGAGGAATAATTTTATTGAATTAACATTGCACAAATTACAACAGAAATTTATATGGTAATGTTACAACCTAAAAACAGCATAGTATCTATATTTAATTTAAGATTCCTAATTCTCCTCACCAATAATACCTACATCCAATTATAGGCATTTCATAATAAGAATTTACTTCAAATAACTCTAACACAATTTTGATTTCTCTCTAATTTTTTTTCCTAAAACTACTTGATTTCCCTCCATTGCTAAGCATACTCAAGCTTCAATGAAAAAGTTGGATTAAAGAAAGTTGGATTGAAAAACAAAGTGGGGGAATTTTGATTCATTTCATAGGTTAAAACTCTGATATATGTTAAAAGAAAAGAGGAAGTTAGAGATAGAGGGAAATCGAGCATTTTTAGGAAAAAAAATAGAAGGAAACCAATAGTGATGGGCCATAACATTAGAAAAATGGAAAAAAAAAAACAAGACAAGTGGTAGTGCTACAAGGGTGAAATTGATTTATTATGTAGTTTTATAACAACTTTTTTTTGTTTGGTAATAGTTTTCAAAAGTCGACATTTATTTGGTAGTTCTAGACAATTTTTCCTAAAATAATTGCCAAAAAACTGGATACCAAGGAGATATGTATTCATTGCGAAAAGAAAAAGGAGATATGTATATGTTTCATCATCTTAAAAGTGATACATATTGTTTTAAACTTCCTATTGTGTGCTTTTTTTTCACGGGGTTTCACAATATTCACAAAGTGCCCCTATTGTTTTAGGAATTCACCACTTATCCATTAGTTTTTAAGAAATTGTAAATTTACCCTTTTATAATTAACAAAAATTACTTTTACATAATATTTTTTTCAATTATTTAGTCCAAGTCATTTTCACTCTCTTATATTCCCATTCCAATGCCAAATCTTATTTGAAACATTATAACATTAAAAAAAAAAATTAATAACTTTTTGGGGTACATTTTAAAATATAAAAAATCCTTACGGCCCGTTTGGTAGCTGGTTATAAATCATGGTAATGGGAATGAATTTATAACTAAACTTGGAAGGGAAATCAAAATGCATTCTCATGGTGGTGCTACCTTAACTCCAATTTATCTAATTTTCTTCACAAATATCCATTCCCATCAAATAACACCCTCCATAATGGTAATGGATGGGAATGAAAATCGGTTTTTTCACCCGGTACCCCTGACTAATTTCAAAATGTATGGGGTACCCCTACGTTTTTACGAATGCACCAAATGCCCTTGAGTAATTCACAAAATGCACTGAATGCCCTTATGGGTAACTGGCGTTAATTGAGTGTCAAATTGTTTTTATTATTACACCCCTTAAGTTAACCCAGTTCATATATTTGGCCGTCGATGCTTATATTCCTATTTCATTTGCTCTGCTCTTACGCTCCAAAATCAAAACCCAAAGAAAAACCCTATAGTAATCCCCAAAAAAATGGGAAAAAACCCTATCATCATTCATTGTCTTTTCATTTACTCAATGTTTTTGGCAAATTTTGATTAGTAAGAGCATTCAGAGCATAAATTATCGGGAACAATAACGGATTTTGATTAGTAAGGGTATTCAGTGCATTTTACGAATTACTCAAGGTTATTTGGTGCATTCGTAAAAACATAGGGGTACTCCATACATTTTGAAATTAGTCAGGGGTACCTGGTGAAAAAATCGAATGAAAATTGAGAAGAAAATTGAAGCTTGGGAATGAAAATTTGTTTTCCAGGGAGATTATAAGGTTCCTCCTTAACAAAATTACATTATAAATTCATTACCATTAACACAATTTATTACCAACAACCAAATGGGTTGTTAGTGTTATTTAGTGCATTGTGGAAACAAAAAGGGTACCTTGTGAATTTTGTGAAACCTCAGGTACCCCGTAAAAGAACCATATTGTATGCCATATGTACGATATAGTTTATGTAAATGTGTTTTTACCAGCTGTATTATATTACGTCTCCTTTTGCATATGTAAATGAGAAAGAAATTAGTAATTGTTTAAGATACCTCCGATTACAGAGGCAGTGCAAGAACAAATTGCTGCAGCATCAGCAACAGCAATGAATTCCGCAGTTGGTGATTCTTCTCCGCCTAATGGACTTCCATTGGACAAAACCAAAGAGGAGATTCAGCCCTTGGGCCTCCATATCCAGCATATTCCTGCCCAAAACGGGCCTTCTTGCCCCGATATAAACTCATCAGCAATGGACACAGATCTTAATTTGGAAGAGGGCCCAAAAGTAGAAGGCCCAAATGTCGAGCATCAGTTTATTCCGAGCTTCGTGAGACAATCCCCGCTGCATAAAACCGAGCAAGAGGAGATGAAGCTGTCGGAAAACCTTTCCGCATTGAGGAATGGTTCGGATGAAGATCTGTCATTGCAACTTGGTGACAACGAGTTGAAGAGAAGGCGATCAGATGCTTCAACTAGTTCTGATGAGCCTAATAAACAGAAGTTAGAGCTTTAGTAGCCGATCAAGTTGATGGGAGGTGTTTAGTCGTTTATTTGGTGTAATTTTTCTAAATGCTATATCCAGGATTTAATAGTGAGTGTTGGTGGGTTGATGCATAAATTATGCTAATACCATCACATCTCAATTGGTATTGTCCTAAATTAATTTTTGCCATATAGTATGCCTCTCTCAATGCAGAATGGCCATCTTATGCGCAACGTGCGAAAATCTCTAGTGATCTTTTATTATTTGGGAAACTAATTTCCTTGGTGACCCTAATGTAGCCTAACGGCCCGTTTGGTTGTTGGTAATAAATTGTAGTAATGGTAATGAATTTATACTGTAATTTTGTTAAGGAGGAACATTATAATCTCCATGGAAAATAATTTTTCATTCCCAAGCTTCAATTTTTTTCTCATTTTTCATTCCCATCCATTACCATTGGGGAGGGTGATATTTGATGGGTATGGATATTTGTGAAGAAAATTAGATAAATTGGAGCTAATGTAGCACCACCATGGGAATGAATTTTGATTTCCCTTCCAAATTTAGTTATAAATTCATTCTCATTACCATGATTTATAACCGGCTACCAAATGGGCCGTAAAAGCTGATTTTGCTTTTCCCTGAAAAGATAAAACGGTAAAAATTAGTTTTTCTCTCTCATTTTCATATCTGCTCCAAAAAAATGAAAAGAGAGTTGGAGTGAATTCTCTATTCTCCGTTGAAGCTACTTTGTAGAACAACACTCCTATTATATAATTGAAAATTGGTAATACATAAAGAAGAAAACTGTGTGTGGGTGTCTAAGTTGGTAACTAAATTTGTCGTTTGAATCCCACAAATTAATCCCACATAAGGGTGGAAAATGCATACAAATTTGAATCAATACCAAAATGCCTCTTCTTCTCAAACAACCCAAAAAAAGTAGATGTCGAGTGAAATTTGTTAAGGCATTTGAACCCATGTTTTTCGAGTTTGATGACTTGGATTTTCCGGCTGGTAATGTGGAGCAAGACATAGGGGGTATCTTGTGGGAAGAGACAAAGGTACTCCCTCCGTAATATAATACTAGTAACAATTGATTTTACACGCATTTGAGGAAGCAATTTAAGGATAGAAACGAAGGAATTAGTTAAAATGCTTTTAATACAAACAAGAATGTGATTATAAGGTGCTAGTAATAAAATTATTTTAAAAATTTATTCGTTTACACCATTAAATTACATTGTTTCCTTAAAATGCGTACAAAACAGAATGTTGCTAGTAAGAGGGAGTATTTAGTGTTTTGACTTTTACATGTATGTTGTCAATATGTTTTGTGAATGCACTTATATGTAATATTTATATTTTTTTTAGTACAAGGCAAAGGTATTTAGTGGTTTTAATATTTTAATATGGTTTGTTAACATTTTAGTGAAATTATTGGGTCAGACGGTCTGACCAAACAATCTGGTCAGACGGCTGACCCGTATACCCACTTATAATAGTGAAAAACTTCGAGAGGCTATAACTTTGCGCTTGGGTGTCGGATCGGGGCATATTATATGTCGAAATTGATTAATTTTCCGAGACGAACGCAGCTGCAAATGCCCGAAGGGGATTTGGCCACCGGAAATCGCCAAACGAGGCCTCTAAAGGCCTCAAAATGCAAAAAACGTATCCAGGTTATATTTTGTCCAAGTTAGTTACAATATGTGTCCAGGTTTTATATATTGTGTCCATGTTTACAAATCATTCCAGGTTAACAATATGTATCCAGGTTTGTCCAGGTGTGTTCATATTTGTTCAGATTTGTCCATGTTTGTCTAGATCTGTCCAGGTTTGTCTACATATGTCCAGGTTTGTCCACATTTGTCCAGGTTTGTCAACATTAGTCCAGGTTTGTTCAAGTGTGTCCAGATTTATCCATATTTGTCTAGATTTGTCCAGATTTGTCCATATTTGTCCATATTTGTCCACATTTTTCCAGGTTTGTCCACATTTTTCCAGGTTTGTCCACATTAGTCCAGGTGTGTGTAGATTTTTCCAGTTTTGTTCATGTTTGTCTAGATTTGTCCAGGTTTGTCCACATTTGTCCAAGTTTGTCCACATTTGTCCAGGTTCCACAATATGTATCCAGGTCCAACATTATGTCACCAGGTTTAACATTATGTCCAAGTTTAACAATATGTGTCCAGGTTCAACCATATGTGTCCAGGTTCAACCATATGTGTCCAGGTTCAATCATATGTGTCCAGGTTCAACAATATGTGTCCAGGTTCAATAATATGTATCTAGGTCCAACATTATGTCACCAGGTTTAACATTATGTCCAAGTTTAACATTCTGTGTCCAAGTTTAACAATGTGTCCAGGTTCAACCATATGTGTCCAGGTTCAATAATATGTGTCCAGGTTGAGTAGGATTGGTCTGACAGTAAGCTTACTGTCAGACCTGTCTGACACAATACCTTCTCAACATTTTAATGTAGAAAAAGTTCTACATCAAGGAGGATCCACAGGGGAATAGGAAGGCTAATTTCTTTAGAGCATTGCCTACTCGTTTTTGACGACATAAATCATGGTTGGTGTCTCGTTTTGTTGAAAAACCTACAGGTCCTGCAAAAGATTCTCCATATTTAAATAAACTGCCTTGGAAACCATGCGAAGGATAATTTACTCAGGGAGAATGGAAGATTTTTGAGGCATACATTAATTATGAGGAATTTAAGGCAAATACATATTATGTTTAACTTCTTTTTTTTAAATTGTATCTATCATTTGTCTCTAGTAGGTTAGTTTGGGTATTGGACTAATTATGTTTGATGTTTGTCACAGGAAAAGAGTAGGTAGAGCAAGGAAAATGTAAAACGAAATATCCATTGCCATGTTGGGTTTCACTCTAATCTAATCAGATTGCGGAAACAAATCCTATATCCGGATCCTTGTATAATTCAAAAGATTAATCATAACAAACAATCTACACTAAATATTATACCTTTGGTGTGTGCTCATTAATACGCACGGAGCCAAGAACTGCAAGTGCAATCCTCTCTAGCGAAATCCACCCACACGATCACATCTGTCTTGAGTGTATTAGCATAGAATACCGGATAAGATCTCTCAAGGTATTGTGTTTAGATCTCATGTTCTTACTTTTATGGAGGTTTAGATTTTGATTCTTATATATTTGATCATCTAATGATCATAGACATTTATAATAAATAAATAACCTCCTTAAGTAACCCTAGTATGATTAAGATTAGAAAAGTTGTTTAACGAAACAACTTTCCCTTGCAAGCAACCACACGACCCCATGTCATGCACCCAAACATTGTCCACGATAATAGGCTTCGTGCCTGGCAGGGTGCCTCGGCCCCAAGTGAAGCCTTGGGCCCACTTTTCGTCGCTTGACTTCTATCGTGGTTTTGCGATCCACCGATCCAATTTACGACTTACGCTTAGACTTAGCACATCTAAGCCCAACGTCCAATGCTTTGATCTAAACTATATTTATTTGATGTGTTTGGATCTTTGACCCAACCCGTCTCATGATTTGATTTCGTGCTTAGGGTGTGACCCAATAGGTTCAGTCAAGAGCAAGCTATGAGATTAATTATATTATTCTCACTTATCGAAGCGGCCTCAAGCTAGACATTCTGATCACTTGACTTCACTGAATAATCAACTCCATAATTATCTGAACCATCTATTGGAATAATACACTTGACCGAAGGAAACAATCACGCCATACCTTAGGACAAAAAGGTTATTCAAGGAGAAGTCCATAATGGTTCAAGGAAAAATGACTTCCCGTTTCTAGTTATGGTACTAGTGAAGGAAGCAGTGGTGTGGTCAATGAATCATCGGTTCAAAATTGTGCACTTGAATGGTATCTAGCTCACCAAAGGCGTTCAGAAGACAAAAAATGGGAAGTGAATCCAAATAAATCGGAAACCGCTCGAATTGTGGACCGAGTAGTAAGTTGTTTTATATAAAAAAAATCTTGTTCTTTGTATTATACATATGTATTTCATTTTTCTTTTATTATCAAAGTCGAAATTTATGAATTAATATTTAAATAGTTTGTATTGTAGATGGAACATATTGAAATGTAGGCCAAGGAAAAGGAGCAAGGGGGAACACCCGCAATTTCATAGAGAGGTGTTGATGCTTTGACTAAATCTATGGGAAAAAAGGATCATTGAGGATATATGAAGGGTTTTGGGATGTATAGTGTTGGTTTTGTCCATCAAAAATCATTCGGGAAAATAGAAGATCTATGGACAAACTAGAAGATCTACCCCAAGTTATAAGGAGGTAGAAGCACTCAAAGCTTCCCTAACCGAAAAATTTGACTTAAAACAAGCAATGATGGAAAAGGAATTTGAAAAAAAGTTTCAACAATGGTTGCAAGAACGAGTGGCTATGGAAGTTCAAACTTATCTAGCCTCATTGTCTCCATTGAATATAACTATTGGAAGTAGCTTAAGTTTGCTCACTCCACCACAAGAAACACTATTTGTAAAGGTTAGTTTTTTTTTTAAATAAAAAATTCGATGGTGTGTTATGTTATTATGTTCTTTGTTTTTCAAAGGGTTAATTAGTATGTTCTTACAACCTACTACATTTTTATGTGCTAGGAAAACGAGGGTAACCTTGTGATTGTTGGTGATGGTTAGGTGCACCCTAATTCGGGACCATATAAGAATTCATCAATTTTATATGGTCATTAAAGTGTGAGTGTTGACTCAGCGAATGAAGATCATTAGTTTGTGTCTCTTCCCGTCCCGGATGGTAATAATGTAACAACAATGGGTGAAGCCAAAGGCTGTTTTTTTGCAATGGCCTATGTCATTGGTTTTGCTTGCAGACAAGATGAGTGCATAACTTGATAGTATATGTATGGGCATGTTGCCTAAAACATGTCCAAAATTGAATGTAATTATCTTGTTTCATTAAATAACAGATGCCGTTGTTGAAAATGAAACCTCAATGGTCGCAAAACAAAGAACGAGTGTCTAGTTGCGACATGAGGATTGAGAAGTCAGATGCGAGTTATGATAAGATGAACATTGATGGCAACAATATTGCAAACCTCAGTGAAAATTTTGAGTTATTGCATGTTATGATGACTGACAAAAAGCATGATGCTGTAAAATTTCTATTGAATGCACCATAGTTCTACTTTGAAGAAGACAAAGAAAATTGGGTTTAGAGGTTCGATCAACAACTTCTTGAAGTTTAGCCAAGCAATGAGCCTGTCGTATAGATTTAGGATTGAACATCCTTACTTTCATCGTATTTCATCATTCAAATCCCCCAAATAGCAACTCAACATGTGCTCCTCATTTAAATCCAACCTACCATCTATCACATCACATGCACTGATTATGATATTTAGGTACATTCATGTTCCTGTTTTGCTAGAGGGCTTTGAGCTCAAACATCGAGCATCAAAGGGGTCCCCAAATCTGACACTAAGCCCTTTTACATACTCCTCCCAGGGAGGGGTACATAACTCCTTTCCTCTTTACTATAGACTGGTGCCATAGAAGGGCTTTACCCTCTAAATGTATGGCAACCATTTTGTATAACCATGATTTAAGGTCATCACTGCTAAATCAAGAGAAGTCATTCTTCATCATCCTAGTGCTGTAAGGCTGTGCTCTAAGCTAGATGTAAGTCAGGTTATTTATCCAATTTAGCAAGCTCATTGTTATGATTGTTCTATTAAATGACTAGTTTTGTGATTTGAATAAATAACCCTAGTAGATGATTCAACTCAATTATGGATTTAGCATTTCTTTCAATATTCATGCCCCTAATTAAAACATGCTTCTTCTAACCTTTTATTTTGTTCATCCAACATACCTCCGTCATGTTCTGAAGTTCAGCAGTCATGGCTTAATGCTCTTCTTGTATTTGCACCATGGCCAAGGAACGTGCAACTCTAATATCACTAATGTGATCTTTAAAGGCTAAATGTATAAAATGCAAATATCGACAACACTTTAATGACTTAAGGCAAAGTCAATAGAGGATTCACCAGAGAAAATTAGCAAGAATGAAGAGATTTCTCAAGGTTGATATCCAATGTAATAGTAAATAGAGAAAATAAGAGAATAGGAGTAGAGAGAAAATTTGATTCTTTCCTAGATGCTTCATACATCACACATGCAACTTATATGGTGAGGTCAATACAAGTTTGTTACTGCCACAATACTGCAAGAGGGAAATAAAAATGGAAAAGTACAAAAATAAATAAAAGCACATGATTAGTTATGACCTTCATTTAACAACTGTGAATTGATATTCCTCCATTTGATTCTAGGTCACTGCCCAACTCATCACTCACTTATTCTGCCACCTCTATGATAGTCTGTATTTAGCTAGTATTTTTCTTAGCTTTTATTTATTTATTTTCCAATTTTTTATTTAGTTTTGTTGGCATTTTTAGGCCTTTTAGTTTAGTTTTGTTTCGGTAGCCCCCTTTCCCTTTTTCTATGTGATTTCCTCTATTTTGCTTTGTTTCTGCATTTTTTGCAGGTCCCGAGTTTATTTCAGAACTAGAGGAGGGAAGCCGGGAACCTCGAGGAAGCCACATATAGTCATTTGCCAATGTTAGAGCCAAGAAGGCCTCAGCGGGCACTGGCAATTCCTCAGCGTCCGCTGAGATGTTTTATGTGTTTTCAAGCATTTTGCAAGGAAAAAGGCAGAAGGTTTTCCATGCCATGGCAGCGGCCGCTGATGGATTCCCAGCGGCCGCTGATTTTGCAGCTACCAAGACATCATGAGCATACATAGAAGAACAGCGGCCGCTGACCCCAACTCAGCGCCCGCTGTCCCCTCCCCTATTTTGAGGCAGTAGAACATCAAGGATTGGCAGCGGCCGCTAAACCTAACTCAACGCCCGCTGCCATAAGTCTTCCAGTCTGCAAGCCTACTATTATAGGTGTCAGCGGGCGCTGTCATCGCCTCAGCGCCCACTGAAATGCCTCTCCTCTTTTTTTTTTAGCTTATTTGTTTTAATTTTTGGGAGAGGTATATATACCTTTATACTCCCTTTTTGTAAGAAGATCATATTTATTACATTTTCCAGAATACTTAACCTAGTTTATTTTAGTTTCTCTCCCTTCTCTCTCCAAAATTTCCATAGATTTTCTTCTTCAAGCTTTAGATTTATTTTAGAAGTTCAAGCTTTTGGTTTGTAAGTTACATTGATCATCCCATTGTTCTACTTATTGATATTGAAGCTTCATTTGTAACATTTCTCTACTCCTTCCTTTATTTTTACATTTAGTTAATTATTGCTTTGATGTTTTGTGATTGAATATTGCTTAAATTCATAGTTTGTTCTTATTTTCATGCTTGGTGTTGTTTTTAATATGTTCATTATGTTTTTTTTTATTATTCTAGCCATGTGTGAGTAGTCTCATTGCTAGGGTTTGGGGTGAAACCTCTCAAAATCCTCCATGTTTATGTTTTAGTCATTTCTTAGTGTTGGTTGTGTTAATGTCGGTACCGAAGGTTCGTTGATGTTGAGTCTCATGTTTAGCTAGGATTAGATTCATAGGAGAATCCCCACCTAAGGACCGAAAGGTGAACGTGGGTGATGACTCCCTTTGCCCGATTGATGGAAGCACCACGAAAGTTGGGCCTTCGATCAAGGGAAAGTTACCGGTCCTCGTGATTTGTGCTTATGACTTGTTAGGTGTGTCTTTTACGAAAGTAATTAGTCTACGTTTTCCCGGTCGCCACACTAGCTCGAAAGAGTAGTGTGATCATAGATTGACCTCCCCTTTAACCACGACCTAAGTCTAAGTTTTGACCGATCCATAATTCATGGTGTTGTCGAGTCGTTAATCCTCTAACCTTAGTATTTTATTCCTTGTTTTAGACCCCTATTTTAGTGTATTGTAGTTTATTGACTCCCAATCTTTGAATCCGATTTCGACTTAGCTTGTCTATGCTCATTGTCTTTGGTCAGCAAACGTTATTCTCTAGGGTTCGACCCTTACTTGCCCATACTAGCATTAGTAAGTTCGAGTTAGGAATTTTACTTTTGGTAGGCTCGACGACGGCCTATCAAATTTTGGCACCGTTGCCGGGGAATAACGAAATTTGTTGCTATAGATTTACTTGAGTTTGACGGGACTTTGTCTTCTGTTAATTCATTTGCTACTTGATTGTGTGAATTGTTATTGCTAACGTGTTTGTTTAGCAGTTTATGACACGCAGGACTCGTAGCTTGCCAGTCATCCCATTAATCCCAGAAATCGACTGTTACTTGAGGGATTCGAGAAAGGCTACTAGTGCGCATAACATTGAGTAACTCGAATCTGAGTTGCAATCAAAGTCACCGGGTAGTTCTTGTTCTTTTTCTTCAGTTATGGCTGATACGCCACCACCTCCACAACAGACAATGAGAGATTTCCGCCACCCGGAATCCTTCGAATTGCGTAGCGGGATTGCTTTGCCCGCTACGGCTGCAAATCATCATGAATTTTCACCACATCTCATCAGGATGGTGAAAGATTCACAATTTGGGGGAAACTCGACCGAGTGTCCTTTTTCTCATCTTGACAACTTCTTGGAACTGTGCTTCATAGTCAAGCACAACAATGTTCAACCAGAGTTTATACGGATGCACATGTTCCAATTTTCATTAACTGATAAGGCAAAGCACTGGATTCGCTCACTCCCCGAGGGATCTTTGACTACTTGGGATGCTATCACCAAAGCATTCCTTGAAAAATACTGTCCTCCGGAGAAAACTTCGGAAATGAGGAGAAAAATCTCGAGTTTTTCTCAAGAGGAGGATGAAACTCTCGGAGAGGCATGGGAGCGTTTTAAAGAACTCCTACGCTCATGCCCTCACCATGGTTACAGTGATGGCATAGCTTACATGACATTTTACGATGGCCTCAATCCCGTTTCTAGGGGTCATTTGGACTCTGGTACGAGTGGTCGGTTGATGAAAGTCCCTCTTTCTGAAGTTAGGCCAATGATCGAGGAGGTTTCTAAGCAGTTCTCATGGGGTGGGTCGAGACGTGTTGTTCCCAAGAAAATATCTCGATCCGATCAAAATATTGACGATGTTAATGCTCGTCTGGATTTCTTAACAAGGAGACTTGAGAAAGCACATTTTGCCGCCTCAAGTTCCGAATCTCAGCCTTCTCTTTCTTGTGACATGTGTGGCGGAAACGACCACCTGTCTTCATATTGCAGCTCCTCGATGGAGCAAGTCGCCATGATGGGAGCATGGAATGATCCGTACTTTAATACTTACAATCTCGGTTGGAAGGATCACCCCAATTTCAGCTGGAAGAACAACAATCAACAACAACCACCTTTTCAATAACAACACCGCCAACAACAACCATATCAACCAAGGGACCAACAAGCTCCGGCACCTTATCGTCCTCCGGGTTTCAATCAGGGTCCTTCTCCTCAAAGGCCACCATATGCCCCTCCCGTTCCTCAAAAGTCTAGCCTTGAGATAGTTCTAGAGACCTTCATACAACATCAGACCAAGGCAAATTCCGATAGTGACCGGAAGATGAACGAGATGAGTACTTCGATCAATCAATTGCAAACACATAACAAAATGATCGAAACTCAACTTGCTCAAATAGCACAATAAGTGGGGAATTCCAACAATTCTTCAAGTTCTCAATTTCCGGGGCAACCGATCACTAATCCGAAGGAACAAGCAAAGGCAATAACACTGCGATCTGGTAAAGGTTATGTTGGTCCATCCATGGTTTTAGATGAGGGCGCCACAAAAGTGAGTAAAGAGGGAGTTGTTGACGATATGTCGATTGATTTTGAGAGCGGAGCGATTGAGAGTGAGCCACAAAGTGAGGATAGTGTTGCGCCTCCAAAAGAGAATATTGTTGTAAAAGCACCGATGAAACCATATGTGCTGCCGGTTCCTTTCCCCCATCGGATCGTTGAGAAGAAGTTAGGCAAGAAATTTTCTAAGTTTCTCGAGGTCATGAAGGGTCTTCAAGTAAACATCCCTTTTCTTCATGCTTTGTCCCAAATGCCGGCTTATGCCAAATTCTTGAAGGAACTTCTCTCGAACAAGAGCAAATTAGAGGAGCATGCCACCATTTCACTTCCTACGGAGGTGAGTGCTATTCTTCAGAACAAGCTTCTCGAGAAGCTTGGTGATCCTGGCAGTTTCTCTATACCGGTGAAAATCGGTGATCTTCAAAGCAAAAATGCTCTATGTGACTTGGGAGCAAGTACGAGTCTTATGCCTTTGACTATGGCCCATAAGCTCAATATGGGCGGCCTAAAGCCCACAAGAATGTCTATTCAGCTTGCCGATCGCTCGGTAAGATTACCTCTAGGAATTCTAGAAGATGTCCCGGTGCAAGTGGGACGAGTTTTTATCCCTTGTGATTTTGTCATAATGGATATGGAGGAAGATGCAAAGGTTCCCTTGATATTGGGGAGGCCTTTCTTGAAAACGGCGGGCGCCGTTATTGATGTGAAGGATGGTCGTTTGAGTCTGAATGTCGGGGATGAAAAGATCACTTTCTCATTCTCGAAGGCAATGAAAATGCCTATTACGGATGCAATCCTTCGCATCGACACCATCGATACTACTATGGTGGAATTTTCTGAAATGATCGAGGTCGCAGACCCATTGCGATCATTGATCTCTGACGGAGCGGTCTTCGACACTGATGAAAGCCGGGGGTATAAAAAAATTCTTGATAACACCCCGGTTAGCACTGATGCTGAGCTCGAGGTCCTCCGGGTCGAGGGTAAGGAGGAGAGTACTACGCCTCCTCCAAAGGAACTGAAACAAGCTCTCGTTACTACTCCTGTCATTCAGCCCCCGGACTGGGAGCTTCCTTTTGAGCTAATGTGCGATGCATCGGACTATGCTGTAGGTTCGGTGCTCGGACAACGGAAGGACGGCAAGCTGCATGCCGTCTACTACACAAGCAAGACTCTAGATGAAGCTCAACACAATTATGCCACTACTGAGAAAGAGCTTCTTGCAATTGTCCATGCCATGGAAAAATTTAGGTCTTACTTGGTCGGTTCCAAAGTCATAATCTTCACCGACCACTCAGCCTTGAAGTACTTGATGGCTAAGAAAGACGCTAAACCTCGGCTCATTTGGTGGATCTTGTTGTTACAAGAGTTTAATATTGAAATCTGAGACAAAGCTGGGGCCAAAAATGTTGTGGCCGACCATCTTTCTTGGTTACCTTTATATATGCGAGGAGTGTAGGGGTCGTTTTTACCCGGCCGCCTACGTCACGAGTCGATTGAATGCTCGTTAACGCCGTACGTGAATACGGACTAGTAGGAGTCGCCGCCGTGCGTTTATACGGTCCACGGACACCGAAGAAGTACCGAAGCCAGGAGCAATCGGTCCCATATGGTCGTACACCAGAGTATGGGTTCGGGGACAAGTTACGAGCCAATCGTGCATTGGGCCCGCCCGCCTGCAAGCGGTCTCTACTAGGTCTCTTTTGTAAGATCATTGTTCAATTTAAGAGCAACAGAGATAACTCAATTTTAGCCCTAATTTGCGAATTACTAAGTCGGTTCAGATTAATGCACAAATTAGCCTAAAATTGTTTTGTGACCACTTTGGAATTAGTCCATATTATGACGCCAGAATGAAGCAAAAAGTCCGGGAGAAATCAGGGGTCAAATCGCATAAATCGCATTAAAAAAGGTTCAACACAGCGATGGCATGAAAAGAAAGAAATTGAAAATGCGAATGTACCTCGAATCCTGTGCAAATAGAAAAATAAGACATGACATGGATTAAAAATTAAAAAAGCTACAAGAATTAAAACATAGATCTACGCAAACTGAACAGCAAAAATAACATGTCATCATGAATAATGCAAATCATAAATTAAAATAAGAATTAAAAGAAAATTAAGCATATAGACATTTAATAAAAAAGGGTCTCAGAAATGTGTACCGGAATGTGCGGCGGTCGATTACGGCCTTGAAATTAGCTTGCCAAATGCCAAGTGAGAGAGTTTTGAATTGATTTTGACGGAGTTTTGAATTGATTTTGAATGAGTTTTGAATTGATTTTGAAAGAATTTTGAATTGATTTTGACAGAGTTTTGAATTGATTTTGACAGAGTTTTAAATTGATTTTGACAGTGTTTTGAATTGATTTTGAGAGAGAGAATATGTATAGTAGAGAGGGAAGTAGAAGTTTTTTCGTGCTTTTATTGTCGTGGTTTCAAAGGTCGAATGAAGGGTCGTAGTTATAGGCGAACAGAAGAAAAAATCGTCCCGGAATGGCACCAGACTTGCGCCTAGGCGCAGGTCCAGCTTTGTCCGGGTCGTTTTTTTTTTCTTGCTTATTCTGCGCGCGAATCTCCGAGATATTATGCGATTATGATACGATTACGGGAACCATATGTAATATTATCATAATATTTGAGATTCCGGGAGATTTCGCAAGATTCCGGAATAATTCGGGCTAATTTGGACTGTTTTCGACTATTTTCGGGATTTTCGGACTATTTTGAAAAATGTGCTAAAAAATGCCAAAAATTATGGAAAAATATGGGAAAATTCTAGAAAAATATAAATGAGTGAAAAGTGGAGAAAAAGTTGACGATGCAGGTGTAAAATTACTAAAATTCCCCTAAGAATGGAAAATGTTTCAAAAATTAATAGAAAATAGATAAAAACTCAGAAAATTATGGAAAAATTATCAAAAATCCTAGAAAAATGAAAATAACCTAGGAAAATTATTTGATACAATGGAAAGTGACTAAAATGCCCTTATAAAATAAATACGCATGAAAAATAATAAAAATAAATTAATAAAAATCCTAAAAAATGTCCGAAAAATCCTAAAACAAGTCGTGAGCCTCTAAAACGCCTATAAACAGTGTGAAAGTGGTATGAGATGGGTAAAGAGGTTGCATTTTGGCATACTAGCACAAGACCGGACCTGTGCAACAGGGTACATTCATCATAGACAGTTGGGAGATAACTGAGGTGCCAGAATTAGGTGTCTACAAGGAGGGTGAGGTCATTCTAATCAACGATTCATTCCTTGATGACCACCTCCTTGTTGCCTTGGCAATCCCTGATCCTTGGTATGCGGACATTGTTAACTATCTTGCTTGTGAGATTATGCCCTCCGATTGGGGGTATCAAAAAAGGCGACGTTTCCTGCATGATGTTCATCAATACTATTGGGACGACCCTCTTCTATTCAAAAGAGGTGTTGATGGACTTTTTCGGAGGTGCGTCCCCGATGATGAGATTGCAAGTGTTATTAGCATGTGCCACTCTTCTCCTTGTGGAGGACACATGGGTGCTGACAAGACTACATCAAGGATCTTGCAATCTGGGTTTTTCTGCCCTACCATGTTCAAGGACACTTGGAACATGGTGAAGGCGTGTGACCGGTGCCAACGTACCGTCAATATTTCTAACCGTCATGATATGACCCTTAACAGCATTCTTGAACTTAAAATCTTCGATGTTTGGGCCATCGACTACATGGGACCCTTTCCCTCATCTTATGGCAACCAATACATTTTGGTCGCGGTAGACTATGTGTCTAAATGGGTGGAAGCCATTGCCTCAGTGACCAATGATACAAAGGTAGTTACTAAGTTGTTTAAAACTATCATTTTCCCGAGGTTTGGTGTTCCTCGAGCTGTCATTAGCGATGGAGGATCACATTTTGCCAAGCGGACACTCCAATCCTTGTTCTCAAAATATGGTGTTAAGAATAAGGTTGCTTTGGCCTATCACCCTCAAACGAGCGGGCAAGTAGAAATTTCTAACCAACAAATCAAAATGATCCTTGAAAAGACAGTCGATCGGTCTCGAAAAGATTGGTCAACTAAGCTCAATGATGCTCTTTGGGCGTATAAGACAGCATAAAAGACTCCCATAGGCACAACCCCTTACAAGTTGGTCTATGGCAAGTCTTGTCACCTACCGGTTGAGCTCGAGCATCGCACACATTGGGCGATCAAAGCACTCAACTTCGATCTCCAATCTGCGGGGGAGAAGCGGATGCTCGACCTGCATTTACTTGAGGAATTAAGGCTTGATGCATACGAAAATGCTCGAATCTACAAGGAACACACCAAGTCTTGGCATGACAAGCATATTCTCCATAGGGAGTTCCATTAAGGGGACAAGGTCCTATTATTCAATTCTCGGCTTAGGTTGTTCCCAAGAAAGCTCAAGTCGAGGTGGAGTGGTCCCTTTACGGTTCGAAAAGTCTACCTCTACGAGGCGGTTGAGATTGGAAATGATGGAACCGCCCCTTTCAAAGTGAATGAGCAACGCTTAAAAGCCTACTATGGAGGTCAACCTCCGGAAGCTGCCCTTGTGATTCACTTAGACGAGTTTGATGTTACTCCCGTTGAGGAGTAGGGCCAACTCGGTCATTTCGTCAGGCTCGGGACGTTAAACAAGCGCTTGTGGGAGGCAGCCCTCAATTTATTGCGTTTTAGGATAGTTTATTTCCTTGCATTGTAAAAAAATAAAAAATGATGAGAGAAAAGTTTGAGTAGTGCCTTCACACATTTGTGCATATATGTGATCTTTACATATGTCCTTGAATGTGTGTTAGAAAAAGGGAGCACCAGAAAAAAAAAATCATGGGTGAATTAAAAGAAAGCGAGAGATTTCCTTGATTGTAACTTCCGAATACATCAACAAGTGTGATTTTGGCCCTTTGGGCCACTATACATGTTGATGTATCCCTTAGGATGCAATCAAGAGAAAGTGTTCTAAAACTGAGATTCTCGTGAAATTTTTGACTTCAATCTGCTGCAAAAAAAATGGCTACACGTCAGGTGCAGCGGCCGCTGAATCTCCATCAGCGCCCGCTTGCACAATGTTAAACTTCTTCCAGTGAAAAAAGTTTTGGTAGCAGCGGGCGCTGGCCCATTTTCAGCGCCCGCTGAAGGGCTCTTGGAAAAGGTAGTAAATTTTTCAACTGGGGAAGCGCCCGCTGGACGAATTTCAGCGCCCACTGAGAAACATGTACCATTTTTCTAGTAGCAAAAAAATTGATGGCAGCGGACGCTGGCCCATTCTCAGCGCCCGCTGATGAGCTTCATGTAACAGGCAGTAAGATTTTTGAAGAGGGGAAGCGCCCACTGATGGGTTCTATTGAGAAACCCAGAATGAGTTCAGAAGGGGTCAGCGGCCGCTGGGATTAAGTCAGCGCCGAATTATATAAAACAACAGTGGACAAAATTCTTCATATTTCACGAACAAAAACACACCACTCGAATTCTCTCCATTCTTCTCTCAAACCCTAACTCTCAAACTCACTCAAATCTTCATCATTCATCTTCCTCTTCACTCCATTAGTGCATTTCTTCCTTCTCATCATACTTTTCTCTCCATTTCTCCCCACAACTTCGAACCCTAGGTTCGAAAATTCCAAAAAAAAGGGGGAAAACACGAGCAACACAAATCTTGGGTTACTTTTGACTCTTTTCATCAACAACAACAACAAGGAGGTTTATCTAGTTGGGTATTTTCTAAATCCCTAATTTTCTAACTTTGTTATTTTAAACTTAGTTCGAATCTTAGGTTTTCATTATACTTTGCAATTGTTTGTAGAATTTTTGAGTCTCTAATAGTAGTCTTAGATTGTTGTTTTGTTTTGTGTTTGTTGAATTTTGTGGCTTGGATTTGTGTTGGTGATTTTTTCTGTTGTGATTTTGTGAACTTGAGGTACTTGGGTTTCGGCCTCTTGTTCATTGACTGGTTAGGGAAGTAATCTAGCTGAAATTTTTTTATTTAATTTTATTTTTAGTTAGTTTTCGGTCCTACTTTGATCAATCATGTTTGAGCCTCGCAAAAAGAAAAGAAATGACCGACCCGGTACCTCAGACCCGAACCAACATGAAGATGCACCACCACAACTACCACCAGCCATTAAGATTCCACAGGCCAATCGGGCCAAGTATGATAACCTGTTGAGGCGAAAATTTCGCCCTACCCGATTTTACGATGCGCGCCCTTGTCTGGCGCTACAGATCACTAAGGAAATGCAAACCCTGTTCACAAACTTTGGGTGGGAGAACTTGACTGACCCCAACATGGCTGATTACACATACCCACCTTTGGCCTGTGAATTCCTTAGCACCTTGACCTATACTGAGATAGCGTCCACCACTAACGTACCGGAATACCAACTTTCATTCCGATTGTTCAATGATCGACATACAATTACCATTTCCCAGCTAAATCAATTTATAGGATGTGACCTGGCCAACCCCATTATTGATTTTAGTCCTAAAAACTTTCCTGACTTTAACCCGCTTGCCTTTTGGCATGCGATTACGGGTGAGAATCGTTTTGATTCTACATGGGTGGTTGCCAGCGCGATCCATCACCTTGCCCTCCGACTGTTCCATCGCTTGTTGACCTACTCAATCTTCTCCAAAAAGGAGGTTGGGAAGATCAACAAGGATGAGTTGCTTTGTATTTCGTTAGCAACAACTCCATCCCCGTTGGGTAAGGTGAACACGGGTCACTTGTTGGTCAAATCGAACAACTAGCACCAGAACCACCACATGCACAACCCATCCCACCCCAGCCGCAATTTGACTTTGCGGCCGCCTTCGAGGCCCTGTCCCAGCAGCAAACCGCTGCCTATGCGTCCATTAATGCCAACATTATGGAGATGCGTTCTGACTTGAACCGTCTCCGTATACAATCTGACCAGATGTACGACTATCACGTGTCGGAAGGTCACTTCTTCCGACACCTTTCCCTCCCCCCCAGGATGACCTTGAGCTCTAGACCTCTCCACCCATAGCCTCGGGACGATGCTTTCGTTCTAGCTTGGGGGGGGGGGTTAGACCCTTTGGGTCCGGTTACCTTTTTGATGTTTAGACCCGTAGCTAGTGAGGGTGAAGCACTAGAGCCTCGATCAAGGCATGATTTCGGTAGCGTTAAAGGCACTTTAATAGTGTCAATGGTGCACCTGGACTACAGGTTTTCCGACAAACCGAATCATGTCCTCTACAGGTAAGTTCTCACTTGTATTTAAGTGAACCTGGGGTTTAGTCGTGGTCTTGGGATAGAGGAGCTAGCTTGAGGGAGCCGCTCTTGGGTTATGTTTGATTGTGCTTGTTTGTGGTTGTGTTTCTTAGTGTGTGATAACATAGTGGTCATTGGGGCAATATCCACGTCATGCTTTCGTTTTGAAAATCCAAATGCATTTTAATGCTTTGCATACTAGTTTATTTTCGTAGTTTATTTTTCTTTTCTTATTTTCCTTAGTTTCTTTTTATTACTTTTTTGCATACTAGTTTATTTTTGTAGTTTATTTTCTTTTATTTTTCTCCATTTTTGCATGTAGCTTATTTTCTTTTATCCCTTTTTATTTTTCTAGGTTTAGTCGTCTCCCGATGACGAAACTAGGGGAATCCTTATAGGGACTTTTCTTTCCTTTAGAGTCTCGAGTCCGCACAATTTTCAATGCTTTTTACTAACTCTTAGGATATAATACTTTTCCCTTTTAGGAGAACCCTTTAGGACTAGATGTGTATCCAAGTCGGTTTGTGGTACGAGGTTTTCCCTTGTTTAGTTGACGCTGAGTCGGTGGTTTTTGAACCTAAGTGAGGCTTCGAGCTCCTGCCTTAATTAGACCCTTTTAGGGTTATTCATTTCTGAGTGTCGCATTGTATCACTCGTCGGTTTTAGTTTATCTGTTTCTTTTGGCTCTGAATTTTGACTTGTGAATTGCTACCGCCCTTTCGAGACTTGGAACATGATTTAGGCATCCCATCTTACGTCATAGCATCGAGTTTTATTTTCGGTCCTTGTAAATTATGTAATAGTATAATTATTCGAATTTTGTAACTCCTTCTCTAAAAAAAAAAAACAACAACAAAATTAAATAAATTTAATTTAATTATGTTTATTATGTCGTGTCTTTAGTTCTAATCAAGTGTAATAGTTTATACACTTGTTATTTGTTTCTTTAAAAAAAAACATAAAAATAAATGTACATAATTAGAGAAGGAGATAGTAGTTTTCTTAGCCGACCAGTGTCCTATTGTAAATTATCCTAACGGTCGGTCGGTAGTTATTTGTAGTTTTCGGACCTTGTATGTAAGATGCTATGACCTTAAGCCCTATTGATTTCATGTTCTCGAAAGGTCTCATCTTTCGTATGCGGCGTCACTTGTCAAATTTCGAGAGACGCTAACTCCGGCGAGACATGAGTGTCCTTTCCTTTGTTCTTCATGACTCCCTCATGGAATATTTTTCCCGCCACCGACTTATGTCTGAGATTATTCAAGGGTGTTTGACGGTTGTTAGGTTGTTTAGGCTTGGATACCTCGCAGTCCTTTAAGGTTCTAATGTGTGAAAGGTTTCAGTCCTTAGTTTAGTTAGTTCCTAGCATTGGGATTTGTGCGCCTTAAGACTGTAATAGGAGTCCTTAGTCCGTTGTAGAATTCCTCTCCAGAGGGATTTGTCGAACTCTTCGTGCAGTAGTTGCTTGGGGACAAGCAACGAGCTAGCTTGGGGGAGTTTGATAGTCTGTATTTAGCTAGTATTTTTCTTAGCTTTTATTTATTTATTTTCTATTTTTTATTTAGTTTTGTTAGCATTTTTAGTCTTTTTAGTTTAGTTTTGTTTCGGTAACCCCCTTTCCCTTTTTCTATGTGATTTCCTCTATTTTGCTTTGTTTCTGCGTTTTCTTCCCCTTTTGCAGGTCCCGAGTTTATTTCGGAACTAGAGGAGGCAAGCCGGGAACCTCGAGGAAGCCACATATAGTCATTTGCCAATGTTAGAGCCAAGAAGGCCTCAGCGGGCACTGGGAATTCCTCAGCGTCCGCTGAGATGTTTTATGTGTTTTCAAGCATTTTGCAAAGAAAAAGGCAGAAGGTTTTCCATGCCATGGCAGCGGCCGCTGATGGATTCCCAGCGGCCGTTGATTTTGCAGCTACCAGGACATCATGAGCATACATAGAAGAACAGCGGCCGCTGACCCCAACTCAGCGCCCGCTGTTCCCCTCCCCTGTTTTGAGGCAGTAGAACATCAAGGATTGGCAGCGGCCGCTGAACCTAACTCAGCGACCGCTGCCATAAGTCTTCCAGTCTGCAAGCCTACTATTATAGGTGTCAGCGGGCGCTGTCATCGCCTCAGCGCCCGCTGAAATGCCTCTGCTCTTTTTTTTTTAGCTTATTTGTTTTAATTTTTGGGAGAGGTATATATACCTTTATACTCCCTTTTTGTAAGGAGATCACATTTATTACATTTTCCAGAATACTTAACCTAGTTTATTTTAGTTTCTCTCCCTTCTCTCTCCAAAATTTCCATAGATTTTCTTTTTCAAGCTTTAGATTCATTTTAGAAGTTCAAGCTTTTGGTTCGATCAAGGGACAGTTACCGGTCTTCGTGATTTGTGCTTATGACTTGTTAGGTGTGTCTTTTATGAAAGTAATTAGTCTACGTCTTCCCGGTCGTCACACTAGCTCGAAAGAGTAGTGTGATCATAGAATGACCTCCCCTTTAACCACGACCTAAGTCTAAGTTTTGACCGATCCATAATTCATGGTGGTGTCGAGTCGTTAATCCTCTAACCTTAGTATTTTATTCCTTGTTTTAGACCCCTATTTTAGTGTATTGTAGTTTATTGACTCCCAATCTTTGCAACCGATTTCGACTTAGCTTGTCTATGCTCATTGTCTTTGGTCAGCAAACGTTATTCTTTAGGGTTCGACCCTTACTTGCCCTTACTAGCATTAGTAAGTACTTGCCCTTAATAGCATTAGTAAGTTCGAGTTAGGAATTTTAGTTTTGGTAGGCTCGACGACGGTCTATCACTCTATCAATCCCAACTTGGTATTATTTATCACATCAATTAATAAGTGGGTATTAGTGGGTTAGGGTTTCAAAATTCAATTCACCCATTGATGATAAAGATTGGACTTTTGAGATCAAGGAAGATGAAGAAAGAAATATGACGGGTAAAACACAGAGATAAAGAGGGAAAGAAAGAAAACGAGAAAAATGAAGAGAAGCTGAAGGAATCCAAATCCTCTCCGTATAATAAAAGATGAAGAAAAGAAACTTGGTGTAGTTGGAAGGAGTGGATGCAAGTACTCTGTAGGTAATCGTTGGACAACTATTTGGCTCTGTTCTTTAGGACTGATCTGATCTGATCTGATTTGATCTGATTTGTTTTGAGTTTGTCTGATCTGATCCGATGTGATCTGATTTGAGTTTTTCTGATTTGATTTATATTTATATTTATATTTATATTTATATTTATATTTATGTGTATGTTTATGTTTATGTTTATGTTAATGTTTATGTTTATGTTTATGTTTATATATATATTTATCTTTATCTTTATATTTATATTTATATTTATATTTATATTTATATTTATATTTATATTTATATTTATATTTATATTTATATTTATATTTATATTTATATTTATATTTATATTTATATTTATATTTATATTTATATTTATATTTATATTTATATTTATATTTATATTTATATTTATATTTATATTTATATTTATATTTATATTTATGTTTATGTTTATGTTTATGTTTATGTTTATGTTTATGTTTATGTTTATGTTTATGTTTATGTTTATGTTTATTTTATTTATATTTTTATTTATATTTTTATTTATATTTTTATTTATATTTATATTTTTATTTTTTATTAGGGATAAAAATTTAATGAGCCCAAAGCCTCAAGCTCATTTCATTTCACCTCTTCAGTATTTTATTTTTCATTCTTTTCAAACCCTTCATTCAATCTGACTCCAAAACCGTCACCGAAAAAATCGACCGAATAATCACCGCCGGAAAAGTCATTCCGAAAACCGTCGTCGGACAAATCATCTCGAAAACCGTCGCCGAAAAACGCGGCTTGAAAATCATCGCCGGAAAAGTCGGCCAAATAATCACCGCCGGAAAAAGTCAGTCCGAAAACCGTCGTCGGAAAAGTCGTCTTGGAAATCGTCGTCGAAAAACTCAGCTTGAAAATCGTCGCCGGAAAAGTCGGTCGAATAATCACCGCCGGAAAAATCGACCGAATAATCATCGCCGGAAAAGTCATTCCGAAAACCGTCGTCGGAAAAGTCGTCCCGAAAACCGTCGCCGGAAAAGTCGGCCGAATAATCAATGCTGAAAAAGTCAGTCCGAAAATCGTCGTTGGAAAATGTCGAGCGGAAAAACAATGTTCGAAATCATAATAATAATAATAATAATAATAATAATAATAATAATAATAATAATAATAATAATAATAAAGAGTAATAATGTCTGATCTGATCTGGTCTGATCTGATTACTGTAGCTTTTAAATCCAAAAGAACAGGGCCTTTGTCACTAAAATAAGGTTGTGAATAAGTACTCTTCTCCTTCATAGCTTTGCCTCTCTTTCAATGGTTAAAATTATGAGCAAGCTTTTTTATTGTTAATCTTAGTTTTTATAACAATCAATTAATTAAGGGAAATTCTACCTGGTAAGCCTCAACTCTTGCAAAATCTACACGGTAACCCTCAAACTTAAAAATTCTACCAAATAACCCTAAATTAATGAATTTGTTCACACCGTAATCCAATTGAATAAAACCGTTAGTTTGACCGTTAGAAATAAGAAAAAAGAGGGGAAAAAAGATTTGAAAATTGAAAAGAAAAAAAGGGAAAAAAATCTGAATTTTTTTTTAAAAACGGAAAAATAAAAAAAATCTAAAAATTGAAAAAATAAAGGAAAAAAAAATCTGAAAATTGAAAAAAAAGGAAAAAAATAGGAAAAATAAAAAAAAAATTGATTTTTTTTTCTATTTCCTGATTTTTTTTTAAAAAAAAATTTCTTAAATTGTTTTTCATTTTTTTTTTCAATTTTTCAATTTTTTTTTAAAAACTAACGGTCAAACTATGGTCAAACTAACAAAATTTAGCAATTGGATTACGGATTAGACAATTTAATTAGTTTAGGGTTATTTGGTAGAATTTTTAAGTTTGAGGGTTACCGTGTAGATTTTGCAAGAGTTCAGGGTTACCAGGTAGAATTTCCCATTAATTAATAGGGAGTATGTAAGAAATTATGAAAAAAAATTATGCACAAAAATAAGAAAGAGCGTGGAAAAGAGAAAAAGTTATGTGGGTTTTTCTAAGGTATACCCATGAGTTAGTTGTTTGGCTTTTCTAAGTTGTGTTCATGCTTTTTCAAATTTCTAAGCTATGCCCCCAACTTAGGTTTTGTAATTAACAGCGCCCACTGCATTAAACCATGGTTAACAGATCCGTTGAAAGGGGTTGCAATTCATGGGAGGGACAATTTTCCTCTATAATCCTAGGGCTTTTAACTATTTTTTCATGTACATTTGTTAAAATTGAATAGTGCTTTAAAATAAAATTGTAATAAAAAAATAGGAAAATTTGTTAGAAACCACCTTATAAAATTAATTTTTTGTCAAAAACCACCTTTATTTTTAATTTTTTTTTGTAAGAAGCCACCTTTTTTGGAATTTTTTAGTGAGGAACCACCTTTGGTTGAATTCGGGTTTTGATTTTGGATTATTTTTGGCGTGGTGGTTCAGGGGAGGAAAAGGGACGGAGACGGCTTGGGGAGGGACAAAGGGGGTTAGCCGAAATGGCGGAGGAAAGTTCGTTTTAAACACCGAAATTAGGCTAAAGGTGGTTCTTTACAAAAAAAAATATTAAAATAAGATGGCTTGAGTGACATGTATTCAGGCCCACCCTCCTTTCATTAGGGACCATTGTAGCTTCAGTTATCCTGCTAGCTGTGCTGACAGCATTAAGCAACTGGGAGGTTCAAGCGTGGAGTGACTGGGTGTTTTCTAGCTAGCATGATGCATGGAATATGGCTACAGAGAAATAGAAGCCTTTGGGATCAGGTCCTGCTGCTACCTGCTAAAGTGATGGCTCAAATCAATGAAGCTTGTTTAATTTAGTGAGGATCAAGCACACCCTCCCTAGGAAGACTAGTTCCTCTATGGTTAGATGGTTAAATAGTTTGGTGTAATTTCTTCTGTTTTGTTGTTGTATCTGATGTATTGTTCTTAGTGTTGTTTGGTTGTATAGCTGGTGTTGAGGCCTTTTTGTTTTGTAGGCTATAGGTGCCTAGTGGCATCGGTGTTTTTTGTCGCTCTGTTGATATAAAATTGCTTACTTTTTTCCAAAAAAAAAAAATACTCAATATTTATCTCGATCAGAGCCGTTAAAGATGTCCTTACAAAACTGAAAATTACCATAATATAACTGAATATAATCATTTACAATTAATTGATAATAACTGAAATCGTACGGATAAAACTGTATTTAACCATAACGTAAGCTGAATACAATCAGAACCGTTATATCAACCGTTCACAATGAACTGATAGCAATTGAAATCGTACGGGTAAAACCCAAGACCAATCATAACGTAAACTGAATACAATCGGAACTGTTATGTCAACCGTTCATAATGAACTGACAACAAATGAAATCGTTCGGGTAAAACCATATAGCTGAACTGATTTGAACTAAAAATAAAAATAATTGCAAAGGGTTGGAACTAAAACTGAAAAGTTAAAACCGAATTGGTAATCTGAAAAAAAAAATTAACTGAAGTCAACCAAACCGTTTGGGCCCAACCATAACTGAACTGATTAAATGAACTGACACCTCTAAATATTCCGACTATTATGTTTAGGAATTTAACAAATCCTACTACTATATCAGAGAGTTTCAAATTTATAATATATACTTGAATTTTTATCAAGATCTCAACCATGACATTAACAAGGTATATTTCATTATTAAAGGGAATATTCTGTTACTTAAGAGCGCCCTCTACTGATTTAGAATTTTGCAATAATTGTGGTGATTAAGGGGAGGTCGAAAGGTTGTGAAGAATGGTTGGGGAGGGGTGGAAGACGGCTGCGGTAGGGGTTTAAGTAGTTGGAGGTGTTTAGGGAGGGGTCGAGGGTGGTGGGGTATTCAATTCGAGGAAGGTTGAACCCGAACTACACGACTTATACAACAATAGATGCACACCCAAAATATACCCGAATCGATTTCACGCGACTGACCCCCACTTCAGGCCGACCCAAACGCAATCCAAACGACCCGTTTGCCACCACTAGTGGCATGTGGCTTTGACCACTTTTACCTGTATCCAGGGTTGGTGCTTGGTCGACGCCAGGTGCACGACCGCTTCGGGCCTCGCCGTGTAAAGGGCCCAAGTTACTATATTTATATGTTTTCTTTCAAAAATATAAAGAAGAAATTTCTATAGACTATTGGTTAGGGCTATAAGCTTTGTATTCAAGAGGTCCAGAGTTTGAATCTAGGTACAATTATTTTTGCCATTTTTTTTAGCCACCTTCCAAATTCCAAGTTTGGTAGTAATAAGTGTTAGTTTCCAAATTCCAAGATATGAATGCTTGTTAGTTTTCAAAATTACATTAAAGTTGTGTTAGTCTTCCAAAACTAAAATAATATTGTGTTAGTCTTTAATAATGGCATTAATTTATAATAGAAATTAATTAGTTATGTCTATGATTTAATTTTTTTTTTTCACAACTATTTTTTTGTTGATACTGTATGTATGTATAAGCCCATCTTCAATAAAATACATAGGGCCCTCCAAAATAATAGTCCCGACCCTGATAATCATCTTTGGGAAAAAAAGAGAGACTTAAGGGCCTCATTTTATGAATTCGAACAAGACCCCTAAAATCCTAGCCCCAGCCCTGCCCCGTACCGGTATGTCTTTGAGTAATGCCTTGTTATGCTTACCACCACACGGCCTGGCCTGCCGATATACCAGTAGGACTCCCATAGTCCCATACACTAAGCTCCCACAGTCCCACTTGATCCTCTCATTAAACATGGCTTAATGAAAGTCTTAGGCGTGCATTAATGAAAGCACAAGGCAGCTAAAAGCAAAAAAGCAAAATCTAATCTAAAGAATCTCTTTCCACCGAAAAATTATTACAAAAGCCAAACACAGTCCCACTAATCATTAGCGCTATCTGTACTTTGATCAGCTGACTAGTGAGGTACTCCATTAATTCGGTGATTTAACTAATTAAATCTTAGGTACTTAATTCTAGGAGCACTATAAATTCTATGCGCTCGATCCATCACTTAATTTTTGTTTTATTTGCTTATACAATGACCAAAATATGAGAGATGCTATACATAAAGTATTGTATGTAGTCTCACATACAATGGTTAATAGGATTTTAGGAAGAAAGATTGGAAATTAATAATCCCACCTTTCACACTTATTCTACTAATAATCTCACCTTTTATAAATCCAGGAATAATCACACCGTTTCATATCGTATTCATCTGTTGGACCTTAACCTGATTAACCTGATTCAGGTCAATTTAAGGTCAATTTTGGAGGTTTGTTGGGCTTAGCACGCCAAATTCAACCTCACAGTTGACTTGACACATGTTTCTAAGCCCAATAGACATCTAAAACTAACCTTAAATTAGGTCAGTATTGTCAAAAGGTCCAACAGATGAATACGATATGATCGAAAAGGTGAGATTATTTCTGATTTCTAAAAGGTGGGATTAATAGTTGGATAAGTGTGAAAGGTGGGATTATTAGTTCTCAATTTTCCTTTTAGGAAAACGGGGTTTAAGGAGGGAGAAAAATAGAGAGCTATTTTGGTACCCACATTATTAACCAATAAAAAGTTATTGTATGTGCGAGTTTTATACAACCATTGTATGTGTAGGTTTACCCGCAAATTACATGATAGAGAGCACCTAAAAACTATGTATTTCATAAGCTGATATCTAAACAAATTACAAGGGACACGACTTACAAGGATTTGTTAGTTCAAGGGGTACAAGTACAACTAAGAATTTTTAAAATTATATGATAGGGCTTAGAAAACACAAAACCTCACCAGTACAACTTTACAAGAAAAAACCTTTTTATAATTATAATGATAATTTTATATCGCCTGACCTAATTTAGCGTATACACTATTCAATATATACATGAATAGTGTATGACAAGAATATATAAAGATGGCAATGAGTCTGGCCAGTCGCAAACATGAAAAAAGCACACATCTGAATTTAAGATTGAACCAATTTTTTTAGAATAAGCACAAGAGGACAAGGCATGCAGGCACGAGGACTTTGGACGGGCCTGCGCCATCCTTATACCTTATTAACTAGGCACAAACATGGGTCATGCCAGGCTTCGCTGCGTTCAAAGTGTTTGGCCTGGCATGAGCCATGATGCAGCACGACCCCGAATAATTTTTTCTTGTTTATGAAAATAAAAGGTTGGTGATTTTGACTAACGAATTATTGCAAGCAATAGAGCAAATTAGCCATAGACCAGGCCATAATTACTTCAAGACATGAGCAAAAAGAGCATCCAAAACAAGGCAAACCCACAATCATCTCTAGTACAAAATCTAGCCCTCATAGTACTTTTGTAATAATATAGGCTGCACACCTTGTTTCTTTTTTACCTATAAATAGATGTGAAAATCCTCCTACTAGAAGTCACCAAAACATATAAGAAAACCCACAGTAATTAAATCAAACTCCTTGCTATCATTCCCTCTCTCAAATCTCAAACAATAACTTTAACTCACCCATGAAGCCATCTTGCTACATTTTCATGGCAATATTTGTGGTAATGTTGGCTAACACTGCAAAGGTAGCCAACGCGGTGAGTTGCAGCCCCGCACAGCTAAGCCCCTGTGTGGGTGCCATCACTTCAGCAAGCCCACCAACAGCGGCTTGCTGCAGCAAAATCAAGGAGCAAAAACCTTGCCTTTGCCAATACATGAAGAATCCTTACCTTAAAAAGTTTGTTAACACTCCTAATGCTTTCAAGGTTGCTAAGTCTTGTGGTACTCCTTTCCCTAAGTGTTAAAACTTTATGTAACTTAAATATCTTTTGTTAGTATATTATATATATATATATATGTGGACTATTTTATAGTATTATCTTATATTATAAGGGTATTTGCTACTAGCTAGCTAGCTAGTTGCTTTCTTGTAAGAGATTATCAAGTAGTATGCTTAGTTTATGGTATTTGGTAACAATATTTGTCCCTATTCTGCAGTACTTCTTGGTTAAGGAAGTAGAGAGAAACCTTCTATAGTTGCTAAAATGTTCTATCTATAGCCTAATAGTCTCTCTTTTGTACCATGTATGCTTGTTTTTCTGTTGAAGAATATTGTTTTTATTGACTGAAAAACAATGTTTACATCAAGAAGTTTAATACTAAGTTGTATCAATATATCTATACTGATGTACTATGTTATGTTCTCTGTCTAAAGAATTTGTTTCCTTTACCACTACTATTTGCAGCATCAAAAGTCTAGCATTGTTTAATTACTAATTGGGAATTTTGATTTTAATAAACTCTAACGCCTTTTGGTGGGATTGGTTTAACAATACCACACCTTTGAGTAAATCTCCAATGATCCACCTTGACAAACGATACATGATCTTGTATTGCACTTTGAGTCAAAAAAATTTGACTTATCAAAATCAACTCACATTAGTCTTTTTTTTGAAGTTTTTTTCGAGTTGTAAAAGGTCATGCAATGAGAGAAAGCCATAACAGCAAAAATTTGACTGATTTTAGCTCATTTTTATTAGCTTGAGTCCAATAAAAGAAGATAAAGCAATAAGCTAGTTTTTGGATATGTGAAATTCATTTCAAATTGATGAATTCAATTTCTGAAATTGAAATGTTACAATTCAAATAACAATTATTTATTTAGGTTGTTTTTAGAATTTGAAATGATATAGTTTTGTTAAGTATTTGAAATACACAACATTTGCTTGTTAAGCATTTAGGTTGGAAATTGGGCCAAATTCAAATCTAATTTTTTTTTTTTATTTGTCAAACATGTAATTTGGCCTAAATCTATTATTTCAAATAAAATGCTTGTATCCAAACATAGCATTGTTATTTGTCAATTACATAAAAATGGGACTGTTAAATGAAGATTACCCAAAGGTGAATTATTAAAAAGGCAATTACTTGCTAACTTTACTTACTTGACCTTTTGATTACAAAATAATGGCTAATAATATATATAAACTAATGTCAAAGATATTCAAATTACATGCTTGTCAAAAAAACAATTACATGGAATGAGCTTGTTTTATGCAGTACATGATGCAGTTTTTCCATTCCTCAAGAAGAGGGCTTTCAGCTTATACTAACAAAAAAATGTATCATTTTTGCTTTTTTGGTTTGGGCTTTTTGGAGATGTCATCTTCATCTCCTGAAGAGCCTTCAAGGGGTTCATCAGGAACCTCAGCTGGAGCATTATTCTTAGTGATGTAGTCTTTCAATATGCTCATGCTTTCTTCTTTCATTGTAGCCAGTTGTTCTGAGAGACTGCCCGTGCTTGCACTTACCGTGAACATCTCAGATGCTAGACGAATGGAGGCTTTGACATGGGGTTGAGATTCCATGAAAAGAGAGTAGCTAAGGTTTATAAAAACTGAACAAGTAAAAACACAAACAGAAGTGTTGGAAACAAATAACTAAAATACAAGATCGTAAAACATGATTTATGCTTGTGAGATTTTATCTACAAATCAGTGATCTTGGCTAAGAAAATCATGTTGTCTTAAAATGCTAGTATGCTACACAATACATCGTCCAGGGGCAGGAAAACAAAAGAGGATTGGACAGGAAACAGATCTGAAATTACACTTTTAAACATAAATAAATGCAACTTCATCTACAGTTTAACCAAACAAGGCATATCCCCTGATCATACAAAACTTAAGAATGCCTATACAGAGTTTAAAGTATCGAGTCACGGCTTTATCAAAGTGGATAGTAGTATCAGATACGACTGACCTACATAAACTAGATTAATTTTTTTTTTTTTTTTTTGACGGGCAACCTTTTCATTACAAAATAGAACTATGATGCAGCAGAGAATTACAAGACATGCTCACGCTGCCCGACCCACCATGAGTTTCTACATATAAAACAAAACTGCAAATAATAAAACAAAAAAGAATCCTTAGCACCACTACAGATTTACTCTTTCAAATAACCAAATGGTTTACAAACACACAGATTAAGTATTGAACAGTCAAGCCTGCCATGGCCTAGGTTGTTTGTCGGGTTCTTCACGGCAGCCTCTAGCCAAGGTGGGGGGGATGGGTGATCCATTTCTCTTTCTCACTGTCATCTTCGAATGGTGCAAGACCTAGATTCAAGGCTTGGTTCAATGGAGTGGTCCGTGCTGGGGTGAGGAGGCTCGACCTCTACCTCGAAACCCTAGGTTCGATTTCATGAATATCTGAGCACAGGGGCACGAAGAGAGTGGTCACGGACCAGTGACGAGGCTACCCATCGCAGTTCGAGGTTCTGTGCTGGGTGAAAAGGTCGCGGTCATCTTCTACCACGAAACCCTAGGTTCGACTCTCCATGTCTATCTGAGCACGGGGCAAAGTGAGCAAGGTCCAAAGCAGCGTGGTTGAGTCTAGGTTCAACCATGGAAGTTCGAGTGTGCTGCAATGGCAATTTTCTTCAATTCGCGAATCTGAGCCGCGAGTTTCGTTCTCCTCACTGAAGTTCAGCTCTTGCTATCAGGTCGTGGGCTGTAAGTTCATATTCTTTCTCTAGTTTTCTCATCTTTTTCAAAGGTTAGGAGGTAGGGGATGAATTCGGTCCTGTTTAGCTCCAGATCTGGTTTTTTAGAGTCTGCTTTTTGGTGAATTGAATGAGGCGTGGTAGCTGGCTGTTGATGGGGGTGTTTAGCTTGTGTAACAGGGGATGGCTGGTTCTTCACCCCGGCAGTGATGGGTGCCTGAGTTGAGGCAGGGAGCTTCTGTCCTGGGCTGTCAAGGGTTGCCCTATGGCTGCCAAGGAGTCAAATTCAGGCCATGTGAATCAGGAGGGTGCCGTGGTGTGTGGTGGCACATGGTTGACGCCTCCGATTTGCAGGGGCACGGGATGGTTACTTCTTAGCTAATCAAATGTGGAGTGCCATGGTCGATATCAAGCCTCTTTTGGGTGAGACTTCCCATTGGTGCTCTTGCAGTCAAGCCTGTGGTGTTGGTGTAGGGTATGTTTCTCTTAGTAGCATCTTCCCGCATTATGCTTGTCCAATACATTTCATTTGATAAGATGGTGTTATGGTCTTTGGTGAAGCCATAATCCTTAATGTTCGCCCAACCAAGGTTCTTGAATGGGAGATGGTTTGCCTCGGGTCCTAATGTCCTAAGGTTGTGCAGGAAATAAAGGGGATGCTTCAAACAATGCCATTACTTCTCTTACTTTTATTTGATATTGGTTTATCTTATGTGGGGGGCTGATTGCTTTGTTTTGAGGGTGCTAAGGGAGCATTGTTGTGGTGGTGATTGTCCGCCCTGTCAGGGAGTTCATGGCTACGGGATATAGCATAGGTTGATCGAGGGATGGTGCAGTTGCTACCCCTTCCATTAACTTCAATCCCCTCCAAAAATGATAGGGCGATTTTTCTTATGGAAGTAAATTACTTCAACCTTTCTCAATCTAAGGTTCTTTCATGGGAGATGGTCTTGCCTCGAGTCCTAATATCCTCAAGGTTGGAATGGTCACAAGGAGGATACTTTCATATAGAACTATTGCTCTATTGTTCGAAATGATAAGGGGATGTAATAGCTACCTATTGATGACATGGTTGTGATGATTCTGAGGGGGAAGCTCATAGTGGCCCTACTACTCTTATTGTTATGGTTAATGAAGATTGGTTGGATAAAGATGGCTATGGTCGATATCAAAGCTTTCACGCTGTGACGTCCCATGGTTCATTGGTGTTGTGGCTAATTTTATAGTCTAGCTAGTTTTGTATTGTTAGATAAAGGACTAAGTCCTTACGCTAGTTTAGATGGTTGTTTTTCGTTGATGTTTCTTTATTATACTTGCTTGGTTTGTTTTGTTTATTAGGATTTTCTCCTTGGGAAGCATGTATAGTAGATTTAGACTTTCTCTCTAGTGGTGGTTTTGTGTCACGCACTTAGGGTAGGAATGAAGGATGTAATAAGCTTTTCCTTTGGTATATAATTCTTTAAAAATACCAACAAAAAACAGCGATGCACACAATCAGTTCATGAATGATGTTAGTTGGTTCTAACTACTGTTTATTAGATACTATGATCTCCACTTTTGTGTGATAATCTCATTTCTGAAAACTAGATTCTTGTGTAAAGGCTCACAATTGATAAAACCAACTTTCGCAAAGCATGATAATATAAGAAAATCATTAGTAGTTACTACACATTCTTCTCAACATTCTTGCCATTATTCCTTCATTCTCGTAATCTTGTATAAGTTTACCTTAGAAAGAATAGAAACACCCGCTCAGGGGAACCTACCTTATTCTCTACTTACTGCTTCATTCTCAGAGCCGGCGAATTGGCGGTTGGCAAGCCGTAAGGGCAACACGCGCAATGGGATAGGCCTCCGAAAAACAAGGGCCTCAAAAAATTATACTTATTTTTGTTACAATAATATAGCAATGGAAACAACATGGATCAATGACAAAGTTTTGTTTTGGGAAAAATGTCATGCGCACAACCCTCATCACGTTAATTCTTAAAAATATAATGGTCTAAATGGAGAGTATAAAAGTCATCTCTTTTCCTTCAAACAAAGCCTCTTTCCCTCATCAATTCTTCAAATCTGAATTCCACTGAAGCTATTAATAGAGATTTAAGGACATCTTATTATAAATTGCACAGGGCCAAATATCCTAGCCCAGGACCTATTCCTTCCCAAAACTTTATTTAGTAAAAGCTACAACAAAGAGGCGAAAGGGTTTCATCATAGAAAGCTTAAAATCATAATGGACAAATATCAATGCCTATGGGGCGAGCCAGAATCGTGAGTGAACTTCAATACTTCATTTTATAAAGGTCTACCCTCTTTGCTTTCTCTTGAATTCAGATAAGATTACGAGAATGAATCATAATAAACCATATGGTAATACGAAATAATTTCCCATCAAACAATAGGGCAATATCAATTATTGAACCTTCTACTGCAATTATGCACAGGCCCGTCCCTGACCCAGGGCAACAGGGGCGGCGCCCTGTGCCCAGTAAGAAATCCTCCATTTTTGTAGTCTACAGCACAGCACATACATAATCTATCAACAATATTTGATTGGAAATTCATTTTCCATCTGGCGATAAAATAAATTACCCAGCAAAGCATGAACTTCATTGTATAATTGATTCTACGGGAAAAACAATCTTACCTCAAAACTCTGCTTGCTTTAATGGAGGAAATCTGCTTGCTTTAATGGAGGAAATCTGCTTGTTTTAATGGAGGAAAGGTACCACAAAAACCACGCCCAACCTAGTCACAGTTAGTTAGTTAGGAGAGGAGAGGAAAGGAGAGGAGAGGAAAGGGTGAAATAAACGGAGAGATGATTTTTGGGCTACGGTGAAATGTTGCGCTAGGGTTAGATGATTTTTATATTTTTGGGTTTTGTCACTGGTACACTAATATCAATATATTTTTGTATTTTTCCAGGTGTAACCAGTTTTATTCAAAATTGTCAGAAATCGATTTTTTTTGTAAAAAATGAAAAAAAATTAACACGTTAATCGATAAAAATAGAATAGTTGTTTGTGCTTTAGGATTGCTACATTGTTCCAAAAAGTTAACTACTTCCTTTGTCCCAATATAATTTTTCTATTTACTTTTTCATATCATCCGATACACAATTTTAACTATTAATATCTTGAGCTATATTTAACAAAAAATTATAAAAATTATATATTTAGAAAGTACATGTCGAGACAAATCATACGAGATCTGATATGACTATGTTTTTCCTTATAGTATGAATAAAATTAAAGAGATCCGAAAAAATAATGTGAATAGTGTCTCCAGTCAAACTAGAGCACTTATTATGAGACAGAGGTCAAAGGGAGTACATAGTCACCTCTAATAAACAAAAAAAAATTAATTCTTCTTAATTACAAGCACAAAATGACAAAGATATTATTTTACGCTTCTTTTTTAGGTAGTAGTCCATGAGATTTAACACGTTACTTCCCTTAATTACAAACACAAAAAGACAAAAGTACTCAACCTAACCCCTTTTTTCCTTTAAAGCACTCTTAATAAAGTGTTTTTTCCCCTATGTAGCAAACTTAGGAGGCACATGAAACATTTTTTTTAAAAAAAAAAAAAAGTTTTGGACGACGAATTGGTAAAAAATATTATCTTCGGATAACAAATTGGTAAAAAAAAAAAGTTATCTTGAGATGACAAATTGGTAAAAAAAACAAATACCTTTGGCAACAAATTGGTAAAAAAAAAAAAAACAAAACAAAAAAACAAATACCTTTGGCAGCAAATTGGATAAAAAAAATTCCGACGACATTTAGGTCAAAAAAATAATGAGAAGGTATTGGGTCAGACAAGTCTGACCTAATATATCCCGTCAGACGGAGGAACTTATATTATGGGTGTGACTATGTTTAAATGGAATCATCAAGGTAGGAACTGAGAAAGGTGTTATATGCTTCATATTTGATCAAAAATACTTCAGCAAAGCAATTGTGTGGTCAAACTTTGGAATAAATTCACAAGCTGTAATTGCATGAAATAATGCTTCAAAAATGAAAGTAGCAAAAAAATTTAACCAGATTTTTTTTTTGACCTGGAAAGAATTAAACTTGACCTAAAGTAAATTTAAATTCACCTCGAGAATATCAATAATTGACCTGGAGTAATATAACCACATGTAATCAATTGTTAATATTTTTGTTTTTTTTGTGTTTTTGGAGAAGTTGAACAAGTGACCTGGATGGTTTCAATTTGTTGTTCAGGTCTTAAAACTTGGATGATTCATATTTTCTTTAAACTTGGATGTATTTTATTAAACCTGTACACAAATATGCTTAGACCTGGACTTATTTGGTGAAACAAGGACACAAATATGTTTATACCTGGACTTATTTGGTTAAACCTGGACTTTTTTTTAATTAAACCTAGACACATTCTTTAAACCTAAATGTATTTTGTTAAACCTGGACATATATATGCTTAGACCTGGACTTATTTGGTTAAACCTGAACACACATACGCTTACACATGGACTTATTTGCTTAAACTTGGATTTTTTTTATTAAACCTGAACACATTCTTTAAACCTGGATGTATTTTGTTAAGCCTGAATGCAAATATGCTTAGACTTGGACTTGTTTGGTTAAACCTGGATAAAACAAGGACTAACTTGGACAAAATAAGAACTAACTTGGATTTAAAAAAAAACCTCGATAAAAAACGAAGAACGCCTGGACAACAGATATGATTGAATTCGCAATCTTCGATCAAGAGTATTGAATTTTTGTTTTTGGAAGAAAAAGTGAGAGGCACAACCTTCTGCTTTTTTAATCATCTTCGAACATCATCATCATCTACATCTTCGTCACCATGTTGCTATTGGCAGCTAATTTTTTTTTTTTTTAAACAATGGCAACTGACTGTTCCAGTTTTTCAACCGCCAAAATGATGATGATGTTGAATTGGAAAATTTCAGAATCACGCAATCAAGATGATGATGTTGTTGAATTGGATATTCGATGAACCACGCAATCAAGAGGACATTCAACCATTTAATTTGGGTTTAATGTTTGCGAATAATATTTGATGATGATGAAGAGAATTCAAAAAGGAGAAGGTTAGAGGTTGGAGAAGAAAGAGAATGCAGAGAGATCAGAGTATTGTTTTATGTTTAATTGGGTTAGTCGTCTGACCAAATTGTTTGGTCTGACAGTCTGACCCAATACTTTCTCAAAAATAATTTATTTTGCATTTTTCATTTTGGTATCTAGTGATTATGTTTTCATTGTTTCTTTTTTTAATCAAAATTTAACTTGTATGGAGTGTTTTCCATATTGATTATTCATTAAACCATTTATTATTATTATTTCTCTTTTTTATACTAAAACACATAAAAAATTCATTCCCAATTAACAAAAATATATTCAGTATCTATAAATGTTTGTTTTACATTTTTTTTCTTGGGAAATTCCCATTGGTACCATTTTGTTTTTTTTAATCCCAAAAATAAGATAAGTTTACTGTATATTCCCAAATGTAGGATTAAAGGGGTTAAATGGCTGTTAAGTAGGGTGTGAATGCTAACCTTGGTTATTAAACTAAACCAAAGGTTATATATTACCTTATGTCTGCTTTTTGGTTTTTAATTATCACATGTTTTTTTTTTGAACTTATCTAACTTTCTCTTCTCCTTTTTCCATTTTCACGCTCTCTGTCTTCTACCATGTCTACAAGTTGCTCAAACAGCATGTTTTTTTTGAACTTATCTAACTTTCTCTTTCTCTTCTCCTTTTTCCATTTTCACACTTTCTCTCTTCTACCATGTCTACAAGTCGCTCAAACAACTCCATTGTTAGGGTTGATGTTCATAATAGGTGGGCAAAGTTTCGAAGGTGCAAATGTGAAAAGTACTTCGACATTAAAGTTTCTTAGAGTGTGCGAAATCCAGGGAGGCCATATTACATACAGGTGCTCTGGTTGTGGCGAGTTCGATTGGGTGAATGACGAAGAGTTGAAGATGGATGATGATGGTACTCGTGAAGATGAAGATACACCCCACGAAGTCTGAAATTGCTAAGTTGAAAATTGTTATAAACACTTTGCTTAATTCTGGAAGTGTTGTTGTGAAATCAACAATTTTGTTGTATTTGGTGTTGTTGATTTGTGTCATGCTTAAGTGAATTGGGTAAATTAGGTTTTTTTTGGAGAATTACTTAATTTGGGGATTTTAGGTTTTTAGGTTATTATCAGTTCAATTTGGGAAATTAGGGTTTTTTTATGTGTTAAATTGGGATTGTATTGTACCGACTTTATTAATGAAATTAAATGGTTTTTTTCCAATTTTTTTCTGCTGTTATATTTTTGCAAGTTTTTAATCAGAAATTGATGAGTAAATAAGAATTGTTGGCATATTTCAAACAAAAGCCCAAAAAAGCATGTGATAATAAGCAGAACTTATTCAGAAATATGCCAAAAAAAGCAGAACTTATTAAGAAATTGCAATATTCAAATAAGCATAACTTATTCAAACAGAAGTAAATTCATGAACAAATTGCAAAATACATGGAAAGTATTGATGGAATTGAAGAGCAAATTGCAATCTTCATGGAAAAACTTGAAGAAATTAATGAATAAATAAGCAAAACTTATCCAATATTCAAAGAAAGAACAACCCAGCTGCATTATTCAAACAGAACTGCTGTAGTGTTCTAACAACAACACAGGTGCAATATTCAAACAGAAGTGATATTTCAGTATTTATACATAAGTGAAGTGCTTCATAAATCCTAAAAGATTAGATAATTCAATAATTTTGAACCATTACATTGATGCAATATTGCAATACATACCCAAAAAGATACTAAAACATTATCCAATATTGTAACACAACCCAAAAACCATTCTTATAACCAAAAACATCTTAAAGTCATAGCTAATATTAGGTTAATTTCATTTACATAATTTTCAGTCAGTAAGGCAACTTCAATGAAGTTGAGCTAATCTTGCTTCAATTATCTTGGACATGCCTAAGTTGTTGTTATTCTTCAAAGTCACTTTTCTCCTTTTTGATGGTGAAATAGAAGGCTGCTTCCACTTGTCATTTGCTGCAGATTGTTTATCCTTGGCTTTTTTTGTTTGACCTTTGCTTTTGGGTAGAGATTGGTTGTTAGTTGCTTTGCCTTTTGCCCTTGCTTCCTTTTGCTTCTTAGTTTAAGTTTGTTATGGCCAAACTCCCCACATCTCCCACACTTTAAGGTTGTAGACCTCTTGCCCTTCCTTTGCTCTTCCTCACCCTTCTTCCTTTGCTTCTTTGGTCTGCCTACCCCTCTCTTCATTACAGGTGGATGGATAGGTGAAAGGTTGTTCTCAGGCCACTGTTCTGTATCAGGAACAGATTTGATCCCATGTTTGCATGTCAACTTGTAAGCCTCCACACTGTAGCACTCATGCACAAACTTCAATGGATCCTTCCCACCATACAAAATTGCCCACATTCCATGTTTACATGGAATCCCAGTCAGCTGCCACTCATTGCACTTGCATGTATGGTCATTCAAACTCACTGCCAATGTTGAATGACCATCTTTAATTTCATATTCACCTTGGCTACAAGGGTAGGCTCTACAAAACCTTGATTCTTGACACTTAGTTTGCACTTTCTTGATTATATCTGGGCAGATGTCTTGCCTTGCCCATGTTTCACAATTCTCTTGTCTTACAGCCATTCTAACGACACAACTTCTCCTTATACTTGTGTTGTAATGACCCTGATTTTATTGGTATTTTTGCCGATAATCTATGTGTATTTATGTATAGTTCAAATTTATTTTTGAACTATTTATTTTATTTTTATGTGAATAATTTCGATTTAATTCGAATTATTTTATTTGCAGTTTTTATTATTTATGTTAATTATTATTTAATTAATTAGAATTTTTATTATTTCATTTTCTAATTAATTATTTAATATTTTGGGCTAAATCGATTTATGCATGATTAATCATGTAGTTTATGCAAATTAGCCCAATTGATCACGAGAGCCCAATTTTAGGCCCATTTCCCTTTGATGGCCGGTTTTTCCCAAGCATGGCAAGGCTTGCCACTTGCTTTGCTTTCACACTTAACTAACTTCTATAAATAGAAGTAGTTAGTGAGCCATGAGACCATTTTGCTCATTTGCCATCTCTTGCCATCAAAATTCAAACACAAACTCCCTCCCATTTGCTCTCTAGTTCCACGCCATTTTTGGCATTAATCACCATCAAATTGTTCATCCATCTTTTTAATCCCAAACTTAAAGATTCAACCTCTATTGATCTTTAAGTACTAAAACACAATCTTAAACCCAATTATTTCATCCAAGATCATTAGTTCGGGTTGAGTTTGGGTGCGTGTTCGTGTGGTTGTTCTTGTTCGTGTGTGGGGGTTCGAGTGGTGCACAATGGTGGTTCGTGCTCGTGTGCCGTGGCCGTGCAAGAGTGGTGGTTCGAGTGGTGGACCGTGTTGCAAGAGCCGTGTGAAGTCGTGCTGCCGTGGTGTTCGTGGTGGTGCCGTGGTGGTGCCGTGTGTATACCGTGTTGAGTGTGGTTGTGGGTTCGTGTGGCTCGATTTTCCGGGCAACTTCTTGCGTTGATTTTGTGTCTAATCCTCAATAAGGTAACATACTTTCTCAACTTAGTTGGTATACTATGATTATAGTATAGATTAAATGCGTGTATGGGTTAATTGGTGAAGTTTGATCATGATTTTGTGTATGGTTTCTAATCTGATTTTTATGTTGTTTTAATGATATTTTTGATGATGGATATGATGATTTTGTGATTGAATATGTTATTTTATGACCATGATAAATGTGTTAAAGTTTGGTGAATTTTGGATAAGTTTAAGTTGGAATTTTCGAATGGTTATTTGGTGATGTGCGTGTGATGCTAGTTTGTTGGATGAGTTCTTGATTGAAGTTCTTGAATCTTGATTGAGTTCTTGATTGAAGTTGTTGAATCTTGAATGAGTTCTTTATGAGTTCTTGTTGAGTTCTTTGAATTCTTGATGAATTTTGATGAGTTCTTGGTTGAGTCTTGATAATTAAAGAAAGTGGTTTAATCGATAAAGAAAGTTAAAGATTGAGTTGAAGTTGGTTAAAGAATGGATTTTAAAGTAATGGGTTAATGTTGGTTAGACTCAAGATCAAGGCGCAAAGGCAATCTTGAGAATAACTTCGTGTTTAACTGATTATTTTCGAGAATCAAGGCGCAAAGGCAATTCTTGAATATAACTATGTTATGATTGAGTTGATTAAAATGATAAGATGTTTAATTAAAGTTTAGCTTGATTTCATTGCTAGACGCCTAATACATTGAGTAAGATTCATTGTTTTTGGGTTAAGACGTTGCCCCTATTCCATCCGCGGTATTGGGTTAGTTGGAGTCTTACTATGTTATCCTTTGAATTTCCAGTAAGATTGGTTTCACGGGACATGGATTTCCAGTAAGATTGGTTTCATGGGGTTGGGAGTAAGATTCTCAATCCTAGCATAGTAGAAAGTTCGATCGCGTAAGATGCGTTCGTACGAGCATAGTCCGGTCTAGTATATGAATGATTGCGCCAAAGATAGTTTGGTTAGGATGTTTGAGTCGAGTCATGATTTGGATGTTTCTCGCTTATTTTGGATTATTGGTTGATTATTTGATTTGTGCTATGTTCATGTGTATTCCCATTAGGGTGAGTCAGCTATGTTACTCGCCACTGATGGTGGACTGTTGTTTGTTTTACAGGTAATTCTGATGACGAAGTACTTGCTTAGCTTTGGGTTAGGCGAGCGGCGTTTGTTTATGTTTTGGTTGTACTTTTATATTGTTGTTGTTTTTAGATAGTTATGGATTATTGTATGGACTTTTATACGTTGTTTTTGGACTCTGACGTGTGGTTGGAGTTACTCGTATTTTAGTATTTCTAGTTGACTTTTGGATTAGTAATGTACAAACTTGTGGGTATTTGTACTTTTGAGGTTTAATAATATTAATTTGAGGAATTAGTTTTAATTCTTAAGTTTTTCGAGTTGTAGTTATAACTATTCGACTCGTCGGTTTCTTCCGCGCCGATTTAAGCGAGTCGGGTCGTTACATGTGTTGCATAGAAAAAAGCAAAAAAAATTATATAGGTAACAAGTATAAACAAATAAACAAGTAACTCAACTGCAATTTACCTTCCAATAAGGTGAGGACAAGTCTGCATCTGTCAACACCCAAAGTAGCATTAAAACTCTCAACAAAATTTGTTTTGTTGACATCACGTTTGAAACTTGGGTCAAATTTGTTTTTGGTCTATTTTTTCTTATCTCCCAGATCATTAAGCCACACTCTTGCACCCTTTTTAACCTTGTCCATCTGCTGTATTGCTTTCTTAAATGTGAACTCTGAGTATGCCCCTAATGCAAGCCAGAATAGGTTCCACATCTTAGGTCCAGGATACACATTCTTGAAGTTCACACTCAAATGTTTCATGTAGTATCTCCTTCCCACCTTAGGCCATATGGTAGCACAAGCATTATCAATTGACTGCAAATAAGAGTAGGCATGTATGTGTTAGAACAAAGTAGTATTTTTGTAAGCATATAAAGAAAGTAAAGTTTAATGGATGAATATGACCTTATGTCTGTCTGATATTATGCACCAATTATTTCCCCTTCCTTGTTGCAAAATGTTCTTCAAGTGGTACATGAAATATTTCCATGTTTCATCATCTTCCCCTGAGACAATACCCCATGCAAATGGGAACATTACATTGTTCCCATTAAGAGCCACCCCTCCATATTCACCTTTCAGAAAAGTACCATCAACTCCAATCAAACCCCTACACTCCCATCAGTCCATCAATACAACCTTTGAAACTTATGAAGATGGAACTCATGGAAGAAAAGAACAGAGGCCTTTCTGGATGATTTTCAGGGTACCAAGTGGTTTCAGCAATTGAGTTATGGTTAGTTTCCTTCACAACTTTGCAATAAATAGGCAGGTATGAGTATGATATGTCATGTGGACCATGTATTTCTGCCAAAGCCAATGCTTTCATTCTATACAAGGTGCTTTTACTCATCTCCACCTTGAATCTGTTTCACAGAAGTTCATTCAATGCAGAACCGGGTATGTCATTGTTGGCTCTTATATCCTCCAATAGAGCCTTTGCTGCCCACTTAGCAGAAACCATTGGATTCTTCACTTTTAAACTCAAGCAAGCATGTTCAGGATTCTCAATGTACTTGATAGCCCATGTTACCCCATCAGCTAATTTAGATGCATGAAGCTTCCAACCACAACTTTCATCACTACACCTAACAGTGTATCTCAAATTATCTATTTTTTCCACAACCACTGAAAACCCACAATTGTATGGCATAGTCTCTGACCACATCCCTCACATGTTGCTTATCTGTGAATAGCAGCCAAGGCTTAAGCACTATGTTCCCAAACCCCTTGTCATTATAGAACTCCCCATTTTTGTACAACCTGTTCAAGTAATTATCAATATTATCCTCACAATCATCTTCCCAAATAGGCCCCTCATATGGGTCAAAGTCATCATGAATTACAGGCTCAACATCATCATCTCTGAGGAACATATCACCCACCCTTGATGTCAATTGAGCTTCACTTTCCAAACTGACATCATCATCCTCCACAGTATTTTCTACAACATCATCCTCCTCATCAGTGGGTGCATAAGTGATGTCTACATCATCATCCCCCAAGACAGCTTCCCCCAAGTCATCATCAATAGGAACCCTCAAAGGTTTTCTCCTCCCCCTCCCTAAAAATGTTCCTTTCCTCACAACACTTGTTCTAGGCACCCTCTTCTTGATTAGTGGTGACTTATTTTGGTTGTTAGATGGCTCACCAATCTCAAAGGTTGTCATAAGAGGAATCTCACAGGTTGTCGTAGAAGGTTGTTCAAGGGTTGTTTTAGAAGGTTGGTCAAGGGTTGTATTAGAAGGTTGGTCAACATTAGGAGCATGTGTACCTCTCCCAGATCCCCTGCCTCTTCCTTTACCTCTAAGCTTTCCCCTACCTCTCCCTTTACCCTTATTTGGTTCAACTGGGGTCACATGAACATTGTTCCAATATTCCAAGTTGTCATGGATTAGGTCATCAATGAAATCACAAGGTTGTTCCTGGAATTCAGGTTGGGGAGTAGGTTGTATGACTTGGTTGATGTGTATTATAGGTTCCTTCATTTGTTCAGGAGTTGCTTGAATAGGTTTTTCCCTAGTACTCAACTCCTCAAGCCTTTTACTCCTTCTTTTGTGGTGTGGTTAGTTTGGAAGGTTGTGGATTGTTGTTTTTTGGTATTGGGGTGCCATGTCTTAGTGGACTTGTGATAGACTGTTCTTCACTGTCCACATGATCATTGCCCTGTTCTCCTCTTTGTAACCTTAATGCCATGGATGCTTCTACCACAGCAGTAGGCTTTTGGACCTCACCCACCCAAATGTGTACCAATTTTCTACCCACTAATTCCTCAAACATTTTCGTGAAGTCTATATTAGTTTTCAATTCAACTTGTTTCATTTTATGAAGATATGACAACCTCAGAAACATTGGCACAGAGACTCCCTTTTTCGCAGCATTCTCCCAAAACTCCACTATCAAATCTAGTAAATTACACTTATCAACATCTTCAACACAACAATCAACATCTTTCCCACTATATTGAAACCTCAGAACTAATTTATCTCCCATATTTTAACCGTGAATTGGAATAAAACACACAAAAATGAACAAACAAAAACCCAAAAAAAATCCAACAAAAAAAACCGCAACCATAATAACCAATTATTCTAAAAACCATAAATTACAACAAATATAAACTTTAAAATTCATGAACAACCACCATTTAATACAATAAAAAATGAACAACCAAAAACCTAAAAAAAAACCAACAACAACTGTTTTTTTAAAAGAATTCTTTCATGCAAAAACCGTTTAACACTTATATATATGCCAAAGTAAATAAATGCAAACAAAAATAGGGAATTTCGAGTAAATAAGTCATCGTTATCACAACTAAAAATAAACGAATAATTTGACAAATACGAACACTTAAAACCCTAAAATAACGAAATTAACTTAAGAATAAACTTACAGTATCTTTAATGAAAGGAAAATCGACAAGCAGCAGACAAGAATTCGAAGAAATTTCGTGCTATAACATGGGAAAACAGAGCCCTTCGAAGAACGAGTGAAGAAGAGGAGTTTTTTTTTTTGAAATGGAAATGACGTATTTTGGTTAGGATATTAAATTCAGCATTCAATTGATGTAATAATGAACCATGGTTTGCTTTATTTGGTTAAAGTAACAACCATTAACCCCATTTAACCCTTTTAATCCTACATTTGGGAATATACAATAAACTTATCTTACTTTTGGGATTAAAAAAATAAAATGGTACCAATGAGAATTCCCAATAGTAGAATGGTACCAATGGGAATTTTCCTTTTTTTTTTCTGTATACTATTTAATTTTTAAAATTCTCCATTTTTATCTTCAAATAAACCTTGTTCCTTAGGAATTGTATTTCCCATTATTTTTTTTATTCTCTCCTGAGTCACCATCTTTGACCATTGTAAAAACACCATCAGCGTCATCCTAATCAGCTATCTCCAACAAGTAGACTACCACCACTTTTACCAAACTGCCACCTTAGATGCCGACCATCTGACCACAATTGAGCGTCGAGAGTCCGACTAACTTCATCAAAATTCCCCAATATAAAAAAACACAACAAAAGTATTGAAGACTTACATTAAAAGCTAAAAAATAAAGTAACATTTTCTTTTTTTTCTAATCCATTCGTTGATTTAATTCCTTTCCCTTCTCTTACATGTAGGAATGAAATGTTATTTTAACAACTCTATGAGGTCGTTTGGTTGGAGTATATTTTCAAGGGAAATACAAATTCTTAGGAATTTGCTAAATGACTTTTTGTTTGGTTAGCAGGATATACCACAAGCATAAATGATAAAATTTCTTTTCAAAAAAAAAAAACTGTTAAATTTTTCTTTTCAAAACTTGACATTTATATATTGTAATTTTGGACAAATTTTTCATGAACTAATTTCACTATTAGTATTTTTTAAAATTATATAAATAAGATTTTGAGATTTATAAGGCACAATATATAATTTTAAAAATATTAAAATATTTTTAATTATTTTTTCTCTTATACGTCCATATTAAGTAAGATAAGAAACATAAAATTTTTTTTTTTCAATTAAGAGAGCAAATGTATTCATTATGTATTTTCATGTACTCCGTATTTTATATCATTAAAAAAATTTATGAATAAGTTTAAGACAAACATAATTTTTTGATGAAAATATATGGTAAATTGTTATAAGAACATACATAATTCAATGAAATAAATTATAAGGTTATACCTTGGTTATATTTCATCTCTTCAACAAGTTTAGTAATGAGCATAACAACCCTGTTGTTCCGATGGAGAGAAGAACCCATGATTAACTTTTCGGGAAATTTCCAAACGAACAATTTCAACGAATTCTTTCAATTTCTTATTTTACTATGTTCAACTCTATGCATTCCTCTATCCGTAGAGTACATTGAATGTACATAAACGGTTCTAATAGAGTTTCTGTTATTCGATTGTATTAACAGCTACCCTAGGATGAATGTTTTTATGCAGTGCTAACGATTTAATAACTATATTTGTAGCTTCAGAATGTTTCAATTTATGCTCCTACCTATTATCTGGATATACCAAGAAAGATGTACGGTTTAATGAGGCTACTATAAAATATTTACTCCTGGGTGGGGCAAGCTCTTCTATTCTAGTTCATGTTTTCTCTTAGCTATACGATTTATCTGGTGGAGAGATCGAGCTTCAAGAAATAGTGAATGGTCTTATCAATAATGTAGAGACTAATGATGAACGTACCATATTGCCATAAAGTACAACTAAGTGAAATTGACAATGAAAACACACAATATACCTCAACCAATTGCCTAAACCATGTTTGAATTGCCTTGGAAGCGTGTATTAGGATTCACGATGATTACGAGATTTATTCATGATTTATCTTTATTTTTTCATATTTTTTCTGTGCATTTTTCCATATTTTATATTCATAAAAAAATGTCATTCTGCATCAGAAAATATTTTCAAAAATCATAAAAATAATATCATAATTTATTCATATTTTTCTATATTTTTTATCATATTTTTAGAGCTTTATATAGATTTTTTTAGGATTATTGCATCCTTAGGGGCATTTTCATCATTTTCGAATGTTGAAAATTGTTCTGCAAAGCATATTAGTGTTTTTTATACTTTTCATAATTTTTAATAATTTTTTTGTAATTTTTTAGAGCTTCTGGAGGTTTCTAGAACATTCCGGAACATTCCGGAACATTCTGGAACATTCTAGAACATTCCGTGACATCCCAGAATATCAAAAGATTACAGAATATTTCTGTAATCAAATAAAAATCAGATCAAATCTCTGAAATCACGCAAAAAATCGAGCAAAAATCAACCCTGAATCTGACCAGACCTGCGCCTAGACGCAGGTCATGTTACAGGACCTGCGTCTAGATGCAGGCCACATAATACTGACCTGCATCTAGACGCAGGTCACAGGCTCTTCCGGGTCTTCGTTGCTCCTTCTGGCCTATAAATACACGTCCTTCCAAGCTTTTCAACATACGCCAACAACCCCGAGCCTCCTTCTGCATTGGTTACTTCCATCCCATATACTTATACCACATCAAATCACTCTCAAAACAACCCTAAACACATCACAAATCACCAACTCAATCAACTTTAAACAAGCATTTCATATTCATCATTGTTGATCTCTCCTTGGTTGTTCGATCAAGGCATAACCAGGTACAATTTCTGAAGTCTCTACTTCAAATCTATTCGTTCTAAGTTTGTTGTTATATCTATAAATCAATCAAAATGATGATCTATGATAATGGTTAATGCGTTTAATAATCTGAATGTTTTATGTGAATTTTAGTACTTAAATTCATGTCTGTCATATCAATGTTAGCACTTTAATTATTATTTTAATCAAATCGACCGTAGATTACAATTTTTTTTATGACTCATATTAATCAGATCTGTTATCATATGTTAATTTAAACTTTAGTTTTTATCGTTGATTAATTTATTTTTAATATAATGATTTTTATATTTCAAATAATTATTATGATAATAAACCTGGTTAATTTATGAGTCATATTAGATCTGGCCTGATTATGAATGAAATTACAATTATTGTTGTTAACGTTGATGTGACATCTGGTTTAAGTATTAAAAGTCGCATATAATCAATTTATATATGTTTTATTTATATTTTTATTGGTTGAACAACACATCAAACCACTTTTCCTGGAACACACTTTGAACTTGCACATATTTATTTTATTTTTTGTTTTTTTATTTCTTTTATTATGTATTTTATTCATATTTTTATTTGATTTATTTTCTATGATTTTTTAATACGGATCTAACTCAAAGTGGTCACAATAATTAGTCCTTATTTGCAAATAATTCAAACCCACTTAGTAATATGCGTTCTTTAGGATAAAACTGAGATATTTATGTATTCGGGATTAATAATAATTCGACCACAAAAAGAGACCTAGTAGAGACCGCTTACAGGCAGGCGGGCCCAATGCACGATTGGCTCGTAACCTGTCTCCGAACCCATACTCTGGTGCACGACCATATGGGGCCAATTGCTCCTGGCATTGGTATTTCTTCGATGTTCGTGGACCGTATAAAACGCACGGTGGCGACTCCTACTAGACGGTATTCACGTACGGTGTTAATGAGCATTCAAACAAACTCGCGACGTAGGCGGCCGGGTAAAAACGACCCCTACAGTTTGGCGACTCCACCTGGGAATATCACTCTCTAGTGGTGTGGACAAACTTGAAAAGTCTCGTGGTCTTATTATTATTATTCCCGAATTATTTTTAGGCATATTGCATGCGACCCTACGAATAGGTGCCTCAATATAGGACCTTGTCTCATATGAGCATGTTCTATGCTCGAGACCGACCCCAGGGGGTTTGATTATGGTTGCTTGTGGTGCCCGACCACAATGATCATAACCAGCCCATCCCAACCATGGCGCATGATTCTCATGCCCGATGAGATCATAATAAGAGATGTATTAATCGTGTGTCATTCAGTTTGAAGAGTGACTAGATTGATTTAGTTTCTCTTTAGCCATGGTACCTTCATGACCACCCAGGAATGACCTTTTAGAAGACCATTCATATTGTATCATATTAGTGTGCTTATTTGACTATGTGTGCATTTTTTTTATATGGGCTCTAGCTATGTATTTTCGTTCACTATTCACTTACACTTCATATAGTCACGGTCATCTTCTAGTTCATATAGTTCACAATGTTGGGCCTTAGTGTCATTGCATGTAGTCCATATAGGCTTTGACCTTAGTTTGACCATAGGTTTTGGCCCAAAACCTTAGTCGTTCTTTTAAATGAGCTTAGGTCCACTCCTCATTTAGGCACTTCCATTCACATACATTGCACATTTTATGTCTTTTGGCGCCTTTTAAAAAAAATCAAAATAAAATAAAAAATAAAATAAAAAAAAAATCAAAAATAAAAAATAAAGAAAAAGTAAAAAAAAAACAGAAAAAAAATTGAAAGGGCACCTTGCATTAATGCATTTTAGGGAAGATAACCATGGAATTAGGACATACATCTGCATCTGCATTCATTTCACATTTGTACAATGACCAAGGGGATTTTTATTCTTTTCAGTTTGGAGCGATCTAAACAGTTCCAATTCGATCCCAAGCATAGCTTAGGTCGTCCGAGCAAGCCTTTAGCCCAATCCAACCTTACCTCATCTCACTTAAATACCACCCCAGCCTCATCCAAACCTATCACTCATCGAAAACAAAAAAAAATCCCATCACTACATCACTCAAGCCCATATACCTAGCCTACATCACTCAAGCCCGTCACTTAAGCCCATATCCCAACCTTATACCACTCAAAGCCCATATCCCTATCCTACTACAACCCAGACACCACAGAAGGCTTCTCAAGTGGACCAACTCCAACAGCTCACTCACCACCACCTTCGAAAAGGCCCATCACATTGAAGTAGACATAGAGGATATTTGTCAAGATCAACATCAGTGTCAGCACGCCCCAAAAGTCAGTCAGGGTCGTTTCATTAAGTTGAGTCGGAGAGTCCCTCCACCTATTTCTTCTTTCTTTTTCGAGTCTATGTCATTAGGTTTTTTCTTTCCACTTCTAGCATTCTAATCTCATTTACATTAATAAAATTATTCTTTTTTTTCATTGTTAGCCTCCATTTTAATTTGTGCTTTTAACACTAACGTAATTCGTGACCTCAAATTTTCATAATCAATAACATTGAACTTAATAAATGGACATTGCCCGAGAGGCCTTCTTTTCTTGAACTCCACAAAAATCAGCTACTCTTTCCCTTCACCTGTATTCATTCAACCTCTTGCAGCCCTTTGAGCCTTAAACACATACAAACCTACTTTCATTCCTTACCCACATCTACTTCACCCATAGGATCAAGTGGTGCGTAGAGAAATACATGTGCCAAAAAAAAAAACATACTCGACAAACAACAAACATAGTTCTGAAATAAGTCGAGCCAAAATTTCAAACTCAATCAAAATCCAAGTCCCAAAACAAAACAACAACAACAACAACAAAAAAAAAAAAAAAAACAAAAAAGCAAAAGAAAAATTCTAAGGCACATGAGGCATTGTCCAAATAATCATCATGAACTACCACGGTCTGATTCCATAAGGATACGTAGGAAGCGTCTTCTCGAGATTCGACCCAATTAATGAATTTTTTAGGACCAGCCTTTTAAGTAACTTGGTTTACTTAGAGTTTTAAGCACAAATTCTTAGTTCACCTGTAACGACCCAGTTTTATTGGTATTTCTGTTTTTGATTATTTGTATATTTATGTTATTTTATGTATGGTCCAAAATTTATTTGGACTATTTATTTTTATTTTATTTGAATAATTTTGATTATTTCTATTTTTTGGTTGTTTTATTATTTATTTTATTATTAATTTAATTAATTAGAATTTTAATATTTAATTTTCTAATTAGTTAATTAATTTTCGGGCCAAATGCAAATTAGGCATGATTAGTCATGCATGAGTGCAATTAGCCCAAGTGATCACCAAAGCCCATTTAAACCTTGTACAAACCGGCCCCCTATTGTTAGTGGCTGGATTTGTCACTTGCTTCATGTTCACACCTTAAACCACTTCTATAAATAAAAGGGTTTGTAAGGCTTTAGAACTCATTTGCCATCGTATACTCACTTTCTCATCTTTTGCCACAATCAAAAGCCAAACACAAACTCTCTCTTTACCATAGTTCCACACACCATTTTTGGCTTAAGTTCCACCATCTTTTGTTCATCATCCAATCAATTCCAAAACTTAAAGATTAAATTACTATTGATCTTTAAGTGACTTTAAACACAACAATCTCCATTTTTATCAATCAAGACTTCTAGTTCGGGTTTGGTTTTGGGGTTTGTTCGATGGGGTTCGTGAAGTGGTTCGTGTGTGCTGTGTGGAGGACCGTGTTGGTTCATGTGTGGCCGTGTGGTGGATCGTGGTGCAGCCGTTCCGTGTTGAATAAAGTGGTGCAAGAGGTGGTGCCGTGCAAGTTCGTGGTGCCGTGCGTGCAGCCGTGCCCTGTAAACCGTGGTTGGGCCGTGTATTTTGGGTTCCGGGCAGCATGTTTTTGCTAACATTTTGCATTCAAGTGAATAAGGTAACATGCTTTTCTACCTTAATTTGAATACTATAGTTATAGGATTGATTAAATGATCATGTTGGATGTATTGTTGATGATTATTTGCTGTGTTATGCGTGATTTTAAGGGTTGATTTGGGTATTGATTTCATGATAATTTGTTAAGTTTTCATGCATGTTTGATGGGATTTTCGTGTGATTTATGTATGAAGTTGAGTTCTTGTTGAGTTCTTGATGAGTTCTTGATGAATTCTTGATGAGTTCTTGATGAGTTCTTTGAGTTATTGGTGAGTTCTTGGTTGAATCTTGAAATCTTGAAGTGGGTCTAGTAATCTTTAAAGTACAAGTTTATTGAAGTTTTATTTAAAGATGAGTAAAGTTTTCTAAAGAAGAGTTTAAAGAATCCATAAAGATTGATTTAAGAGTTAAAGATTATGATGGTTAGACTCAAGAAAAGGCGTAAGAAGCGATCTTGAGAATAACGAAGTCGTAAATAAGTAAAGGATAGCTTAAGTTTACTTTTAGACGCCTAACCTTAGAGTAAGATTCTAAGACTTGGGTTAAGACGTTGCCCCTGTCCTAACCGCGGTATTGGGATAATGTATACTTGCTATGTCGTCTGTTTGATATGAATTTTCGTAAGATGGGGTTCATGAGTTTGGGAGTAAGATTCTCATTCCTGGCATAGTAGGAAAGTTCGTTCGCGTAAGATGCGTTCGTACGTGCATAGTCCGGTTTAAAATGTAAATGGTAGCGACAAAGTTTGTTAATGATATAAGTTGGAATAATTAAGAGTTGGTCAATTTTACGTTGTTGTTATTTTGTTGATTACGTCGAATGTTGGATGTTTAGTCTGATGTGTTTGTTTGATTTATTCTATGATTATGTGTATCCATGTTAGGGGGGATTGTTATGTTACTCGCCACTGACAGTGGATTGTTATTAATTTTTCAGGTAACTCTGATGATGACGATGTTGCTTAGCTTTGGGTTGGGCGAGTGCCGTTGTTTTCCTATTCTAGATTGTGTTATGTTTCTAGTTTGGACGTTTAGATTATGTATCCCGTTTATTCTAACTCTGATAGTATTTGGAGTTACTTTCTAGTATTGATTACTTTTCGGTTTAATGTTGTACAAACTTATGGGTGTTGTACTTTTGGGTTATAGTAATAATAATTTGAGGTTTTATTTTCAATTTTAAGTAAGTTTTGTTTGTTAGATCGACAATTCGACTCATCAGTTTCTTCCGCGCCGGTTTAAGCGATTCGGGTCGTCACAGTTGGTATAAGAGCCGAATAGGTTAAGACTTTAAGTGAAGTTTTAGGACTTGAGTAAAACCCGGGATTTGAGAGCTTTACCATTCCCGAGTGATAAACCCAATTTAGAATAATTTTAAGGGAGAAGAGCGTCAGGTAGAAGAATCCGGGATAAGACTCTTTTTCCTATTTTCTTTTTGTGTGTTTACTTGACTGGAGTGTGGATTTCTGACTAACATTGTCTCTTTTGTTTGTCTGTTGCTTGCAATGATTTCAGCATGTCCATACCTCGCCGGACAAGTTCAGATCGACAGAAGTTACGAGCGCTCGAGGAGGCGATTCTTACGCTAGCGCATCATAGTCGTCAGCCATCGGGATCGCAGTCGACGTTCGATCGTATCGCTCGTCATCGACCACCTACTTACGACGGGGTTGCTGACCCTACCATGTTGGAGAGTTGGATCCGCGATATGGGGAAGCTCTTTGACGCTACGTTTTGCCCTGAGCACGAGAAGGTCCAGATCGCCGCCTACTACTTGCGAGGAGAGTTCGTAGCTAAGGTCCTGGAGAGGTTCTACCCCGACGAGTTACACTGGCAGAAACATGAGGAGTTTCTTACTCTCGCTCAGGGTAAGATGACGGTTCAGGCCTACACCGATAAGTTCGCCGAGTTATCGAGGTTCGCTACATCGGTAGTACCATCTGAGGAGGAGCGGGTCAAGCGCTATATCAAGAAGCTAGATACGAGGATTCGCGGCCATGTGATCAGTAGTGGAGCGAAGACATTGCAGCAAGGTTACGAGGTAGCACTTAAGATCTAGATGCCTGTCAACAAGGAGGATGCGGGCAAGAAGAGGACCCCAGCCACGGTGACGTCGCCATCATTTAAGAAGCCTCGGTTCAGTGCTCCTAGCAGTACCCCTCCGACCGCTAGTTCGTCTAAGAGATTAGGGAGTTCGAGATGCAGAGGATGTGGAAAGGACTTCCATCCAGGGAAGCGTTGCGACGGGACGCCCATTTCATGTTTCATCTGTGGAAAGGAAGGCCACAAGGTGTCAGTTTGCCCCGAGAAGAAGCCAGGCACCGAGATCAAGCAACTTCCAGCACCGGCTAAGACTCCAGTGAATAACCGAGTCTACTGTATGACTGAGGTAGAGGCAGAGGTCTAGCCAGATGTAGTCGCAGGTAGATTTCTTGTCTTTGGTTTACTAGCTTATGTTTTATTTGATTCTGGTGCCACAGTTTCTTTTGTGGCTAGTAGATTTTCCTTGAGGTCTAATCTTCGTGGCAGTTCCCCTGTTAGTTCGATCATAACTCTCCCTTCTGGAGAGGATTTTGTTTTTCAGCGAGAGTTCTGAGGAGTGCCCATCGTTATAGCTGGAGAGCAAGCGACGACTAATCTGAAGGAGTTCCCGCTGATGAAGTTCGATGTCATTCTTGGCATGGACTGGCTATCGAGGTATCGAGTGATTATTCGTTGTCGAGACCAGTCAATGACATTCCGAGGATCGCAAGGCAATCAGATTACCTATTCTGGGATCTTTCTAAAGAAGGGTGTAAAGGTAATCTCAGCCTTGAAAATGAGAAAACATCGCCAGAAGGGCGATATGGTGTTCCTATTTTAGGTAAGGGACTTGACTGAGGATAGTCTGTTGGACGATATACCTGTAGCGAGGGATTTCAGTGATGTATTTCCCGATGAGCTACCGGGAGTTCCACCCGAGCGCGATGTCGAGTTTAATATCAACTTAGCACCCGGGACAACGTCGATTTCGAAGGCACCTTACCGGATGGTACCATCGGAGTTGCAGGAGTTAAAGACGCAACTCCAAGATTTGATCGATAAGGGGTTCATTAGGCCGAGCGTTTCTCCGTGGGGAGCAACTGTGCTCTTTATGAAGAAGAAAGACAGTAGCATGCGTCTGTGCATAGACTACCGAGAATTGAATCGGGTAACTATCAAGAATAAGTACCCGTTGCCTAGGATTGAGGACCTGTTCGATCAGTTACGAGGAGCGGGAGTGTTTTCGAAGATAGATCTTCGATCTGGATATCATCAGATTCCAATCAAGAAAGAAGACATCCCGAAGACCGCTTTTCGTACGAGATATGGCCACTACAAGTTTGAGGTGATGCCCTTTGGCCTCACTAACGCACCAGCCGTGTTCATGGATCAGATGAACCAGACTTTTCATCACTTACTCGATAAGTGTGTCGTAGTCTTCATAGATGATATCTTAGTCTATTTGAGAGACGAGTCTGAGCATGCAGAGCATCTCCGTATAGTGCTTGAGATATTACGAAAGAATAAGTGGTTCGCGAAGCTCTCTAAGTGTGAGTTCTGGCTTCGCGAATTTGCATTTCTGGGTCACGTTATTAGCAAGGAAGGCATTAAGGTAGACCCGACAAAAGTTAAGGCTGTAGTTGAATGGAGTAGCCCGAAAAATGTGGCGGAGGTTCATAGTTTTCTGGGTTTAGCCGGATACTATCGACGATTCGTCCAAGACTTCTCCAAGATTGCTAGGCCGATGACTAGTCTGCTACAGAAGGAGATCCGATTCGTTTGGACGGAGGCTTGCGAGCAAGCATTTCAGCAGCTGAAACAGAGATTAGTTTCTGCTCCTATTCTTACCCTTCCGAACGATGTGGAGGATTTTGAGGTCTATAGTGATGCATCTAAGAGTGGCCTAGGTTGTGTGCTAATGCAAGGTGGGAAGGTCATCGCTTATGCGTCGAGGCAGCTGAAGGTGCACGAGCGTAACTACCCCACGCATGACTTGGAGCTAGCAACTATAGTATTCGCACTTAAGATCTGGAGGCACTATCTCTATGGTGGTTCGTGTAAGGTATTCACGGATCATAAGAGTCTCAAGTACATCTTCACTCAGAAAGACCTCAATATGAGGCAACAACGATGGCTTGAACTTATTAAGGACTACGACCTGACGCTTAATTATTGTGAAGGCAAGGCAAATTTAGTCGCTAACGCACTGAGTCGCAAGAATCGATTGAGCTTCAGTAGAAGCCGTAGTTCCGTCAGATTTCATCTGACATCTATGAGTGCCGAGCCTGAATTATTTCAGGAATTGCACGAGGGTCAGAAGAATGAACCGCAGTTGACTAGGATTCCAGAGGCCTTGCGGCAAGGAAAAGCCGTTGGCCTCGAGACTTCTTCCGACGGTAGTCTGCGATTTCGAGGGAGATGGTGTGTACCGAACAATTTTGATCTTAGGAACAGGATCATGTCTGAGGCACATAACTCGCCCTACTCTGATCATCCTGGAGGTAACAAGCTGTATAAGGACCTTAAGGGCCAGTTCTGGTGGCCTAAGATTAAGTGGGATGTAGCAGAGTTCGTAGCTCGATGTTTAGTCTGTCAGAAAGTTAAGATCAAGCATCAGAGACCTGGAGGTCTTTTGCAGCCACTACCGATTCTGACCTGGAAATTTGAGTCGGTATCTATGGATTTCGTGATTAGCCTACCTACCTGTAATGGTATGAACGCCATTTGGGTAATAGTGGATAGGTTGACCAAGGTCGCTAGATTCATATCGATGAAGATGTCCTGGTCGATGGAGCGCCTGACAAAGGCTTATACCCAGGACATTATTCGACTTCACGGAGTTCCGAGGGAGATAGTTTCTGATCGTGATCCGAGATTCTTGTCTCGTTTCTGGAAATCAGTTCAGGAAGCCTTTGGGACGAAGTTGAAGCTGAGCATCGCATTTCACGCGGCGACGGATGGCCAGACTGAGAGGACCATCCAGACTCTGGAGGATATGTTACGAGCATGTACTCTGGAGTATCATCAGTCTTGGGTGCGTATGCTCTGCTTGGTAGAGTTTTCATATAACAACAGTTATCACTCCAGCATTGATATGGCTCCGTACGAGGCCCTGTATGGCAGGAAATGTCGGAGTCCGATTTGTTGGAATGATATCAGTGATACTGTGGCTTTGGGACCTGAGATGGTACAAGATACCGTAGAGAAGGTCCGAGTCATTCGGTCTAAGATGCAGGCCGCGCAGAGTCGTCAGAAGTCCTATGCTAATAACCGACGTAGACCACTAACATTTGAGGTAGGTGACAATGTAATACCTCGAAATTTCGGGATATTTTAAATTTTTCTTAATTAATTAATTAATTATTTAGTTGTAGCAATCTAATTATTTTACCTTAGCCCAAACCTTTGATTTCATCTTGTCAGAACCCGAGCCCAATTTCCTCTTCTCTTGTTAAACCTCACAGCCCCCATCCCTTTTCTCCTAATTGATTTATTTAATTTGTTTTGACCAATATTGTTAAAGGATATATCTATTTTGACCTTTTCTAAAAATCCTATTTTTACCCTAACTTCTCCTACTTGGACTACTAGATTATAGGAAACAATAAACCTTTCTTCCATACTAAAACCACACGACTAAGAGGGGAAACAAACACATTAAATTGCTTTAATTGTCTTTCTTCCAAAATCAATCACAAGAAAACTCCTAACTCTTTTTCTATTCATCCAACCATCAAGATTGTAACAAGAAGCTTAAAGAACCACAAGGAGCCGTGTGATCTTGGTACCATTCGAACCATATCCTTCCAAACCATAGGTAATTAGATTGCTTTATTTAATTAATAGGATAGATTAGTTATATAATGTTTAGAATAGGATTGATCATGTTTAGAATAGGTTTAGAATCATGTAGAATTGATTAGAATTAGTGTTGAATCATTTAGAATTATGTATTTTTGTTTTTATAAGGATGGCCGAATATTCAAGCAAGGTTTTGATGAATTTATTTTATGTTCTTGTATAAATTTATGCATGATCTATGATTCTTGCTTAGTAAAATTGATGAAAATAATCTTTGGGTGTGAATATATGTTGGACGTGTAGAGGCCGAGTGGTTCATAGCCTGTTCGAATGATTCTTGATGCATAAAGATTGATCTTTTGCTATAATCTTGATTTAATATTATTCTTTGATGATAATCTTGAATTTAATCTTTGATTTAATCATGATATGCTAGTTTCTTGAAATTGATCTTGTTATTATTGTTGAGCCATGAAGGCCGTGTAACATAAGTACATAAAAGGGATTGCTTTTGTTCTTGTTTTGGTCCAAACTTGATGATTTAATGTTTAAAGCATGATTTCTTGATTTATTATTAAGTTTATATGATTAATTATGGATAATTGTATTTGAATAATTTAAAGTGTCAATTTTTGGTTGCTTCATTCAAAATGTCGAGTGGTGTAGTATAATAAAAAGAGCATTTTTATCATATTTTAAGTAATATTTGTTGATGATTGTTAGTTTATATGATTATTTGTTTATTTAATTGATTTATTAAATTGTTTATATGATTATTTAAGGAATTGATTTAATTATTGTTTTATATAGAGAATGTCGAGTGGTACAAGTATTGGATTAGAGTTTTGGGTCCAGTTAAGACGAACTAGAACTAAATAGAAGTTAAGTTGTGTCAATAAGGATTAGAGCTTCCGCTGTAATTAATGAATCTGATAATAAAGATTTTTAGATAATAATGATCTGTATTGTTGTTTTCTCCGAAAACAACGCTGCTAAAATACGGGTCGTTATAGACAGAGTCTTGCTTAAGGTTTCACCATTTAAGGGAGTTGCTCGCTTTGGGGAAACTCTGACCGAAATTCGTGAGACCTTACGAGATACTAGAACGAGTTGGGGAGGTGGCATATCGGTTGGCATTACCACCTTGTTTGTCTAATGTTCACAATGTGTTCCATGTTTCCCAGCTAAGGAAATATGTAAATGAACCTACCCACATTATTCCAGTGGAATCGGCCACGTTTCAGCTGAATCTGACGTTCGAGGAGCGACCAGTTCAGATCTTGGATTGCGAAGTGAGGACCCTTCGGCGTAAGCAAGTCCAGCTAGTCAAAGTGTTGTGGAGAAATCAGCACCATGAGGAAGCGACTTGGGAGACAGAGGCGTCCATGAGGCAGAAGTACCCGGAGCTGTTTGCGGGTGAGCAATCTCCTTTGCCTTAAATTTCGGGACGAAATTTCTTTAAGGAGGGGAGGTTGTAACGACCTAGTTTTATTGGTATTTCTGTTTTTGATTATTTGTGTATTTATGTTATTTTATGTCTGGTCCAAAATGTATTTGGACTATTTATTTTTATTTTATTTGAATAATTTGAATAATTTCTATTTTTTTGGTTGTTTTATTATTTATTTTATTATTAATTTAATTAATTAGAATTTTAATATTTAATTAATTTTCTAATTAGTTAATTAATTTTTGGGCCAAATGCAAATTAGGCATGATTAGTCATGCATGAGTGCAATTAGCCCAAGTGATCACCAAAGCCCATTTAAGCCTTGTATAAACCGCCCCCCTATTGTTAGTGGCTTAATTTGCCACTTGCTTCATGTTCACACCTTAAACCACTTCTATAAATAGAAGGGTTTGTAAGGCTTTAGAACTCATTTGCCATCTTATACTCACTTGCTCATCATTTTCCATCCAATTAATTCCAAAACTTAAAGATTAAATTACTATTGATCTTTAAGTGACTTTAAACACAACAATCTCCATTTTTATCAATCAAGACTTCTAGTTCGGGTTTGGTTTTGGGGTTTGTTCGATTGGGTTCGTGAAGTGGTTCGTGTGTGCCGTGTGGAGGAACGTATTGGTTCGTGTGTGGCCATGCGGTGGATCATGGTGTAGCCGTGCCGTGTTGAAGTCGTGCCGTGTTGAAGACGGTGGTGCAAGAGGTGGTGCCGTGCAAGTTCGTGGTGCCGTGCGTGTAGCCGTGCCATGTAAACTGTGGTTGGGCCGTGTATTTTGGGTTCCGGGCAGCATGTTTTTGCTAACGTTTTGCATTCAAGTGAATAAGGTAACATGCTTTTCTACCTTAATTTGAATACTATAGTTATAGGATTGATTAAATGATCATGTTGGATGTATTGTTGATGATTATTTGCTGTGTTATGCGTGATTTTAAGGGTTGATTTGGGTATTGATTTCATGATAATTTGTTAAGTTTTCATGCATGTTTGATGGGATTTTCGTGTGATTTATGTATGAAGTTGAGTTCTTGTTGAGTTCTTGATGAGTTCTTTGAGTTCTTGATGAGTTCTTAGTTGAATCTTGAAATCTTGAAGTGGGTCTAGTAATCTTTAAAGTACAAGTTTATTTAAGTTTTATTTAAAGATGAGTAAAGTTTTCTAAAGAAAGTTAAAGAAGAGTTTAAAGGAAGTTTAAAGAATCGATAAAGATTGAATTAAGAGTTAAAGATTTTGATGGTTAGACTCAAGAAAAGGCGTAAGAAGCGATCTTGAGAATAACGAAGTCGTAAATAAGTAAAGGATAGCTTAAGTTTACTTTTAGACACCTAACCTTAGAGTAAGATTCTAAGACTTGGGTTAAGACGTTGCCCCTGTCCTAACCGTGGTAATGGGATAGTGTATACTTGCTATGTCGTCTGTTTGATATGAATTTCCCTAAGATGGGGTTCATGGGTTTGGGAGTAAGATTCTCATTCCTTGCATAGTAGGAAAGTTCGTTCGCGTAAGATGCGTTCGTACGTGCATAGTCCGGTCTAAAATGTAAATGGTAGCGACAAAGTTTTTTAATGATATAAGTTGGAATAATTAAGAGTTGGTCAATTTTACGTTGTTGTTATTTTTTTGATTATGTCGAATGTCTGATGTTTAGTCTGATGTGTTTGTTTGATTTATTCTATGATTATGTGTATCCATGTTAGGGTGGGACTGTTATGTTACTCACCACTGAGAGTGGATTGTTGTTAATTTTTCAGGTAACTCTGATGATGACGGTGTTGCTTAGCTTTGGGTTGGGCGAGTGTCGTTGTTTTCCTATTCTAGACTGTGTTATGTTTCTAGTTTGGACGTTTAGATTAATGTATCCCGTTTATTCTAACTCTGATAGTATTTGGAGTTACTTTCTAGTATTGATTACTTTTGGGTTTAGTGTTGTACAAACTTGTGGGTGTTGTACTTTTGGGTTATAGTAATAATAATTTGAGGTTTTATTTTCAATTTTAAGTAAGTTTTGTTTGTTAGATCGACAATTCGACTCGTCGGTTTCTTCCGCGCCGGTTTAAGCGAGTCGGGTCGTCACATAACCACCCGACATAGGCTCAAGTTTGTACCCAACATTAATTCAGCCAACCATATCAATTCTCTACTTACTTTATCACCCTTCAGTCAGAAATTTTTAGCCTATTTTTTTCTTGCACCGACAAGCTTTCCCTAACTCTTCTTAAGGTCATCACTTTGATTTGACTCTTGCTTTCTTCTATTTGGGCACGACATACCCCATGCATAGCTTAATCAATTGGGCAATCTTCATCTTGCGGGAAATCTAACTCAAGTTCACGACTTGAACTAGCCTCTTTTCTTAATGCTTTGGCCTCTTCATGCAATCCACAAAATAACTTTAACCATGATCCTTTAGGCTGGGGGCTTACCTATCCATCTGCTCCACCGCAAACATGAGATCTGCAAAAAAAGCCTTATACATCACCCCTCATTCATGCTACCCTACCTATTCACTTACTTCTCCACCAATATAGCTTTCCCCACATCTGTGCTATCCTACCCATTCACTCATTCCACCACAAATATAGTTTTCCCCACGAGTTGGGGGCTTGCTCATGATCAAAAGTTCTCTCTTTGATTGATTGGGGGCTTAAGATAACTCCATCCCCATTTTAGGGAAGTAATGTACCATTGGTGGACCCCCTTGGTCATTCATTTGTTTGCCATACATATCATTCCACATGTATTACATTTCATGAACACCAATCACATCATGCATCATGCACCACAAGCATGTCACACACAATCATTTCATGCATACATTCATATACATGCATAAGCATCACACAAACTGTACATACGCACATCACAGAGCACAAGACACATAAGGCTAGAGCCCATCTTGGTTGAATCCTTGAATTGCTATATGTGATTGTTGTCTTGATTCACTTGGTCATGACTTATAGCTATATGCAGCTTCTCTTTGATATCTTTGCTTGTACAGACCACACATGCTATTGCCTCGCCCCAACCATAATACTTTGTCTTTCTCCTTGCGAGAGCTTTCGTCTCTCCAGGCTCAGCAAAAGTGGGGCTTCTCATCAGACACACACTTCCTCACTCACAACTACTTTTCTCATAAGGTTTATGCTTAACCTAAGCTCACAAATATCACTCTAAGGGTTTATGCCTACCTTTAATCCACTTAATTTTTTCACGGGTTTATGCTTACCTTAATTCCTCTAAGGGTTTACCCTTAATTCCCCAGCAAGAATACTTTGACCTTCGTCTTGCGAGAACATTTGCCTCTCCAGACTCAGTCAAAGTGGGGGCTTCTCATCAGACACAAACTTCCTTTTCCCTCAGTCACAAGTGTTGAACCATGTTTGATTTGAATGATGACAAACCAGTCCTCTATACTTGATGTCTATAAATAATTGTATATGAACAGGTTGAATCAAGTGAGGATTCATCAAGGCAATCATGAAGGCCTTGAGATACTTGAAGATCAGAAGCCAAGAGCTTGGAGCCTTTTGTTTTTATATTTCTAGGATCTTCATGTAAAATAGACTTAAAAAGGTATTCTTATTGTTTTTAAGTAAAGAGCAAAAAGACCTTAAGTTTACATCCAGTAAAGAGAACAGCCCAAGAACAAGCTAAGAACAGTTCCCTTTACCAGACGTAAACTTAGTAGTACTGAGACCACTGTGGGAACAGACCTCAGTATTACGCACGTGATCCGTACAGATTTTCGAGTTCAAAATCATTTTTGAAAATTTATTTGAAAAAAAAATTTGGATCACTTGTACTTTGGAAATCTGCTAAATTGATTTGCAAAATCAGCTCATTAAATGCAATGTACTTGTTGAACTTTTGCTGCAAACAGTGGTAAGACACAAAGGTCTGGAACAGGTAACTGTACACTTGTGTCAGCTGATCCTTTTGCACAATTTAGGGGAGCTTCCAGCACACTTCTAGGGAACGGTTTTACTTGCCTATATAAACTTTCTTTGCAAAAAACCCTAGAAGACTTTTGCTCTCCAAAGAAAACCAAGTAATACTTTCTGAGAGTCTATCCTTAGTCCAAAACTATCTCCATATCCATCTTTAAGAGAAAAACTTACGGAGATTTAAGTTTGTAATATCTGAACCACTTAGAGGGAAGTGGTTGGGGAGTGTTCTGTGAACACTGAGTGAACTGTTAGAGTTAACAGTTGGGGAATTAAGTGTTACATAGTTGTAGCACTTGATTGAGTGTGTAACCTTGTTATTATTCTGAGTTGATTAATAATATTGGTGAGAGAGTGGAGGACGTAGGCTTGTTTAGAAGCCGAACCTCGTTAAATCTTTGTGTCCTTACTCTTTGCTTACTGTTCTCTCGCTGTTCTCACAAAAGCACAAACAAAACTTGAAAACGATTGAAAAAACACACATACTCAATTCAACCCCCCCTTCTTGAGTATACATTGAACTAACAATTGGTATCAGAGCCTAACTTCTCAAAAGGTTAACTACCTAGAGGAGCAAGAAGATGTCTACTCAAGAATCAAACAGTTCAAGACTCCCCAAGTTCAATGGCACTAACTACTCTTGGTGGAAAAATTGCATGAAAAATCTTATCATTGGGATAGATTATGAGTGCTGGATGATTGTCAAAAATGGACCCACGTCCATCCACAAGAAGAGTCAGGAAGGGCTCATGGTTCCAAAGACAGAAGAAGAGTACACAAGTGAAGACTACAAGAAGCTGGAGAAAAATGCAAAGGCAATGTCACTTGTCCAACAAGGAATTGCAGAATGTGAGGTAAATCGAATTCTAGCTTGTTCTTCTGCAAAGGAAATATGGGATACACTAGAGCTTGCATATGAAGGCAACTCTGAGGTGAGAAGGTCAAAAATTGACATGCTTATGTCAAAATATGAAGTCTTTGAAATGACTAGAGATGAAAATATAAAGGACATGTTTACAAGGTTCATGACCATTGTAAATGAACTAAAGTCATTGGGAAAGACCTTCTCAAGTGAAGAGTTGGTGAGGAAAATGTTGAGAAGCTTATCAGGGAAGTGGATGCCCAAGGTTACAGCCATACAAGAAGCAAAGGATCTGTCCTCACTATCTCTAGAACAACTTATTGGTTCCTTGATGACTCATGAGATGTTGGTAGATTCAAAGGCTGAATCTAGCTCAAAATACAAGGAAATGGTCCTTAAAGCAGAGGAATCCGAGGAAGATGAAGATGATATAAGTCTCATGGCCAGAAGGTTTGAAAAATACCTTAGGACAAAGTCCAAGGGTAAGTTTGTAAAAGGAAGGAACAGTTCTGGACAGTTCAGGAAAACCAGTTCCAATACTGGTTGCTTTAAATGTGGTGAAATGGGGCACAGAATCAAGGAGTGTCCAACATGGAAAAATCCCAAGGGAAATCCTGGAGTCCAGGCTGAGAAGAAGGTTTTTAAAAGAGCTATGCTGGCTGCAGTATGGGGAGATTCAGAATCAGAAGATGATGAAGAAGAAGAAGAAGAAGAAGAAGCAAATCTCTGTCTAATTGCTTTCACATGCACAGACCAGTCTGAAGTCTATTTGCAAAAAGAAGAAGTTCTCTGTCTCATGGCTGGTGGAAGCACTTCAGACGACAACCAGGTATGTTTTAATGATTTAAAGGAAAACATGCATAATCTAGATAGAGATGAACTACTTGACTATCTTGAATTCACTATTGATCAATGCATTAGTGTTGGGTCTGCTTATCAGAACAACAAAAAGAAATTAAAAGAAACAGTTCGAGAGTATGAAATATGTGGTGCTAGATCTGCTGAACTTGAGCTTATTTGTGAAGAAATTAAAGAAAAAATTTCTGAGCTTGAAATAACAGCAGATCAGCATAAAATGGAACTTGAGACATTAAAGTCCAAACCAGTTCCTAAAGAGGATGAACTTTTTGAAAAAATTGAAAAGGGGTTTAATGAGCTTAAGAAATTTATCACACATAATTCAAACTTTGAACTGTTAAAAGACACATGTACCTTGAGTAAATCTGATGTCATACTTGCATATGACCATTTAATTGAAAAACTTGAAGATTTACACAAGGAACATAGTGAGCTCAAGAGTTCTGAAGAGACTGGTTCTCCCACTGCCTTTGATGAGGTCTTGGATGTTTTACATGATGAGTGCACAGCCAAGATATGTGATCTCGAGGCTGAACTCATCTTGCTAACACAAGAAAACCTCAAGAAGACCAGTAACGAACCAGATCCCTCCCTGGTCTCAAGACTACAAGATGAACTTCAAAAGACTAGAATTGACTTAAAATCTTTCGAGAAACAAAATGAAGTTCAACTTAAGAGGCTTGAGAACAAGGAAAATGAGCTAACAGATTGTATGAACCAAATGAACAAAATGTTAAATGCTCAGAAAACCCTAAACATCCTCACATCCCAACCTGGAAATTCTCAAAGGTTTGGTTTAGGGTATTCTGGATCTAGTTCTACAACTGTTCTTGGCAGAGACAACACGTAGTTGAATGAATTCAAGAAAGGCAAGTATATATTTGCCAAGGATATGCATGTTTGTACCTATTGTGGTAAAAGTGGTCATGTTACTAACAAATGTTTCACCAAAAAGAAACATGACAAGAAAAATAAAGCCTACACCCAACAAGTGTGGGTTAGAAAGGTCAAGATTGAAAATGTTTCAAAGAACAAGGAACCCAAGCTGGTCTGGGTTCCTAAAACTAACCTTTAGTTTGCTTGTGCAGGTACGAGTGAAAGGAAAGCCATATTGGTATTTGGACAGTGGTTGCTCAAGACACATGTCCGGGGATAAAGAACAATTCCTTTCACTCACTGCATTCGAGGGAGGGCACGTGACATTTGGTGACAATAGCAAAGGACTTATCAAAGGAGTAGGTAAGGTTGGTAAGTCACTCTCCCAAGCAATTGACAATGTTTACTATGTAGAAGGTTTGAAACATAATCTTTTGAGCATATCTCAACTATGTGACAAGGGAAATAAAGTGAATTTTGAGTCAAACACTTGTCACATAGTGAACTCTAAGACAGGGGAACTGGTCTGTGAAGGAACAAGGCATAACAATGTGTATATTACATACTTAAATCAACTTCCACAGAACAGTGCCCTCTGTCTTAGTGTTGTAGAGGATGACCAATGGCTTTGGCATAAAAGATTAGGACATGTTAGCTTCACTTTGCTCAACAAGTTGAGAACACAAGAATTGGTATTAGGTTTACCTAACATCAAATATGTGGCAGACCAGCTTTCCAAGAGTGTGCAAAGTGCAAGCATGTAAGATCATCTTTTAAACCAAAGAAAATGGTTAGTTCCTCTAGACCATTTGAACTTGTACACATGGATTTATGTGGACCTATGCGTGTACAAAGTAGAAATGGCTCTAGTTATGTATTTGTCTTAGTTGATGATTACTCTCGTTTCACTTGGACCATATTCTTGAAATACAAAGATGAAACTTTTAATGAATTTGAAATACTAGTGAAACAAGTCCAGAACAAGATCAATCATCAGTTAGCATCCATCAGATCTGATCATGGGTCAGAATTTGATAATGCTAGCTTCATAACCTATTGTATGGAGCATGGTGTTTCTCACAACTTCTCAGCCCCCAAAACTCCACAACAAAATGGAGTTGTTGAAAGAAAGAATCGCACTCTAGAAGAAATGGCCAGAACCATGCTTCTAGAGAGTGGTCTGTCCAAGAAATTTTGGGCTGATGCTGTGAGTACATCCTGCTACATACTCAATAGGGTTATGCTAAGACCAATACTAAGAAAAACACCTTATGAACTTCTAAGGGGTCGAAAACCAAACATTGAACACTTAAGGATATTTGGTTGTAAGTGTTTTGTACACAACAATGGAAAGACCAGTTTGGACAAGTTTGATCCCAGGAGTGATGAAGCTGTTTTTATAGGGTACTCTCCTCATAGCAAGGCATATAAAGTCTTCAACAAAAGAACCTTGTGTGTTGAAGAGAGTATCCATGTATTGTTTGATGAAACTAACATGTTCAACAAGCCTGTGCAGGTAGATGATGATGAAGGCTTTGAAATTGGGATGACAAATTTCACTGGAGCTGAACCAGAGAACACTGCTGAACCAGACTCTCCAACTCCTCCTGAAAACAACAATGAGTCTGGTGCAGCAGAGGGAAATGCTAAGCAGGTTGTTGAACTCAGTGACTCTCCTACTCATCCATCTGAAGATGAAGTGGGAGAGAACACTGAAGAAACTGGTCCACCCTCTCAAAATGAAAATGAAATAGGGGGAACCAGTACAGACATTGGTTCTAACTTAGGTGATTCTAATGCTGTAAGAAAGAGCATGTTTAAGCAAAGAAGCTCTCATCCTTCTGATCAGATCATCAGTGATTTATCAAAAGGAGTCCAAACTAGAAATTCTGTTTGGAAGAACTTCTGTGCTTATTTCTCCTTCTTATCTCACATAGAACCAACTGACTATAAGATTGCTCTAACTGATCCTGATTGGATCTTGGCCATGCAAGATGAGTTGAACCAGTTTGAAAGAAATCAGGTTTGGCATCTTGAACCAAGAACCATTGAGATGTCTGTTATTGGAACCAAATGGGTCTTCAGAAACAAAATGGATGACTCAGGTACTATAGTCAGAAACAAGGCCAGGCTAGTGGTTCAAGGGTTTAACCAACAAGAGGGAATAGACTATGATGAAACCTTTGCTCCAGTAGCCAGGCTTGAAGCAATAAGAATTTTGATTGCATTTGCTGCCCACATGAACTTTAAACTCTTTCAAATGGATGTTAAAACTGCTTTTCTAAATGGTTATTTGAAAGAAGATGTGTATGTGGAACAGCCCCATGGCTTTGAGGATAGAGTTTGTCCAGATCATGTCTACAAGTTAGACAAAGCTCTTTATGGCCTCAAACAAGCCCCTCGTGCTTGGTATGAGAGACTCCCTAGCTTTCTTATTGAAAATCATTATGAGAGAGGTTCAGTAGACAAAACTCTATTCTTAAAGAAAAGGGGAACAGATCTGTTAGTGGTCCAGGTATATGTTGATGATATTTTGTTTGGGGCTACTAATTCTGTTTTGTGTGATGAGTTTGCAGACCTAATGAAAAGTGAATTTGAGATGAGCATGATGGGAGAACTTGGTTTCTTCCTAGGGCTTCAAATCAGGCAAGTGGATGATGGAATCATGATCCACCAACAGAAGTATCTCAAGGAGCTCCTCAAGAGATATGGTCTGCAAGATAGCAAGTCCTATGACACACCTATCCCTACCTCTTCTAAACTGAGCCTAGATGAGAAAGGAAAGGATGTTGAGGATAAGCTATACAGAGGTATGATTGGCTCACTTCTCTACTTAACAGCTAGTAGACCAGACATAGTGTTCTCAGTTGGGTTGTGTGCAAGATTTCAAAGCAATCCAAAAGAGTCTCATCTAAAAGCTGTTAAGAGAATTTTTAGGTACCTAAGTGGTACTGAGGGCATGTGCTTATGGTATCCAAAGGGAAGCAATTTTGATCTTTTAGGATACTCTGATGCTGATTATGCTGGTTTTAGTGTGGACAGGAAGAGCACTTCAGGAATGGCTCACTTCTTAGGTTCTTGTCTCATTTCGTGGGGATCTAAGAAACAAAATTCAGTGGCCTTATCCACAGCTGAATCAGAGTACATAGCTGCTGCTTTGTGCTGTGCTCAATTGCTTTGGATAAAGACACAACTTAAAGATTTTGGGGTCTGTTCCGGAAGTGTTCCCATATTGTGTGATAACACCAGTGCTATAAACATTTCAAAAAATCCTGTCCAACACTCTAAAACCAAACATATTGAAATCAGACATCATTTTCTCAGAGACAATGTTGAAAAAGGAAATGTAAATCTTGAATTTTGCAGATCTGAAGAACAATTGGCTGATATTTTCACTAAACCCCTGAGCAGGGAAGTGTTTGTCAAACTCCGCACATTACTTGGTATGGTAAGGATTAGATCCTAGTTCCTTAGGACTCATCTTCCCCTTTTTGGCTATGTTTGACTTTTTGATCATTAGTGTAAATAAGCAGGGCTGGTTAACTCTTAAATGTCATTGATGCAAATGGTCTCAAACTTCTTATGTTGATGTTGTTCCAATGTGTGGTGTCTCTAAGTTGCCTAATTGGAAGTTGCATCAAAGTGTTTAATTTATACAGATCAGCGTCAGACCATCGTAAGACCAGTTCCCCACATCGGTTATATCAGTTAATGCTGAATCCTCTATTTTGAAATTGAGGAGTTAAGTGTTCTGACACATGACCGTTGTGAACAGTGTAGAAGTTACTTCTACTTTATCTGTTCGAATAACTGCCGGTTTTCTCCATTTTAATTCATTTTATCACATTGATTTCTCTAACTGTCTCTTTCTCTCTCAAAGTAATTCTCTCTCTCAAACCCTAAGCACCATCATCAAAATCCTCCTTGAGAATTCAAATTCGGTTTCTTTCTCTCTCCTTCACCAACTCTGCAAATCCAATCAAATGGGAAGAAAGAAAAGCAAGGCCGCAAGGAAGAAAAGTCGTGGGTTAAGCCAATCTCCAAATTTCACACCCTCTAAGTCTGAGATGGAATCATATAATGCAGTGGTTACTGATCACCACAAAGAAGAACAAGAACAACAAAGGGTTGAGGATCAAGCTACAGAGGAAACAGTAGTTGAATCAAAGGATGCATGTCAGTCCAAAGAGAAATCAACTCCACCACCAAGCCCTAAATCATCACCACCACCTTCTCAACAAAAATCACCACCACCTCAACCTCAGAAAACACCATCACCATCTAAGAAATCACCCTCTCCATCACCCAAACAACACTCATCACAGCCTACAAAATCTTCACCTCCACTAAAACCACCATCTCCCACAAAAGCCAAAACTCCTCCCCCACAGTCACCACTAACATTCACAACTCCACCATCATCTCCACCGCAAAAAGCAACAACCCTATTACCCTCTCCACCATCAGAAAAATCACCCACATCATCACCACAGACCACACAGAAACCAGTGCCAAGCACTGAAGAGAAGGAAGTTGAAAAGGAAAAGATGGAAAAGAAGGATGATGACACCAATGTTCAGGATATGGATGTAGAGATCACCGGTGTTGTACAAGGTGAAAAGGAACAAGGAAAAAGAACCAGGCCCTTGAGGACAAGGGTCTGTAAGGAAGAAATCAAGAAGGAACCTGCTGAAGTGGTTTCTGAAGAGAAGAGGGATGAAAAGAAGAAAAGGGTGAAAAGTGTTGCCAAGAAGGGCAAAGCCTCTGAGATCCCCAAGCCTGCAACCAAACTGCCAGCAGAAAAGAAGAGGAAAGCTGCCACTGCCTCTGAAAAAACTCCTGCCAAGAAGAAAGGTAAGACCACTTCTGAACCACTGTATGAACTAAGTGGTAGGGGTGTCTTATTTGGTTTTTCATGTCCTATGTCTTGGATGAGTCAACCATTTTTAGAGGAGTTTAAGGAGGCCATAGAGTACCAGGGCTGGGAAGGGCTGTTTGATAAGAGGCTAAATGTTTTTGAAACTTGTGTTGAAGAATTTTACTCTAAGTTGGGGAAGTTAGAGAAAGGGAAGGTCTGGAGTGAGGTCGAGGGGGTCGACATCACTCTTTCAAAGAAGAGTCTAGGGGAGGTACTGGGTGTACCAAGGGGTGGATTCTATGATTATTCCAAGGACAACTGGCCAACTATTCCTGAGGTCAGTACAGAACACATACAGACCACTCTCTTTATTGGTTCTCCAACTGATGGTGCTGGCTATGTTATTGGCCAATTAAGGGAACCAGTAATGAGGCTGTTCCATACAGTTTCCTCTAAGATAGTACTCCCCAGGGCTCAGGGCAGAATGGATGTCAGGAAGATGGATGCTGTGATTATTTACTGTCTTTATGAGAAGATTAAGTTAAGTCTCCCTGGTCTGATGCTAGCTCACATGGTTAGCATTTTGGAAAGGTCCAACCACTCTCTACCTTATGGAGCCTGGCTTACTTTGGTTTTCCAAAGTAGAAAGGTTCATCTGAGTGGTGAGGTAAAGAAAATGTCTGTCCTCACCAACCAGATCCTAGGTCAGAAGGGGATGACCTTTGAGGGAGGTATGCTCAAAATGAGGGATGAAGACAGGGTCACAGGGGCCAGAAGGACAAGCAGTTCCAGGTCTGAGGAAGCTACTGAGTCACTATCCAAACAGGTGCAGACACATGGGGAATTACTGCAACAGATGATGGCTAGTGTCAATGCTCTGTGCACCTCTCTGGATGGTTCTATAAAGAATATAACAGCACGACTGGACTCCCCGGAAGAAAAGCTTGCCTCCTCTTCCAACTTCAAACCCAAGACCACCAAGAGACCAGTTCCCATCATAGCCCAAGTCAGGAAGAAGCAGCAGGAGCAGAGTGCAGAAGAAGAGGATGAGGATTCCACTGAGGATTCTGATGATGATGCTGACTCCACTTCTTCTTAGCCTAACCCCCCTTTCCCTACTAATATTGATCTCAAACTTTCTTTTCTCTGGTTTTTCTGAACAATTACTCTGGTTTCTCTGAACAATTGCTACCTTTACTTTCTGACCATTTCTGCTGAACGATTTCTTTGCAGAATGGTCCTGGTCTGTATATTTTATTAACTTCTGTGTGCACTTGAACAATTTGGGATTGTGAGTTGCAGGTACTCACATGTGGGACAGCATCTCTAGAATGCTGTGTTAATATTATGCTTGTATTTGACTTTACTTGTTGCCTTCTCCTAATTTTGTGCTATGGTTGTTTTTGTCATTTGATGATGCCAAAAGGGGGAATAGGACAGGTGAAGTTCCTAGTATTCAATTGTAGCAACCTGGACAAGGTTCAGACCTTGTTAAGAGATGGCCCAGCTTTTTGCCTAGGAGTATCTTGAATTCAGATCAAGTGCTCCTATCCATCCCAACTGGAAGAAAATTCTTCCAAGTGAAATTGAAATTTCTCTTGCTACAATTGATAATTGATAAGTCCTGCAGGTTACAGGTTTAATGCTGAAACTCAATAATAAATTGAGTAATGTGATGAGTGACTGATCATTGTTATCAGTCTAATTGTGCTTTAGTCTGTTGTATAATTTTTATTCTCTGAGATTATGAATCTGACTACAGGCACAGTGCAAGACCAGTTCCTCTGAACAGTTATTTTATTTTGAGATAACTGGATACTGTTCTCAGGGGGAACTTCATGGTTTGTCATCATCAAATACGGGGAAATTGTTGAACCACGTTTGATTTGAATGATGACAAACCAGTCCTCTATACTTGATGTCTATAAATAATTGTATATGAACAGGTTGAATCAAGTGAGGATTCATCAAGGCAATCATGAAGGCCTTGAGATACTTGAAGATCAGAAGCCAAGAGCTTGGAGCCTTTTGTTTTTATATTTCTATGATCTTCATGTAAAATAGACTTAAAAAGGTATTCTTATTGTTTTTAAGTAAAGAGCAAAAAGACCTTAAGTTTACATCCAGTAAAGAGAACAGCCCAAGAACAAGCTAAGAACAGTTCCCTTTACCAGACGTAAACTTAGTAGTACTGAGATCACTGTGGGAACAGACCTCAGTATTACGCACGTGATCCGTACAGATTTTCGAGTTCAAAATCATTTTTGAAAATTTATTTGAAAAAAAAATTTGGATCACTTGTACTTTGGAAATCTGCTAAATTGATTTGCAAAATCAGCTCATTAAATGCAATATACTTGTTGAACTTTTGGGTATTAACCGCTGCAAACAGTGGTAAGACACAAAGGTCTGGAACAGGTAACTGTACACTTGTGTCAGCTGATCCTTTTGCACAATTTAGGGGAGCTTCCAGCACACTTCTAGGGAACGGTTTTACTTGCCTATATAAACTTTCTTTGCAAAAAACCCTAGAAGACTTTTGCTCTCCAAAGAAAACCAAGTAATACTTTCTGAGAGTCTATCCTTAGTCCAAAACTATCTCCATATCCATCTTTAAGAGAAAAACTTACGGAGATTTAAGTTTGTAATATCTGAACCACTTAGAGGGAAGTGGTTGGGGAGTGTTCTGTGAACACTGAGTGAACTGTTAGAGTTAACAGTTGGGGAATTAAGTGTTACATAGTTGTAGCACTTGATTGAGTGTGTAACCTTGTTATTATTCTGAGTTGATTAATAATATTGGTGAGAGAGTGGAGGACGTAGGCTTGTTTAGAAGCCGAACCTCGTTAAATCTTTGTGTCCTTACTCTTTGCTTACTGTTCTCTCGCTGTTCTCACAAAAGCACAAACAAAACTTGAAAACGATTGAAAAAACACACATACTCAATTCAACCCCCCCTTCTTGAGTATACATTGAACTAACAACAAGTACTTTTCTCATAGGATTTATGCTTACCCTAAACTCTCAATTATCGCTCTAAGGGTTTATTCCTACCCTTAATTCACTTAATTTTCTCTCGGGTTTATACTTACCTAAGTTTACAAGAATTCCTCCAAGGGTTTATGCCTACCCTTAATCCACTCGCTTTACTTATGGGTTTGTGCTTACCCTAAACATACAAATATTTTTCTCTAAGGGTTTATGCCTACCCTTGATCCACATACTTTTCTTACGGGTTTATACTTACCCTAAGCTTACAAATATTTTTCTCTAAGAGTTTATGCCTACCCTTAATCCATTCTTTTTTGCTTACGGGTTTCTGCTTAATTACCCTCATCTCTCAAGAGTTTATACTTATTCTTGATTCTTCTCCTAAGAGTTTATACTTACTCTTAGCACATCACTTTGCTTAGGGTTTGTGCTTACCCTCATACCATCTCCCAAGAGTTTATTCTTACTCTTGTTTCTTCCTCTAAGAGTTTATGTCCACTCTTAGCACATTATCATTCTCACGGGTTTATGCATACCCTCGTCTCTCAAGAGTCTATACTTTCTCTTGTTTCTTCTGAGAGTTTATGCTTACTCTTAGGACATCATTTTTCACATGGGTTTATGCTGACCTAAACACACATAACTTTTTAGCAAGAGTTAATGCTCACTCTTGACTCGTCACATTTTCTGCCAAGAGTTCATGCTTAATCTTGGCACACAATGGGTTTATGTCTACCCTCAACATATTTTCTCACGAGTTTATGCTTACTCGCACACTCCTTTTCAAGAGTTTATTCTTACTCTTAATCGATCCCGTCTGCACGGCTTTTCATCATTGTCCCAAGGGTTTATGCTTACCCAAGGGAATAGTTCCAAAAGATCCAGGCGCTTTTGGAGGAACCCGACGATTTATCCATAATCATCCCGAGCATCCAAGCACTTCTAAGGGATTAAACCGTATGGGGCGCGGTTACAGGTAAAATTAACATTTGTTTTGCAGGTACCGGCGTTAAAAAGGGAGACTCAAGGTCGCAGAACGTCTTGAGTTATCCTCCTTCCCGACAGGAATACTTTGACTTTCGTCTTGCGAGTTCATGCTTAGCTTACTCTCCAGACTCAGTCAAAGTGGGGGCTTTTGTAGACACCTAAATGTGTCTCCCTAATGTAAAGACTAATGATGAACGTACCATATTGCTATAAAGTATAACTAAGGGAAATTGACGATGAAAACACACAATATACCTCAACCAATTGCCTAAACCATGTTTGAATTACGTTAGAAGCGTGTATTAGGATTCGCGATGATTACGGGATTTATTCATGATTTTTCTTTATTTTTTCATATTTTTTCAGTGTATTTTTTCATATTTTATATTCATAAAAAATAAAAAATGTCATTCTGCATCATAAAATATTTTTAAAAATCATAAAAATAATTTTATAATTTATTCATATTTTTCTATATTTTTTATCATATTTTTAGAGTTTTTTATAGATTTTTTTAGGATTTTTGCATGCTTAGGGGCATTTCCGTCATTTACGAATGTTGAAAATTGTTCTACAAAGCATATTATTGTTTTTTTTTTATACTTTTCATAATTTTTTATAATTTTTTAGAGCTTCTAGAGTTTTCTAGAACATGCCGGAACGTTTTGGGCATTCCGAAACGTTCTGGGCATTCCGGAACATTCTGGAACATTCTAGAACATTCCGGGACATCCAGGAGCATCCCGGGACACCTTGGAATATTCCGGAATATCAAAAGATTACAGAATATTTTCGTAATCAAATAAAAATCGGATCAAATCTCGGAAATCATGCATAAAATCGAGCAAAAATCGACCCCGGATCTGACCAGACCTGCGCCTAGACACAGGTCATGTTACAGGACCTGCGTCTAAACGCATGCCACATAATACTGACCTGCGTCTAGACGCAGGTCACAGGCTCTTACGGGTCTTCGTTGCTCCTTTTGGCCAATAAATACACGTCTTTCCAAGCTTTTCAACATACGCCAACAACCCCGAGCCTCCTTCTGCATTGCATACTTCCATCCCATATACTTATACCACATCAAATCACTCTCAAAATAACCCTAAACACATCAAAAATCACCAACTCAATCAACTTTAAACAAGCATTTCATATTCATCATCGTTGATCTCTCCTTGTTTGTTCGATCAAGGCATAACCAGGTACAATTTCTGAAGTCTCTACTTCAAATCTATTCGTTCTAAGTTTGTTGTTATATTTATAAATCAATCAAAATGATGATCTTTGATAATGGTTAATGCGTTTAATGATCTGAATGTTTTATGTGAATTTTAGTACTTAAATTCATGTGTCTCATATCAATGTTAGCACTTTAATTGTTATTTTAATCAAATCGACCGTAGATTACAATTTTTTTATGACTCATATTAATCAGATCTGTTATCATATGTTAATTTAAACTTCAGTTTTTATCGTTGATTAATTTATTTTTAATATAATGATTTATTTATATTTCAAATAATTATTATGATAATAAACCTGATTAATTTATGAGTCATATTAGATCTGGCCTGATTATGAATGAAATTACAATTATTGTTGTTAACGTTGATATAACATCTAGTTTAAGTATTAAAAGTCGCATACAATTAATTTATATATGTTTGGAAAAATTGCTTTTAATAATCCAATCTTTCGAGTTTTAGCAACCAATAATCCAACTTTTAGATTATTAGGGAATAATCCAACCTTTGCACTCTAAATCCATACAATAATCCAACCTTTCAATTTCTAGCAACCAATGAACTAAACTTGAAAATAAGAGATCAATTATATGCTGATCTATTGTTTTCTTGGGGTTTTTAATCAACTACACATTAAAAGTTTAACGTTAACTTACCTATACAACTGTTAAAACTCTAAAATGAGAGGTTCAGGTTCATTGGTTGGATTTTGGTGCAAAGGTTGGATTATTTGCTAATAATCCAAAGGTTGGATTATTGGTTGCTAAAACGCGAAAGATTGGATTATTAAAAGCAAATAATCCTATATGTTTTATTTATTTTTTTATTGGTTGAAAACACATCAAACCACTTTTCCTGGAACACACATTGAACTTGCACATAGTTATTTTTTTTTGTTTTTTTTCTTTTAATATGTGTTTTATTAATATTTTTATTTGATTTATTTTATAGGATTTTTCAATACAAATCTAATTCAAAGTGGTCACAATAATTAGTCCTTATTTGCAAATAATTCAAACCCACTTAGTAATATGTGTTCTTTAGGATAAAACTGAGATATTTATGTATTCGGGATTAATAATAATTCGACCACAAAAAGAGACCTAGTAGAGACCGCTTACAGACGGGCGGGTCCAATACACGATTGGCTCGTAACCTGTCCCCGAACACATACTCTGGTGCACGACCATATGGGGCCAATTGCTCCTGGTATTGGTATTTCTTCGTTGTCCGTGGACCGTATAAAACACACGGTTGCGACTCCTACTAGACCGTATTGACGTACAGCGTTAACAAGCATTCAAACAAACTCGTGACGTAGGCAGCCGGGTAAAAATGACACCTACAAATACACAAATGTATAACTCCTCGGAAATTTCAATTGTGCTTATATTCATCACTGTACGAATTGGGCTTAAGCTTTCCCCAGCCTCTTCTTATTAATGGACTCTTGACATATACGAAGGAGTGCGGTTCGTTCGAGAAATTCCTCCCTCTCTATCTACAAATTAATTTGTAGTTTATGAAATAATTTGTAGTTTTATATTTTTATCAAATAAAGCTAAACGTTGCCCGGACCCTAAAATATCATAAACGGCCATGATTATGCAACAGAATAGCCATGGTCAAGGACACATTCAGTAGTTCTATAATGGGGTGCCAAAAAAACTTGTTCCTTTTGCAAAAAATTTAACCTAATTAACCATTCAAGTTAAACTACTTACTATAGCTTTTTTTCAAGATATTATTCATATTTCAAACACGGGAAATCATTCATCTGCTCAATTCAGCAAACATTTTTTCGAATTTTCATAGTTAGATAAATAGATAGCAACATAAGAGTCATAAACAGCAATCCACAACACATTAGAAACAAAATTCGACTTCAAATTTTTCTCCCTTAAGACTCTAGCAATAAATTACTTAATATAAACTTCCATTGTGACGACCCGACTCGCTTAAACAGGCGCGGAAGAAACCGACGAGTCGAATAGTCAGTCCTAACATACTAACATACTTAAAAATTAAAACAAAACCTCAAATTGAATATATGCTAAATCCAAAAGTACAACACCCCCAAGATTGTACATATCTAAACCTAAATATCACTACTACTACAAACAATATTAACTCCAAAATAAATGTCAGAGTTAGAAATTGTAAAATACAAATGAGTCCAACTAAATATAAAGCATAAGTAACAACGGCACTCGCCCAACCCAAAGCTAAGCAAGGACCTCATCATCAGAATTACCTGAAAAATAACAACAGTCCACCGTTAGTGGCGAGTAACATAACCGTCCCACCCTAACGGGGATACACATGATCATAGCACAAATCAAGCAACCAAATCAAACAACCAAACATACCAACATGCGAACCAACATATCATACCATCAATACTTATAATAACCACAATAGACAACCATGTTGACTCGACTAACTCTAATCATTAATTAACAATCTTAAACTTTGGCGCAATCATTTACATATTAGACCGGACTACGCACGTACGAACACATCTTACGCGAACGAACTTTCTACTATGCCATGATTGAGAATCTTAATCCCAACCCCATGAAACCCATCTTACGGGAAATCCATATAAAGAGACGACATAGTAAGACCTCTAACTATCCCAATACCGCGGATAGGATATGGGCAACGTCTTAACCCAATTCTTAGAATCTTACTCTAAGATTAGGCGTCTAATGGTAAAATCAAGCTAATCTTTAACCGAAATTTACATTCTTAGTTAATCTTAAGTTGCATCTTACGCCTTGACTCAAGAATAACATGTAAATCAACAAACCTTGGAACCTCATGTATCATTCTTTAACTTTCTTTAATTTTCTTTAACTTTCAAGACTCGACCATGAACTCATAAAGAACTATCAAAACTTATAAAGAACTCACCCAAGACTCATAAAGAACTCAACCAAGATTCAAGAACTCAATCAAGAACCAAATCAAGATTCAAGAACTCAATCAAGAACTCAATAAAGATTCAAGAACTCATAAAGAAACCAACCTCATAATCATCATCAAAATCACGCACCATATAACAAATTTTAACAACATTTCCATCAATCGATTCTGCTGACCCTCGCGCAATTCCTGAAGTAATTCATAGATGTCAGACGAATTGAAATCTGACGGATTTACAGCTTCTACTGAAGCTCACTCGATTCTTGCGACTCAGTGCGTCAGCGACTAAGTTCGCCTTGCCCTAGCAATAGTTAAGCGTCCGGTCGTAGTCCTTAATAAGCTCAAGCCATCGTCTCTGCCTCATATTGAGGTCTTTCTGAGTAAAGATGTACTTGAGACTCTTATGATCCGTGAATACTCTACACGAACCACAATAGAGATAGTGCCTCCAAATCTTAAGCGCGAATACCACAGCTACTAGCTCCAAGTCATGCGTGAGATATTACACTCGTGCACCTTCAGCTGCCTTGATGCGTAAGCGATGACCTTCCCACCTTGCATTAGCACACATCCTAGGCCACTCTAAGACGCATCACTATAGACCTCGAAATCCTCCTCATCGTTCGAAAGGGTAAGAATAGGAGCAGAGACTAATCTCTGTTTCAACTGCTGGAATGCTTGCTCGCAAGCCTCCGTCCAAACGAATCGGATCTCCTTCTGTAGGAGACTAGTCATCGGCCTAGCAATCTTGGAAATGTCCTGGACGAATCGTCGATAGTATCCGGCCAAACCCAGAAAACTACGAACCTCCGCCACATTTCTCGGGCTACTCCGTTCAACTGCAGCCTTAACTTTTGCCGGGTCTACCTTAATGCCTTCTTTACTAATTACGTGACCCAGAAATGCTACTTCGCGAAGCCAGAACTCACACTTGGAGAGTTTCACGAACTACTTATTCCTACGTAATATCTCTAGTACCATCCGGAGATGCTCCGTATGCTTAGACTCATCTCTCGAATAGACTAAGATATCGTCTATAAATACTACGACGCACTTATCGAGTAAGTGATGGAAAGTCCGGTTCATCTGGTCCATGAACACGGCTGGCGCATTAGTGAGGCCAAAGGGCATCACCTCGAACTTGTAGTAGCCGTATCTCGTACGAAAAGCGATCTTCGGGATGTCTTCTTTCTTGACTGGAATCTGATGATATCCAGATCGAAGATCTATCTTCGAAAACACTCCTTCTCCTCGTAACTGATCGAAGAGGTCCTCAATCCTAGGCAACGGGTACTTATTCTTGATAGTTACCCGATTCAACTCTCGGTAGTCTATGCACAGGCGCATACTACCGTCTTTATTCTTCTCAAAGAGCACAGGTGCCCCCCATGGAGAAACGCTCGGCCTAATGAAGCCCTTGTCGATCAAATCTTGGAGTTGCGTCTTTAACTCTTGCAGCTCCGATGGTGCCATCCGGTAAGGTGCCTTCGAAATCGGCGTTGTCCCGGGTGCTAAGTCGATATGAAACTCGACGTCGCGCTCGGGTGGAACTCCTGGTAGCTCATCAGGAAATACTCTCTGAAATCCCTCACTACAGGTATATCGTCCAACAGACGCTCCTCAGTCAAGTCCCTTACCTGACATAAGTACACCATATCGCCCTTCTGGCGATGTTTCCTCATCTTCAAGGCTGAGATTACCTTAACTCCTTTCTTAAGGACGAACCCAGAGTAGGTAACTCGGTTGCCCTGCAATCCTCGGAATGTCACTGACTGATCTCGGTAACGAATGATCGCTCGATACTTCGAAAACCAGTCCATACCAAGAATAACATCGAACTCCATCAGCTGGAACTCCTTCAGATCGGCCATCGCTTGCTCTCCAGCTATCACGATAGGCACTCCTCGGAACTCGCGCTGACAAATAAAATCCTCTCCAGAAGGGAGAGTTATAACTGAAGTAACAGGAAAGCTGCCACGAAGATTAGTCCTCGAGGCAAAATCTACTAGCCACAAAAGAGACAGTAGCACCAGAATCAAATAATACAAGTGCTAACACACCAGAAACAAGAAATCTACCTGAGACAACGTCGGGCTGAACCTCGGCCTCTGCCTCAGTCATACAATAGACTCGGTTCTTCACCGGAGTCTTAGTCGGTGCCGGAAGCTGCTTGATTTCGGTGTCTGGCTTCCTCTCGGGGCAAACTGACGCCTTATGGCCTTCCTTCCTGCAGATAAAACAAGCTATGGGCGAACCGTCACACCGCTTCCCTGGATGGAAGTCCCTGCCGCAGCCTCTACATCTCGAGTCGTCGGAACCCTTATGCGAACTCGTGGTCGGAGGGGTACTGCTAGGAGCACTAAATCGAGGCTTCTTAAAAGAAGACGACGTCGCTGGGACTTGGGACCTCTTCCTGCTCGCATCCTCCTCGATCGTCGATGCTTGAATCTCGAGTGCTACCTCGTAAGCCTGCTGAAATGTCTTCGCTCCACTGCTGATCACATGAACACGAATCCTCGGATCTAGCTTTTTGATGTAGCGCTTGACCCGTTCCTTCTCCGATGGAACTACAGACGTAGCGAACCTTGATAACTCCGTGAACTTGTCAGTGTACGCCTGAACTGTCATCTTACCCTGTGTAAGAGTAAGAAACTCCTCCTGCTTCTGCCACCGCAACTCGTCAGGGTAGAATCTCTCCTGGATCTTATCTACGAACTCGATCCACGACATCGAATGTAAGGGCAAGCACGCGTCCTTAGCCACAGTCCACCAGTTATCGACCTCTCCTCGCAAGTAGTAGGCGGCGATCTGCACCTTCTCGTGCTCGGGGCAAAACGTAGCGTCGAAGAGCTTCCCCATCTCGTGGATCCAACTCTCCAGGATAGTGGGGTCGGCAACCCCATCGTAGGTCGGAGGTCGATTACGTGCGATACGATCGAACGTCGACTGCGTACTAGGCGTATGACGACTATGGTGCGCCAACGTAAGGATGGCTTCCTCGAGCGCTCGTAACCTCTGTCGTCCCGTACTCAACCGGCGAGGCGTAGACATGCTGCAACGCAATAAAACAAAGACATACCAAAGAATAGTGTCAGTCATACATCCCCACTACAGTAAAGTACACAAAATCAAAAGAGAAAAAGAATAGAAAAAGGGTCTTATCCCGGTTCTTCTACCCGAACTCTCACTACAAGAAAAAGGCTATTTTGCGACCGAATTTAGCGACCAACAAAAATAGTAGTCGCTAAAATGATTTTTGCGACTATTGCATATTGTTGGACGCAAAATTTGCGACTGTAAATTAGTTGGTCTCTAAGTGGTCGCTATTTAGCGACCGAATTGTAATTTTAGCGACTAAATACTACTAACAAATAATTAAATATTCTATTTAAAAATATAGCGACCACATAATTATAATTTAGAGACTAATTTTAAGTGGTCGCAAAAAAAAATCACCTAAAAACTTATTCTACACAAAGCCCATCCAAATTTCAAATGATCAAATTAAAACCAATTCCCTCTATTACCCCAAAAAAATCAAAAACTCCCTCCCATTACCCCAAAAAAATCAAAAACTCCCTCCCATTACCCCAAAAAATCAGAAACAATTCCCCCCATTACCCCAAAAACCAAAAAACAAACCCAATTACCTAAACCAAGTTATAAACTCTACTGCTGCAAACCCTTTGGTCGACCTACTGCAAACCCATTACCCCAAAAACCGTTCAGTGCTGCAAACCCTAACGAACACCACCGCGCGGACATAGGGACCAGCGACATCCACCGGCGCAGACCGGACGACCGACGACATTCACCGACGCCGCCAGGGAGACCGACGACACCACCACCAGCGCAAACGAACACCATCGACCTGCAGGTAAAATGAAACCCATAAATTTCGATTTCTCTCCATCTTTTTTTAATAATTCGATTTAGGTTTGTATATTCATAAGTGGTGTTTAAATTGCTCCTTGTTGGTTAATTAGGGTTTATTATTTGTAAATGACGGTTTTTGTTGAATTGATTGGTTTATTAGACATATATAAAATTGCTTGAATTGATTTGTTTTTCTCTCCATCAACCTGCAGCTTGTTGATTTGTAATACGGAGTAGTTGAATTTATAAAACCTATAAAAATGCTGCTTATTGATTCTTAAAGTTCTGTTGGTTTATTTATTTATCCTATAATAGAATAAGATTTTACTTACTATTATTTTATAATGTTCTGTGTTAGTTTATAATAGAATAAGCATCTACTTACTTTATTTTATAATACTACTCTCTGTTAGATTATTAAATAAATAGTTAATGTTGGTGTTGGTGTTGTTGTTTGATAATTGTTTCTACTTGTTGGTTTATAATATAATAAGCTTAAAGTATGGCCTTTGAGTATAATAAGACTAATGTATGACCTTTAATTGAGTATTAGTCAAGGTACTTGAGTATTATAATACAATATAATATGTTAGTTAAGATATTATAATACTCTTTGTTAGTCATGATGTTTGAGTATTATAATGATAGAATACGCTTAAGCAACAAAATATTATAGGGTTTTTCTTAAAAATACCTATTAGATTTTGTAAATTTTCATATGTACCCACTTTTTTTAGGGTTTCTTATGTGTACCCATAAGATTTCTAAAAATTCTTAATCGTAAACAAATTTTTTATGATAACAAACGAACGTTTACATCACCCTTAAGTTAGTTGGAAAAGAAAAAGAAAAACCAAAATAAATAAGTTAGTTTGATGGTTTTTTAGCGGTTGATGGGGCTGATTTATGTCATGGCTGGAGCTTTTGGGTCGCTGCACGGCGTATATATGTTTATTAATTCTGGTTTTTTGCTTTTTTTCCAACTAACTTAACGATGCTGCTAACATCCATTTGCTATCATAAAAAAATTTGCTACAATTGAGAATTTTTGAAAATCTTATGGGTACACGTAAGAAACCCTAAAAAATATGGGTATATTTGAGAATTTGAAAACTTGGTGGGTAGTTTTAAGAAAAACCCAATATTATATTATTATCATGTCTGTTGAATATGTTGCTGAAATTTTTACTGTGATTTATTTATTTTATGTTTTTATTTTGCTTATGAGTTCTGAAGTGGTGTTTATATTCTTAAGTTTATGTGTTGAGCAATGATTGTTGCTAGAGTTATAAAATTAAAAGAAATCTATAAAATTAAATAAAAGATAGTTACCATTACATGATCAACTGTAGCAACTAATTTTAAAAAAATATTGAAGTAATTCGCCGAATGTATCAATTATCAAGTCATAATTGGTTATAAAGTAAGATAAAAAAAATCAAATTGGCCAACTAAAAAAGATTGAGGTAGTTACTTCGTAATTGTGTCGATAATCAAATCATAATCGATTGTAGAGTATGGTCAAATGAGAATAAATTGAAGAGGAATTTTTAATTATTTATTAGAGATGTCTCTAGCATCTAGTAAAGTAATTTGTTGATGCTGTCCATATAGGTTTTGCACCCAATTCTTAGTATAGCATTAATCTTGGTAAACCAAAAGTTTAAAATTTTAATTATTTTAATTTATTATGTAAGTTTAAAATTGGTTATTGTTCAGTTTTTCTACTTTAGGTTAAGGCTTTGAAGCAAATTTTCATGGAGAGGGTGGATCGAGAATGGATGTACCAAAGATGTGAAGGTCGTTTACTAAGGAGAGAATTTGTGAATGGAGTGCGAGAGTTTATTGAGTTTGCTAAGCAACATACAGATTTTAGTGAGACTTTAGAAATTAGATGTCCATGTTTGAAGTGCAAAAATAAAAATTTTGTTGACATCGACACAATTCGACAACACCTTTATAAGGAGGGTTTTGTTAATGACTATTACAATTGGGTTTGTCATGGAGAAGATTTTGTTTGTTTTTGTTTGTTTATAATCCAGAACGAGTATGAATCAAAATTAGAGGAATATGAGGAACAACAAATTAATAAGAATCCTGATGATGTGTATCTAGAAGTGGTAGGCGGACCGAAAAAGGGCAAGGTTTATGGGTTAGGAAGCGCTTCATCTATGTTTTTTAAGGCATCTAACTCTACAAAATCAAAGGATACATCTTGTAGTCCATCCATGATATCTGAATTGAGCAATCAAGTTGAAGAATGCAAGAAAATGGCGGAAGAAGGCCAAAGGTTAGCTTCGGAGAGCTTACAAGTGGCACAACTTGCTGAAGAGAAATATGAAAGAGGTAAAGCTGAGTGGTTGAAGGAAAAAGAAGAATATCACGCAAATATGTTGGAAATGAAGAAGACAATATCTGAAATGCAAAAAGGCAACACTTGTGTTCATAATCCACACAATCCATCGGGAGTAAATGCCCCCTCTTCTACTTGATGAATTAGTTGCATTAGCTTTTTGCTGTAGGTTTTTTATTAACTTTTTCTATTAAAAAACTAACTATTGAGTTATTCTAAGCTACTATATCCTTGGACCTTGTTAATATGTTTGTATATCATTAGTAATTGTGGTCCATGGATTATTTTGTAGAAGTCGATTGATGAATTTCGACATTTTGCACATTACAAATTTTTAAATTTGAGCTTGTGATTAGTGATTATGTATGGTAGTTGGTTTGTGTTGCTAGCAATTTTGATTTTGTGGTGGTGAGGTGCTAGCAACTTTGATTTGGTGGTGGTGAGGTGGTTGATACCAATTTTGATTTGGTGGTGGTGGTAATGTGGTTGCTAGCAGTTTTATTCCGCCTTCTTTGGATTGCAGGGTGATTGGTGCTTTTGGTCTAATGCTTTATTATTTAATAATTAAAAAAATCATTTATTTTTTTTCAAAAAAATAGCGACTACTTCACGTTGGTCGCTAAAATGATCAAGTATGGTCTTAGATGATGTTCCTAATTATAGGTTTTGCGACTACCAAAATGTAGTCGCTAATAACAAATTCGGTCGCTAAAATATTTTAGCAACTACAGCATTGGTAGTAGCTAAAATTAAAACTTCGGTTGCAAAAATGGATTTGCGACCAAAATTGGTGGTCGCAAAGAAGTTTTCATCAGCAGAAAATGGTGGTCGCTGGTCGGTCGCTGGGTGGTTGCAAATTTGCGACCGACATAAAAATCGGTTGCAAAATTAATTTTCGACCAAGGGTTTAGCGACCGCTCAAGTTTCGGTCTCCGGTGATCGCTAACCTATTTTTGCGACCGATTTACTAGATTTGCGACCGATATGGTTGGTCGCAAAATAGCCTTTTTCTTGTAGTGTCTTCTCCCTTATACTTAAACTTAATTTGGATTCAATCACTCGGGAAAGATAAAGCTCTCAACTCCCGGGTTTACTCATATCCTAAAACTTCACTTAAAACCTATTCGGCTCTGATACCAACTGTGACGACCCGACTCGCTTAAACCGGCGTGGAAGAAACCGACGAGTCAAATAGTCAGTCCTAACATACTAACATAAAAATTAAAACAAAACCTCAAATTGAATATATGCTAAATCCAAAAGTACAACACCAAATATCACTACTACTACAAACAGTATTAACTCCAAAATAAATGTCAGAGTTAGAAATTATAAAATACAATTAAGTCCAACTAAAAATCGTACTACTACTAAAAATAAAGCATAAGTAACAACGACACTCGCCCAACCCAAAGCTAAACAAGGACCTCGTCATCAGAATTACCTGAAAAATAACAACAGTCCACCGTCAGTGGCGAGTAACATAACTGTCCCACCCTAACGGGGATACACATGATCATAGCACAAATCAAGCAACCAAATCAAACAACCAAACATACCAACATGCGAACCAACATATCATACCATCAATACTTATAATAACCACAATAGACAACCATGTTGACCCGACTAACTTTAATCATTAATTAACAATCTTAAACTTTGGCGCAAGCATTTACATATTAGACCGGACTACGTACGTACGAACGCATCTTACGCGAACAAACTTTCTACTATGCCAGGATTGAGAATCTTACTCCAAACCCCAAGAAACCCATCTTACGGGAAATCCATATCAAAAGACGACATAGTAAGACCTCCAACTATCCCAATACCGCGGATAGGATAAAGGCAACGTCTTAACCCAATTCTTAGAATCTTACTCTAAGATTAGACGTCTAATAGTAAAATCAAGCTAATCTTTAACCGAAATTTACATTCTTAGTTAATCTTAAGTTGCATCTTACGCCTTGACTCAAGAATAACATGTAAATCAACAAACCTTGGAACCTCATATATCATTCTTCAACTTTCTTTAATTTTCCTTAATTTTCTTTAACTTTCAAGACTCGACCATGAACTCATAAAGAACTATCAAAACTTATAAATTACTCACCCAAGACTCATAAAGAACTCAACCAAGATTCAAGAACTCAATTAAGAACCAAATCAAGATTCAAGAACTCAATCAAGAACTCAATAAAGATTCAAGAACTCATAAAGAAACCAACCTCATAATCATCATCAAAATCACGCACAATATAACAAATTTTAACAACATTTCCATCAACTTGTAAACATCAAAACTTCATGAAACTTGAACATGATCAACATCAAACGTGGAATTATCTTAAGCATCATAATGTACATAAAATCATAACAAAATAACATAAAAACATCACCGCCAAACCAGCCCTATAATCACGCATATCATAGGGTCAAAATCATCAATTCTAGTTTAATCCGATCACTTAACCTACCCCATGAATCATAGTATACGTACTAGGATTTGGATAGTATTTTACCTTATTGGAGTATAAACAAATCAATACACGAAAACTCGCTGCCCGGAAACCCAAACCACACGGCCCAGCAGCATGGTCCACTACGGCACCACCACGGACACACACACGAGGCACAGCACGGCTTCACCTCTTGCACGGCCACACTGCACGACCTTCACCACGAACCACCACACGGCCTCCCACACGAGGCACCCCTCTTGAACACGTCCCAAACACGAACCCCAACCCAAAACCGGACCAAGGACCCAAGTCTTGAATAAGGTAATGAAGGCTATTTGTGAAATTAGTCACTTAAAGATTAATGGATGTTGAATCTTTAAGTTTGGGTTTTGGATTGAAGATGAACAATTTTGTGGATGATTATGGCCAAAAATGGCGTGGAAGGGGAGAGCAAATGGAGGGAAGTGTTTTGGCTTTTGATTGTGGCAAGTGTGTTTAATATGGCAAAATGAATCCAAAGCCTTGCAATCACCTTCTATTTATAGAAGTGATTATAGTGTGAATATGAAGCAAGTGGCAAATTAAGCCACATCACTCAAGGGGGCCGGCCATGTCACGAAAAATGGGCCTAATTGGGCTTTCGATAATCAATTGGGCTAATTGCACTCTTGCATGTTTAATTATGCCTAAATCGATTTGACCCAAAAATATTAATTAACTAATTAGAAAATTAAATAATAAAAATTCTAATTAATTAAATAATAATAAAATAAATAATAAACAATAATTCATCGAATAAAACAAATCAAAATAAGCATATAATCAATAAATAATAGTCCAAATAAATTTAGACTATACATAAAATCACATGAATAAACAAATAAATCGACGACAGAAATACCGATAAATCTGGGTTGATACAACCTCCCATCCTTAAAGAAATTTCGTCCCGCAATTTAAAGCAAAGGAGATTGTTCACCCTCAAACAGCTCTGGGTACTTCTGCCTCATGGATACCTCTGTCTTTCAAGTCGCCTCCTCATGGTGTTGATTTCTCCACAACACCTTGACGAGCTGGACTTGCTTACGCCGGAGTGTCCTCACTTCCTGATCCAAGATCTGAACCGGTCACTCCTCGAAAGTCAGATTCGGCTCAAACGTGGCCGACTCCACTGGGATGATGTGGGTAGGATCATGTACATATTTCCTTAGCTGGGAAACATGGAACACATCGTGAACATTAGACAAACTAGGTGGTAATGCCAACCGATATGCCACCTCCCCAACTCGTTCCAGTATCTCGTAAGGTCCCACAAATTTTGGTCGGAGTTTCCCCTTTTGACCAAAGCGTGCCACTCCTTTGAATTGTGAAACCTTAAGCAAGACTTTGTCACCTACCTCGGAAGCCATTGGTCTACGTCGATTATCGGCATAGGATTTTTGACGACTCTGAGCGGCATGCATCTTAGACCGAATGACTCGGACCTTCTCTACGGTATCTCGTACCATCTTAGGTCCTAAAGCCACAGTATCACTGATATCATTCCAACAAATCGGACTCCGACACTTCTTTTCATACAAGGCCTCGTACAGAGCCATATCGATGTTGGAGTGATAGCTATTATTATAGGAGAACTCCACCAAACAGAGCATATGTACCTAAGACTGATGGTACTCCAGAGTACATGCTCGTAACATATCCTCCAGAGTCTGGATGGTCCTCTCAGTCTGACCATATGTCGCCACGTGAAATGCGGTGCTCAGCTTCAACTTCGTCCCAAAGGCTTCCTGAACTGATTTCCAGAAACGAGACAGAAATCTCAAATCCCGATCAGAAACGATCTCCCTCGGAACTCCGTGAAGTCGGATAATATCCTGGGTATAAGCCTCTGCCAGGCGCTTCATAGACCAGGTCATCTTCATCGGTATGAATCTCGCGACCTTGGTCAACCTATCCACTATTACCCAAATGGCATTCATACCATTACAGGTAGGTAGGCTAACCACGAAATCCATAGATGCCGACTCAAATTTCCAGGTCGGAATCGGTAGTGGCTGCAAAAGACCTCCAGCTCTCTGATGCTCGATCTTAACCTTCTGACAGACTAAACATCGAGCTACGAACTCAGCTACATCCCTCTTCATTTTAGGCCACCAGAATTGGCCCTTAAGGTCCTGGTACAACTTGTTACCTCCAGGATGAACAGAGTAGGGCGACTTATGTGCCTCAGACATAATTCTGTTCCTAAGATCAGAACTGTCCGGTACACACCACCTCCCTCGAAATCGCAGACTACCATCGAAAGGGATCTCGAAACCTACGGCTTTTCCTTGCTGTAAATCCTCTTGAATCCTAGCCAACTGCGGATCATTCTGCTGACCCTCGCACAATTCCTGAAGTAATTCAGGCTCAGCACTCATAGATGTCAGACGAAATCTGACGGAACTATGGCTTCTACTGAAGCTTAATCGATCTTGCGACTCAGTGCGTCAGCGACTAAGTTCGCCTTGCCCTCGCAATAGTTAAGCGTCAGGTTGTAGTCCTTAATAAGCTCAAGTCATCGTCTCTACCTCATATTGAGGTCTTTCTGAGTAAAGATGTACTTGAGGCTCTTATGATCCGTGAATACTCTACACGAACCACCATAGAGATAGTGCCTCGAAATCTTAAGCGCGAATATCACAGCTGCTAGCTCCAAGTCATGCGTGGGATAGTTACGCTCGTGCACCTTCAGCTGCCTCGATGCGTAAGCGATAACCTTCCCGCCTTGCATTAGCACACATCCTAGGCCACTCTTAGACGCATCACTATAGACCTCCAAATCCTCCTCATCGTTCGGAAGGGTAAGACTAGGAGGAGAGACTAATCTCTGTTTTAACTGCTGGAATGCTTGCTCGCAAGCCTCCGTCCAAACGAATCGGATCTCCTTCTGTAGGAGACTAGTCATCGGCCTAGCAATCTTGGAGAAGTCCTGGACGAATCGTCGATAGTATTCGGCCAAACCCAGAAAACTACGAACCTCCGCCACATTTCTCGGGCTACTCCATTCAACTACAGCCTTAACTTTTGCCGGGTCTACCTTAATGCCTTCTTTACTAATTACGTGACCCAGAAATGCTACTTCGCGAAGCCAGAACTCACACTTTGAGAGTTTCGCGAACCACTTATTCCTACGTAATATCTCTAGTACCATCCGGAGATGCTCCATATGCTCAGACTCATCTCTCGAATAGACTAAGATATCGTCTATAAATACTACGACGCACTTATCGAGTAAGTGATGGAAAGTCTGGTTCATCTGGTCCATGAACACGGCTGGCGCATTAGTGAGGCTAAAGGGCATCACCTCGAACTCGTAGTGGCCGTATCTCGTACGAAAAGCGATCTTCGGGACGTCTTCTTTCTTGAATGGAATCTGATGATATCCAGATCGAAGATCTATCTTCGAAAACACTCCCACTCCTCGTAACTGATCGAACAGGTCCTCAATCCTAGGCAACAGGTACTTATTTTTTATAGTTACCCAATTCAACTCTTGGTAGTCTATGCACAGGCGCATACTACCGTCTTTCTTCTTCACAAAGAGCACGGGTGCTCCCCATGCAGAAACGCTCGGCCTAATGAAGCCCTTGTCGATCAAATCTTAGAGTTGCGTCTTTAACTCTTGCAGCTCCGATGGTGCCATCCGGTAAGGTGCCTTCGAAATCGGCGCTGTCCTGGGTGCTAAGTCGATATGAAACTCGACGTCGCGCTCGGGTGGAACTCCTGGTAGCTCATCAGGAAATGCGTCTCTGAAATCCCTCGCTACAGGTATATCGTCCAACAGATGCTCCTCAGTCAAGTCCCTTACCTAACATAAGTACACCATATCGCCCTTCTGGCGATGTTTCCTCATCTTCAAGGCTGAGATTACCTTAACTCCTTTCTTAAGGACGAACCTAGAGTAGGTAACTCGGTTGCCCTGCGATCCTCGGAATGTCACTGACTGATCTCGGCAACGAATGATCGCACGATACTTTGACAGCCAGTCCATACCAAGAATGACATCGAACTCCATCAGCGGGAACTTCTTCAGATCGGCCGTCACTTGCTCTCCAGCTATCACGATAGGCACTGCTCGGAACTCGCGCTGACAAATAAAATCCTCTCCAGACGGGAGAGTTATAACTGAACTAACAGGAAAGCTGCCACGAAGATTAGTCCTCGAGGCAAAAACTACTAGCCACAAAAGAGACAGTAGCACCAGAATCAAATAATACAAGTGCTAACACACCAGAAACAAGAAATCCACCTGAGACAACGTTGGGCTGAACCTCGGCCTCTGCCTCAGTTATACTGTAATACCCCGAAATTTCGGGATATTTAAATTTTTCATAATTAATTAAATATATAATTAATTAACTATGTAATTGATTATTATTTAATTAATTATTATTTTATTGTAGCAGTCTAATTATTTTGATCCTGGCCTGAACCTTTCTATCTTGTCTTGCCAAAACCCGAGCCCAATTATTTCCTTTCCCTTTCTTTTTTTCCCCTTATTTCACACGGCCCACCCTATCCTTTCTTTCTAATTAATTTGTTTAATTTGTTTTAGCCAATATTATTAACTAATACATCTATTTTGACTTATTCTAAAAACCCTATTTTTCTCCTAACCTCACCTATCTTTCTTACTAAATTATAGGAAGCCAAAACCCCCTCTTGATAATCATTCTACACGGCCAACCCTAGTAAACAATATCAGAATTGTTTTATTGTTCTTTCTTTCAAGAATCAACTACTGCTTATCCCTAATTCTTTCCTATTGTTCCAACCCTTAAAGATTGATCAAAAAACCAAAATAAATCCAAGAAAATCGTGTAACCTTGAATAATTCGAACTCCATATTCCATCAAAGGTAATTAGATTGTTTTATTTAATCAATAGGATAGATTAGTTACATAGTTGTTAGAATAGGTTTAATCATGTATGGAGTAGGTTTAGAATTATGTAGAATTGTGTTGAATATGTTTTAAATCTTTTGATGACATGTTAAGGAGGGTGATGAGTGGTTATTGTCCAATTCCATGACGTTTTGCTTAATTATTTACATGTTTTATTATTGATCCATGCTTGTTTTATGAATCTTGTTAATTTAAAGTTGATGAAAATAATTATTGGATGTTTATGTAAGGGAGCCGTGTATTTCATGATTGTGTTGAATAGTTTCTTGATGAAAAATATGATTTTTATGGTGTAATCTTGATCTTTAATTATTCTCGGATGAAAGTCTTGAATAGAATCTTTGATTTAAGTGTAGTATGCTAGGTTCTTGAAATTGATCATGTTATTCTTGTTAGCCTTGAAGGACCGTGTATTATATGTATATATTAGGGGTTTATTTTGTTCTCGTTTGGTCCAATCTTGATGATTTATTGTTTAAAGTATAATTAATGATTTATTGTTAAGTTTATTTTATTAATTGTGATGATTGTATTTAATTAATTTGAGATGTAAATTTTGGTGTTGTTAATGGTGAATGTCGAATGGTAGCAATTATTAAAAAGAAGATTTTTATCATGATTTAAGCATTATTAGTTGATAATTGTTAGTTTATATGATTATTGGTTTATTTAATTGATTTATTAAATTGTTTATAAGTCTATTCGAGGAATTGATTTAATTATTGTTTACTAAGGGAGATTGGCGTGTGGTAAAGTATTAAGTTAGAGTTTTGGGTCAAGTTAAGATGAACTAGAATTGAATTGAGGATAAGTTGTGTCAATAAGGAATTGAATTGTGAACTGGAAATGAGAACAGAACAGAATTGAAATGGAAAGATGATTAACTATGAAGTGAGCAGCTATCTAGTGGCTCAAGTGCCATGAACATAGGTATAGTCGAAGCCACTGTCCTATCTTCGGATTTGGGACAGTTCTGGATCCCAGTGCTTGGGGAGTAGATCTTCGTGGTTGACCCGGCATGAGCAAGGAAAGTTGGGGAAGAATTAAGGTTTCCCCTACGAGCATGTGACTGGTCACGGATTAACACCTGAACTGAATAAGTTAGTATGGAAGGTCTTGTTTTATTGTGATGTTATATTTGTTTCCGCTGCGTACTTGAATGATGATGTCTATCTATGATTTCCTGATGTTTTGTTTGACTGTTTGGTTGACCTGTTCTGATTATTATGTTTCTAATTGTGTTCTACTGATTAAGTAGAACAATCTAATTACTCACCACTGACTGTGGACCCCAAAACCCTTTTCAGGTACAGGTGATGATTGATTGAGTTACGCAAGGGCTGGGATTGTGTTTGAGCTAGTTTAGCAGTTTATTTCTATTCTAATGTTCACCCCTAGCCTTTGTATTATTTTTAGTGGACTTTTCCTTATTTTGTAGCATTGTTGGACTTTAGAAACGTATTTACTTTGGATTATTTAATGATTTTAATGAATAATATGAACTAAGTTTAGAGCTTCCGTTGTAATTGATGAATATGATATTAAAGGTTTATAGATGTTAATGTTCTGTATTGTTGTTTTCCTCGAAAACAACGTTGCTAAAATACGGGTCGTTAAAGTTGGTATCAGAGCTGAAACGTTAGGTTACTTCATCATAAGTAACCCGAAAGATTGTGCGCTTTATGATCCCGAGAGTTAACATAGTTAGCTTTACCACAAGAACTTAAGTGAGTGTTGACTTGGGTAGAGCTATGGGATAAGTAATTTTTCATTCTTTCGCGACGATTTAATTTAAGAGTTGTCTTTTGATTTCCATAAATTGGGTACTGTTTTGCAGGATGGCAAGCCCAGAACCATCGCTTAGAAGTCGTGACTGACGCCGTATGTTGGAAGGCGCCATCATAAGCTTAGCTCAGAGAGGAGCATAGGCTACCAGCAGCCAAACCACCTTCGACAGAATTTCTCGTCACCGACCCCCTACCTATGATAGCACAGCAGATCCGGTGATACTCGAAAGCTGGATTCGGGAGATGGGAAAACTATTCGATGCAATCGATTGTCCGGACGACGAACGGGTTCAGATCGCTAGTTACTATCTTCGATTAAAAGTGGACAACTGGTGGATGACGGTTCGACCACAGGGAAGAGCTATAAAGAGCATGTCTTTGGAAGGGTTTACCTCCAAGCTACAAGAGCGTTTCAATCCCGACGAACTTAGGTGGCAGAAACAAGAAGAGTTCCTTATGCTCACTCAGGGAACCATGTCAGTACAGGCTTACACCGACAAGTTCGCGGAGCTGTCCAGATTTGCCACTACAGTGATACCATCGGAAGCTGAGAAATTAAAGAGGTATATCAAGAAGATGAATCCTCGCATTCGGGTACACGTCATCAGCAACAAGCCAGCAACGTTTCAGAACGCTTACGAGACAGCTGTGGAGATTCATGCATCGCTAGAGGAGGAAGGAGCTACAAAGAAGAGAACTAGGGAAAGCCAGCCGCCTGTAGTCGAGAAGAGGCCACGATTCGAATCATCTCAAGAGCCGCAACCGCAGGACGGACAAGCAACCAACGTCCCGGAGACCACGGTTTGCAGAGGATGCGAGAAAGAGCGTCATCCCGGAAAGAGGTGCGACGGGTCTACAATAGTGTGCTACGTGTGTGGACAGGGAGGGCACAAGTCTTGGGCTTGTCCAAAGAATAAACAGGTAGCAGCTGTGAGCCAGGCACCGGTGAAGAATCGAGTCTAAAGCATGACCCAAGAAGAGGCAGACGCGCGGTCGACGTAATTGCTGGTACGGTCACCGTCTTTATTTATCCGCTTTTATGTTGTTGTTTCATTGCTTGCAATTTGTGTGCTTCCTTCTGAAAAATTTCGAGGACGAAATTTTCTTAAGGAGGGGTGACTGTAATACCTCGAAATTTTGGGATATTTAAATTTTTCATAATTAATTAAATATATAATTAATTAACTATTTAATTGATTATTACTTCATTAATTATTAATTTATTGTAGCAGTCTAATTATTTTGATCCTGGCCCGAACCTTTCTATCTTGTCTTGCCAAAACCCGAGCCCAATTATTTCCTTTACCTTTCTTTTTTTCCCCTTATTTCACACGGCCCACCCTATCCTTTCTTTCTAATTAATTTGTTTAATTTGTTTTAGCCAATATTATTAACTAATACATCTATTTTGACTTATTCTAAAAACCCTATTTTTCTCCTAACGTCACCTATCTTTCCTACTAAATTATAGGAAACCAAAACCCCCTCTTGATACTCATTCTACACGGCCAACCCTAGTAAACAATATCAAAATTGTTTTATTATTCTTTCTTTCAAGAATCAACTACTGCTTATCCCTAATTCTTTCCTATTGTTCCAACCCTTAAAGATTGATCAAAAAACCAAAATAAATCCAAGAAAACCGTGTAACCTTGAATAATTCGAACTCCATATTCCATCAAAGGTAATTAGATTGCTTTATTTAATCAATAGGATAGATTAGTTACATAATTGTTAGAATAGGTTTAATCATGTATGGAGTAGGTTTAGAATTATGTAGAATCGTGTTGAATATGTTTTAAATCTTTTGATGGCATGTTAAGGAGGGTGCCGAGTGGTTATTGTCCAATTCCATGACGTTTTGCTTAATTATTTACATGTTTTATTATTGATCCATGCTTGTTTTATGAATCTTATTAATTTAAAGTTGATGAAAATAATTATTGGATGTTTATGTAAGGGAGCCGTGTATTTCATGATTGTGTCGAATAGTTTCTTGATGAGACATATGATTTTTATGGTGTAATCTTGATCTTTAATCATTCTCGGATGAAGATCTTGAATAGAATCTTTGATTTAAGTGTAGTATGCTAGGTTCTTGAAATTGATCATGTTATTCTTGTTAGCCTTGAAGGGTCGTGTATTATATATACATATTAGGGATTTATTTTGTTCTCATTTGGTCCAATCTTGATGATTTATTGTTTAAAGTATAATTAATGATTTATTGTTAAGTTTATTTGATTAATTGTGATGATTGTATTTAATTAATTTGAGATGTCAATTTTGCTGTTGTTAATAGTGAATGTCGAATGGTAGCAATTATTAAAAAGAAGATTTTCATCACGATTTAAGCATTATTAGTTGATGATTGTTAAGTTATATGATTATTGGTTTATTTAATTGATTTATTAAATTGTTTATTAGTCTATTCGAGGAATTGGTTTGATTATTGTTTACTAAGGGAGATTGTCGTGTGGTCAAGTATTAAGTTAGAGTTTCGGGTCAAGTTAAGATGAACTAGAATTGAATCGAGGATAAGTTGTGTCAATAAGGAATTGAATTGTGAACTGGAAATGAGAACAGAACAGAATTGAAATGGAAAGATGATTAACTATGAAGTGACCGCCTATCTAGTGGCTCAAGTGCCATGAACATAGGTATAGTCGAAGCCACTGTCCTATCTTCGGATTTGGGACAGTTCTGGATCCCAGTGCTTGGGGAGTAGATCTTCGTGGTTGACCCGGCATGAGCAAGGAAAGTTCGGGAAGAATTAAGGTTTCCCCTACGAGCATATGACTGGTCAAGGATTAGCACTTGAACTGAATAGAACTGAAAGGTCAATAGTGGTGTCTAGAAGTCTAGAACTGAATAAGTTAGTATAGAAGGTCTTGGTTTATTGTGATGTTATATTTGTTTCCGCTGCGTACTTGAACGATGATGTCTATGTATGATTTCTTGATGTTTTGTTTGACTGTTTGGTTGACCTGTTCTGATTATTATGTTTCTAATTGTGTTCTACTAATTAAGTAGAGCAATCTAATTACTCACTACTGACTGTGGACCCCAAAACCCTTTTCAGGTACAGGTGATGATTGATTGAGTTACGCAAGGGCTGGGATTGTGTGCGAGCTAGTTTAGCAGTTTATTTCTATTCGAATGTTCACCCCTAGCCTTTGTATTATTTTTAGTGGACTTTTACTTATTTTGTAGCATTGTTGGACTTTAGAAACGTATTTACTTTGGATTATTTAATGGTTTTAATAAATAATATGAACTAAGTTTAGAGCTTCCGCTGTAATTGATGAATCTGATATTAAAGGTTTATAGATGTTAATGATATGTATTGTTGTTTTCCCCGAAAACAACGCTGCTAAAATACGGGTCGTTACACATACAGTAGACTCGGTTCTTCACCGGAGTCTTAGTCGGTGCCGGAAGCTGCTTGATCTCGGTGTCTGGCTTCCTCTCGGGGCAAACTGACGCCTTATGGCCTTCCTTCCTGCAGATAAAATAAGCTATGGGCGAACCGTCACACCGCTTCCCTGGATGGAAGTCCCTGCCGCAGCCTCTGCATCTCGAGCCGTCAGAACCCTTATGCGAACTCGTGGTCGGAGGGGTACTGCTAGGAGCACTAAATCGAGGCTTCTTAAAAGAAGACGACGTCGCTGGGACCTGGGTCCTCTTCCTGCTCGCATCCTCCTCGATCGTCGATGCCTGAATCTCGAGTGCTACCTTGTAAGCCTACTGAAATGTCTTCGCTCCACTGTTGATCACGTGAACACGAATCCTCGGATCTAGCTTTTTGATGTAGCGCTTGACCCGCTCCTTCTCCGATGGAACTACAGACGTAGCGAACCTCGATAACTCTGTGAACTTGTCGGTGTACGCCTGAATTGTCATCTTACCCTGAGTAAGAGTAAGAAACTCCTCCTGCTTCTGCCACCGCAACTCGTCGGGGTAGAATTTCTCCTGGATCTTATCTACGAACTCGATCCACGACATCGAATGTAAGGGCAAGCACGCGTCCTTAGCCACAGTCCACCAGTTATCGGCCTCTCCTCGCAAGTAGTAGGCGGCGATCTGCACCTTCTCGTGCTCGGGGCAAAACGTAGCGTCGAAGAGCTTCCCCATCTCGCGGATCCAACTCTCCAGGATAGTGGGGTCGGCAACCCCATCGTAGGTCAGAGGTCGATGACGTGCGATACGATCGAACGTCGACTGCGTACTAGGTGTATGACGACTATGGTGCGCCAACGTAAGGATCGCTTCCTCGAGCGCTCGTAACCTCTTTCGTCCCGTACTCAACCAGCGAGGCGTAGACATGCTCCAACGCAATAAAGCAAAGACATACCAAAGAATAGTGTCAGTTATACATCCCCACTACAGTCAAGTACACAAAATCAAAAGAGAAAAAGAATAGAAAAAGGGTCTTATCCCGGTTCTTCTACCCGAACTCTTCTCCCTTATACTTAAACTTAATTTGGGTTCAATCACTCGGGAAAGATAAAGCTCTCAACTCCCGGGTTTACTCATACCCTAAAACTTCACTTAAAACCTATTCGGCTCTGATACCAACTTTGACGACCCGACTCGCTTAAACCGACGCGGAAGAAACCGACGAGTCGAATAGTCAGTCCTAACATACTAACATACTTAAAAATTAAAACAAAACCTCAAATTGAATATATGCTAAATCCAAAAGTACAACACCCACAATATTGTACATATCTAAACCCAAATATTACTACTACTACAAACAGTATTAACTCCAAAATAAATGTCAGAGTTAGAAATTGTAAAATACAACTGAGTCTAACTAAAAATCGTACTACTACTAAAAATAAAGCATAAGTAACAACAGCACTCGCCCAACCCAAAGCTAAGCAAGGACCTCATCATCAGAATTACCTGAAAAATAACAACAGTCCACCGTTAGTGGCGAGTAACATAATCGTCCCACCCTAACAGGGATACACATGATCATAGCACAAATCAAGCAACCAAATCAAACAACCAAACATACCAACATGCGAACCAACATATCATACCATGAATACTTATAATAACCACAATAGACAACCATGTTGACTCAACTAACTTTAATCATTAATTAACAATCTTAAACTTTGGCTCAATCATTTACATATTAGACCGGACTATTCACGTACGAACGCATCTTACGCGAACGAACTTTCTACTATGCCAGGATTGAGAATCTTACTCCCAACCCCATGAAACCCATCTTACGGGAAATCCATATCAAGAGACGACATAGTAAGACCTAAGATTAGGATAGGGGCAACGTCTTAACCCAATTCTTAGAATCTTACTCTAAGATTAGGCGTCTAATAGTAAAATCAAGCTAATCTTTAACCGAAATTTACATTCTTAGTTAATCTTAAGTTGCATCTTACGCCTTGACTCAAGGATAACATGTAAATCAACAAACCTTGGAACCTCATATATCATTCTTTAACTTTCTTTAATTTTCTTTAACTTTCTTTAACTTTCAAGACTCGACCATGAACTCATAAAGAGCTATCAAAACTTATAAAGAACTCACCCAAGACTCATAAAGAACTCAACCAAGATTCAAGAACTCAATCAAGAACCCAATCAAGATTCAAGAACTCAATCAAGATTCAAGAACTCATAAAAAAACCAACCTCATAATCATCATCAAAATCACGCACCATATAACAAATTTTAACAACATTTCCATCAACTCGTAAACATCAAAACTTCATGAAACTTGAACATAATCAACATCAAACATGGAATTATCTTAAGCATCATAATGTACATAAAATCATAACAAAATAACATAAAAAAATCACCCCCAAACCAGCCCTATAATCACGCATATCATAGGATCAAAATCATCAATTCTAGTTTAATCCAATCACTTAACCTACCCCATGAATCATAGTATACCTACTAGGATTGGGATAGTATGTTACCTTATTGGAGTATAAACAAATCAATACACGAAAACTCGCTGCACAGAAACCCAAACCACACGGTCCACCACGGACACACACACGAGGCACAGCACGGCTTCACCTCTTGCACGGCCACACTGCACGACCTTCACCACGAACCACCACACGGCCTCCCACACGAGGCACCCCTCTTGAACACGTCCCAAACACGAACCCCAACCCAAAACCGGACCAAAGACCCAAGTCTTGAATAAGGTAATGAAGGCTATTTGTGAAATTAGTCACTTAAAGATCAATGGATGTTGAATCTTTAAGTTTGGGTTTTGGATTGAAGATGAACAATTTTGTGGATGATTATGGCCAAAAATGGCGTGGAAGGGGAGAGCAAATGGAGGGAAGTGTTTTGGCTTTTGATTGTGGCAAGTGTGTTTAAGATGGCAAAATGAATCCTAAGCCTTACAATCACCTTCTATTTATAGAAATGATTATAGTGTGAACATGAAGCAAGTGGCAAATTAAGCCACATCACTCAAGGGGGCCGGCCATGTCACGAAAAATGGGCCTAATTGGGCTTTCGATAAACAATTGGGCTAATTGCACTCTTGCATGTTTAATTATGCCTAAATCGATTTGGCCCAAAAATATTAATTAACTAATTAGAAAATTAAATAATAAAAATTCTAATTAATTAAATAATAATAAAATAAATAATAAACAATAATTCATCGAATAAAAGAAATCAAAATAAGCATATAATCAATAAATAATAGTCCAAATAAATTCAGACTATACATAAAATCACTTAAATAAACAAATAAATCGACGACAGAAATACCGATAAATCTGGGTCGTTACATCCATAATTATAAGACAACACCACTTCAATGCCAAACTCAGAAGTCCCACTTCGATAGAAGACAGCTGAAGGAAAAAGTAGTGATGCCGGCCTGTCGGGTTTATTTTATTTATTAACTAGATAATACCCGAGCAAATGCTCGGTTTTAATTAATATTAGGAAATATTTTTTCAGTGGTTACTATATTAGTATAAAAGTACATATATATGCTACCGAATAGAATTATTGATATGTTGGGATGGATAATCCGGGCTTAGGAAAGTTTTTTTGTGGTTACTATGTTAGTTCTAGCTTCGTATCGTAATACTCACAACTTTTTCCAATTTAAGTTGTAACATGATACTTGCAACATATATTTTTATATTAATTTAGTGAAAATTTACTCATGTGTTTTTTTTTTTTTTAAAAAAACTTTAGTTTTAATTTTTAGTGGTCCCAATTAATTATTAATTTTTCACTCTATATCTCTTTAAATCCATTTTTGCATATGGGTCCATAGCGCATACTTATATAGCAATTATTGCAATACAGAGGTAGTATAAAAGTTTAGTAGAGATATAAAAATAATAATTATAATAAAATGCACCCCCATTTTTTTGTATCTGCTTATTTGTGTTTTCATCAATACCAATAAACTAATAGTGTAATAGAAAAAGGGAAAAATCATAAATAAGTTAAAGTAAGAGAAAGAAGACGATAAAGTAACTTAGGAAAAAAATATATTAATAAATATAAAAAATAAAATTTTACTATAGTTAGATAATGTAGGAAGTTAGCAAATTAAAATAAAAACATCCCAAAAAAGGAAATTGCGCAAATTAAATAAAGACAAAATGAGTAATTTGAAATTTAAAAAAATTATTTTTTTATGTAAATGTTTGTCAATTATTATGTCAAAGTTTTTTTTGTTATAATATTATTTAAGTTTAAAAAGATATGTATTTGGGATTTTATTTATTTATTAGGGTATTAATTATGGTATATTTTTTTTTTATCAAAAGACAAGAGATTATATATTAATAAAAAGCCAAACGACACTTAGAAATCGATATCTCTGCAAAGACATTAGATTTAAAATAACAATACATATTTTAACTTCAACTTCACTAATTGCTTCGCTTCCGCCCGATTGTAGAATCACCTGGTGATTTTTATTCGACTTCAATATGTGTTGTCCAACTGCAACCACCTCCTGTATGAATCCGTAGAAGAAAATATATATTTGAAGCCCTAAACCTTTGTTGACGATAATCATACACCTCCAAATCAATGATGGGATGTAACTCATTTGAGGAAAAATAATCCACACGAAATGAGAAATAACAACCCACACAAGATGGAAAATAGGAACCCACACAAGATGGGAGAAATCAATCCACCAAAAAAGTAGACCAAGAACCATCTTTAGAGATAGAGAGTAATTATTCAAGGATAAGAAACTAAAAGAAAACTAAAAAAGAGAGAAATTAGAATTAAATTGGGGCTTTCTACCGATTAAATCGATGGAAGCCCCTTCAAAATCACCAATGGAACAAGAGAAATGAGGGAAAAACGAGGAGAAAAAATGAAAGTGGGAGGGAAATAGTGGTTAGAGTTTTAGTAGTATAGAATAAACGTGTTTTATTATGGAAAAATGGAAAAGAATAATCCCAATTGCTAAACATAACCCTCATTTTACTTAATAAAGTCCCCATTTGGATAATTTTGTGATTGCTTTAAAAAACTAATTCTTCTCATCTAATTTTATATCAAGATAAATCATAAAATGTACATAGCATGTAATGGACCTTAAAATCATGAATTAATATGATTAAGCATTAAAAATAATTTATTAAACATGAAATTAAGAAAAATATACAACATAGACCAAGGCGCATGGTCTATGCGCCTTGGCCTAGGTCCAGGCGCATGGACCATGCGCCCAGGCCTAGTTCGGGGCGCATGGACCATGCGCCTGGACCTAGGTGTCCATGCGCCCTGGTCTATATCGTGTTTTTTTTTCGCGGTCCAACTCACGCACATTTTTCAGGGGCAAAATTGTCCAAATTGGGGCTTTAGTAAGTAAAATGGGGGTTGTGTTTAACAACACTCTAATCCCACCTTTAGGTGATCTGCTCAAAATAATCTCACCTTCAATTTATTTTAAAATAATCTCACCTTTATACCTTATCTTCTTAAAATAGACCCTAACCTGTAAAAAAATTAAAAAATTACCGGTTTGTCAAGTTCACTAGACACGTGTTAAACTGTTAACTTATAATTGGTGTAGTCATTTTTTGCTTTTTTTTTTTAAATACCTATTTCAGCTTCTAATTAATTACCATCCTCTTCACCAAATAACAATGACCACCATTCCCACCAGGCCACCACCACTGCCTTCAATTCACCTCTACACCGCGCATGATATGAAATGGTGTAAATAGCGCAGCTATTTTGGGGCAAAAAACCTCTACACCGCGTCCAAGTTTGTTTCTAGTCGGCATTGAAGTAGCTTTTGTGATGCCTTTCCTCCATTGAAACAGAGTTTTTGGGGTAAATTTTTTTCTAGGGTGGGTTTGTTGAATTGCTGGTTATAATTAGGGTAGTTTATGCTGAGTAATTGATTGCTAGAGGTTTTAACTGAGGAGAATTTCCAGTTGAATTTTGTTGCTAATGTGTTGTAGACTTTTGTTTGTAACCCTCACCAAAACGGCCTAACACCACCACTTCCCTTCACTCCCCCCAAAACGGTAATGAACATGCAAAGACCAATGACTTAAATGGGTCAGTGACAAGAGATGCAGCTATGGAGAAGTTTGTTGAGAGGCGGAGAGGTCAGCAGTGGTGAAGAAGGAGCAGTGGTGAGGTCCAATTGGTCCATTAATGGAGATGGAAAGAAGGTGGAAGGAATGAAGAAGGAAGATGGTAAAAATCATTTTTACAAGGGAAAAAAGTAACCTGCTAAACAGGTTTCAGGTAAAATGTTCCATTTTAAGAAGATAAGGTACAAAGGTGGAATTATTTTGAAATCAATAAAAGGTGGAATTATTTTGAACAGACCACCAAAGGTGAAATTATTTTATTCCATTTTTTCTTTTATTATTTATTCATATTTATTTATTTTTTTGAAATTAATAGGATGATAGTTAAATCCAAATAATAAAACCATATTATTTCGGATTAGGAAACTTCAGACCCAATCTAAACCGAATTGTTATTAAGTCCAATCCAAAATGAACTGTAAAAATTCGGTCTTCGAGTCTTGGGCCCAATCCAAACCAATTTTTTTACTTAGAATTTTTTCTTAGAGTATTTAAGATCCAAGAACTGCCACAATCAACCTTAAACAAAACTAAACTATAACCCTTACGAAAAGGACATGGCAACCTCTTAACCTATAAATACTTGTAAAACTCATTCACATACAATGCACATTACCCTTTAATGATTTTTTAAAAAAAAAATTGTTTCCTGTTGTGAAAAATGGGAGAGTCGTACTTCATTCCATTGATCAAAAGATATATATATACAAGCAACACTAGTTCTAGAATGTTCCTAAAATATTGTAAGAGGTATAATGGTCATCCACTAATATATATTATATAACACTCCCCTTGGATGCCCATTATACAAAAAAATAATTTAAAATACAATATTTCATAATCTTACTTTACAACGTGAATTAACTCCCCCTCAAGAAGTCATCTGTCAAGATCCTTGAGATGACTTAATCCAATTGTTGAATAAATTTCTTGAATGTATTCAAATATTGTGCCTTGTTAAAATCTTTACAGAAAAAAACCCTATGCGATAAAAACCTAGTGAAGGAAAAAGAGTACACCACCTTTGTAATACGCTTTGAAATGCTGCCCTATTAAAAACCTTACAAGGAAAATCCAAGGAGGGACAAAACCTCGGTTAAGGGAAAAAGAGGTGAATTACATAACTTAAGATCTCCAAATGTAATAAATCCAATGTCGCCGAGTAACTTCAGGTGTGTAGCATAATAACATTCATTATTGATGATAGATTCGCTCAAATTAGTCTTGAATCTTCAAATCTTCATATGGAAATAGAGAGACATCTGTTATGGTCAATTTTACCTAACCTGAGTACAGGTTGAAAGCCGAAAAGCAAGTCAAGCCGAGAAGCAGAAGTGCAGGTTAGCATCAGAAGGACCTAGAAGACGAGACAAATTCAAATTCAAAGTGAAAGAACAAGTCAAGGCCAGTTTGCATGAGGAATAGACGCATGCTGACGTGGCGTGAAGAAGTCCACCCCACTTGGTCTCACGCATCCCAAGAAATTAGGAGGTTGTTCCTAATTTAATGGAACGGCTAGCTTGGCAAATTAGTTAGTTAAATAAGAGAAAAATCAATTGTAAAAAGATAGATTATTATTACTCATCATCAACCTACGCACTGTACTGAAAAAATACTCATAGTTTCATTCACATTCGAGTTTACAATTTACCCTCGCCATCATTGTAATCACAAAAAATATTCATATAGTGGATTGGTAGACTCAAAGCTACCCGCAGTTTTCCCTCTGTTTCGAGGTTTCTGCGTCATCATCCTCTTGTGTTACCCTCGTCCTCGTCTTTACTTTGATCCGCATTTTTCCATTTTTCCTGTTCGTACATCCCACATAGCACGTACCCGACTTTTCACAATCCAGCTGTGCTTCGTACCAGCTTAGTCCGATACCTGAGTAGGGATATCGCATAAACAACATCTTCATTTATGAATACTTATGATGATACTGCTGCATGATTTTATTATTATTTCAATTGATATTTCTGCTTCAAGTTGCCTTGTTTTGGAGGTCGTAAAAACTTAAGATCAATCATACATTCTCCCATCACAATTCTATGGCAACAGTGCAACACTTGTTATACTCACACAATATTGTCTAATCATATATTGCTCATAGTTCTTCTAGACCATGAAAATTATTTCACTGGGAGATTATTAATTCTATTCTTCAGACATTTCATATATGGGAGTGTTCTCCGATCCAATGGGTATAAAAACTGGTTAGCTATTATATGCTCAAACTTCAACTTGAGATGTCAAAAAATAAATCACATAGACTATTTAATTAGGATTTCGATAGTAATATTAACACTACGATACTAGAAATGTATAACTTGTAGAGTCAAATATTAAAATACATTGTGTATACGTTTTTCAGAAACTCTTCTTGCCATCAATTACAAATCCAAAGACAAAACCACAAAATTTAGTATGACCAATTATTGCTGTGTTAGAAAAAAATTGACCAATTCAATATTTACTATCAATTGTTTTTTGTCTGTGGAAATACTATGAATAATTTTATTACAACTTATAAATTTATAATATATTTGACTATAAAAAAAAAACGTTGTACATTAAAAAATAAAATTATCACAGAATCACAACAATACACATCAATAAATGTTAAACATATCCGCAATAGTCTTCAAAGAAAATAAAACTTGAAAATCCATACCAATTAAACCAAAATACATATTCTAAAACATACATGTGTAAATTACTAAAAATGAGTTAAAATCAAAAATCTAAATTAAGCCTAAAAAAATTGAAAAATGAATTAAATACGAATATAATTTCTAAAAGTTGCAATAAATAAAATCTTTAAAAAATAGCAAACAATAAAACAGAAAAAAAAAAAATTTGAATGAACGAATGAAAAAAATTAAAATCGAGAGATTTAGTTCAACATACCTGGTAATATCCTAAATTTAGGGTATTAATTTTCATGTTATTTTATTTGATAGAATAGTATTTGAGATATTTAATTCCTAATTATTTAATTTTGGCCAAGTCAAAAATTAATCTAGATTAGGCATGATCAAGTGCAAATGGCCCATTTGCACATTTTGGGCCCATTTTCTCCTCACCAAAATCGGCCCCTCTCTCTTTTTGCTCCCTTGTCACTTTTTTGTGTTCACACCTAACTAACTTTTATAAATAGGTGGTTTTAGTGGACATTTAGATCATTTGCTCATTTAATCACTTTTACTCACACATTCGATCAATCTAAACACACTCCACTAAACTCCCTCCTTTTCACACGCCATTTTTGGCTAAAAACCCGCATCAATTGTTCATCATTTTTCTCAAACTCAAAACTTAAAGATTCATCTCCTATTGACCTTTAAGTAATTAAACACAAATTAATCTTCAATAATTTCATTTAAGATCAATCGTCCGGGTTTGGTTCCGGGTTGGTTCGTGTTTGGGTGATCGGGTTCGTGAGTTTCGTGATGGTGGTCCATGGTGGTGATCATGGTGGTTCGTGTGAGAAGGCCGTGTGAGTTTTGGGTCGTGTTCGTGTTGGGCTCGTGTTCGAACGTGGTGGTGCACGGTGGTTCGAAGTGTTGGCTGTGGTGGTTCATGGTTCTCGTGTGCGTGAACGGACGTGCAGTGCGTGGTGGTGTCATTCTGGGTTGGTTGCTCGTGGTGGTATGCGTGACCTTGCAGGTGGTGCCCTGTGGTGTCGTTGATTGGGCCGTGTGACTCTCGTATTTGGACTATTGTCTTGCTCGTTTTTCGTTGTTTGTTAACGCATTAATTTCAGGTAACTGGATAATTCTATTTAAATTCGTTAATTCAATCATGTAATATAAAATAGGAATTTAATTAGAATTCATGATTAGGATTGAATAATTATTTCATGAATTTTATGTATGGTTATTGTTATCTTTAGAATTCATGGGATGGATGTTAGTTGAATTTTTATCATGATTGCTCATGTAAATGTCGTGTGATGATAATGGTAATTGGATAATTTTTTATTAGTTTTTCATTAATCTTGGTTGTTCTATGACTAATATTTTGCTGATTAGTTTAAAACTAATGTATAGTACGTCTTTATTCGTAATTATTTGCGTATGTGTATTTGATTTTCGTGAATTTGCCATATGATTTCATGGATGATTTTATTGGTAGAATTATGTTGTTTATTTCAAATCTTGGGAAAAAGATTGGTTGAATTAGGTTCTTTTTAATTTCTTGATAGTTTTCTTGAAATCTTGACAATTCTTGATATTTCTTGGTGAATCTTGATAAATCTTGGTATTTCTTGATGAATCTTGGATGTTCTTGAGGATTCTTGGACTTTCTTGGTTATTCTTTAAAATAAATCTCGGAAAGTTTTGCCGTTCTCGATTAGTTATTTCGAGTTCTTGATTTTTCGTAGTTTTCTTGATTTTTTGTAGTTTTCTTGATTTTTCGTAGTTTTAAGTCGTTGAATTGAATTTTGTGTGTTCGATGATTGTTTCGTTTGTTTGGCCTTTTCGAAATCTGGTTTGGTTTTTGTAATTGGTTTTGGAGGAAAGGACAGAAAGTGGTCGGTTCTGATTTTGCAGTTCTTGTTGCGTACACCTAGTACTTCTGTTATTCTTTTGTTCGTTTTATTTTGGAAATCATGTTTTTATTGGCTTTGAATAAGTTGTTGTATTTCGTTATATTTTGGTATGTTTGACTCCGCTGCGAAAGGATGCCAGGTACGCGATTGTATGTTGAATATTAGTTGCGTGAATGCATGTGTTGGCGTGTTATTTTGTGTGGCTTTTCTATCTTATGTTGCAATATTGCATGCTTGAGTTCCTTATTTAAATGGGACAGTCTACTTACTTGTTACTGATGGTGAAACTCTATTTTTCAGGTGGCTATGTTGAGTAGTTGATTTACTGTTTGGCGGGGCTTGAGCGTGTGTGATTGCGACACTGTAGTTAGATGTAGTTTTGTTTTCTATGTTGATTAACATTACTGTTTAGTAACTCTAGCTGTAGTTATGTTTGAACATTTGGGTTTATAGCTGTAATCAGACATTTATGACTTTGGCGTTTTAATAATAGTATTTGGGTTTTATGTTTAAAGTTTTTTGTATTTTTCGTATTTTTGAGTAGCAATTCAACTTTAAATCGTATTAATTTACTATGTAAAAGTCGGGGTGTTACATACTTGTTGTTGCTGCCACCGGAGCCTAGACTCATCACCGGCTACAACCTGGAGATTTGGAAGAGTCGTAGAATTGCTGGAGGCGACGAATCAGAAACGTGAAAAAAGAAGCCATTAGGCGCACACAACAACACTAAAAAATTCCACTAATATTAAAACTCAAACTTTTAAACTTTATAATTGAGGACTTAATTCCCAAATTTCAGGCTAAGCTAAGAACCAACGTAAACCCTAATTTTAACAATAATCAATAGAGAAGGTATTGTGTCAGACTGGTCTGACAGTAACGTTTCTGTCAGACCAGTCCCTAGACCTGGACATATATGGTTGAATCTGGACTAATATGTGTTTAACCTGGACATATATTGTTAAACCTGGACATGTATTGGTAGACCTGGTCACATATTTGTAAACCTGAACACAAATTTGTAACCCTGAAAACATATTTGTAAACCTGGACACATATTGTTGGATCTGGACACATATAGTTGAACCTGGACACATATTGTTAAACCTGGACATGTATTGGTAGACCTGGACACATATCTGTAAACTTGGACACAAATTTGTAACCCTGGAAACATATTTGTAAACCTGGACACATATTGTTGAACTTGGACACAAATTATTGAATCTGGACAAAAAATTGTAAGCCTGATGAAAACTTGTTTAACCTGGACACATATTGTTAAACCTGGACACATATCTGTCTAACTTGGACATATATTGTTAAACCTGGAAATCTATTTATAAACCTGATGGCATTTGTAAACTTGGTGAAACTTGTTTAGTCTGGAAAAATATTGTTAAACATGGACAAATGTTGTTGGACCTGGACATATATTTCTTTGACCTGGACATATATTTCTTTGACCTGGACACATATTACTAAACCTGGATCCCTTCATGAATTATTAAAAAAATACAAGTGTTGGACGGTCCGACGGTCGGACCGTCCGACACAATACTTTCACTGATCAATATTATCCCAAAAAAAAAAAACCGTAACTTACCTATGCAAAAGCGACGACTTTTCTTTGGAGGTATGTAACTTTTAGATTCAAATGCTGCCCATAACTTTTGGAGTCTCCAAAGGGGTCTTCTTCACTACAAAAGAATAGAGATACATTGAGGCGGAAGAGAGAGACTTGAAGCGCAATTAAATGATACAAATGAAGATAGATGCAATGAAAATGGTTTAAATTATCTGAAATAACAAGTACCACAAATTTAGCCGATGAAAAAATGGAATCAACTAAAAATAAATTTAAAATATGACTTAAGTTGAAATCTAGAATTTATGAACCTAGAAATCTAGCATGATAATGTTGCTTTTCAGAAAAATGAAAAGAACCATAAAAATAAAATTTGAAAATTGAAGAAAGTTCTAAAAATGACAATATACTTGAAATAGTAATCAAAGTTTATACAAAACAGATTTCACATCAAGTAGTTTGTATGCACGCAATCAGGGTTGTAATACTACGTAATTTTGGATAAATATTTTATAATTAATTAATATTTTTATACTATCAAAATTATCTATTTGAATTTTAGACATAAAATTTCAAGTGAAAATGTTGTTTTAAATTATAAAACTGAAATTTCATATACATACACGTGATTTTCGGATATCTTAAATAAGCCTTATTTTATAAATTACAATGATCTGATTAAGCTATTTTATAGAAAAAGTATTTTAAGCCCAAATATTACTCTCTAATTTCTAAAAACTCAAACTAAAATCGAAAAGACCAATTAGCTAGAAAAAATGGAAAAGAAAAAATTTGATCCATGCCCACTGAGTCTCACGGCAAGGAGAAAAAAATAGAATAAAATAATTAAATCTTTTTCGCTTCTTTAATTAAATTCCATGATTACTCTAATATCCCCAACCTCCCTTAATAATATTCTCCTTAGACTCCAAGCAAATAATCATTCCAAAATATGATTATTATAATATATTTTGATCACCCTAATATTTTTATTATCTTCAAAATCTATCATATTACACTAACCCTAAACACTATAAATACCCCTCCCATCTCATAACACAAATTGGACCAACCCTACAAATCATCTTCCCCCTTCAACTCCAATCTCACAAAAACACTCAAAATATTATTTTCTTCTCTCTTCTTTTCCACAAATTATTTCTTCTATTTTTGTAGCCTTTATGTCGATTCAGTTCAGAGCCAATTTTCAGGCACTTCTGGTCATTTTTAGTAAATTTCTGTTTCACGACGGATTGTTTCTCTCGAAAAGTTATTGAGGTTAGGCTCAAGAATCACCCGATTCGGATTCATATCGAAGGAGTTATAGCCTCTAAAAGTTTCTACCTATTTTCTAATAAGATTACCTCTCATGATTTCCTCTTTTTCTCTTGGCTTTCACCACCACCATCATTGGCGGCAGCCACCATGAGCCACATCCTACCACCCTTGGCCACCTAGCCATCCTCCTCATCTCCTCTTGTTTTGGTTTTTCTCTTTACCTAAAACAACTATTTTTATTATTACATATTATTATCATCATTATTGCTATAGTTTAATAAACAAAATAATTTAATGCTTTTAAAGTATAAAAAAACAGAAAATTTAAGATATGATTTATAAAAATTAAATATAGTCCATGCACATATAGTGAGTCTTGTTATTTATTTTGTTTTGGCTTTGCCCTACTTATCATTTATTGATAAATAGCTAGGTGTTGATGATCAAAGTGGACTACATATTGCATCAGGGGCAAGGGCGTCATTCAACTAGATAAGTTTATTGACAAGACAGCTGAAAAATGTTTGGTATGATTTGTTGTATTTTTTTATTTTATTTTATTTATTTATTTTTTATTTTTTTTGTTTACACTTCATATATAAATCACTTTTTTTAGTTCATATATATATGGAAAATTCATGCTACTAATAATGGTCTAGCTCTGTTTTCAGACTTCTTTTCAAAACAAGAAGGCTACCAACATGGAGGAATGTGAGAATCCTAAAAAAGAGGAAGAGTTGTTCTTAGAAGCCTTAGGTAGATGGAAAAATGGAAGTGTATATGGTCTTGGGAATGCTGCTAATAACTTTTATGTGAAACCTCATAAAGATCCAAGTTCTAGGAAAGCACGAAATGATCTAGTGACTAACTTGCAGTACAAGATTCTGCAGCTCACTTCCGATAATTTGGAACAAAAGAAGGAGCTTGAAGAAACAAAGACATGCTTGGTTGCAACCGCTACAAAGCTTGATGAAACAAATGAAGCAATGAAGAGTATTCAAGCACAAGTTCAATTCTTATCTCAAGCTTTGATCGGTACTCAGAGTACTAACATCGTTTAGCCATGGTGTGGGGGTATCTTTTTGGTCTTTTTTTGGAACAATTAGTTTAGTCAATGGCTATATCATATAAAGAAATGAAACCTTTAGTCAATTAGTTTAGCACAAAAGAAATGACATTCCCATCCCCATCCCCGCCTCACTTTTTCATCCCCATCCCCATCGACATCCCCGCGGTGGGTCTGAAACTCATCCTCATCCCCACCCCATCATGTACACAATTAATACCATCCCCGTCCCATCACCCACTTGGGTATACATCCCGACCTTCCCCACCCCACCATTCATTTAATCCTCATTCAAAAATCATTAAATAATATTCATATACCCTATAAAATTTCAAATACTAATATAAAAAACACATGTACAATATTAAAAATTATAAATGAATGTTATGAACTTATAATTTGTTTTTAATTAAGAGAAATTTTTTGATTTTTAACATTAAATTTGTTGAAAATTATATTTTAAATGTATAAGATGTAGGGTTAGTAGGGATGGGGCGTGACAGGGCGGGTGGGGATGGGGCAGAATAGGGTGAGGCGAGGCTGGGGATGGGGCAGAGTAGGGCGGGGATGGGGCGGGTACAATCTAAAATCCGCCTTCGCCCCATCACCCATTGTAAAAATTACCATACTTACAAAAGCTTGTCCAAAATCACCTGTATTAGCCAATTCCTTGTTAACCACTACCTTGTTTGTTGTTCCGGCGTTGACTTTGCTTTATTCTCAAAAATAATTAGCCCAATCAATATTTTAGGGTCATTTTTGCCCTGAAAGAGTTAAATATAAGGCCGGAATCTACAAAAATGGCCGCATAAGCTTCTATTTGCATTACAAAATTTGTCTCGATATGCCTTCATTGGTTTGCGTGCTCAACAAAATTTATCCCTATCAAGGTTTTGGTGTGTCATTTTTGCCCTAAAGAGTCAAATTTGAGGTCGGAATTTGCAAAAAACGATTAGATTGGCCAGCAAAGGCAAAGTCAACGTTGAAATAGTGAATAAGGTAGTGGTCAACCAGAAATTTGCTAAGTAAGGTAGTTTTGGACAAACTTTTGTAAGTAATGTAGCTTTTTACAAAAAATGGTGTAACTAAGGTAGTTTTGGACAAAAAACCCTCGCCTTTAACACAATCAGGGTTGTCCGATTTCATGGCCGGTCGCATTGTGATTAATGCAGCCCATCGTAAGTGTGTCAAATATAATGCGAAATGCGAAGCACTAGGATATGGGTTCCTACCTTTCTCGTTCTCTTCATTTGGAGAATTAGAGGCGGATGTTCTTTCGTTGCTCAAGCGGATTCAGAACTTCTCTAAGGCTCAGGACATCGGAGCACGCGCTGCTGCTCATATCTTCACTTGGATTAGTTTTGCTATTTCTAAAGGAGTGGGTAGCTAGATAGTATCTCAGCTGCCCAATAATAATAATAATAATAATAATAATAATAATAATAATAATAATAATAATAATAATATTTTAAGAGTTAAAAAAAATAAAGAAATATCAACAGTTATCTCCTTTACTTTTCAATCAGAGTATGCATCACCCTCAACCTTTTCGACCAAACTCCATTATCAAGCCTTCAAGCTTCATCTTGAAATTGCAAAAATGAACCAAAATCAAAATTAAACTCTTAAAAGTATTTTTTTCATTCAAATAAATAAAAGCCCTAATGTTTTAAGATTTAAAACTTGGTAAGAAAGCCCCAATTACCCTTGTAAACTTTTCGAACAAAACCCTAGATCTGAAAAAAAAAAAAAAACAGGTACGCAACCATGGGAAGTTGGATTCACGAACCATTGCAACTTGGGGCCCCCGCCGAACCGGGGCCCTGCGCGGTCGATCACCCCGCACCGGCTAAGCACTGGCCCTAATAATGGACACCCGAAATAGACCCGACCATAATCCGATCCGAACCTAACCCGACCCATTTCATACCCAAAATACATGACTCATACTTGATCCAATCCGAATAGTGCACACTTAAAATATACCCGAATCTGTTTTCACCCGACCCGAACTAATCCGATCCAAATGAACCGTTTGTCACCTCTAGTTTTAATGAGCATTATTTAAATTTCAAATTACACTAAATGAACATGAATTCATTGTGATTGCATTGTATTGGGAGTACTTTCCTCTAGCTACTCATGTCTGTATCTTCTTCTGATGGTACTGAAAAACTTCTATAATTTTCCAAATTTGTAGCAGGTCTTTTATTTCAGCTAAAATATAGTCTAAAATGATTTTCAATAATATGAAAAAACAATCAGGTTTTACTTCTGTATTGATTCCTACTAATAAAAACTAGATTACATTTATTATTTTTACAACTACGTTTACATCTAGTTCAGGCACACTTTATCTTTAATAACTTTTACAAAATTACTTCCTGAGTAAATTGATAAACGTCAGAAGCCAATAATATATGAGATTATACCCAAATTTGCAGCTCACCAGTAGTCCCCACAAGAACAGGATCCCTTCATAAAATGGTGAAATCTGTTAAAATCCCTTACAATTATCAACCTTCCTTCGAGCTTCGAAATGTGCTTAATAGCCGTATGACAATCTTCACAAATCCTCAAATTTTTCATAACGCGTATTGGTTTCAGTTTAGGTAACATCAAAATCCCATAAGCCACAGCTAGTCTTTCACTATGATACTTGAGCATATGCACCTTTTCTTCCTCGTCGACATCATGTAACACCAACTTCACAGATGATGCATACCCGTCTTGCTTCATCCGTGCTTCCAAATCTTCTATGAAAGCATAAATTCTATCCTTATCAGGGTGACAAGTATCTCCAACTGCAAATGTATGGATCTTGTTTTGTACTTCAAGCCAACTATACCCCGGTATTTTCTTTACACCTTTGTCCCTCATTTTCGACCTGATTTGCTTAACATCGTACCATCTACCTGATGCTGCATACAGATTTGACAGTAGTACGTACATGCCTGAGTTATTAGGCTCCATTTGAAAGATGATGTCAGCGGCCTTTTCTGCAAGCTCGGTATTCCCGTGAACCCTAGCTGCACCTAGTAAGGCACCCCAAGTTGCAGCATCTGGTGCAATTGGCATGTTTTCTACCAGATTCTGGGCTTCATTTAACCTGCCTGCACGGCCTAGAAGATCAATCATGCATGTGTAGTGCCGTGGGCTTGGAACTATCCTGTAATCAGGGTACATAGCATAAAAATATTGCTTTGCCCTGTCAACTAAACCAGCATGAGCACATCCAGACAATGCAGCTACCTGAGGACCAAACAAAGCAGCAATCAGAACACAAATAAGTGTGAAAAGTACTCACAACCCGTTTGGTTTTTGGTAATAAATTGTGGTAATGATAATGGATTTAAAGTGGAATTTTGTCAAGGAAGAACCTCAAAATTCCCATGGAAAACATATTTCATTCCCAAACTTGAATTTTCTTCTTATTTTCTATTACCATCCATTACCACTGGGAAGGTAATATTAGATGGGAATTGACGTTGGTGAAAAAATTCGATAAATTGGAGTTAAACTAGCACTATCATGGGAATGAATTTTGAAGACGACGAAGAAGGAGAAGAAAGTGACCAGATTGCCAACTACTTCTTCTACTCCATATTAGTTGCAACATTTGTTTTTTCACGTTTGCCAATGTATAATTTACTTTAGTAATATCTTTGATTCCGTTTTATCAAAAATTATAAAAATTAGACCACAACTATGTTACATTGACACGGGTACGGGTATCCGATATTGGTACGGATCCAAGTGTTCGATACGTCATTCTCAAAAATTTAGGACGCGGGGACACCGTCTTTACATTGGACTTGGGTACGGATACGACAATTTTTTTTTTTTGAAAAAAAAAAATACTCAATTAAATATATTTTGTAAAATAGTTAAAAAATATATATAACAAAAAAAGTTCTTCAACTGAATAAAATCGATTATATATAATGATAAACTGATTAAAAATTAAAAAAAGGAATAGTCACTTCTAATGAACAAGCAAGTAGCTGTATTCCCTGTCAAATAAGAAATAAAACTCTTGTAAAAAAAAAAAAACAATAGAGAAAGCTAACCTAAGCTTACCCATTTGGCCATTCAGTAGCTTTTTCTTGGGAAGCCAATTTTTTTTACTGTTTTAAAATTGCTTGGGGAGCTGTGTTTTATTCTTTATTTTTTTTTACTGTTTTAAAATTACTTAGGGAGCTGTAAAGTAGCTTGGGGAGTTGTGCTTTATTATTTATTGCTTCATGTGCTTGGCAACATTCCTCTTCACACTTCTTCTTCTTCCTTATGCTCTCATCTTCAAAGCTTTAAGAGCTTCAATGGCCGCCGTACCCGGAGGGAAAATGGAGTGTCCGGATCGGATTTCATACTCGGATCCGTGTCGAGTCGTATCGACCCGGGTATGACGCCAAATCAGGCGTATCCGGGTAACATAGGACCACAATAAAGTATACATTATGACGATTCAAAAGAGATCCATTGAACTATATTTATTTACACATAAAGCACAAAAGCGAATTATATAAGTGATTAAGAATTGTGCACAAATAGTCAACGTTGCAATTATATAGGAGCGGAACAAGTATGATATTAACAAGAAACTGAAATAATTGAGGGGGAAAAACACATACAACAGGGTACAGCACAAATATTAGTGAAAACCCCTAATGGGGAAAAAACCCCTAATGGGGAAAAAACCCACCTTTCAAAGAAGAAGGTAACTCAACACAAAAAGGGAGCAAGAAGCTTAGTTCACTTGGAGCAAGCTTTGGTTCCCATGGTTTTGTCACGGGTTCGAGGCTCACCCCACTCATTGTGGGTATTTTCCCCTCCCCCCTTTCTTGTCTCCTGACAAAGGAACAAGTATAGGGCCCTTCATCTACCTTTCTGTCTAAAAAAACAAATTCAATACAAAAGGGCAGCTCAAATCAGACAAAACATCCACTTCAAAAAGGCTCCCTAACAACCTCAAAATAACCTCCTTAATGATATCGTGATAACATCCTGATGCTCATGTGCTCCCAAACTCTAGAATGGTGAATTGTTTTTGTTTTAAGACAATAAAATTACTTTAAGCAGGCCGTCCCTAACATTTTATGGGCCTTAGGCAAAACATAGTTGAGGGCCCTTATTAAATTTAGTATTTAAAATTTCTTTATATTTTTTTATAAATATGAATCAGTAACAAATTTCACCAGTTTAATTTAATGTTATTATTAACTTTTCACCTTTACTCCTTACATTTCATAATATTTTACTGATTAATTATTGCAATAATAAAGACAAACAAAATAATTCGGAGTAAAGAGATTTTTTTTTTTTGAGAGTTGAGTAAAGAGAAATGTTAGTGAGGCCACATATTTACTTGATAAATAAGAGACAAAAGATTGAATACAAATCAAACCATCATAATGAATCGAGAAAGACAAAGAGGAAAAAAATGCTAAATAAAAGTGAATTGGGCTCTTACAGAGTTACAGGATGGGTAACATTTGAATCGTTATAACAATTTTGTTAAATAAACATATTTTTACTATAGATTAATCAATTACACAATAAATATGACAGCAAAACATAAATGTGAGAAAAATTAAGGAGTTAAAACTAATGTTTCTTGTTCTATTTTATGTGTTGTAATAGACTAACATAGTGGCATAGATTTTTTTTTTTGGGTTTTTCTAAGCTATGCCCTTGAGTTTTTCGGCTTTCTAAGTTGTGCCCATGCTTTTTGAAACTTCTAAGTTATGCCCCTCAACTTAGGTTTTTATAATTAACAGTGCCCACTCCATTAAGTCAACGTTAATAGATCCATTAAAAGGAGTTGCATTTCGTGGGAAGGTCATTTCCCCTCTAAAACGTTGAGATAACAAAATGGACACTGTTAATTAAAAAACCTAAGTTCAGGGGCATAACTTAGAAGTTTCAAAAACCATGGGCACAACTTAGAAAGGCAAACACCTCGGAGGCATAGCTTAGAAAAACCCCTTTTTTTAGGGAGTGGCATAAAAAATTAGAAACGGAGCTTAGCTAATAGTTTAGGTACTAAAAAATACGGAGTATACGGATTATAATACTTTTAACCAAGTGAAAGTTGTCCTCAAAATATATTTTAAAATAAAAAATGGATCCCTTCCGGCCCTGGGCCCTAGGCGGTTGCACCCCAAGCCTACCTTAGGTTTGGCTCTTTATTCTTTACATTTTCCCTTTTTAGAATCTTGATACTACCTAGAAGTACATGAAGTCTTCTAAATTCTTCCAAATATATAAGGAAAAAAATACGGAGTATAATTTGGTGAAGTCTTGTTTGGTTTGTCTCGATAACAAGTTTAAGAACATTAATTAATTATATTTACTAGTATGTAACAAAACATATTTGTGATTTCAAAAAAAATTGTGTATTGGCAAACGTACCATGGTGAAATGAGGAGAACTTATAAAAAAACACACATAGTAATTATTATATAGGATATCTCTAAAGTCGATTGTTGCAAACCAATAGGTAGGGCACACCTTATGAGTTAGCAAGTAGAAGCAAAACAGATGATAAAGCATATCTTACAAAAACAATGGCAAGAGATTTAGGCCAAAATAAGAAACTAGCTGTATCCTAAAATTGACTAAAGGAACTAAACTAAGCTCCATTCGGGAAAGAAAGGAAAACAAATAAAATGGAAAAGGACTTGAGAAAATGATTGAAATCACTGCTCTCCAAAGATAAAGAATTGCGTCGGCTAATCTATTATAAAATCACTCTGAAAAAGACATCACACTTTTGGATCTCAGCTAGTTTCACTCTTTAAAATCACTTCCTAAGAACAAGTTTAGCAACTGCTACTATGGCCACAAACAGTCTCTCAGGCGAAGGTTTTAAGAGATTATTAGTGTCAATCCTTTCACACTCATGTGTAATGTGTTTATCATCTCATCTATACCTGCTTTTCATAAAAGATTTAGAGTTTAATAATAGAGCCAATCTGAAGATTCTAAACCTTTAGTGTGTAAACATAAGACATAAAGAAAGTGCTAAGCTCATTGTTTTCGTGCTGAAATAGACGGCTGCTTTTCCCTTAAAATGACACCATTAACCTCCATAATCTATGTCTTGCAGAAACTTGATCCAATGAGATTTAACTTAATTATAGTTAATTGTCTTCAATTAACCATGATTATCTTTCACAACTCAAGGTCAGTAGTCTTAAGCCTATCAAAGACAGCAGCAAGTCAGAGTTATCAAAACACCCTTGTCAGATCTGCTGAATTATGATTCTGACCGGAACAGCTACTGGTACGTTCCAGCTTGTGTTCATTTCTGGTTCTTAATCCAAAATTCCTCTTCACACTGTTCATGTGCTATAGAAGGAGTTGTGAGGCCCTTAACTCTTTTTAAAAGATCTGCAAATGCAATAAAGTTAACAGAACCTGATTCAGAGGTTGCTGTTCCCATTCCGTTTTTTCTTGCAGTGATCGGTGACTTTCACTAGCCCACACTAGATAGATCTAGAATACTAATCCTAATTTGGTTGAAGCATGAGCACCAACATAGTACACATATAAATATTACCTGATGTTAAAGGATGTAAGCCAAGCAAATAATAAGAAATCAATTCCTTTCAAACTCAACTCTCCCTCTCTAAAACATCCTTGTTATCAAATATCTCTTTTGATCTACTTCATCAATTAACAAAGTCCATCAAAGACTTCCGCCAAATTCAACAAGAATGAGAGAGCATCACAGAATATAAGCAGCTGTTTCACTGGTAAGTTTAAAGGAGATATTTTTTTTCTTACCACAAAACTGGTTCTAAAGAATTGAGAAAGTTTTTTCCATTATTCAAGTTTAAATTTAGATGCCTAGCCTAATGTGAATTCAATACATAATTTCACGACAAAAAACGGGTTCAACTATTGAAGAAAAAGAAATTTGGTCACTTTATTTTTGTAATCCACTATTTCAAGAGCAAACTAGCCATGATGCAACTTCCCCAGCATCTTGGTGGATTTGACTGCTATTGAACTAGTGGCTTGCTTCATCCTGCTGTATTTGGCATTTCAATTCCTCTTAAAATGCCACCTTGTATCATGACCATGTTCCCCCCTTTCCTTTAAACTCCATGTAACACAATCATCCCCACCCTCTCTCTACTCTCCCCCTATGTGGCCTCTCATAGGCATGCACACTCATGGAGAAGATTGGTTGAAGCATAATAATACTAGTTAAATAGTATTTGACAATTCAACAAGAAGCATCGGTCTTAGCGAAGTAACTAAGTTTTGACAATATATACATGTAAATGAAAGAGTTAGCATAATTACCATAGTGACATCATCGATTTGGGCCCCAGCTTGAATCATTGACTCAAAAACCCCTAAAGCATGTTGGCCAAACCCATGTCTAGCATAACCAGCAATCATAGTGTTCCAGGAAACAGTATCCTTTTCTATTATGCCCTTAAAGGCACAGGCTGCATCATCAATGCTTCCACACTTGCAATACATGGCAACTAATGCATTTCCTACATATGTTGCACTAACATATCCTACTTTTATAACTTGACAATGCACTAGCATACCTAATTCTAAAACACCAATATCAGCACACGTGCTCAATACGCAGGTAAACACTGATTTATTTGCCCTTTTGCCCTTCCTCTGCATCTCTACAAATAGATGTAAAGCTTCTTCTTCACTATAACTGCTTTTAGCATAACAAGAAATCATCACTGACCATGAAATAGAATCCCGCAAAGGCATCTGATTGAACAAGAGCCTTGCTTGTGCAATATCGCCCATCTGTGCATACCCACTAATCATTATATTCCAAGAGCTTGTAGTACGACCAAAAGGCATTGCTTCAAAGAGTTCTCTAGCTACATCTACTCTTTGATTATTCACATATCCAGCAATAATAGAATTCCATGATACTACATTCTTCTTTGGCATTTGATCAAATACTGTGCGAGCCTCATCCAACATCCCATTTTGCATATACCCAGAAACCATTGATGTCCATGTAAAAACATCCCTACTTGGACACTTCATAAACAAACTCTCAGCTTCTAACAGATCCTTATTCTGAGCATAAGCCGATATCATAGTATTCCATGAAACCTCATCTCTCTGCGGCATCCTGTCAAAAAGCTCCCTAGCTTCAACCAACCGATTCATCTTCACATACCCACCCATCAAACAATTCCAAGACACCAGTCCCCACCCTCCTCTAGACTTAAACAATGTTGCAGCCTCATCTACCCGCCCATTTTGCACGTATGCAGCCAATATTCCATTCCACGATACAGAATTCTTAATCGGCATCCTATCAAACAACTCCCTAGCCTCGTCCACAAAGGCACCACGAGCATAGCCCGATAGCATTGTATTCCACGACACAACATCTTTTTCAGGCATTTTGTCAAAAAAACATCTAGCAGCACCCAAGTTCTGAAACTGTATACATCCATTCAGCATTAAATTCCAAGAAAACACATCTCTCTCAGGCATTTCATCGAACATCTGTTGTGCATCCAAAAATCTACCATTGGATAAGTACCCAGACATCATTGCATTCCAAGAAACTACTGTCCTAAACGACATCGAATTGAAGAGGTCCAAAGCCATTTTGAACTGGCCTCTTCTCATGTAATTTGTTATCTGGGTATTCCATTTAATTATATGTTTGTCAGGAGTTTGGAGATACTTTCTGCTATGTAATTGTTTGTGGGTGCTGAATTCTTCGAGTATTAATGGTTTTGCAAGATTTTGAATTGCCGATGGACTGATGCAAAAATGCTTCCTGGAAGTACGTATGCAGGATGCTTGCATTAACGGCCGCCAACGCCAATTACCGCGCATAACTTGGGCTGGGATTTGCGTTTAGATTTTTATTATTATTTTGTAAAATGAATAAATGATCATACTATTTAGGGCATGTTTGGTTCACAAATCTGGAATGGTATAGTATAAAAATGCATATTAAGGTGGTATGGATTTTAAACCCTATACCAGAGTAAAGCTGTTTGATTTATCTTTTGTAATGTATTCTATATCCATTCATAGTGTTTGGTTTAATCTTGGAATGGATTGTATATCCAATTCTTTTTAGAATTATGAGTGTAAGTTATGCGTTTAATATTATTATTTCATTTAGTTTCCAAATTTTGTTTTACTTTTCTAATGATGTTTTTTTTTTTGTTTAGGATAAAAAATGATTTTTTTTTAAAATATTTGTTTTTTTTAAAAAAAAAAAAAAGTTTATGATGATGCTTTATTTCATCCAACATCTGCATGCTTCCTATATCCTGCAAATGATATATAAAATAAAGCCCCTACAACATATTTACGACATAAAAAATACAACCTCCAAAACATGTTGAACCTTGTTAATGACATCCAAAATACAATCTTAAAAACATGTTAAAGTAAAACATGTTCATGACATCAAAATAAAACATCTTCATTTTCAACATCTGAACCAAACATACGACACATTAATTATCCTCATTCATCGACAAACTAGGATGAATGAGATTGATGACGAATTTTTTTTTCCACTCAACATCCGGACTTTGGTAAAAGAGCGAGAGGTCACTTGGATTAGAAGCCAATTTTTTTGAGGCTAGTATTGCTTCATATCTAGTCAATCCAGGCACACTTAAAAGCTCAGTAATCAAATTCTTCTTTTGGTTTTCTTCTTCTTGCTCACGAACCATAATAGCTTGTTCATGTTGTTGTGTGGTAGACAAAGCACTTGCAATAGTTGACATATGAGTGTTCATTTCATTCATGTAATCCCCCAAAATTTTGGGCTATTTTAAATTAAATTTAATTAATTATTTATTTAATTAATTAGTTGATTAATTAATTGTTAATGGATCAATTAACAATCTAACTCGATAGCAATCCTGATTATTGATCTTGGCCCAAATCTTCTACATTGTTTTACTAGGTAAAACCCCCATAAAAACCGGCCCCTTTCTTTTTATTTTCTTTAAATTATTAAGCTAGATGTCTATAGTTGACCTTACCCCAAAAATCTAGTTGTTATCCTAACCTCATTACTAAAATTTAGGGAAGGAAAAACAAACCTTTTACCCCCATCATACCACACGGCCCTCATTATTTTTAAAGGAAGAATTCAACAATTATAGTATTATCTTTCCCTATCAAACAATTCACAAATAATCTCTAGAAAAACCTCTTGCTTAGGAATTTACTCTCAAGATTGGAACAAGAAGCAAAAGAACCTCAAGAACCGTGTGGCACTTGTGAATTATTCGAACCATACACTTCAACAATAGGTAATTAGTTTGTTTTATTTAATCTTTAGGAATAATTAGTTATATAATTCTTTAGAATAGATTTAGAACTATATAGAATTTCTTAGAATCATGTCTATTAAACTTAGAATCGCATGTTGTTTTATGTTCATGAATGTCGAGTGGTTCAAAAATATTTCATGATGATTTTCATTAGTTTAATTCATGTTTCACCTTGTTCTATGATTAATCTATGAATCTTGTTGATTATAATTGTTGAATAAATTATTGGATGAACATGAAAACTAGATGAATGAAAGCCGTGTATTGTTCCCTTTGGTTCGAATAGCTCAAGTGAACAGTTCTTGATCTTTTTGTTATTATCTTGATCTATTGATAGCTTTAATGATTTTCTTGAATTTAATCTTTAACTAGTAAAATTCTTGAATTATGGAATTAAAATCTTGATTAATTAACCCAATTAGCCATGTTATATTCTTGAATAAACCTTGTTTTGGTTCGAAATTCTCAAGTAAATTAAAGTATGAGTTTTATTATGATTAATTTAATAATATTAGTCCAATCTTGATATTTCTAGAATTATTGAATAAAGGATAAATTTTGTAAATATTTTTAATAAAAGGCCGTGTAACAAATCAAGGAAAAAGATCGATTTTTACTTGCTTTTACAATAAAAGATTAGACTTTGAACTTGTTCTTGAAATTCTAGCTGATTAACTAATATAAGCTTGTAATTTAATTGGACTAAAACTCGAAATCTTGATGTTGTTGGTTCGAATTGGCCGAATAACTGGAGGAATAAAAAGGAAAGATTTTAATGTTTCAATTAATCAAAAGACTAGAATTTAATTGCATACTTGAAATTATTAGTTATTCTAAACTTGCATTTTCATAGAAGATTGAATTGAATATGTGGAATATGGTAATGAGATATTGCAATGATATTGTTATGATGAGCCGTGAATAAGGGTAAGCATCGGGTAAGTTTCGATCTTTAAATCTTGTTTATGATTGAATTACGTTATTGAATTATGAATATTGCATGACCTTGTGTATGAACTTGTTGAATTGAATGATATTATTGTGTGAAGAATTTTCTAATGTTTGATGTCTTTTAGTAGTGTTCTCGAATTTGAGTCGAGAGTTTTGAGTCTATGAAAGTTGAACTAGAATTGATTAGAAGTCAAGTCGTCTCAATGAAAGTCAAACTGTGAACTGGAAAGTTGAACTTGAAAAGATAATAATCTATGAATTGAAGTGACCGCCTATCTAGTGGCTAAAGTGCCATGAACATAGGTATAGTCGAAGCCACTATCCCTTCTGCGGTTTTGGGGCAGTTCTGGATCCCAGTGTTCGGGAAGTAGATCCTTTGTGGTTGACCCAGCATGAGACAAGGAAAGTTGGGGAAGAGTTAAGGTTTCCCCTACGAGCATATGACTGTGTCATGGATTAGCACTTGAAATGAACTAGAAATTGAGAGTCAATAAAGAAGTCCAGAAGTCTAGGATTGAGTTATGTTGTCTTGTGAGTCTAGACTGGATTTCTTAATATGATTTAATTCCACTGCGTACCTGAAATTTAATATTATGTTGACTTGCTATGTTTGAATGTTCGGTGAATCTATTCTTATGAGTATGTTCCTAATTGTGTTCTACTGATTAAGTAGAACAATTTAATTACTCTCCACTGACTGTGGACCCCAAATATCCCTTTTACAGGTACGGAAGAAGAATGATTTGGGTATACGTAAGGGCTGGGTTTGTGAGCAAGCGAGAATCTTAGTTATTTATATACCTATCCTAGCCTTTGTAATAGTATTTTAGTGGACATTTAATAGTTTTGATATTAATAATGGATTGTGAAGTCCCAGTTGTATTGGACATTTTTATTTGGATTTCGAACTATTTTATATTCACTTTATTAAAACTGAGTAGTTTAGAGCTTCCGCTGTTTTTAATAAACTTTTAATTATAAACTTTTAATTAAACATTGATTCGTATTGTTGTTTTCTCCGAAAACAACGCTGATAAAATATGGGTCGTTACAGTTGGTATCAGAGCTGAATTTTTAGGTTATTTCACCATAAGTAACCCGTGAGATTGTGTGCTTTATTACCCGAGAGTTGACTTATTTAGCTTTGTCACAAGAACCTAAGTGAGTGTTGACTCGGGTAGAAACCTTGGGATAAGCGACTTTTGTTCTTTTTGCGAATAATTAACTTTTAATTGTCCTTTTATTTTCTTAACATGGGTACTATTTTAATAGAATGGCAAGCCCGGGACGATCACTCAGTGGTCGCAATTGACGTTGCATGCTTGAAGGAGCAATCATCAGCTTAGCTCAGAGAGGAGTACAGTCATCTGGTGGCCAGTCCACATTTGATCGGTTTTCCCGTCATCGACCTCCTACCTATGATGGCACAGCTGATCCTGTGGTTGGATTCGAGAAATGAGGAAATTATTCGACGCGACCGATTGTCCGGACGAAGAGCGAGTCCAAATCGCTAGCTACCACCTACGAATGGAGGCTGATAACTGGTGGATGACCATTCGTCCACAAGGAAGATCTGTGAGGGGCATGCCTTGGGAAGAGTTCATCGCCAAACTGCAAGAACGTTTTTACCCCGTCGAACTTAGGTGGAAGAAGCAGGAGGAGTTCCTGATGCTCTCACAGGGAGCCATGTCAGTGCAGGCTTACACTGACAAATTTGCGGAGCTGTCTAGATTTGCTACTGCAGTGATACCATCTGAGGCAGAGAGACTGAAGAGGTACATCAAGAAGCTAGACCCCCGCATCAGAGTACACGTCATCAGCAGTGGGGCATCCACTTTCCAGAAGGCTTATGAGGTGGCCTTGGAAATTCATGCATCCTAGGTTGAAGAGGAAGCTTCCAAGAAAAGGACTATAGTTAGTCAACCACCGGCAGCAGCAAAGAAGCCGCGGTACGAGCAGCCTTAGAGATCGCATCAGCAGGGTAACTCAGCGCCCAGATTTCAAGGAAACTAGATCTGTAAGGGTTGCCAGAAAGAGGCTCATCCAGGGAAGAAGTGCGATGGCTCGATGGTAGTTTGTTACTCATGCGGTCAGGAAGGGCACAAGTCTTGGGTGTTTCCAAAGAACAAACCAGCAGTCACAGAGAACAAGGCACCAGTAAAGAACCGTATCTACTGCATGACACAAGAAGAAGCGGATGCGCAGCCCGATGTAGTTACGGGTACATTTCTTGTTTATAATTTGTCAGCTTTGGTATTGTTTGATACAGCTGCTATTGTTTCTTTTGTTGCAAAGTCTTTTGTGTGTAAAGCTAATTTGCCGGGAGAGTCTCCCATAAAATCTATTGTAACTCTACCTTCGGGAGAGGACTTTGCTTGTAATTGTGAATTTAGGGATGTTCCAATAGTCATAGCCGGTGAGCAGTTAATGGCCAACTTACAGGAATTCCCGATGATCGAGTTTGATGTAATTCTGGGAATGGATTGGTTATCCAAATATCAAGCGGCGATCAGATGTCGAGACCAAGCGATCTTGTTGCGTGGACCTAAGGGAAAGCGTTTAACTTACTCCGGCACCACGAGTGGCAAGGGTGTGAAGTTCGTATCAGCAATGAAAATGCAGAAGCTTCACCAAAAAGGAGAGACTGTATATCTATGTCAAGTGAAAGACATCTCCAAAGAGGAGCAACTCGAGGCAATTCCAGTGGTTAGAGATTATGCAAATGTGTTCCCCGAGGAACTACCGGGAATACCTCCGGAGAGAGAGGTGGAGTAACATCGATTTGGTTCCGGGCACGGCACCAATATCAAAGGCTCCGTATAGAATGGCACCGGCAGAACTTAAGGAATTGAAGACTCAGCTGCAAGATTTGATCGACAAGGGTTTCATAAGACCCAGTGTGTCACCATGGGGCGCTCCGGTATTGTTCGTTAAAAAGAAAGATGGAAGCATGAGGATGTGTATCGATTATCGATAGCTCAACAAGGTGACTGTAAAGAACAAGTATCCTCTACCCAGGATTGATGATCTGTTTGACGAGTTGAAGGGTGCAAGTGTTTTCTCCAAGATTGATCTTCGATCCGGATATCATCAAATTCCGGTGAAGGCAGAGGACATTCCTAAGACAGCGTTTCGAACAAGATATGGGCATTATAGTTTGAAGTGATGCCATTTGGTCTAACCAACTCTCCGGCGATGTTTATGGACCAAATGAACCGTACCTTTCACCATCTACTTAATGTTTGCATGGTGGTGTTCATCGACGATATCCTGATATATTCTAAGAATGAGCAGGACCACGAGAAACATCTACGTATGGTGATGGATGTGTTACGAGCTTAGAAGTGGTTTGCCAAGCTGTCCAAGTGTGAATTTTGGCTTCAGGAAGTGGCATTTCTAGGCCACATCATTAACAAGGACGGTATCAAAGTAGACCAGCAAAGGTCAAGGCCATTGTAGAATGGAATAGCCCGAAGAGTGTAGCGGAAATTAGAAGTTTCCTCGGATTAACAAGTAATGGAATTATCTTAAGAATGATAAGATATGTTACCTAATAACTTGAAACCGTGAAATGATGTTTGTTCTTGGCAGGTTAATATCGGAGGTTCGTAAAGGACTTCTTAAAAGTCGCTCAGCCAATGACAAAGTTACTGCAAAAAGAGAGCAAGTTCATCTGGTCCGAACAATGTGAAAAAGCGTTCCAGACTTTGAAGCAAAGCCTAGTTGAAGCGCCAGTGTTATCCTTGCCTAATGAGGGGATCAGATATGAAGTTTACAGTGATGCATCGAAGAATGGGCTGGGGTGTGTGTTTATGCAAGAAGGGAAGGTGATAGCATATGCCTCTCGTCAGCTCAAGGTACACGAGAAGAACTACCCTACTCACGACCTAGAGTTAGCAGCTATAGTGTTCGCCTTCAAAATTTGGCGGCATTATCTGTATGGAGTGACTTGCAAAATGTTCACCGATCACAAAAGCCTCAAATATATCTTCACACAGAAAGAACTCAACATGAGGCAACGAAGGTGGCTAGAGCTGTGACGACCCGACTCGCTTAAATCGGCGCGGAAGAAACCGACGAGTCGAATAGTCATAACTAACAACTCAAATACTTAAGAATTAAAAACTAATACCTCGAATATTATTATTATGATTCCAAAAGTACAAATATCCACAAGTTTGTACAATACTAAACCAAAAAATCAAACTACAAAGTCTAATATACTATAAACTCCAAACACATGTCAGAGTTCAAACCAATGTATACAAGTCCATACTATCCAAAATCAACAAATAATGAAAATACAATCATATTAAAACATCGACGCTCGCCCAACCCAAAACTAAGCAAGAGCCTCGTCATCAGAAATACCTGGAAAATAAACAACAGTCCACCATCAGTGGCGAGTAACATAACTGACTCACCCTAATGGGAATACACATGAACATAGCACAAATCAAATAACCAACTCTAACAACAATATATGCGAAATCATCCAATAACAAACTCGACTCATACAAACTTATCCAACTATCTTTGGCGCAATCATTCATAAACTAGACCGGACTACTCTCGTACGAACGCATCTTACGCATTCGAACTTTCTACTATGTTAGGAAATGAGAATCTTACTCCCAAGTCCCGTGAAACCAATCTTACTGGAAATCCACATCCGAAGATAACATAGTAAGACTCCAACTATCCCAATACCGCGGATGGAATAGGGGCAACGTCTTAACCCAAAAACATAAAATCTTACTCTAAGTTTTAGGCGTCTAGCTACGAAATCAAGCTAAATCTTTAAATCTTAATCATCTTAATCATAAAATAATTAATTTCAAGAATTGCCTTTGCGCCTTGATTCTCGAAAATAATAAGTTAAATTACGAAGTTATTCTCAAGAATTGCCTTTACGCCTTAATCTTGAGTCTAGCCAACAATAATCAACATTCTTAATCCATTCTTTATCTTTCTTTAACATTTTCTTTGACCTTCTTTAACAACTTAATCGTTTTCTTTAACTTTCAAGACTCGTCAAAGAACTCATCAAGATTCATAAAGAACTCATCAAGACTCATAAAGAACTCATCAAGATTCATAAAGAACTCATCAAGATTCAAGATCTTTAATCAAGAACTCAATCAAGATTCAAGATCTTCAATCAAGAATTAAACCCATAATAATCATCATATTACACGCATAAAACAACACTTTTAAACAACAATTTTATCAACTTCCAATCATCTAATTTTCACCAAAATTGAACACGATTTTCATAAAACTTAATAATAAACTTTAATCATGAAATCATCATTTTGAAACATTAAAATCATCATCAAATCATCTCAAAATCAGATTATACTCCATACATAAAAACATGATTAAACTTCAATAAATAAACCCATACATGCATTTAATCTATATTATAATCATAGTATGCCAATTAAGTTGAGAAAGTATGTTACCTTATGGAAGATTAACACACAAAAACAACACAAAAAGCTGTCCGGAAAACGAACCACACGAACACCCAACACGGCACACACGGCACGGCTTGGCTTCAACCGCACAATCACGGGCACACCCACACGGCACCACTGCACGGCTGCTGCACCCAGTCACGGTTGCTGCACGGCTGCACCACCACGCACACACGACCCACGAACACGAGCACCACCACTGGCACGGACCTCACACGGCCCCAACACACGAACCACCCGGCACTAACGAACAAGACCCAAACAACCCCGAACAATAATTCTTGATCAAAGGCAATGAAGTTTAATTGGTGTTTGAACACTTAAAGATCAAAGGATGATGAATCTTCAAGTTTGGGTTTAGAAAAGATGATGAACAATTGATGGCTTGTTCATCTCAAATGTGGCGTGTGGAAATAGGCAAGAGAGGGAGTTTTTGGTGCTTTGAATTTGATGGCAAGAGATGGCAATATGTGTTTAAATGAGCAAATGAGCATAAAAGGTCATCAAGCCTTACTAACTCCTCTATATATAGAGTTAGTTAAGGTGTGAACATGAGGCAAGTGGCAAAATTTGCCACCAAATACTAGGGCCAACCGGCCAAGCAAGAGAAAAGGGCCAAATTTGGGCTTTCGTGATCAATTGGGCTAATTTACAAAAACCGCATGATTAAACATGCTTAAATCAATTTAGCCCAAAATATTAAATAATTAATTAGAAAATTAAATAATAAAATTCTAATTAATTAAATAATAATTAAAATAAATAATAATAACTGCAAATAAAATAATTCGAATTAAATCGAAATTATTCACACATAAAATAAAATAAATAGTTCAAAATAAATTTGAACTATACATAACATTACATAAATACACATAAGTCAAGGCAGAAATACCATGAAAAATCAGGGTCGTTAAAACCTCCCCTCCTTAAAGAAATTTCGTCCCGAAATTTAAGGCAAAGGAGATCGCTCACCCTCAAATAACTCCGGATACTTCTGCCTCATGGACGCCTCTGTCTCCCAAGTCGCCTCCTCATGGTGTTGATTTCTCAACAACACCTTGACGAGCTGGACTTGCTTACGCCGAAGGGTCCTCACTTCCCGATCCAAGATCTGGACGGGTCGCTCCTCAAAAGTCAGATTCGGCTCAAGCGTGGCCGACTCCACTGGAATAATGTGGGTAGGATCATGTACATATTTCCTTAGCTGGGAAACATGGAATACGTCATGCACACTAGATAAACTAGGTGGTAAAGCCAATCGGTACGCCACCTCCCCAACTCGTTCCAGTATCTCGTAAGGTCCCACATATTTCGGTCGGAGTTTCCCCTTCTGACCAAAGCGTGCCACTCCTTTGAATGGTGAAACCTTAAGCAAGACTTTGTCACCTACCTCGAAAGCCAGCGGTCTACGTCGATTATCGGCGTAGGATTTCTGACGACTCTGAGCGGCCTGCATCTTAGACCGGATGACTCGGACCTTCTCGATAGTATCGCGTACCATCTCAGGTCCCAAAGCCACAGAATCACTGATATCATTCCAACATATAGGACTCCGACATTTCCTGCCATACAGGGCCTCGTACGGAGCCATCTCGATGCTGGAGTGATAGCTATTGTTATAGGAGAACTCTATCAAGCAGAGCATACGTACCCAAGACTGATGATACTCCAGAGTACATGCTCGAAGCATATCCTCCAAAGTCTGGATGGTCCTCTCAGTCTGACCATAGTCGCCGCATGAAAAGCGGTGCTCAACTTCAGCTTTGTCCCAAAGGCTTCCTGAACTGACTTCCAGAAACGAGACAGGAATCTCGGATCCCGATCAGAAACAATCTCCCTCGGAACTCCGTGAATTCGGATAATATCCTGAGTATACGCCTCCGCTAGACGCTCCATAGACCAGGTCATCTTCATCGGAATGAATCTAGCGACCTTGGTCAACCTATCCACTATGACCCAAATAGCATTCAAGCCATTACAGGTGGGTAAGCTAACCACAAAGTCCATAGATACCGACTCAAATTTCCAGGTCGGAATAGGTAGTGGTTGCAACAGACCTCCTGGTCTCTGATGCTCGATCTTAACCTTCTGACATACTAAACATCGAGCTACGAACTCTTCTACGTCCCTCTTCATCTTAGGCCACTAGAATTGGCCTTTGAGGTCCTGGTATAACTTGTTACCGCCAGGATGAACAGAGTAGGGCGAGTTATGTGCCTCAGACATAATTCTGTTCCTAAGATCAGAACAGTCCGGTACATACCACCTCCCTCGAAATCGCAGAATACCATCGGAAGGGATCTCGAAACCCACGGCTTTACCTTGCCGCAGAGCCTCTCGAATCCTAGCTAGATGTGGGTCGTTCTGCTGACCCTCGCGCAGTTCCTGAATTAAATCAGGTTCTACACTCATCGATGTCAGACGAAGTCTGACGGAACTACGGCTTCTACTGAAGCTCAAGTGATGCTTGCGACTCAGCGCATCTGCGACCAAGTTCGCCTTGCCCTCTCAATAGTTAAGCGTCAGGTCGTAGTCCTTAATCAGCTCAAGCCATCGTCTCTGCCTCATATTGAGGTCTTTCTGAGTAAAGATGTACTTGAGGCTCTTGTGATCCGTGAATACTCTACACGAACCGCCATAGAGATAGTGCCTCTAGATTTTGAGCGTGAACACTACAGCCGCTAACTCCAAGTCATGCGTAGGATAGTTACGCTCGTGCACCTTCAGTTGTCTCGATGCGTAAGCGATGACCTTCCCACCCTGCATGAGCACACAACCTAGGCCACTTTTCGAAGCATCACTATAGACCTCGAAGTCCTCCTCATCGTTCGGAAGGGTAAGAATCGGAGCAGAGACTAATCTCTGTTTCAACTGCTGAAATGCTTGCTCGCAAGCCTCCGTCCAAACGAATCGGACCTCCTTCTGTAGGAGACTAGACATTGGCCTAGCAATTTTGGAGAAGTCCTGGACGAATCGTCGATAGTATCCGGCCAAACCCAGAAAACTACGAACCTCCGCCACATTTTTCGGGCTACTCCAATCCACTACAACCTTAATCTTAGCCGGGTCTACCTTAATGCCCTCCTTACTGATTACGTGACCTAGAAAAGCTACTTCGCGAAGCCAGAACTCACACTTGGAGAGTTTCGCGAACCACTTATGACTACGTAATATCTCAAGTACCATCCGGAGATGTTCCGTATGCTCAGACTCATCTCTCGAATAGACTAAGATATCGTCTATAAATACTACGACACATTTATCGAGTAAATGTTGAAACGTCCGGTTCGTCTGGTCCATGAACACGGCTGGCGCATTAGTGAGGCCAAAGGGCATCACCTCAAACTCGTAGTGGCCGTATCGAGTACGAAAAGCAGTTTTCTGAATGTCTTCTTTCTTGACTGGAATCTGATGATATCCAGACCGAAGATCTATCTTCGAAAACACTCCTGCTCCTCGTAACTGATCGAATAGGTCCTCAATCCTAGGCAATGGGTACTTATTCTTGATAGTTACCCGATCCAACTCTCGGTAGTCTATGCACAGGCGCATACTACCATCCTTCTTCTTCACGAAGGGAACAGGTGCTCCCCATGGAGAAACGCTTGGCCTAATGAAGCCCTTATCGATCAAATCCTGGAGTTGCGTCTTTAACTCTAGCAACTCAGATGGTGCCATCCGGTACGGTGCCTTTGAAATCGACGATGTCCCGGGTACTAAGTCGATATGAAACTCGACATCACGCTCAGGTGGAACTCCTGGTAGCTCATCAGGAAATACGTCTCTGAAATCCCTCGCTACAGGTATATCGTCCAACCGATGCTCCTCAGTCAAGTCTCGTACCTGACATAGATACACCATATCGCCCTTCAGGCGGTGCTTTCTCATTTTCAAGGCAGAGATTACCTTTACTCCTTTCTTAAGGACGAACCCAGAGTAGGTAACTCGGTTGCCCTAAAGTCCTCGGAATGTCACTGACTGATCTCGGCAACGAATGGTCGCTCGATACCTCGACAACCAGTCCATACCAAGTATGACATCGAACTCCATCAGCGGGAACTCCTTCAGATCAGCCGTCGCTTGCTCCCCAGCTGTCACGATAGGCACTCCTCGAAACTCTCGCTGACAAACAAAATCCTCTCCGGAAGGGAGAGTAATAATTGAACTAACAGGAAGGCTGCCTCGAAGATTAGACCTCGAGACAAAACTACTAGCCACAAAAGAAACAGTAGCACCAGAATCAAATAAAACTAAGGCTAACACACCAGAAATAATAAATTTACCTGATACGACGTCAGGCTGAACCTCGGCCTCTGCCTCGGTCATACAGTAGACTCGGTTCTTCACCGGAGTCGTCGTCGGTGCCGGAAGCTGCTTAACCTCACTGTCTGGCTTCCTCTCGGGGCATGTCGACGCCTTATGTCCTTCCTTCCTGCATATAAAACACGTAATGGGCGAACCATCGGACCGCTTCCCTGGATGGAAGTCTCGGCCGCATCCTCTACACTTCGAGCCATCAACACTCTTATGCGAACTCGTGGTCGGAGGGGTACTGCTAGGTGCGCTGAAACGGGGCTTCTTAAACGAAACTGTAGTCGTCGGAACCGGAGCTCTCCTCTTCCTCGAATCCTCCTCAGCCGTCGATGCCTGAATCTCGAGTGCTATCTCGTAGGCCTGCTGAAACGTCGTCGCTCCGCTACTGATCACGTGAACGCGAATCCTCGGATCTAGCTTTTTGATGTAGCGCTTGACCCGATCCTTCTCCGACGGAACAACAGACGTAGCGAACCTCGACAACTCCGTAAATCTATCGGTGTACGCCTGGACAGACATCTTACCCTGCGTAAGAGTAAGAAACTCCTCCTGTTTCTGCCACCGCAACTCGTCGGGGTAGAAATGCTCCTGGACCTTATCGACGAACTCAGTCCACGACATCGAATGCAACGGCAAGTACGCGTCCTTAGCTAACGTCCACCAGTTATCGGCCTCTCCACGTAAGTAATATGCGGCTATCTGCACCTTCTCGTGCTCGGGGCAAAACATCGCGTCGAAGAGCTTCCCCATCTCGCGGATCCAGCTCTCCAAAGTAGTGGGGTCGGCAACCCCATCGTAAGTCGGAGGTCGATGACGTGCGATACGATCGAACGTCGACTGCGTACTCGGCGTATGACGACTATGGTGCGCCAACGTAAGGATCGCCTCCTCGAGTGCCCGCAGCCTCTGTCGTCCAGTACTCAACCGGCGAGGTGTGGACATGCTGCAACGCATCACAACAAGAGACATAACAAAATAAAATGTTAGTCAAAAACCCCACCATGGTCAAGTATACAACATAAAGAAAGAAAAGAAATAGAAAAGATCTTATCCCGGTCTTTCTACCCAACTCTTCTCCCTTTACTTAACCTAGAATTTGGCTTAATCACTCGGGAATAGTAAAGCTCTCAACTTCCGGGTTTAACTCAAATCCTAAAACTTCACTTAAAACCTATTCGGCTCTGATACCAACTGTGACGACCCGACTCGCTTAAATCGGCGCGGAAGAAACCGATGAGTCGAATAGTCATAACTAACAACTCAAATACTTAAGAATTAAAAACTAATACCTCGAATATTATTATTATGATTCCAAAAGTACAAATACCCACAAGTTTGTACAATACTAAACCAAAAAGTCAAAATACAAAGTCTAATATACTATAAACTCCAAACACATGTCAACGTTCAAACCAATGTATACAAGTCCATACTATAGTCTAATACTATCCAAAATCAACAAATAATGAAAATACAATCATATTAAAACATCGACGCTCGCCCAGCCCAAAACTAAGCAAGAGCCTCGTCATCAGAAATACCTGGAAAATAAACAACAGTCCACCATCAGTGGCGAGTAACATAACTGACTCACCCTAATGGGAATACACATGAACATAGCACAAATCAAATAACCAACTCTAACAACAATACATGCGAAATCATCCAATAACAAACTCGACTCATACAAACTTATCCAACTATCTTTGGCGCAATCATTCATAAACTAGACCGGACTACGCTCGTACGAACACATCTTACGCATTCGAACTTTCTACTAAGATAGGAAATGAGAATCTTACTCCCAAGTCCCGTGAAACCAATCTTACTGGAAATCCACATCCGAAGATAACATAGTAAGACTCCAACTATCCCAATACCGCGGATGGAATAGGGGCAACGTCTTAACCCAAAAACATAGAAACTTACTCTAAGTTTTAGGCGTCTAGCTACGAAATCAAGCTAAATCTTTAGTTAAATCTTTAAATCTTAATCATCTTAATCATAAAATAATTAATTTCAAGAATTGCCTTTGCGCCTTGATTCTCGAAAATAATCAGTTAAATTACGAAGTTATTCTCAAGAATTGCCTTTACGCCTTAATCTTGAGTCTAACCAACAATAATCAACATTCTTAATCCATTCTTTATCTTTCTTTAACATTTTCTTTGACCTTGTTTAACAACTTAATCATTTTCTTTAACTTTCAAGACTCGTCAAAGAACTCATCAAGATTCATAAGGAACTCATCAAGATTCATAAAGAACTCATCAAGATTCATAAAGAACTCATCAAGATTCAAGATCTTCAATCAAGAACTCAATCAAGATTCAAGATCTTCAATCAAGAATTAAACCCATAATAATCATCATATTACACGCATAAAACAACACTTTTAAACAACAATTTTATCAACTTCCAATCATCCAATTTTCACCAAAATTGAACACGATTTTCATAAAACTTAATAATAAACTTTAATCATGAAATCATCATTTTAAAACATTAAAATCATCATCAAATCATCTCAAAATCAGATTATACTCCATACATAAAAACATGATTAAACTTCAATAAATAAACCCATACATGCATTTAATCTATATTATAATCATAGTATGCCAATTAAGTCGAGAAAGTATGTTACCTTATGGAAGATTAACACACAAAAACAACACAAAAAGCTGTCCGGAAAACGAACCACACGAACACCCAACACGGCACACACGGCACGGCTTGGCTTCAACCGCACAATCACGGACACACCCACACGGCACCACTGCACGGCTGCTGCACCCAGTCACGGTTGCTGCACGGCTGCACCACCACGCACACACGGCCCACGAACACGAGCACCACCACTCGCACGGTCCTCACACGTCCCCAACACACGAACCACCCGGCACTAACGAACAAGACCCAAACAACCCCGAACAATAATTCTTGATCAAAGGCAATGAAGTTTAATTGGTGTTTGAACACTTAAAGATCAAAGGATGATGAATCTTCAAGTTTGGGTTTAGAAAAGATGATGAACAATTGATGGCTTGTTCATCTCAAATGTGGCGTGTGGAAATAGGCAAGAGAGGGAGTTTTTGGTGCTTTGAATTTGATGGCAAGAGATGGCAATATGTGTTTAAATGAGCAAATGAGCATAAAAGGTCATCAAGCCTTACTAACTCCTCTATATATAGAGTTAGTTAAGGTGTGAGCATGAGGCAAGTGGGAAAATTTGCCACCAAATACTAGGGCCAACCGGCCAAGCAAGAGAAAAGGGCTAAATTTGGGCTTTCGTGATCAATTGGGCTAATTTACAAAAACCGCATGATTAAATATGCTTAAATCGATTTAGCCCAAAATATTAAATAATTAATTAGAAAATTAAATAATAAAATTCTAATTAATTAAATAATAATTAAAATAAATAATAATAACTGCAAATAAAATAATTCGAATTAAATCGAAATTATTCACACATAAAATAAAATAAATAGTTCAAAATAAATTCGAACTATACATAACATTACATAAATACACATAAGTCAAGGCAGAAATACCATGAAAAATCAGGGTCGTTACAAGAGCTCATCAAGGATTATGACTTGTCACTGGATTATTGCGAGGGGAAGGCTAACTGTGTGGCAGATGCTTTAAGCCGCAAGGAGAGGCAATCCCTCAACCGAGTAATGATGTTGCCGAAGGAAGTTCATGCAGATCTTCAGAAACTGGAGGTGGAAATCGTTACACCGGGACATACTCGGGTGTACCTTAATGCTATGAGTGTGGAGCCTGATCTTTATCAAGAAATTCGGGACAAGCAGAAGCAGGATCCTCAACTTGAGAAAATCCGTGAAACCAAGCTGCAAGGCCAAGCGGAAGACTTTGTTATAGAAACTGATGGGAGTCTGAAGCTCCGGGAAAGGTGGTGTGTGCCGAACGATAAGGTTCTACGGAACAAGATCATGCGAGAAGCACATAATAATCCTTATTTAGTGCACCCCGGGGGTGGCAAGTTGTATAAGGATTAGAAAGAAAACTTCTGGTGGCCCGGAATGAAGCGGGAAATTGCAGAATTCGTAGCTCGATGCCTTGTTCATCAAAAGGTTAAGATTGAGCACCAGAGACCCGGAGGGTTACTTCAACCATTGCCAATTCCGAAATGGAAGTTCGATTCCATCTCAATGGATTTTGTGGTCAGTTTGCCGCCTACCACCAGTGGATTGAATGCTGTATGGGTGATAGTAGGCGATTTGACGAAGGTAGCAAGATTCATTCCTATGACGACCACTTGGACCATGGAGAAGATGGCAGAAGCGTATACTCAGGAGATAATTCGATTCCATGGCGTGCCAAAAGACATTGTTTCAGATCGAGACCCTCGGTTCTTATCACGATTTTGGAAATCCTTGCGAGAAGCTTTTGGCACTAAGTTGAACTTAAGCACGGCGTTTCATGCAGCTACAGATGGCCAGACAGAGCGGACCATCCAGACCCTTAAAGATATGCTTAGAGCCAGCGCATTAGAATTTCAGCAGTCCTGGATTAAATCTCTAAGCTTGGTGGAGTTCTCCTACAACAACAGCTACCATTCCAGCATTCAGATGGCACCGTATGAAGCTTTATATGGGCTTAAGTGTCGCATTCCTACTTGTTGGAGCGACATCAGTGATGCATTGGTCATAGGACCGGACCATATCAAAGACACGGTGGAGAAAATCAAAGTGATTCGAGCAAAGCTGCAAGCGGCGCAGAGTAGGCAGAAATCTTATGCAGATCGACGAACAAAGGCGTTGGAGTTTCAGAAGGGTGAAAAAGTATTGCTGAAGGTATCACCAATGAAGGGTATAACTCGTTTTGGACAAAAACGGAAGCTCCGGCCTAAGTATGTAGGTCCATACGAGATTTTAGAGAGAGTGGGCGAGGTGGCCTATCGGCTGGCCTTACCACCTGAGTTGTCGAAGGTGCATGACGTATTTCACATCTCACAGTTACGGAAGTATGTGAGTGATCCGTTGCATGTTATTCCGGTTGAGTCAGCTGCTTTCGCAACTAACCTATCCTTCGATGAGGTCCCGGTGCAGATTCTGGATCGGCAAGAGCGGATCTTGAGACGGAAGTCAGTTCCACTAGTTAAAGTGCTATGGAGGAGCCAACAATATGAAGAAGCTACTTGGGAAACCGAGTCCTCCATGTGCAAGAAATATCCGGAGCTGTTTCGTCAAGGTATGTGTTGCTTTATCCTGACCTTTTGTCCTTTCTTTTGTTATGCTTTAATTTGTATGTGTGCTTCCTTATGAAAAATTTCGAGGATGAAATTTTCTTAAGGAGGGGTAACTGTAATACCCCAAAATTTTGGGCTATTTTAAATTTTATTTAATTAATTATTTATTTAATTAATTAGTTGATTAATTAATTGTTAATGGATCAATTAACAATCTAACTCGATAGCAATCCTAATTATTGATCTTGGCTCAAATCTTCTACATTGTTTTACTTGGTAAAACCCCCATAAAAACTGGCCCCTTTCTTTTTATTTTCTTTATTGGATTAATTCAATTTATTTACTAAATTATTAAGCTAGATATCTATAGTTGACCTTACCCCAAAAATCTAGTTTTTATCCTAACCTCATTACTAAAATTTAGGGAAGGAAAAACAAACCTTTTACCCCCATCATACCACACTGCCCTCATTATTTTTAAAGGGAGAATTCAACAATTATAGTATTATCTTTCCCTATCAAACAATTCACAAATAATCTCTAGAAAAACCTCTTGCTTAGGAATTTACTCTCAAGATTGGAACAAGAAGTAAAAGAACCTCAAGAACCGTGTGGCACTTGTGAATTATTCGAACCATACACTTCAACAATAGGTAATTAGTTTGTTTTATTTAATCTTTAGGAATAATTAGTTATATAATTCTTTAGAATAGATTTAGAACTATATAGAATTTCTTAGAATCATGTCTATTAAACTTAGAATTGCATGTTGTTTTATGTTCATGAATGTCGAGTGGTTCAAAAATATTTCATGATGATTTTCATTAGTTTAATTCATGTTTCACCTTGTTCTATGATTAATCTATGAATCTTGTTGATTATAATTGTTGAATAAATTATTGGATGAACATGAAAACTAGATGAATGAAAGTCGTGTATTGTTCCCTTTGGTTCGAATAGCTCAAGTGAACAATTCTTGATCTTTTTGTTATTATCTTGATCTATTGATAGCTTTAATGATTTTCTTGAATTTAATCTTTAACTAGTAAAATTCTTGAATTATGGAAAATCTTGATTAATTAACCCAATTAGCCGTGTTATATTTTTGAATAAACCTTGTTTTGGTTCAAAATTCTCGAGTAAATTAAAGTATGAGTTTTATTATGATTAATTTAATAATATTAGTCCAATCTTGATATTTCTAGAATTATTGAATAAAGGATAAATTTTTTAAATATTTTTAATAAAAGGCCGTGTAACAAATCAAGGAAAAAGATCGATTTTTACTTGCTTTTACAATACAAGATTAGACTTTGAACTTGTTCTTGAAATTCTAGCTGATTAACTAATATAAGCTTGTAATTTAATTGGACTAAAACTCGAAATCTTGATGTTGTTGGTTCGAATTGGCCGAATAACTGGAGGAATAAAAAAAGGAAAGATTTTAATGTTTCAATTAATCAAAAGACTAGAATTTAATTGCATACTTGAAATTATTAGTTATTCTAAACTTACATTTTCATAGAAGATTGAATTGAATATGTGGAATATGGTAATGAGATATTGCAATGATATTGTTATGATGAGCCGTGAATAAGGGTAAGCATCGAGTAAGTTTCGATCTTTAAATCTTGTTTATGATTGAATTACGTTATTGAATTATGAATATTGCATGACCTTGTGTATGAACTTGTTGAATTGAATGATATTATTGTGTGAAGAATTTTCTAATGTTTGATGTCTTTTAGTAGTGTTCTCGAATTTGAGTCGAGAGTTTTGAGTCTATGAAAGTTGAACTAGAATTGATTAGAAGTCAAGTCGTGTCAATGAAAGTCAAACTGTGAACTGGAAAGTTGAACTTGAAAAGATAATAATCTATAAAGTGACCGCCTATCTAGTGGCTAAAGTGCCATGAACATAGGTATAGTCGAAGCCACTACCCCTTCTGCGGTTTTGGGGCAGTTCTGGATCCCAGTGCTCGAGAAGTAGATCCTTTGTGGTTGACCCAGCATGAGACAAGGAACGTTGGGGAAGAGTTAAGGTTTCCCCTACGAGCATATGACAGTGTCATGGATTAACACTTGAAATGAACTAGAAATTGAGAATCAATAAAGAAGTCTAGAAGTCTAGGATTGAGTTATCTTGTCTTGTGAGTCTAGACTGTATTTCTTAATATGATTTAATTCCACTGCGTACCTGAAATTTAATATTATGTTGACTTGCTATGTTTGAATGTTTGGTGAATCTATTCTTATTATTATGTTCCTAATTGTGTTCTACGGATTAAGTAGAACAATCTAATTACTCTCCACTGACTGTGGACCCCAAATATCCCTTTTACAAGTACGGAAGAAGAATGATTGGGGTATACGCAAGGGCTGGGTTTGTGAGCAAGCGAGAATCTTAGTTATTTATATACCTATCCTAGCCTTTGTAATAGTATTTTAGTGGACATTTAATAGTTTTAATATTAATAATGGACTGTGAAGTCCCAGTTGTATTGGACATTTTTATTTGGATTTCGAACTATTTTATATTCACTTTATTAAAACTGAGTAGTTTAGAGCTTCCGCTATTTTTAATAAACTTTGAATCATAAACTTTTAATTAAACATTGATTCGTATTGTTGTTTTCTCCGAAAACAACGCTGATAAAATACGGGTTATTACAATTCATGTAACCTGAAAAGCTAGACGCCATATTATTAAAAGAAGAAGTCAAGTCCACAACCTCGGGCATTTTCTTCTTTTTTTCCTTTTCTCGTTAGAGTCTTCTGCTTTTTTCCTTTTTTAAAAGAAGGTTCACTTGGAGTTGATTGCTTTGATTGATTCACTGACTCATTATCTTGAATATCATCATCCTCTTCACTATCATCCTTATCTAGTTCAATGGTCTCCTTCAATTGGTTGTCAATAGCTTCCACAAAAGTCTCAGAAATAACTCCAGTAGCTCGATCAACACCATATATAGTCGCCAATTGATCGAAGAATGGAAAGGAACATTCCACAATCCTTGAGCATTTTTGTGTTGCTACAGAAAGAAAAATTAAAATTAGATTAAACATTCATAAAATGAAATAAAACTACATCTACAAAAATATAAAAGTATAGTAGTACCCTGCAAAAATCTTCATAAGATTGTCTTTCACACACAATCATATTCTTCTCATCATCCCATGAAAAACCAGAAGTGCGAAACATTTCAGAAAGCACATTATACTTATCCTTAAACCATTTAATTTTTGACTCAATATGAGGAACCACTTTATCCCACATCCGGGGAATTTTTCATTCAAACTTTCTTCTAACTTGTTCTTATAACACTCTTGAAACTACCATCAGCTTTCCACGATGGATCAGTGCTTATTTCCAACAACCCACTAATCAAACATTCTTCCTCCTGTTTAGTTCATAACCGTTTGTTCTTTCCCCTTCCACCTTTAGAAAATTGACCAACATCCATCCTATATGTTGATGTTATATATATATAAAAACAAATACATTATACTTATAGTACAAACAATCATATGAATTTATATATATAATCTTCAACACAAAATATTGTTATACAAATTAAAGAGTACTTTTACAATAAATAAAACACGCATAAGGAAAAATATGAAAATAATTCATATGTTTCTCCTTCTTCTCCAACTATTAAATAAATTTTGAGCTAAATTGTTTCGGTAATTAGACCATGCATCAGATGTAGAAATTTGAGTAATGTACTCAATTTCAACATCAAAATCGCCATCATCCCTTTCATCATCTTCATCAGAATCCTCATAGATCGTGTAATCAGTTGGCATATATATTCGAATAAGGTTATGCAATAAAGCACATGCTTGGACAATACGACCATGAGTACGTATCGGAAAGAAGGAAGGAGATCTAAGAATAGCCCATCTTCCTTTTAATAATCCAAAACATCGTCTCTCAATTACATTTCTAGCTTTAGAATGTTTCATGTTGAAGTACTCTGCACTAATCGGTTGTCGGTCTCCCCACTCTTTAAGATGATATCGATGACCCCTATATGGTGCTAAAAATCCCTCACAATTGGTGTATCCCGCATCTACCAGATAATAAGCACCTTGATTTATGAAAAAAAAAATAAAAAAAATTGATTGGTTGGATAGTTGATATAGATATGTTGAGCCTAAGTATAATTACCTTGTGGTACCTTTAAACCATTTGTCCTACTAATAGCATCTCGAAGAACACGACCATCGTGAGCTGATCCTTCCCAACCAGCTTGCACATATATGAATTCCCAAAAAGGGTTACAAAACGAATCAATATGGAATGCTGTTGTTTGAGATGATTGGGATGACATCAACCAATCAAAACTTTCTAATTGGAGTGGCATTGATGAGAGACGAAACAATCGCCAGCTACAGATGGGTGCTGCAGATCCTCGACTTATTAATTAGGGAAAATGTCCGGCCAACCGTAATCTTCACCGACCGTGAGTTAGGAATGTGGAGGCCAAAGTTGGCAAAATATGTAAGTCCAAGGATACGGGTAAGTTGTTAAGGGTTCGACCTTGGGCTAATGTGATGTATGCTCCAACAGTAGATGAATACAATAACTATCTTAGACACAAGAGAACTACTTGGGCACCACATTATCCGTGGGTCATTGAGTACGTTAAGAACACATGGCTCGTCTACAAGGAGAAATTTGTGGCCGCCTGGGCTAACTCGGTCCTACACTTCAACAACACAACAACATGTCGAGTTGAAAGTGCTCATTCTGTTCTAAAAGGTTGGTTGGGCACTTCAACGAATTCCATTAAAAATTTGTTCTCCAGGATCGATGTAATGGTCGAGCAACAAATTGATAATGTGAAATCAATGTTGGAAACGTCATGGCGAAGACAAAGTATTCACACTATGATACATGTGTTTCAATTGTTGCATGAGAACGTTAGTCATCACTGCTTGTCTTTGATGTCTAATGAGCTTGATAGAATGCGTAATTTGGCGGACACGGTGTATGAAAGGTGTGGTTGTGTGCTACGATCCAGTTGTGGCATCCCATGTGCGTGTAAGATGAGGGAAGTGCTAGATCAGGGGGTCCCAATTTATTTAAGACAAAGCCACCCATTTTGGAAATCACTAATGATTGGTTGTGGTCCTAACGTAGAACAGTCCGCCAATGATGATGAGGCAGAATCTAAGCGCTTGTATTCTTTGTTTGAGGATGTCAGGAGGAGAGGCTCCGGATATGTAAGGTATGCAACACAAGCTCTTAATGATACACTCTTTCCAGAGACGGATTCCGCTAGTGATCCATTGAGAAATACTACTGTTAGAGGGAGACCTCTGTGTACGGTAAAATTTATTGTTTTTTTTAAATGGTTTTCCTTATTGCATTTAAAACGTGTGTACTATTTAATTTAATTTTAAATAAAATTCTTTCAACTTGAATTTAATTACGTGTAACATACCCTAATTACATTAAGAACTAGGACAAACCGTGTCAGATTCGTGTTCAGACCTAGGTTGACACGTAATTATTATACGTTTTAGGCTAGGTATGAACGTATGAAGTACACATGTCAGCCTAGGTCTGAATGTGTAAAACATACGTTTCAGCCTAGGACTGAACACAAATTTAACACATTCAGCCTAGGTCTGATTGTGTATAATACACGTTTCATCCTAGGACTGAACACAAACTTAATACGTTCAGCCTAGGACTGAACAAAAATCTTATACGTGCAGGCTTAAGTCTGAACACGAATCTTACACGTTCAGGCCTAGGTCTGAACACGAATTATACACGTTTCTTCTATCTTGAATTATAATATATTTTGAATTTTAAATTCAATGAATTTATTTTATTTCATTCAATTATAATCTTAGTTTTAATTACAAAAATACATGTGTACTAACATATTATTTTAGGTTTCAGAGCTCCTCTACTCGTCGAATCGGAGCTACTTTGAGTACGCTTCATGCAGTAGCGGACGTCGTTCTCGCGAAACAGCCTTCGGTTCTAACTCAACCCCACTCAACATCAATAGAACTAACTTCCGCTATTATGACAAGATTCCGCAACTCATATTCCCTTTTATGGAAGGTTGGATCGATGTCCTAGGAGAAGGAAAGTGTGGCTTTCGTTGTGTTGCTAATAAGTTTCACGGTACAGAAGATAGACATTTGATCGTGAGAAACATCATAGCAAGCGAACTAGTTGCAAAAGTGGATCATTACTCCCAAATTTAAGGGGGACAAGATTTCGTACGTGAAGCCATTAGGCATATTCGTTGGACATGTGGCAGATGCGGGAGGGAACATTGGATGGAAGCAGTGTTCTATCATCGAAGGATCATGATGTATTTCATGTATCCCAGTTACGGAAGTACGTGAATGACCCTTCTCACATTATTCCGGTGGAATCGTCAGTGATCGAGCCGAATTTGACCTTTGAAGAAAAGCCGGCGCGGATTTTGGATCGCCAGGATCGAAAGTTGCAGCGTAAGGTGGTACCTTTGGTTAAGGTACTCTGGCGTAGTCAGAAGTTCGAAGAGGCTACGTGGGAGATGGAAGCTTCGATGAGGGATTAGTATCCCGAGCTGTTCGAAGCAGGTATGCGACTGTTTTGGTCATTTTTGTTTTTACTTTGACTTATGTTTTTTATTTTTTATGCATGTATGTGTTTTGAGCTTCGCTAAGTAAATTTCGAGGTTAATTCAGAGCCAGAAAATTTGAGGGGTGACTGTAATAACCCGAAATTCAGAGCCAGAAAATTTCGCGGTTAATTAATATTATTTTAATATTCTAAGTCCAAAAGGCCCAATTAATTGGACTGTTTATTTTATTTCTTCTCCTTATTTCGAATTTGGGCCTAAGGACCCATACTTCCCTCTACCTTGGCCGGCCCCCATACATGGCCAAGGGTTGATTATTATTTCTTTTAATTCATTTAGTTTAATTAGATAAATGTTTATCTAATTAATTAATTATTTAACTAATGATCCTAAATGACTACTTTTACTTGGTCTACCTATTTATCTCAACAACTCTAAATTCACTCCATTTTCCCTAATATTCCTCTTGATTCACGGCCCCCCTATTATTCTTTTTATTTATTTTTCTTTTGGGTTCTTTTATAATTAAATAGGTAACAAAACTCATAACCTGTTTACCTAATTTTCAATACAACTCTAAACTCTCAAAGAACTCTAGAAACCCCTTATTGGCCGTGTGATATTCGAACCCCAAAGGATTGTTTTTTTTTATTTTCTTCCTAATCCAGGTAACTAGACTATCCTTCTTAAATTTGGTATAGTTTTCCATATAGTTAATTAGGATTAAACCAGGGAAATTGATAGAATTAGTATCATGATAGGTTAGAATATTTCGAACCATATTTTCTGATGTTTTTATGAAATCCTTATGCATCTTTGTGAATCTTTAATTGTTTAAATTAACTCTATGCATAAAATAATATCTGTAATTGTATGATTATATTGAATAATTGCATGATAAATTTAATTTGGTTCTTGTTCTTGGAATTTTCGAGTGAAGGCCGAGTAGTATGGTATGATACTATGATGATTTTATTATATTTTCTTGAACTATATTAATGATTATGATAATTTGATTGCTTAATTGAAGTCTTGAATTAAAATTTATGTTTTGTTCTTATCATATGGAAATGTCGAGTGGTTTGAAGACTAGAAAGAATTAAAAATCTAATTTTTCTTGATGAATCTTGTTGCAAAATCTTGAATTATTAATTAATCTTGGATTAAATCTTTAATTTAATCATGATATTGTTAAGTCTTGAAAATTAATCTTGATATTGTTATTAACCATAAAAGCCGTGTGTTATGCATGCCCAAAAGAATTGGTTTTGTTCCTGTTTTGGTCCATGATTAATGATTTAATGTATAAAGTATGATTTTATGGTTTATTATTAAGTTTATATGATTAATTATTGATAATTGTATTCGATTAAATTAAAGTGTCAATTTTGGTATTTTTGATCATGAATGTCGAATGGTATGAAATAGGAAAAATAGGATTTTTATCATGTTTTAAGTAATATTAATTGATGATTGATAGTTTATATGATAAATTGTTTATTTAGTTGATTTATTAAATTGTTTATATAATTATTTAAGGAATTGATTTAATTATTGTTCTATTGTTGAAAATGTCGTGTGATACATAAAAGGTTATGATCAATTTTAGTTCAATTTTTGGCTTATAATAATTTAGTTGTAATTTTAGGAATTAATATAATTAAAGGAATAAAATGAATTAATAAGATAAGTTGCAAAAAGGATTAATATGATGATAAGGATAAGTTATAAGATGATAAGAAGTATTGGTCTCACGATGGCCATGTCGATAAGATAAGATAAGAAACGGACGCCTGTTTGGTGATACACAGGTCACCAGATTAGGTTAAGTCGAAGCCACTGCCCTACTGCGGTCTCTGGGCAGTTCTAGATCTTAAGATATGTAGTCGTCTAAGTAGTAGTACACGGGCTACTATTTAGGAGTTATGGCCATAGCTTAGGCTTAATTCTTGCAAAGGAGAGCTATGGGTAGAATACACGGGTTCTTCCCGGCACATTTTAGGAAAGTTGGGATGTACACGGGCATCCTTACGAGCTATAATGACCGGTCCATAAAGTTAAGAAGATGGTTAAAAGAAGGGTTTTGGGTAATTATATGATAAGATAAGTGTTATACGGGATGGATATGGTTATGTGTGTATCAACGTATTCATAGGTATGTTATCTATGTATTATATAAGTATAATATGTTAAGTCTTCCGCTGCGTACGTCTGATAGGTATGTATTTATGTAGGTATTTTGTATCTATGTGTATACGTATTTGAATGTAATTGTGTAGGTATTTCAGGTGTAATTTATACGTATTTTTATTCGTATTTCTATACGTATTTTACTCGTATTTTTATATGTATTTTATATGTATTTTATACGTATTTTCGTATGTATTTTTATATGTATTTCATGTGTATTTTTATACGTACTTTCATGTATTTTTGTATGATTTTCTTGGTTAATTCTATGATAGGCTAATGGTCCCTCATTTAAGCGGGACAGCCTAGTTACTCGCCACTGGCGGTGGACCTCCCCCCCCATTTCAGGTGATGATGCGAACGCATAAGTGGGCTTACGTTTGGTTCGGGTTGTGTGCCTTGTTGAGATTTATAGAGAGAACCCGGAGTCTATCTTATGTTGTTTTATATCTTTATTATTTAGTTTCACCTAGCCTGTTGGGAAGGACAGTTTTAATCTGTATTTTGGATTTATTTAAGGACTTTTATTTAATTATTAGTTAATAAATGAAATAATGAACTTTAATATTAATAATATTATTTAATTTTTGTTTGGTAATGATCCATTTGTCGATTTCCTTCGTAAATCGACAGCTTATAAAAGTCGGGTCCTGACAGTTGGTACCAGAGCATAAGGTTAAGACCCTAAAGTTACTTCTCCATAAGTAGCTTGAAAGATGAGTGCTTTATAAATCACGAGTGAAACATATAGCCTAAAATGGAAAACCTAATTGAGTGAAGCCATGGGTAGAAACCTGGGATAAGGTATTTTATCGTTTTTCGCGTTTCCTGACGTTAGTATATGCATATGTTCTTAATAACCTAAATCGTTGTTTTGTAGAATGTCAACTCCAGAACGCAATTCTCGCTTCAGACGCCGAGCTTTGGAGGATGCTATCCTCACTTTAGCTCAGAAGAGTGTCCAACCTCAAAGCAGTCAGTCGTCTTTTGATCGGGTTACACGACTCCGACCTCCGGTCTATGATGGGGCAGCAGACCCGACCGTTCTCAAGAATTGGATTCGAGAAATGCGGAAGCTGTTTGATGCCCTTGCATGCTCCGAGCGGGAAAGAGTTCCGATAGCGTCCTATTATCTAAGGGGCGAAGCTGACAACTGGTGGAGTACATTACGGGCCAATCCCGAAACAGAACTAGTGCTGAATTGGGAAAACTTCATCGAGAAGATGCAGGACCGATTTTATCCTGATGAGTTGAGATGGCAGAAGTAGGAAAAATTCCTCACGCTCACCCAAGGCAGCATGTCCGTTCAAGCTTACACGGAAAATTTTACAGAGCTTTCTCGGTTCGCTACTGCGGTCATTCCTTCTGAAGCTGAGAGAGTCAAGCGGTACATAAAGAAGATGGACCCTTGCATTCGGGTTCATGTGATCAGTAGCAGAGCAACGACCTTCCAGAAGGCGTATGAAGTAGCTCTGGAGATTCAAGCGTCGGTCTCCGAGGAAGAAACAACTAAGAAAAGGGTGCCTGCAGTTCCTACTCCAGCACCAGCAAAGAAGTCTCGGTACGAGTCTACTCCGAAACCCCAGCAGGGTGCTCGACCAGCTCCAAGTCAGGGCCCGAGGATTTGTCAAGGTTGCAAGAAAGATTATATCCCGGGCAAGAGATGTGATGGGTCGCCGATCGTGTGCTTTGATTGTGGTCAAGAAGGTCACAAGTCGGTGTTCTGTCCCAAGAAACGTCCAGCAACAACAACTAGCCTAGCACCGGTGAAGAACAGGATTTTCTGCATGACTCAGGATGAGGCAGATGCTCAGCCCGATGTGGTCACGGGTTGTGACGACCCGACTTGCTTAAACCGGCGCGGAAGAAACCGACGAGTCGAATAGTCAGGTCTAACAAACTTAAATACTTAAAAATTAAAACAAAACCTCAAAATGTATATATCTACTAACCAAAAGTACAATACCCACAAGATTGTACATATCTAACTCCAAATGTCATACAACTACTACTAACAAACGTAAACTCCGAATATATATTAGAGTTAGAAAAATACACAAGTACTACAACTATAGTCCAAAACTAGTCAAAATCGTAAAACAACAATGTAAAAACTATATAACAACAACGGCGCTCACCCAACCCAAAGCTAAGCAAGAACCTCATCATCAGAATTACCTGAAAAGTAAACAACAGTCCACCGTCAGTGACGAGTAACATAACTGTCCCACCCTAACGGGGATACACATGAACATAGCACAAATCAAACAATCAAAACATGCGAATCATAACAAGTAATCATGCTGACTCGACTAACTTTAACCATTAATTAACAAATCTTTAACTTTGGCGCAATCATTCACATACTAGACCGGACTATGCACGTACGAACGCATCTTACGCGATCGAACTTTCTACTATGTCAGGATTGAGAATCTTACTCCCAACCCCATGAAACCAATCTTACTGGAAATCCATATCCGAAGACAACATAGTAAGACCACCAACTGTCCCAATACTGCGGATAGGATAGGGGCAACGTCTTAACCCAAAAACATAGAATCTTACTCTAAGTTTTAGGCGTCTAGTAGTGAAATCAAGCTAATCTTAACTTTAAAATCGAAGTTTACATTCTTAGTTAATTCTTAAGTTGCATCTTACACCTTGACTCAAGAAATAACGTGTAAACCAACAAACTTGGAACTTCTTATAACAATCTTTAACCTTTCTTTAACTTTCTTTAACTTAGAAGATTTATATGATCAGTTGAAGGGAGCCAGTGTGTTCTCCAAAATTGATCTCAGGTCAGGGTATCATCATATTCTAGTGAAGCCGGAAGATATACCTAAGACCGCGTTTCGCACCAGATACGGGCACTACGAATTCGAGGTAATGACGTTCGGTTTAACTAACGCTCCTACAGTTTTCATGGATCAGATGAACCGAACTTTTCATCACCTCTTGGATGTGTGTGTGGTGGTGTTCATCGACGATATCCTCATATATTCGAAGAGTGAACAAGATCACACTCAACATCTACATATGGTGTTAGGTGTCTTGCGAGCCCAGAAGTGGTTTGCGATGTTGTCTAAGTGCGAGTTTTGTCTCAAGGAAGTAGCCTTTCTAGGGCATGTGATCAATGCGGACGATGTCTAGGTAGATCCAGCCAAGGTAAAGGCGATAGTGGAATGGCACAGTCCTTAGAACGTGGCCGAGATCCGAAGTTTTCTTGGCCTAGCAGGTAATTTCAAGCATTTGAGAAAGCTGAATTAGCTATACATGTATGAATATTTACCTGTGAAATTTCTGTATCAGGTTACTATCGGAGATTTTTGAAAGATTTCTCCAAGGTAGCAGCACCTATGACCAAACTGTTACACAAAGACTGCAAATTTGTGTGGTCAGATCTGTGTGAAGAAGTATTCCAGACCCTCAAATAGAGTCTAGTATCTGCGCTAGTTCTTGCTTTGCCAAATGAAGGTGTGGGTTATGAGGTCTACAATGATGCGTCCAAAAAGGGTCTAGGTTGTGTTCTGATGCAAAAAGGCAAGGTGATTGCATATGCTTCAAGACAACTCAAGGTTCATGAGCAGAACTACCCTACTCACGACTTAGAGTTGGCAGTTGTAGTGTTCGCTCTGAAGATTTGGCGACATTATCTCTATGGGGCTACTTGCAAGCTGTTCACCGATCATAAGAGCTTGAGGTACATCTTCACTCAGAAGGAGCTCAACATGAGGCAGCGACGGTGGCTCGAGTTGATGAAGGATTATGACCTCTCAGTTGACTATTGTGAAGGGAAGGCCAATCGGGTAGCAGATGCCCTCAGACGTAAAGATCACCATTCACTCAATAGGATGGCGGTTTATCCTAAGGAAATCTGCACTGACCTTCACAGAATGGAAATTGAGATGGTGATGCCGGGTAGCACGCGAGTCTATCTGAATGCCATGAGTGTTGAACCCAGTTTGTACCAAGAGTTACGGGAGAGTCAGAAAGAAGACCCGCAACTCAAGAAGATTCGTGAAGCCAAACTTCAAGGCAAGGCAGAAGATTTCACGATTGATTCCGACGGCGGTATGAAGTTCCGCAATAGGTAATGGAGTTAAAAGTTATAGTTAAACTGTTTTCACCTAATGGATACTAAATTCTACTCCGCAACAGGTGGTGTGTGCCCCAGAATTCGAGGCTGAGAAATCAAATCATGGAAGAGGCTCACAATACTCCCTATTCGGTGCATCCAGGTGGTGGGAAGCTCTATAAGGACCTGAAGGAATATTTTTGGTGGCCTAGGATGAAGCAAGAAGTCGCAGACTTCGTTGCACGGTGTCTCACCTGCCAGAAAGTCAAGATTGAGCACCAAAGACCAGGTGGACTTTTGAAGCCATTGTCGATACCCACATGGAAGTTTGATTCCATATCCATGGATTTTGTAGTGGGCCTACCAGCGACATCTACGGGTTTGGATATTGTTTGGGTAATCGTGGACCGTTTGATTAAAGTCGCCCGATTCATTCCGATGAAGGTAACTTGGTCGATGGAGAAGATGCCGGAAGCTTACTCGAGGGAGATCATACGGTTGCATGGTGTACCTAAGGATATCATGTCCGACCGAGATCCCCGATTCTTGTCACGGTTCTGGAAGTCTTTGCAAGAGGCTTGTGGGACTAAGCTTAATTTGAGTAGATCATTTCACGCAGCCACAGATGGGCAGACGGAACGGACCATTCAGACGCTAGAAGATATGCTACGGGCTTGGGCATTGGATTTCCAGCAGACTTGGGTTAAATCATTGAGGCTGGTGGAATTTTCGTACAACAACAGCTATCACGCTAGTATCAAGATGGCTCCTTATAAGGCGTTGTATGGGCGCAAGTGTCGCAGCCCTACTTGTTGGAGCGACATTAGTGATGCTTTGGTGATTGGTCCTGATCATATCAGGGACACGGTGGAGCAGATCACGATCATCAGGGCAAGGTTGCAGGCAGCTCAGAGTCGACAGAAGTCGTATGCTTATCGTCGACGGAAGCCATTGGAGCTTCAGGTGGGTGATAAGGTTCTACTGAAGGTGTCTCCGATTAAGGATGTGATACGGTTTGGCCAGAAGGGTAAGCTCAGGCCCAAGTATGTCGGACCGTACGAGATTTTGGAACGGGTCGGAGAAGTTGATTATCGATTGGCGTTGCCTCCGGATCTATCGAAGGTTCATGATGTATTTCATGTATCCCAGTTACGGAAGTACGTGAATGACCCTTCTCACATTATTCCGGTGGAATCGTCAGTGATCGAGCCGAATTTGACCTTTGAAGAAAAGCCGGTGTGGATTTTGGATCGCCAGGATCGGATGTTGCGGCGTAAGGTGGTACCTTTGGTTAAGGTACTCTGGCGTAGTCAGAAGTTCGAAGAGGCTACGTGGGAGATGGAAGCTTCGATGAGGGATTAGTATCCCGAGCTGTTCGAAGCAGGTATGCGACTGTTTTGGTCATTTTTGTTTTTACTTTGACTTATGTTTTTGATTGTTTATGCATGTATGTGTTTTGAGCTTCCTTAAGTAAATTTCGATGTCAAAATTTATTTAAGGAGGGGTGACTATAATAACCCGAAATTCAGAGCCAGAAAATTTCGCGGTTAATTAATATTATTTTAATATTCTAAGTCCAAAAGGCCCAATTAATTGGACTGTTTATTTTATTTCTTCTCCTTATTTCGAATTTAGGCCTAAGGACCCATACTTCCCTCTACCTTGGCCGGCCCCCATACATGGCCAAGGGTTGATTATTATTTCTTTTAATTCATTTAGTTTAATTAGATAAATGTTTATCTAATTAATTAATTATTTAACTAATGATCCTAAATGACTACTTTTACTTGGTCTACCTATTTATCTCAACAACTTTAAATTCACTCCATTTTCCCTAATATTCCTCTTGATTCACGGCCCCCCTATTATTCTTTTTATTTATTTTTCTTTTGGGTTCTTTTATAATTAAATAGGTAACAAAACTCATAACCTGTTTACCTAATTTTCAATACAACTCTAAACTCTCAAAGAACTATAGAAACCCCTTATTGGCCGTGTGATATTCGAACCCCAAAGGATTGTTTTTTTTTATTTTCTTCCTAATCCAGGTAACTAGACTATCCTTCTTAAATTTGGTATAGTTTTCCATATAGTTAATTAGGATTAAACCAGGGAAATTGATAGAATTAGTATCATGATAGGTTAGAATATTTCGAACCATATGATGTATTGTTCATGATATTTTCTGATGTTTTTATGAAGTCTTTATGCATCTTTGTGAATCTTTAATTGTTTAAATTAACTCTATGCATAAAATAATATCTGTAATTGTATGATTATATTGAATAATTGCATGATAAATTTAATTTGGTTCTTGTTCTTGGAATTTTCGAGTGAAGGCCGAGTAGTATGGTATGATACTATGATGATTTTATTATATTTTCTTGAACTATATTAATGATTATGATAATTTGATTGCTTAATTGAAGTCTTGAATTAAAATTTATGTTTTGTTCTTATCATATGGAAATGTCGAGTGGTTTGAAGACTAGAAAGAATTAAAAATCTAATTTTTCTTGATGAATCTTGTTGCAAAATCTTGAATTATTAATTAATCTTGGATTAAATCTTTAACTTAATCATGATATTGTTAAGTCTTGAAAATTAATCTAGATATTGTTATTAGCCATAAAAGCCGTGTGTTATGCATGGCCAAAAGAATTGATTTTGTTGCTGTTTTGGTCCATGATTAATGATTTAATGTATAAAGTATGATTTTATGGTTTATTATTAAGTTTATATGATTAATTATTGATAATTTTATTTGATTAAATTAAAGTGTCAATTTTGGTATTTTTGATCATGAATGTCGAATGGTATGAAATAGGAAAAATAGGATTTTTATCATGTTTTAAGTAATATTAATTGATGATTGATAGTTTATATGATAAATTGTTTATTTAGTTGATTTATTAAATTGTTTATATAATTATTTTAGGAATTGATTTAATTATTGTTCTATTGTTGAAAATGTCGAGTGATACATAAAAGGTTATGATCAATTTTAGTTTAATTTTTGGCTTATAATAATTTAGTTGTAATTTTAGGAATTAATATAATTAAAGGAATAAAAGGAATTAATAAGATAAGTTGCAATATAAAGGAAAAGGATTAATATGATGATAAGGATAAGTTATAAGATGATAAGAAATATTGGTCTCACGATGACGATGTCGATAAGATAAGATAAGAAACGGACGCCTGTTTGGTGATACACGGGTCACCAGATTAGGTTAAGTCGACGCCACTATCCTACTGCGGTCTCTGGGCAGTTCTGGATCTTAAGATGTGTAGTCGTCTAAGTAGTAGTACACGGGCTACTATTTAAGAGTTATGGACATAGCTTAGGCTTAGTTCTTGCAAAGGAGAGCTACGGGTAGAATACACGGGTTCTTCCCGGCACATTTTAGGAAAGTTGGGATGTACACGGGCATCCTTACGAGCTATAATGACCGGTCCATAAAGTTAAGAAGATGGTTAAAAGAAGGGTTTTGGGTAATAATATGATAAGATAAGTATTATACGGGATGGATATGGTTATGTGTGTATCAACGTATTCATAGGTATTTTATCTATGTATTATATAAGTATAATATGTTAAGTCTTCCGCTGCTGTAGGTATTTTGTATGTATGTGGATACGTATTTGAATGTAACTGTGTAGGTATTTCAGGTGTAATTATACGTATTTTTATTCGTATTGCTATACGTACTTTACTCGTATTTTTATACGTATTTTATATGTATTTTTATACGTATTTTCGTATGTATTTTTATACGTATTTCGCGTCTATTTTATATGTACTTTCATGTATTTTTTTATGATTTTCTTGGTTAATTCTATGATATTATATGGCTAATGATCCCTCATTTAAGCGGGACAGCCTAGTTACTCGTTACTGACGGTGGACCCCCCACCCATTTCAGGTGATGATGTAGACGCATAAGTGGGCTTACGTTTTGTTCGGGTTGTGTGCCTTGTTGAGATTTATAGAGAGAACCCGGAGTCTATCTTATGTTGTTTTATATCTTTATTATTTAGTTTCGCCCAGCCTGTTGGGAAGGACAGTTTTAATCTGTATTTTGGATTTATTTAAGGACTTTTGGGACTTTTATTTAATTATTAGTTAATAAATGAAATAATGAACTTTAATATTAATAATATTATTTAAGTTTTGTTTGGTAATGATCCATTTGTCGATTTCATTCGTAAATCGACAGCATATAAAAGTCAGGTCGTTACATAATGGCTCGAAGAATCATTGCAAATGAACTTGGGGCAAACATTGCTGACTATGCAGCTCTTTATGGAGGGCAACAGCATGTCATTGAAGCCGTCACACGTATCTCTTTGGAAGGTCGCAGATGCGATTCTAACCGTTGGATAGAAGTCATGTTCAACTTATTTCCGATCGCAAATATGTATTATTGCGCCATCATGTTGTACTCGTATGGGAATAACTGATCTATTGGACAATATTGTACTGTATTGCCGACTAGAGTCCCACAGCTCATCACGGCTCCTATGAGTGAGCTTCATATTGCCTACATGCAAAATTATGCCCACTACATACGGTTACATGTCAGTCCTGTTTCCCCGATTCCACCCATTGAAAACCATTGGAACGTTGTGAATACACAAACAGTGGATGAGACTTGCTGAAAATTTGCATTGAGAATTTGTAATTAGTTCAATTTGTGCATATATTTGATGTTGTAACCTGAGTTAGTTCATTATATGAATACATTTATTGTTGTAACCGTTGATGAAACTCATTCAAAGGAAATTCATGATCTAAACAGAATATGACGAAAAGAAGTAATGCGATTACATACAAATATAAAATATAGAGCGTAGGAAGTAGAATCATAATATGTGATTACATACAATTACAAAAAAGATTAATACTAAAAAATACACTACTATGGATTACCGCCCCAACTAGGTTGTAACGACCCGACTTTTCTACACTGTCGATTTATGAAGGAAATCGATAAATGGATCATTACCAACATAAACTAAATAGTATTATTAATAATTAAAATCCAATACTCCTTTTATTAACAAACTAAAAATAATAGTCTAAAAGTCCATAAACAAATACTAGAATACGTAATAATACCGTTCCATCCCAACAGGCTGGGATATACTACTTAATAAATAAAAGAAGGCATAAACTAGACTCCGGGTTCACTATACTGCTCTCATCAACACACAACCCGAACCATATAGGAGCCCACTTATGCATCTGCATCATCACCTGACATGGGGGGGGTCCACCGTCAGTGGCGAGTAACTAGGCTGTCCCGCTTAAATGAGGGACCGCTAACCATATAATAGCATAGAATCAACCAGGAAAACATAAAAAAATACATAAGAATACATACGTAGAAAAATACGTATAAAATACATAGAAAAATACGTATAAAAATACATAACAAATACATAGAAATATACATAGGAAAATACGTACAGAATACGAGTACAATACGTATAAAATACCTGCAAAATACGGTTAGAAATACATACAATATACGTATAAAATACGGATAAAAATACATACCAAATACAGACAAATACGGATACGATACGCATATAAATACAGGCCAAAGATACTCATACGGAATACATGGAATACACGTACAAGGTACACCAAAAATACATATAAATACAGACTTACCAGACGTACGCAACAGAAGACTTAACCTTACGTAATTGCTACATATACACACGAAAATACACATAAATACACATATAACAGAATTGCTTCCCGTGAAATACTTATCTTATTATATTTTACCCAAAGCTCTTCTTTTAACCATCTTATTGGACCGGTCATTATAGCTCGTAAGGATGCCCGTGTACACCCCAACTTTCCTAAAACATGCCGGGAAGAACCCGTGTATTCAACTCGTAGCCCTCCTTTGCAAGAACTAAGCCTAAGCTATGGCCATAACCCCTAAATAGCAGCTCGTGTACTACTACTTAGACGACTACATATCTTAAGATCCAGAACTGCCCAGAGACTGCAGTAAGGCAGTGGCTTCGACTTAACCCGATCTGATGACTCGTGTATCATCAAATGAGCGTCCGTATCGTATTTTGTCTTTTCTAAAGTCCATCGTGAGACCACTATTTATCAATCATCTGATCTAAAGGCCATCGTGAGACCAATAATTCTTATCATATTATAATCTTTCCTTTTAGTCATATTATTACTTTCCTTCATATTACAACTTATCCCTGTCAATTCCTTTTAATTCCTTTAACCATATTAATTCCTAAAATTACAATCTAAATTATTATAAGCCAAAAATTAAACTAAAATTAAATAAATAATTAATTAAATTCATTAAATAATCATATAAACAATTAACCTATTTGGACCACTCGACATTTTCAATAACACAAAAATAATTAAATAAATTCATTAAATAATCATATAAACAATTAAGTAAATCATATAAATTAACAATTAACAACAATTATTGCTTAAAACATGATAAAAATCCCATTTTTCACACAACAACCCACTCGACAATTTGGAACAAAAATACCCAAAATTATAGTTTAAATTATTTAAACACAATCATCAATAATTAATCAATAAACATAATAATAACAATTAAAATCATGCCTTAAACATTTAATCATCAAACATGGACTAAACAAGATTAAAATCAGTTCTTTTTGTACATAACATCACACGGCTTTATTGGCAAAATATTACTAACAAGATTAATTTCAAGAATTAACAATATCATGCTTAAATTAAAGATTGAATTCAAGATTATTAATAACAATTCAAGAATTATCAAGATTCAACCATAATAATTTGATTTTTAATCCTCCTTTAAACTATGGACTACTCGACTTTTATATAGCATAGACAATAATTATAATTTTAATTTAAGGCTTTGATTCATTAATTAAACAATCCAGATCATCATATTAATTCAAGAAAATAACATAAAAATTCACTATAATCATCCTATGGCACTCGACATTCATCAAGAATTTCAAGAATATAACTCAACAAATTATTATGCAATAATTCTATACAATATAGAATTAAATAAATTAATTCATGGATATAATTTAATAAAACAATTAAAGATTTACAAAGATACATAAAGGATTCAAGAAAACATCATGATAATCTACCGTATACTACTCGAAATAATTAGCCTAAACATGATACTAATCCTACCAATTTTCATGATTTAATCCTAATTAACTATATGGAAAACTTGTTCCAGATTTAAGAAAGAAAGTCTAGTTATCTTAGATTAGGAAGAAAATCAAGAAAATCCTCCCTTGGAGCTATGAAAACACACGACCACTATAGGAACTTTTTAGGGTTTTTTTGTGAGTTTAGAGTTATTTTGAGATTAGGGTAAAAGAAAATATAAGTGTTGTTCCTATTCAAATATAAGGAACAAAAGAAAAAAAAATAAAATAAAAAAAAAGAAGAAAAGAGAGGGGGATGCCGTGAGATGGGGAGAGAGTAGGGGAGAGTGAGTGATTTTAGGTAGACTTAGTATAGGTGGTTAAACTAGATCTTACCAATTCAAAAATATAATTGAAATATTATTAATTAAATAATTATAGAATTAACTAATTAATAATAAATTAGAAAGAAAAATCATCTTGGCCATTACATGAGAGGGCCGGCCAAGCTAAGAGAAAATTGGGTCTTTGGGCCCAATTTCGAGATAAGGAACAGAACTGAAAACAAACAGTCCAATTAAATGGGCCTTTTAGACTTAGAATAATAGAATAATATTAATAAACCGCGAAATTTTCTGGCCCTAAATTTCGGGTTATTACAAGGTGGACGCTCTCTCGGTGCACGTCGTCGGATGCCAACACGTGTCTCTTATTCATCAAACCCTTTTCTCAATCTAAGGAGACCCAGCCTCAGCCTATCCCAGTGCTTTGGCAGCTCATCAATCAAAGGATCCCACAGCACTTTCAAATCTTCTAATATGGAGGACATCCACTATAAAAAGATAACAAAAAAACAAAATTGTTAGATTATGTATAAATTGTAACAAATTAAGACAAAGAGTAAGTACGGCGTGTAAAAGTACTTACATGCTCCGGTACAGTCGTGTCCGGTCCCGTGTTCGGGATCAGATCTTTGTCATTCACGATGTACGGGTGTGAATACGTCTTAAACAACGTGTCATACCCGTCCTTCGCCGTGTTTGCGAACTCGGGATAATCTAAGGCACAGGATTAAGAGAGTTAAAAATGGGGAAAGTGTCCCAAGTATCCTTAATCGATGTAGGCAGCCACTGAACGTAATAGTTCCTCAGATCCTCCAGCCGATACACCGAGATAGGTGTAGAGAAGCGAGGGGGTATACCCTCATGAAGCCGAGCTGCCGATGTCCCATCTGTATGGCATGTACGACTCAATGATGGACTGGTGCTAGATGAACCCGGCTAGTGAACAAAGTCCGAGGATAACGGGTACCAAAGTCATCCCCGAACGGTAACCAACACACCTGTTGTGTGCAAAAAACATTAAGTTTAATAATAATGAGTGAATTAGGAAAAAGTAAAGAAACATTAAATTGAAATATTACCTGCTCGGCGGTCATGTTGTCGATCCTTTTACGAATGGCGACAAGGCGGGCGGGGGTGAACATCCCACTGAGAACAACTAGGACCCCCAATAAGACGAGGCATGCGTCCTCGGTTTGGCCTAAAAGAAGGGAAGTACTCATAAATCCATGTCTATAACAACGTTAGACACCCGGCCAACTGCTTGCTTTGTCGTCGACTGCCTTGGACAAGCTAGCGATACAGATACGCTAATGTCACTGATCCCCAAGAGTACTTCCCAACGGAAGCCTCGTCCATTAGCTCTGTGATAAGGTTAGGACTGAGCCAGCTACCACTCTTGTCCACAAAGATCGTGGATCCAAGAGTCAACAACATCCACCCTATGGCTCTTGTCGAAGAAACCCGTCCCTCTGCAGCTCGACACAGGTTGAAGATGCACTCCGTATACACACCTCCATTCTTGTATTACCTTTGCAAGGCATCTAGTTCCAGTCCGAGGATCTCGGCCACGTCATGTAGAGGTGCATAGCCCTGGCCGACACTATGAAAACGCGTGCTCACGCCATCGACAAGTCGACCCTTAACAGGGAGACCCATAATAAACTTAACATCATGGAGAAAGATAGACATCTCCCCCCACGGCATGTGGGAGCGGTTCGTTTCCGGCTGCCATCTTTCCACGAACGTCGATACTAGCGGACAATCGATATCTGTGTAACAAAGCCTCGACAAGTCAAGCAACCCACTTGCAGATACAATCCTGCCAGCATTCACATGCGCTTTGGTTCGATCCACCTGTTCTTTGGTTCGATCCACCTGCTCACGAAGCTCATCCGCCCACTCCATCAACCACGAACATGCCTGATGTCGAGTGCGAACGTCCAACACTCCCCTTTCGTCACCATCCCATATATGTCGGGCAATGTGAGCTGCGTAGCTCAGGATGACGGAACCATCATCGGACCCTCAGGCATAACCTTCTTAACCACCCAACAATCGTCCCCCCATGCCCACATTGCGGACCTCCTCGGGAGACCCATGATCATCGGGAATAATCTCGTCATCGAACTGATCCGGCCTAGACTGTAACATTGCGTCAAGCTCATTCGTCGATAACTCAGACTCGTCAACATTCGAACCACCAGCCCTATCCCCACTAGACGCATTATGGACCGGACATGAAGACGCGGTGCCCACCCTCCTCCTAGCAGAGGACAGGATGCGTCATGTGTTAGGGTGCCGTGGGGAACTGTCGTCCCCAAAATGCTGAGTGTAATTGAAAAATACGTTCAACTAATTAATAATAATTACAATCATTTTTTAATCGACAAAAATTTCTAATTAAAAACTATTACACCAATCTATAATTTAAAATTCCAATTAATTACCACTTAACAATAAATATATAAATTGGTGTAATAGTTTTTAATTAGAAATTTTTGTCGATTAAAAAATGATTGTAATTATTATTAATTAGTTGAACGTATTTTTCAATTACACTCAGCATTTTGGGTACGACAGTTCCCCACGGCACCCTAACACATGACGCATCCTGTCCTCTGCTAGGAGGAGGGTGGGTAAAACATCTTCATGTCTGGTCCATAATTCGTCTAGTGGGGATAGGGTCGGTGGTTCGAATGTTGACGAGTCTGAGTTATCAGCGTATGAGCTTGACGCGATGTTACAGTCAGGGCCGGATTAGTTCGATGAAGAGATTATTCCCGTTGATCATGGGTCTCCCGAGGAGGAGAGTGACGAGGATGAGGAAGTCAACCAGGTCCGTAATGTGGGCAAGGGCGGACGATTTGTGCGGTCTAAGCGGTCGTCATCTTCTAGTCACGGACAACTGAAGAGGAAGACAGACGATTGTTGGGTGGTTCAGGAGGCTATGCCAGGGGGTCCAATAGATGGTCCCTTCATCCCAAGCTATGCAACTCACATTGCCCGACATATATGGGATGGTGACGACAGGGGCGTGTTGGACGTTCGCACTCGACATCAGGCATGTTCGAGGTTGATTGAGTGGGCGGATGAGTTTCATGAGAAGGTGGAACGAACCAGAGACTAGGTGGATGCTGGCAGGATTGTATCTGCAAGTGGGTTGTTTGACTTGCCGAGAATCTGTTACACACATATCGATGGTCCGCTAGTGTCGGCGTTCATGGAGAAGTGGCAGCCGGACACGAACAGCTTCCACATGTCGTGGGGGCAGATGTCTATCTTTCTCCATGATGTCGAGTTTATTATGGGTCTGTCTGTTGAGGGTCGACTTGTCGATGGCGTGAGCACGCGTTTTCTTAGTGTCGGCCAGGGCTATGCACCTCTACATGACGTGGCCGAGATCCTCGGATCGACACAAGATGCCCTTCAAAGGGACCAACAGTACAAGAATCGAGGTGTGTATACGGAGTGCAGCTTCAACCTGTGTCGAGCTGCAGAGGGACGGGTTGCTTCGACACGAGCCATAGGGTGGATGTTGCTGACTCTTGGATCCACGATCTTTGTGGACAAAAGTGGTAGCTAGCTCAGTCATCATAGAGCTTATGGACGAGGCTTCCATTGGGAAGTACTCTTGGGGATCAGCGACATTAGCGTATCTGTATCGCCAGCTTGGCCAAGGCAGTCAACGACGATGCAAGCAGTTGGCCGGGTGTCTAGCATTGTTACAGGCATGAATTTATGAGTAGTTCCCTGCTTTTAGGCCTAACCGAGGATGCTTGCCTTGTCGTATTGGGGTACCTAGTTGTTCTCAGTGGGATGTTCATATTGAACCGAACACCCCCGCCCGCCTTATTGCCATTCGTAACAGGATCGACAACATGATCGCCGATCAGGTAATATTTCAATTTCATGTTTCTAAACATTTTCCTAATTCACTCATTATTATTAAACATAATGTTTTTTGCATGCAACAAGTGTTGGTTATCGTTCGGGGATGACTTTGGTACCCATTGTCCACAAACTTTGTTCACTGAGTTCATCCAGCACCAGTCCATCATTGAGTCGTACATGCCATACAGATGTCTTCCGCAACTCGGCTTCATGCAGGGTATACCCCATCGCATCCCTACACCTATCTCGGTGTATCGACTGGAGGATCCGAGAAATTACTACGTTCAATGGCTGCCTACATCACTTAAGGATATTTAGGACACTTTCCCCATTTCTAACTCTCTTAATCCCTGTGCCTTAGACTATTCCGAATTTGCAAATGCGACGAAGGACGGGTATGACACGTGCTTCAAGACGTATTCACACCCGTGCACCGTGAACGACAAAGATCTGATCCCGAACGCGGGACCGAACACGACTGTACCAGAGCATGTAAGTACTTTTACACACCGTATTTACTTTTAGTCTTAATTTGTTACAATTTATACATAAGCTAACAATTTTTTTGTTATCTTTTTTGCAGTGGATGCCCTCCATATTAGAAGATTCGGAAGTGCTTTGGGATCCTTTGATTGATGAGTTGCCAAAGCATTAGGATAGGCTGAGGTTGGGTCTCCTTAGATTGAGAAAAGGGTTTGATGAATACAAGACATGTGTTGGTATCCGACGACGTGCACCAAGAGAGCGTCCACCTAGTTGGGGCGGTCATCCATCGTAGTGTTTTTATTTTATTTTTTTAGTATTAATCTTTTTTGTATTTTTATGTAATCGCATGTTTTGAATTTACTTCCTACGCTCCATATTTTGTATTTGTATGTAATCGTATTACTCCTTTTCGTCATATTCTAATTAGGTCATGAATTTCCTTTTAATGAGTTTCATCCATGATTACAACAATAAATATATTCATATAATGAACTAACTCAAGTTGCAACATCAAATATATGCACAAATTGAACTAATTACAAATTCTTAATGCAAATTTTTAGCAAATTCCATCCACTGTGCTATTCTATTCTCCTGGCGTATAACGCATCCCACCCTTCGACGGTTTGTGTATGCACAAAGTTCCAATAGTTTGCAATGGGTGGAATCGGGGAAACAGGACTGACATGCAACTGTATGTAGTGGGCATAATTATGCATGTAGGCAAGATGAAGCTCACTCTTAGAATCGTAGGAACCGTGATGAGCTGCGGGACTCTAGTCGGCAATATAGTACAACATTGTCCAATCGATTGGTTATTCCCATACGAGTACAACATGATGGCGCAATAATACAGATTTGCGATCGGAAATAAGTCGAACACGACTTCCATCCAATGGTCAACATCGTATCTGTCACCTTCCCAAGAGATACATGTGACGGCTTCAATGATGTGTAGCTAACCTCCATAAATAGCTGCATAATCAGCAATGTTTGGCCCAAGTTCATTTGCAATGATTCTTCGAGCCATTAAGTAGTTGTCCTGTCCACCGTGAAAAGCATCTGCCACAAAACGAAACCCACAATTTCCTTCTGCTCTTCATCAGTCCAACCCTCCATAAATGGCAATATCAAATGGGGAGCATTGTTATAGTAAGGAAATCGTTCCCTTGTTATGTTACCGCTACCACCTACAATAACAAAACATATTTAGCAAATAATTACATCTACTACTTAATAACTAAATTCATATAAAATATGATCATCACCTTCCGCATGGCATGCTGAGTTTTCTCCCATAGAGGAGCCCGTGTTCTTGGAACGACGCCCATGGCTGGTCGAACCACACCCCTGGCTTGTCAAAGCATGCTCAAAGACACTCCGATCTCGTCGAGTAGACGAGCTCTACAAAAACACATATTATGTACTACTTAATCCCATTTAATAATATAGTACACAAAATCAACTTTAACTAAATTCACCTACTTCCACCCAAAAAAAAATCACCTGGTACGGAGGTCTGCCCCTAACATTTGTGTTGGTCTCTGGCTCTTCCAACGAGTCTGTCATAACTCGGGCTACTTGCCTCACATAGTCGGAGTCTCTCCGTCTAACTTCTTCGAACAACGAAGACAGTTGCTCGGCTTCTTCCTCGTCTTCATTGGCAAACTCAGGCGTGCCAATGCATTCACCAATAATCAATGTTTTCCAAAAGTCGTGGATCTCTCTCAAATGTATACCTGTGCCTTATTGTACTAACGATTCAATCTCACATGCACACGGGATTCCACAGGTGGATCACAACCCACAACTACAACGATCATGGACCTCGTCGGCTAACTCCCTCATCCCAGCATGCTCTTTAAGCAGTACATCCATGTAGTTGGAGCTAACACGGCCGACAAGCATGCTAAACAACAACTTATTCCTAAACCTGGTGCCCTGTCTGTTCCTCGATATTTCTAGTTGATACTTAATTTTATCATGCTGCTGCTCAACCATTGCATTTGCGAACAGATTTTCGATTGAGTTGGTAAAGGTGCAAAGCCAACCTTTCAGCACAGAATGGGCACTGTCCACCCGTCAAGTTGTCTAGTTACCCAAATGAAGGACGTTGTTAGCCCAAGCAGTGATAAATTTCTCTTTATGAGAAAGCCAAGTGGTTTCCATATACTCAATGACTCCTCTAAATCTTGCCCAATTATGTCATTGAGAATCTGCAACACCCATCGGTAACTCCTCATTGTCTCATCCCTCATCAACACCATCCCAATCAAAAAGTTATTATTGGTCGGCGTCATCCCAATCATCTCGAACAACGGCATTCCATACCGGTTTGTCTTATATGTGGAGTTCATTCCTATCACCCATGGATAAGTGCGCAATAAGTTGATCAACGTCGGATAAGCCATAAACACATGAGTGCATTGATTTCTCTCTTGATTAGTGTGAATATGGTAGTTCAACTCTTCCGCAAGATGGATAAATGGTTCCATAACATTCCGCGCGCCCATATGCATCATCTATCTTTTGCTTGCTGATTTTGTTATACACATGCCTGATTCTCGGTTTTTCGTCAGGAAACTTTTGTATCAAAGACAACTTAATCTTCGACGGCTTGCACTGAGATTCCTTAAGCTCACGCACGTGTTGCTTTGCTGCAGGGCTCAACCCACTTAGCTGACGGTGTCCCTCCGGGTACTCAATGAAGCGATGGTTGTGTGTGCTGGATACACCTGGTTGGGGCTCTATATGCCACAATCCGGTTTGAGGATTGACAATGACTTTGATAAGGAATGGGCATCCACAAGCTTTTGTGGACATTTTTTTCCTTTGGGTGTTCCTCATGTTTCTGTTTTCCCCTCGGTACCGCTCTCCCTTATTACAGCGTAGGTAAGTAACCATGTGAGACACTAAAGTATAATTGATTTTGGAGATGACAATTTCAAAACCAATCCCACGAGCTATCGATTTCACCCAATTATGTGTCTCGTAATGACTAGAAAACGTCTGATCGGTGGCAAAACTTTCACTATAGTCCACACCATCTCTGTCATTATTGTCCTAAATAATGTCATTAAATACGTTAATTAGTTACTAAATTTTAACGATGCATATGAACGTGCCCTTATTGTGTTACCCCCATGGCAGCAACGAACTCTAAATACGTTGAACCAATGAAAGCAACATGCCAGATTCACGTTATCAACCATGGGAGAATGTATTGAAAACACGTTAACCCCATTGGATTAACGTGTTGAAAACACGTGCAATCCATTGGACAAACGTGTTTAAAACACGTTATAACCATGGTCGTAACGTGTTCAAAATACGTTACCTCCATAAGTGCAAAGTGTTCAGAACACGTTATGGCCATAGGTTCAATGTGTTCAAAACAAGTACTGCCATTGGATGAACGTGTTAAAAATACGTTACTGCCATTGGATGAACTTGTTAAAAATACGTTTCAACCATAGGTGAAATGTGTTTAAAACACGTTATATCTATGGTGTTAACGTGCTCATAACATGTTCATTCCGTTAGAAAAACGTGTTTAAAATACGTTCTAGGCATGGAATTAACGTGTTTAAAACACGTTGTATCCATGGTAGCAACGCACCCAGTTCACATTTCTGGAACATAACGTGAAACCATTCTTAAAAAAATATATAACTTAATGTTGTAATATAAATACATGCATCTCTACTACAAAAGGCGCGCGCCTTCGCCTTGCGCCTAGGCTCCAGCGACTTTTGCGTCTTGGTGCGCCTTGCGCCTGTTAAAACTAAGCTCGTTGTTATTTTAATAATAATAATAACAATAAGGGTTCGGGTTCAGCTGAAATTGATTGACTGCTCTTTACGGTCTAGAAATCAGAACAGGATGGAACTTATGCAAACTAAATTATGTAGTGATAAAAAAAAATTCTTTATAGGGGCTCCATCAAATGTTCTAGGTTTGAAATTCAAGCTTGAATTTGAATTCTAAACACATTGAATAAAATTCAAAAAACAAAACAAGATCAACAAAGATAATTCAATGGTGAATTCAATTCGAACGAATGAAACATGAACAAGAAAAAGAGCAAGATAAAAGAAGATAATCGACTTATGAATAGTCAAAACGCCTACACCAGATCACAGCTGCAAGAAACCTAATTTACAATCCCAAAGGGGGAACTTTTCCCATTATTATCAGCTAAAACCTCGAATGATCATCATTACTAAAGGGGGTGGGGGTATATATCGAAATCCAAAAAGAGATTTAAGGGAGAAAAAGTGCAACACCTCAACAGCAAGACATTCGAGAAAGGTGGAGACTCTCAGAGGTACACCGACACCAAAATGCATATCAAAGAAACAATCAAAGAGTACACTTAAAGAAATAATAACCAATTAACAAAATCAAACCAATCAGTAATAATAACACATAACTTCCATTAAAGTGACTAAATTAAAACAATTAAAATAAAAATCAATTATAAACAAGGATTTACTTTGGGGGTTACCTTGTGCGTGGTAATGGGCGGACGCATGTCGAGGGATAGTAGCAGCAGCAGGTGCCAGTGGTGGTGTTGGTGGTGGTGCTGAGCAAGAAGAAGCAACAGCAGGTGCTCGTGTTGGTGTTGGTGGTGATTGTACCCATTGCCTTCCTCCTTTTCTAGATTTGTTCTTTTATTTTCTGCTAACCTCTTCCCATGGACCATCCTTTAAAGATCCAAGATCAGGTTCCTTTTCCTGAAGTCATCTCCTTAGCTTAAGGTCCATCAACAAAAGATCAGGTTTTGTTAGAAACTAATACATCCAATACCAAAAACAACGTGGAATAATAGTGGTATTGATGAACAATTGGTAAAACCTTATAGAATATCAGAAAAGTGAAACCAACTCAAGAACATGCCTAACTTTATTAGAGATTACGGCACCATAACTAACAGGAAAGGGAGAAAAACAAATTTGAAATAAAGATCTAGGGCATTAGCAATAGAGAGGTTTGTGTTGGGGTTTGTGTTTATTTTTTGAGGTTTGTTCATAAACCTCTCTATTGCTAGTACAAGTTACTACCTTTGTAACCTAGGTTTGTCTTTTTTTTTTTTTTGTGAGTGTTGATTTCTTTTTTATTTTTACATTGGTTTCAACACAAACCTTGATAGAGGCTTGTCTATTGTTGTTAATAGGTTTGTTTGAGTTGAGTTTTATCAAATATGATGTGTCACGGGAACAAACCTCTTAAAGGTTTGTTCTATTGCTAGTGCCCAATTACTCCGTACTACCTGAGTTTCTCCACATGCACCAAAGATACTACCGAAAAGTGACCTCGAAATGTCTCATATTAAAAATTTCTCCACATACTCCGTGTCAATGTCACATATTAAAAATTAAAAGTGTGAAATATCTATATTAAAAATGTCTCAAAATCACCAAAAGTAGCTTAAAAGCATTCTAATTTCAGCTAATCAAGCAAATAACAAGCCCCAATTTGATTTAAGAACTCATCAACCCTATTGTTCATAAAGTTCGAATTAAGGGAGAGTTCAAACAATCAACCAAAAAAAGCTTATAATCAAGGATTTAGGTTATAAAAAAAAACAATTAAAAAAAATGAAAAATATGACTTAGTATAACAAGGCAAACACCAAATTCGTACACTTATGTATCTAGAGCTCCAAAAATTAAATACCACACAGCAGTGGCAACAAGTGTCTACAGCATCGGCATCAAGTGTGCTCTGCCATCCCGCGGAACCCGAGCCCGGTAGTGACAGCCACCTCAAGGCGTTTCCAATAATAAATGACATTGCATTTCATATTTCATTTGAAAAGTACATAGAAATAGCAAGATTAAAAAAAATGGTATCAGTTTGATATGATTACAAACCATAGTCACAAAATTGTATGACAAGATCAATCAATGTCCACCATGGTCATGGACGACAGTAAAACAAGGTCTGAAATCAGACCCAAGAAATAATCACTAATAAAACAAACCTAAAAATGAAATTTGAATATGAAATTCACACCCCTAAAAAAATTCACAGCCCTATAATTTCAGCAATACAGACTCAAAAACGAGGAAAAAAAATTATAGATTCAGAGAGGGGAAAAAATCGCATAAACATCTGCAATAAAAAGAACCTTATTGGCAACATTTGCTATTCTGATAGAAAAATTCGCAGCCCAAGAAATTAATCACTAATGAAAACAACCCTAAAATATGAAATTCATCAGCCATAAAACCTCAAAGACGAACCCAAAACCAGATTAAGAGAAGAAAGAAAGAACTTATACCTCCAAAGCCCTAATTTGAGGTCGTCATGTTCTAGTGATGGTTCGTCACTGCCCTAGTGAGAGAGAGAAATCAACGCCGATAATGGCTAGTGAGAGGGTGGTGGTGGTCGTCGCCGGTTGTGCTCTGTCTTCTTTGTGAGTTCGTGCTTTCGTGGTATTGGATTGGTTGTGCTCACACCGAGCGAATGGAATAAAAATCAACAAATACTTTAAAATTCAAATTTTTTGTCCGTTGGGACTTTTTATTTTGAAATATAATTAATTTTTAAAATTTTTAAAATCAACAAACTTTTTTTTTTTGGGTGGATTCAAAGAAACTGATTTTTATTAATTTATGTGATATTTAAAACAAATAAAAAATTAAGGGTTTTTGTTCAAAATACCATTAGATTTTGCAAATTCTCAGATACCCACTTTTCTTAGGGTTTGTAATGTGTATTTACCAATTAATACAATTTTTTATTCATAGTGTGATAATTATCTTGTGGTTAACTTTGCGTTAAGCCTATGTTTAAAATTGATAAAAAAAAAAAAGAAAAAGGGAAAAAATTCCGTCCAAATTCTACATACCCCTATCACGTACTATTTAAAATACAATCCCTAATTTCATTTTTTCACCTTCACCTTAATATCCCAAATATCACTTCTTATCTTTAACCACAACAATTTCCACAAATAGTAACAAATTGAACACTAACAAATTTGAGTAACAATTTCCGATCAACAACAACAAAAACAACAACAGTTGTAAGGTTAACCACAACAAACTCACCCAAAACCACAATAGTAACATTCACCAAACATTGCCCATATATTTCAACAAACAACCATCAAACAATACAATTTGTAACATGCAATTTCAATATGGTTTCATTGAAAGATGTTAGAGACGAAATAACATGGTGAAGTGATAGTTGGAGTGAAATGAAGAAACTGAATTGGTTTTCACTCTTTTTGTATTTTTTTTTTTGGTTTTTAAGAAATTGAGTACATATGAGAATTTGCAAAACCTGATGGGTATTTTTAAGAAAAATCATTTTTTAACAGATTTGAAAATAGCCTTAACAAAAAGTTAACCAAGAGATAACAGCCAGACTATAAATGAAAAAATGTATTAATTGGTAGGTACACATAAGAAACCCTAAAAAAAGGATACATTTGAGAATCGGTATTTTTAAGAAAAACTCAATAAATATATAAGTATAAGAAATCCTGGCCTGAAAATTTTATGGATCATTGGTTGTCATTTTTTATTTTTTTATTTTTGAAAACTTCTTTGGTTGCCATTTAAGACACCTAATATCTAATAGGAAAAATTGCCTGAAATAAGCCAACCTTTTCGTGGTCTTCCATAAATAATTCAGATAATTCAGATTTAAGGCAACCTTTGGATCATTAAAGCCAAATGTAGGACATTTTATTTGGTAACCTCTTGATGTAGCTTACAGGCGGTTAACTCATGACCACTGGAATTTTTTTAATTTTTTATTCTTTATAAAAACATAAGCCCCCCCCCCCTTCCTCATACTCTCTTCGTCACTTCCATGTCTTCCTCACTTCTATTCTCTCACTACCTCTCTCTCTTCGACCATTCTCTCTCTCTGTCTGCAAATTCAAGGAATTCAAGATCTTTAATGTCACAAGGGTCTGGAAATTTAAGAAATTCAGAGGTGAAGTGCGGTTGTGGGTTCACTGCTGTGGTTCGAACTGTAAAAAATGAGGCAAAACCTAGCTCCAAATTCTATGGTTCTCCTATGTGGCCTGTAAGTGCAATTTATATGGGTAATTATTTGATTTTAGGGTTTAGGTTCTTAGAGTATTGCTATTTTTTATTGTTGTGTAAGTGTAATTGAAATGGGTACTTAATTGATTTTAGGGTTTTTCATCTTAAAGTATTGATATTATTGTTGTTGATTATAGAACACAAGCTGTAAAATGTTTGTTCCAGTTGATGATAAGAAGGTTGTGGATGATTTACAAATGAAGCTGTCAGAGAGTTAATTCAATGAAGATAGGATTAAAGAATTGGAGAAGAAAAACAAGGGGTGGTTAAAGAAGGTGCAGACTTTGAAGGCAGAGATTCAGGAGCAAAAATTGGAGGAAATGAAGGCTAATAAAAAACATTTGTCCGTTGCTTTATTTGCTGCACTGATATTAGTAGTAGTGTTTTACAAAGTTAATTAGGTTGAAGTGTTAGGATGATAGTTAATTGTAGTAGTGTGTGAAGGTGTATGGACTTAAATTGGAGGCAAAATATGGAGTTATTGTATATATCAAGATATAATTTGTTGCATTTTGGTAATGTATGGACTTATGATAGAAGGGGTTTTCTTACCAAATAAAAACCCCCGTCGTAGTATGAGTGGGGGTGTCGAACATGGAGAAGGTACGTCGCACTAGTCTAGGCATGAGCGTCGAACAAGCTAGGTCGGGTGATGGTCGCGAGAGGCGGAGAGAACTAACTAAAACTACACTAAGGAAACAAAAACAAAAGGGACTAGGGTAAGAGATCCACAACTCATACCACCATGAATTATGAATCAATCGAAACTTAGACTTAGGTCGTGGATAAGGGGAGGTCGTTCTATGACCGTACCACTCTTTCGAGCTAGTACGATGACCGGAAAGACATATACAACTCACTTTCGTGCAGCGACACATCTAACGAGTCCTAAGCACAAAATCACGAACACCGGTAACTTTCTCTTGATCGAAGGCCCAACTTTCGTGGTGCTTCCATTAATCGGGCAAAGGAATTCATCACCCACGTTCACCTTTCGGTCCTTCGGTGGGGATTCTTCAATGAATCCTATGCTAGCTAGACACAAGACTCAACATTACCGAATCCTAAGGTACCGACATTATCACAACCAAAAGCCAAGAAAGAACTAAACCACAATGGAGGATTTGAGAAGTTTCACTCAAACCCTAGAAATTAACTACTCAAAATTATTTAATAAAAACATAATTAAAACTATAACTAAAAGCATAAATTAAACCTAAAACTAAGAACAACTAAACTAACAAACTAACAATTAAACATAAAACTAAACCAACAACAAAACCTAAAACTAAGAACACTAAAACAAACACCAAAATATAACTAAACTACCAAAAACCAACTAAAACATCAACAAACCAAGCATAAACAACTAAATTAACAACAAATAACAATATAAACAACAAGAACTAGCAAAATCTCTATTATATAAGCCAAGGGGGGAGCTATGGTGTCCCCCTCAAAATGTCCATCTTACCTCTCAATATTTTTAAAAATCTCAATTTATATCATCCCTAATTATTAAGGAAAATTATTATAGTTTTTTAACTATTTCAAATGAAAATAGTACAAAATATAAAATTCAAAAAAATAAAACAAAAATTTCAAAATTAATATTTTTAAATTCTCTATAAAAAGACATCCATATCGATATATATTTCACAGATAAAAATTTTACATTATGATTGTCGTAAAAATTTGATAGCCAATAGAATATGGTAAATAAAACTTTTCTTTCGTTCATTGTTATGGGATGACTGAACGAAAGTGTTTTTTTTTATTATATAAAATTTGTTTAGTCATATAAATAAACATATTTAAAATACCATCGCACGCAAAGCGTGCATAGAAGGCTAGTAAGTACATAAAACAAGTAAGAAACCAAGTAAAGAAAGCAATTAAAAATACCTTGAAGAGATTGAAGAACAAGAAGAAGAGAAACTAAGAAACTTGCATAAATTGAAGAACTAAATATAAATTACAAGAGCAATTGAAGAAGAAAGCAACAAAATCTAACCTAAAACCCTAAGTGAGCCTCTAACCTCAGCTATTTGATGAAATGGGAAGAGGGGGTATATATACAACCCCCAAAAATTCGAGCAAAAACAGACCAAAATCGCTAAATAAAACGTGCAGTAGCACGTCAGCGGGCGCTGAAATGGGATCAGCGGCCGCTGAGGCCTACTTTCGCGTGCCTTCAGCCTACTAGGGAAAATGGTTAGCGAGCGCTGAGTTGGGGTCAGCGGCCGCTGCCAATGCTTGGAGAGCTACAGCCTCAAAGTAGGGGAGGGGGACAGTGGGCGTTGAAAAATGGTCAGCGGCCGCTGTCTTCTCTTTGTGCTCAACATATGCCATCAGCTCCATGATCAGCGGGCGCTGAAGCGCCATCAAATGCTACTGCCTCATTTCACCAAAGTCCAGAATTCATCCCAGAGGGCGCTGAGGTATTTCCAGCGCCCGCAGAGGCCTTTTCCAGCACCAACATGGCATAGAGGACTTGTGGTTTCCTCGAGGTTCCCGGTTCACTTCCTCGCGTTCCGAAATCAACTCGGGACCTACAAAAAGGGAAGAAAACGCAGAAACAAGGCAAAATAGAGGAAATCACATAGAAAAGGGGAAGGGGACTACAAAAGTAAAACAAAGCTAAAAAACCTAAAAACGCTAACGAAAGCTAAATAAAATAAGAAAATAAAGTAATAAAAACTAAGAAAATAACTACCAAAATACCACTTATCAACTTATAGTAACTTTGTCAATAAAAACCTAATTTGTTTCATTTTGTCAATGTGTATGCATAATTTATGTGAACAATTATTCCATTTGATGTTGTGTAAAACATGAGTAAAATTTTGAAATAAATCACATTGTGAATCATTCCATTCCATCCAAAATACACCCAAATAATGCCAATAATTACGTTGTCAATCATTCCATTACATCCAAATTACACCCAAATAATCCAACTAAGATTGTTTGTAAACACTGCCATCAAAATGGGTCAAGTGACTACCATGAGAATACATTCATCTTTATCAAAAGACAATGTTCAAAGCAAAATACATTGTGCTGAATACATTATTGTTCAACGCAAAATATAGTGATCTTCCTACTAATCAAAATACATTATCAAGGATTGTGTTGAATTGATGAGGTTTGGCTTGATTGTGTGCATACATTGATCTCCCTTTGTCTTCCTGTACCATCAACAACTTGTGAACAAAGTTACTAATCAGAATGGTTCACATTTTCAAAAATAAATGATTAATACACTAATAATGGTTCACCAAAAATATACACTTGACATAGGTGTTCCATCATGTGTAAAGTATACACCTACTCCAATGGGTACCTGCATACATCGCAAAAATGATCAGTGGCTTGAAATTTTAAGGTAAAAAATAGAGCAACAGGAATAAAATGTTGAAATAAACACACCTGATTTCTTCCTCTTCTTCTACCCCTACCATTTCCCCTTCCTCTACCAGTAGATGCCCTACCTCCACCACTCACTACAGTCCCAACAGTACCCCTGCCACTCCCTCTTCCTGTCCCAACAAAACCCCTTCCTGTCCCAACAGCACCCCTACAATCCCCCTTCCTCTTGCTCCTACTCCACCAAGTATCATTCTTACCCCTCCCAAGTTGTGATGGCTGAGAAGACACTAAATGGTGAGCAGGCTGTGCATACTCATTTGATGTTGTTCTCACTTCATGTTGAGGTGCTGGGTATTTCCTTAGCCTGCCTCTGGCCTTCTCTGCTTGTGGTTCTTGAGGCACTGCAGTTTTATTGTCTGGACAACCCCTTTTGTTATGTCCCTTCTTATTACAGAACTTACAAGTCATCTCCATCCCATGCCTAGCTTGTAAGTGTTCCTGGCTTCTTAGGGTTTTCAAAAGGATCTTTGATCCTATTCCTTCTGAGCCTCCCTGGCCCTATCTTAATTGGTGGGGGTCTATATGTTGTTCAATTCTTGGCTTATGTCTCTCTCCCTCACAAACTGGTACTGGATTGGCATAACATCTCAAATGCACCTCCCTTTTATAACACTCATTAACATACTCTTCTGCTTCTCTGTTAAGAAAATATATGCACGCTATTGAATGACAATAAGGCATACCCATCAAATCCCATTTCTTGCAACTGCAACAACTATAAGCTAAGTTTACAACTAATGTGTCAAGGTTATGGCTATCATTGAAAATATGTTCTGTGGATGGTATAACATCACAATAGCAAGATTTGTCCTTCTCTTTATACAGATCCCTTGAATCCTAGGGCAAATCAAAGATGTTTTCTTTTCTATCTCCTATTTCTTGGTACAAACCCTATTCATCAAAGCCCCTCTTATTTCTTGCATCATGTATAACAATTGTTTTGTCCTAGCATTGATGATATAGCCATTAAATAGCTCTGTCGTGTTATTTGTAATGGCATCACACTTAATGGCAGGGTTCATAAATGCTCTACAAAAGTTTTGGGGGGGTGGTGTAACCTCTAAAAGCAACAGTAGCTGCAGGGTTGGATTCTTCTAAATTCTCTAATGCCTCATTCAAATCAGACATATTGTATGCTTTGGCTATTGACCAGAAGGCCAACTTCATCTCATCTCCCCTAAAACCCAACTTTTTCCAGTGACCATAGACATGTCTAGCACAATGTCTATATCGTGAATAACAATAGCACTAGTAAAAGGAATCTGAATTGTATGAGAAAGTGGGTACATATGAGAATTTGCAAAACCTGATGGGTATTTTAAGAAAAATCATTTTTTTAACAGATTTGAAAAAATCCTTAACGGAAGGTTAACCAAGAGATAACAGCCAGCTATAAATGAAAAAATTGTATTAATTGGTGGGTACACATAAGAAACCCTAAAAAAGGGTACATCTAAGGTTTTGTAAAAAACCTGATGGGTATTTTTAAGAAAAACCCACTAAATAAATAAGTATAAGAAATCTGGCCTGAAAATTTTACGTTTCGTTGGTTGTCTTTTTTTTTTTTTCGAAAACTTCTTTGGCAGTTATTTAAGACACCTAATATCTAATATATTAGGTTTCTTTATCAAAGAAACCTGATAATTGTTTGATGAAGGGGGTTTTGGGATCTTCCACCAAATAAATAAAAACCCCGTTGTAGTATAGCGGGGGCTATGAACACGGGGAACAAGTCGTGAATCGTGTTGTGCGATTTAGGGTGATTAAGGATCTTGGTTTTGTGGTTTGAAATTGAAGCTAAAACTATTGCCGAAAATAAATGCCAAAAATAATAAACTAAGTTCTAAGGTTGTCGGATCCGGGTTCACTTGATTTCGGGTGTAACACCCCGCATTTTAGCAACGATGTTATTAGTGATAACGTCGTAAACAGGTAGTTACCAATCAATTTATAAAACAAAAATATAACTAAACTCGTGGAAGTAATGCTTTTATTAATAATAATAATAATAATAATAATGGAATCCCAAATTAAAAAGGTTAAACTAAACCATAAATCTAGTCCTAAAACTAGAAATAAAACCTATTGCAAACACAGGAATTGAAAACAGGGGCCTAGACGCTCAACAACTTATCCCGCTTCTAGCCTCTATCCTGCTTACCTGCAAAATAGATTTGGGGGTCCACCATCAGTGGTGAGTAACTAGACTATCCTACTTAGAAGTAGGACCACATTACATACAATAATAGGGTTTGAAACACAGGATACAAGTACTACAACAGAGTTAGCAACGGAAACAAAACAACCAATAAACATCATATTCAAAGATTACCATGCTTACTTATCAATACAATTAATCTACATTATTAGACATCAAGAATATTTCCAACACGACTGAAGTCGATACAACAAACAAGTCCCCGACAAGATTCATCACAGATGAACCGATAACAACAAACAAGTCCCCGACACAATTCATCACAGATGAACCGATACGACACGACGCAAGGCCTGTAATGAACCGTATTTTGGCAACGTTGTTTTCGGAGAAAACAACAACAAGAGTCGACAATAACCAAATACTTTTAATAATAAATTAAAGAATCACAGCGGAAGCTCTAAACTTAATCATTTTATTAATTAAACTTTAAAAATTGTTCCAAAAAAAATGGACTTGACAAGTCCTTATTACAAGCTAAAACTACTGAACAAGAAAAATAGTAAAATAACAGGTGCCTAAATGCTTGCCAAACACTCATCCCGACTTTAAGTTCTATACTAATCACCTGCAAAATAAAAATTGGGGTCCCCCGTCAGTGGCGAGTAACTAGACTGTTCCACTTAGCAGTGGAACCAAACAACATAAAATATTAAATTAAATAGAAGGCGCGAACAACCCAACTTGCCAGACAACATTCAATAACAGAATCATGCAACAGAGATCATAACAGCGGAAGACTCCATCAACGACAAATTCAAATACGAGATTCTTAATACAACATTCAATTTATTAAACAACAACAAGAATGAAACGACACGACCGAAGTCGATACAATAAGTCAAATCCCCGACACGATTCATCACAGATGAACCGATACGACACGGCGCAAGGCCGATACAACAAGCAAGTCCCCGACACGATTCATCACAGATGAACCGATACGACACGGCGCAAGGCCGATACAACAAACAAGTCCCCGACATGGTGCAAGGCCGATACAACAAGCAAGTCCCCGACACGATTCATCACAGATGAACCGATACGACACGGCGCAAGGCCGATACAACAAGCAAGTCCCCGACACGATTCATCACAGATGAACCGATACGACACGGCGCAAGGCCGATACACCAAACAAGTCCCCGACATGGCGCAAGGCCGATACAACAAGCAAGTCCCCAACACGATTCATCACAGATGAACCGATACGACACGGCGCAAGGCCGATACAACAAACAAGTCCCCGACACGATTCATCACAGATGAACCGATACGACACGATTCAACTCGACAAGACTAAAAAAACGACAAACAAAACATCAAACAATACGCATAGTTCTTAATATTAATAAAAACAAAACTCAGGCTTCAAAGTACATATAAATATAATACAAAATTAAATATCATACATTTAGCTAATCCAATTACACGCATGACACAGGCAAAAATTTACAAAGAAATTGTACGTACTTATACTTTACGGCATACTCCTATGATTAGGTTAGTCAAAGCAAAGTTTATATAAAGTTCCATGGCTTAGTCATCAAATTATTCATTAAAGTCAATTAATTACTCAAGCTTGCTTTTACTAATAACTCACGCATGATGATATACAACAAGGAAAAATCAAGTCTTTGAATACCCACTACTCGCATGACCCAAGAAAACAAGGAGGGAGCCAAAGATTTCAATTAACTTGACAAGATTATAAAGATTCTTGATTACAAGGTCAACCAAGCATTTTCATAACAAAATAAAACAAACTTCATGCTTTTTGCATAACTGCATCCTGCGCCATCTTCATCACCATGGTTTTAATTAAGTCAACAATCAAATTCTTGCATCAACTTCAAGGAGTTAAACGGCGCATAACATGATAAACGAGTAAACAATTCAAAAACTTCATACAATCATATGGTACACACACACGCACGTAATCGTCCCAGACACAACAATCATGGCTAATCCATAGTTTCAAGATTATACCAAATCATCCATTAAAGTTCAACTAAAGCAATAACATATAAAGATCCTACAAGATTAAAGATTAACATTTAAAGAAACTAAAGTAACTCATCATACATCACTCGGCTATTCCACATACAACAACACTAACAACAACAGTCTATTAACCTAATATCCTATATTGGTTGATCCCAATACTAAGTGAAATAGCTAGTTACCTTTAGATTGATTTGGAAGGGATGGAAGTTGAATAATTGTGAGGGTTATAAGAGGGGGGCCGTGAGTTTCTTTGAGAAGGAAGGTGATGATTGTTTGTTGTTTTGATCAATAATAATTAAGGGTAAAAAAAAAGGGCTTTTATGTAGGGGTTTACTAGGAATTAGGAGTTAGATTATGAAGGAATTAAAGGGGGATTAAACCCAAGGGTGGCCGGCTAGAGTGAGGAGGAATAGAGCTTAGTTCCTAAAATTTAGGAGGAACAATAGGAGATCAAAGATTAGATTTTCAAGTAGGGTTAAACATGGATATGATTAATAATAATATAGATTAAGAAATAAATAAAACAATTTTAGGAAGTGGTCTAGTAGGGCCGGCTAGGAGGGTTAAAAAGGGTTTTGGAGTAGCTTCAACAATTATTAAATTAAGTCTGTTGGCCCAATTTTTTATTATTGGACTTTAAGGCTTAATTTATCACGAAATTTTACGGCCCGAAAATCCGGGTCGTTACAAGGCCGATAACAACAAACAAGTCCCCGACACCATTCATCACAGATGAACCGATACGACACAGTGCAAGGCCGATAACAACAAACAAGTCCCCGATACGATTCATCACAGATGAACCGATACGACACGACGCAAGGCCGATAACAACATTCACACGACCGACTCAAAGCGATAAATGACACGACTCAAAATAAGCATCCAATGACACGACTCAAACCAGACGAGCATCAATAATCACGTATGACTCTTACAATAATGACACATCAAGCTCAATTAAGTCTTTGGGCTTGATTAATTAAATAAAAATTAAGTCTTTGGGCCCAAACCGAATAGTTTGGGTTTAAAGGCTTAATTTTTCATGAAATTTTACGGCCCAAAAATCCGGGTTGTTGCATCGGGGGAATTACTTCAAATAATCTAACGAATTGAATGAAGTAAGTCAAGGAAGGGGAATTACACTTCTAAAGATACCTAAACCTCCTCCCGGAGTGATTTAGGGGTTGACGCATGAATATAACAATAGCGACTTCTCCCGAATGGACTTTATCATTACATTCAATGATCACAATTATACCAAGGTTTTACTAAAAGAAAATTCCTAGTTCGACTACCGACTCTCGTTGTAATAGTCTTACTAACAATATACTTAAAGAAAATTCCTAGTTCTCCCACCGACTCCCATTGTAATGGTCTCACTAGCAACATTGGGCAAGGAAAATCAAAGCATAATTAACTCATGGACAAAGCCTTATTATACCTCGAAAATACTAAAAAATCAACTATGGCCTTTAGCTAATCCCTAAGCTCTTTGACAACAACATTAACCAATCTTGAACTCCATTCAAATAAAAACTATATGAAACGATCATGTCATAAACCCATCACCTTCAAGCCCTAGAAATTAACTACACACTAAACATGAACAAGAACATTACACTAATAAACAAGCATAAAAACATGAAATTAAACACTAAATCTACCAACAAGCAAGAAAATAAACTAAGCAAACTTGAAATTGCATAATTTAAACACTATTCTAATTGCAAACAAGAAATAAACAAGATTTAAAGCAATGAAAAACTAGAACAACCAAAGTAAATGAGAGAATGAAAACTTATTGAATTGGTGAGCAATTTCATTGCATTGGCCTTGTGACTTGAAAAATCCTTCAAAATCATTCATCTTCATCAACAAACTCTCAAAATCAAGAGCTAAAACTAGTTCTATGGAAACAAGAATTGAACATGAACCCTAGAAAACTAAGAGGAAGAGATGGTTTCTCTCTCCTCAAAACCTAAGCAAATCTAATTTTTTTGGTCTAAAATCTAATCTAATGTGTTCCCTTTTGTTTAGGGACCTAAGAGTATATATGTAACGCACCAGAGTTGTGTTATATTTGCTTTGATAGTGTTGCATGAATTCATATTTATTTTTGTGCATAGTCAAAATTTATTTGGGCCAGGCTATTCTTGTTGCTTATGAGTGTGATTATTTTATGTTATTTTTATTTTATTTTATTTTATTTTATGAGGGTAGTACTTTTTAAGGCTTAAAAACCTTAAGTGCACCCATATTTGGACCAGATGCCTTTTAGAGCCATAACTTGAGTGGAAAGGAGGGAGGAGCCCTCATTGCCTATATATACCCTATGGGGGCCGGTTATGTGGGGGTATGTCCAAATTCATTTTCACACTTCATTTCTTACATTCCTCTCTAGAATTAGGTATAGTCTAAAGGTGTTCATAAGGGTGAACCAAAGAGGGAAAAGGGAAAGAAGCCAAGGGGGCCAGCCATGTGATTGGGGGGCCATGAAGAGCAAATCTGGGCAGCATGTTTTTGTGGTCTTTTGCAACCAAGATTCATAAAGGTAACATTCCTTTTCATCCTATATTGATTAACATGATCATAGGGTAGATTTGGTGATCAAATTAGGCCAAAAAGATTGATGAAAGTGAGTGAAACCCACCCATTTTATGCGTGAATCTGGGCAGTTTTTAGGTGATGAATATGTGATGTTTCTGCCTTGTTTTTGTGCATATTTTGATTACATATGATAGATACATGTTTGATTATGATTATGTACAATTTTCATGAAGTTTATATGATGATTTGATGCATGAAGTTGATGATAAAGTTGCTGAAAATGTTCTGGATTATGCGTGTATATATGCGTTAGGTTGGGCTGATTTTATGATCAAGATTTGATTATTTCATGCTTATGATTGATGATTATTATACTATTATATGTTATGATTGATTTTGATCATGAAAAGTATCCAAGATTGCATGTTTTATGATGAACCAAGAAAGGGTTTATGCATGGTTGTACATGGTTTTATGCGTGTGTATTTGGTGTTGTTTATAATGGTGTTCTTGATAATCTTGTTGGGTATTATGTGAATCTTGAATTGATAATTGATGAATTAAGTTAAAGAATGTACATACAATGTATAATTTGATGATGGTTGATGTTTCTTGAAGTTTCTTGATTATCTTATGATGATTCTTGATTTTCTTGATCATGGTTATTTAGTCTTTAAGTATAGATTATGTGGTCTCAATTAAGTTCGGTCAAGAAAGGTCTAGTTAAAGAAAGTTAAAGAAAGTAAAAGAATGATTAAAGAGGTTCAAAGAGAGTGATTTAGATAGTTATACTCAAGTAAAGACATAAGAAGTAGGCTTGAGAATAACCAAGAAGTAATGAATTGTAAGATAAGCTTGAAATTAGCATATGAGACGCCTAACCTTAGAGTAAGATTCTAAGACTTGGGTTAAGACGCAGCCACTATCCTAACCGCGGTATTGGAATAGTTTATACTTATTATATCATCTTTATGATATGGGTCCGTAAGATGGGTTAATGGGTATGAGAGTAAGATTCTCATCCCCGGCATAATAAGAAGTTCGATCACGTAAGATGTGTTCATACGAGCATAGTCCGGTCTAATATGTAAATGATAGCGACAAAGATATTCTAAGGATAATATGGTGTAAAGTTTAAGTAAAGGAAGTTTAAGTGAGTTTGTTATTTTATTTCTTAGCACTGTTGTTGTTACAGTGAGCTGATGAATAAGGTCAGGTAAGCTTTGCTTGTTTATATGTTTGTTTGTCTGATTTGTTTATCTGATCTGTTTTATGCTCATATGTATCCACTTTAGGGTGGAATTGTTATGTTACTCGCCACTGATGGGGGATTTATTTTTTTCAGGTAACTCTGACGATGACGGTGATGCTTAGCTTTGGGATTGGGCGAGCGTCGTTGTATTTTTTCTTTTATAGTATATTTTCTTTTATTAGGATTTGGACTATTAGTAGTTTGTATTCTCTAACTCTATCATTAGTTTTGGAGTTAATTCTTTAGTATCGACTTTTGAGGTTATAGTTATGTACATACTTGTGGTAGTTGTACGTTTGGGATTTTTAGTAATATAATTTGAGGTATTGGTTTTAGGTTAAAAGTATGTTTGATTGTTAGTATGACAATTCGACTCGTCAGTTTCTTCCGCGGTCGATTTGTGAGGAGTCGGGTCGTCACAATATATACACAAGTTGGGAAGCAAGGGCAAAGCACAAAGCACAAGAAGAGGCGCGAGATGAAACACGAGCCACAACAAAACAACAAGCAGCAAACACCAACAACACCCAAAACAAAGTCACAGAGGGTGCCACAGACACGAACGCGCCATGCTACCACCGCGGGCGCGTAGCTGGCTTCGCGGGCACGACCATGGACTTGACGCGGCCACAAGTGAGTCATCGAGCAGGGCCCTAGAGCTGCTTTTTTGTTAGCTATCGTGGGCTACTTATTTAGCGTGGGCACGCCTTATTTGCCCCTGTCCATGACCTCTCTTTGATTGAAACCTTCCAACTTTTTCTCGGGCTTCTTAGGACAGGCTGACACGCCTCCCAATACTTCGGGCCTAGGGCCCCACAAGTCTTCAAAATTACAAAAATGCCCACATGACTCCCAAGACTCGGAAACACGTAAACACCTGTATGAAAGAACACAAGCCATAAGCAACGCAAAAATACTCAATTATTAGCAAAAACAGCAAAAAAACAACATTATTCGACAAAAACGCAACATACACCTAAACTAACATAAAGAGGCTTAAAACTAGGAAAAATAAGCTTAAAAAGTACGGAAAACAAGCGAAAAGAGCTGGAAAAATCGGTCCTAAAATGGACTGGTCATTGTTTAAGGAGACATCTTAAATTGGATGATTTATGCTTGTTTTGTAGTAGTGTAGACATATATTCATGTCAATTAGATCATGACAATTTAGGCCCTATTAGATGCCTAAGCAGTATTGAAATAGATCTAAAGGCTACTCAATTAGTTAAACACTAATTTCAATCAACATCAAATTAGCACACCATAATAACAACTGGTTCTTAAAAGTCTGTATAGATATACATTCATGTCAATTAGAACACAATAATGTAGGCTATATTAGCCATACATCCCTACCTAAACAATGTCGTATCATAAATGCAAGCTCTAAAAAGAATGTTGGAGATTTAAGATGAGAACAATTCCACTTTATTCATACCAAACCAACCACTCAATAATGTATAGTGTTTACCATTCTTTGATTTAAGGGTCCGTTTACTAGAGCGAAAAATGTTTTCTCTGAAAACAATTTTCCTATTTTACATTGTTTACTTGGGTGAAAAAATAAAATGTAAAACTTTGGGTGAAAACCCATTTCACACCGTATTGGAAATATTTTCCTCCAAATTTGGGAGTAAAACTTATTTTCCGTGCAAGTAAACAATGGAAAACTTCTATGAAAATGAGTTTTCCAACGTAAAATGTTTTTCATGTAAAATCATTTTACATCAAAAATGTTTTACACCAAAGTAAACGGACCCTAAGTCAAGTGAACAATCTTATATCCTTCAACGTTTGAATCATAATGATCATATCATTATAGATAATTAATTCACTTATCTTGTTTAGGTTAGATTTCCAAAAGATCAATACTCTTTTGAATCATTAGCGAGTTAAGATCAAATCTATGTCATTGGAATATATGTATTATGTATACCCGAATCTAATTGACAAATAAGATTTTTTTTTTCTTCTAAAAATAATGATTCTTTTGAAACAACATAAAAAGAACCAAAATCAATTATGGAATGTATTACCTAAAGCTTCCTATATTCCCAACCCTTTGTTTGCATATGGATATCATATTAGCTTAAAATGTTATATCACTCACTCTCTTGTGGCACTTTTAGTCTAATTACAACAATCAACTTCCCATCTCACCTTAAGGTCCCATTTAACAAAACTAGCCCCAATTTACAACTAATAACATGAACTTACATTCTCCCTTTATTAAATAGAAATCAATTCCCTCAAAGCCCTAGATCTTATCTCATTGAGCAAACCTAACAATACCATTGCAACCATAAGAATTCAACATCCAGAATACATCACCAAACACAGATCTGTTGAACAAAACAATAACCCCCAAAATTCAAACCATATCTTGAAACGCTAGTATTATACCATCGATTATCAGCCACCTTGATTCATACTCAATGCAATAACCTAGTTTATCTTCCCATGATTAATTTTATAAACCCTTGCAAAACCATTACTAAATCAATCTGTTTCCTATCATCATATAAAATAAACCCATTTCACATAAAAAAAATCCGCAAAACCCAGATCAAATTGAATCCAATCTATAAACCTCTCAATATGAAGATAGATCCTAAGAAGAGATGAACAACACACTTCTTCAAAAGAAACTCGACAACTCCAATGGACCCATTATTGGAAATATGAACTCGCAATTCCTGTTTATTCCTTCAAATCCGACCCGCAAGATCTCTCCCACCTCTACACACTCCAAAAGCCAAGATAACTGATAATGTTGTTTTTCAATCGTTATATCATGTTCCCGGGACCACCTAATAATTTGTGGTTGTTGTTGTTATTGTTATTATTAATATTATTATTGTTATTATTATTGTTGTTTTTGTTGTCGTCGTCGTTGCAATTATTTTTATTTTTATTATTATTATTATTGTTATTGTTATTGTTATACTTATAATTATTCAAATGATTATGATAATCGAGCAAGGCAGTTACAACCGCGGGTCCCGTTATTACTGGGTTAGGTTGGTTATTACTGGGTTGGGTTATTGGGTTGGGTTATCGGGTTGGGTCAAGCCTGCAGCCGCCTCGGTATCAGATGAATTAGCAACATTGAGATTATCAAAACAGAGGGGTCGTTGAGGGAAAGGAGGAGGACAAGTGTTAGAAATATTATTATGACTAGACTAAAGAATATAATAGACTTATCTCAAACCAATGGTTGTGGCGTGAAACAATCATTGCCCTAAAGTCGAATTTGCCTCGCACTCGTACACATGACCTCATAGCAATCGACTCCCAGGGTTACACAACCTTCGCTCCAATGGTGCACTTCAATGGAACGAATTGAGAACTTAATCGAACAATGCCCAGTAAAAGAGGTGATGAATATTTGAGAGGATTTTTTGTGGCGTTCAATTTTTCTCTGTATCACGAACCCCAAGGATGTCTTATATAATAAGCAATTTGAGAAGTTACAAGAGGTAAATTCAGAAGCCATCAATTAATGAGATAATTGAGGCGGAAATCAAGGAGGTTATTAAGGTTGGAAATAAATCTTGTAACGTTCAAAAATATCAATTTATTAACGGGACGTAATCAACTTTGATTACGACCTAAAATAATTCAGCCAATAAAACAAACAAGTATTGGATGTTGGAGTTTAAAAAGGCAAGTAATTAATTCCTCAATATATCAAGCTATTATTCTTTTGAAGCATTCACAAAAATGAAGTTCTCATCAACTTCATTTCCAACAACAAGAGATTGAGGAAGTGGAGGGGGTTGCAGAGCTTGCTACGACGACAGTGTTGTTGTCGTTTAGATGTGAACTTTTTTAGGGAGGCCAAAGTTATAGCTCCCATATTTTTTTCAGCGTTTTACATGGTTTAAGTAGGGAATTGTGGGGGTAGCTATCACTACTAGAAAAAAAAATGTTCTTTACGACGGAAATTTCCGTCGCAAATATGTGATATTGTTGTAGAAAAGGGGGGTCACAAATGATTTTTCCCATCATAGAAATATGACCCCGTCGCAAAAAAAAGGGTACTTTTAAGAAAACCTGATGGGTATTTTTAATCTTGTAACATCAAACAACACAACTGTAACAAGCAATTTCAGTATAGTTTCATTGAAAGATGTTAGAGGCGAAAGAACATGGTAAAGTGATTGTTGAAGAAATTGAATTGGTTTTCACTCTTTTTGTATTTTTTTTTGGTTTTTAAAAAAGTGGGTACATATGAGAAGTTGTAAAACCTGATCGAGATTCTTAAGAATTTTTTTTACACTAGTGGAAAAAACCTTATCTGCTCCGCTATTTTAGGTATTATCTGCTCCGCTACATCCCCGGAGCAGCATTGAACGAAGCAGATAGTAAAGTATTATCTGCTCCGCTATTTCACAAATAGAGGAGCAGATAATGATTATCTGCTCCGCCATTTACGAAATAGAGGAGCAGATAAGCATTATCTGCTCCACTATTTTTGAAATAGCGGAGTAGATAATATGTATTTATTTTTTAAAAAAAATTTGCAATTCCTAATCAAATGTATCTAAAATCTAATCCTGCAATACATTCAATCCATATGAATATATTTTACATCAAATCAAAACATTGCATCAAATTAAAATTATACTCCGTATTAAAACCAAAAGAAATTATATTTACAAGCAACGTACAAAATGTCAGAAACAAGTGGAAGGCACAAAACTTAAATTAATCTGCACCCCTTTCACACAAGTAGAAGACCTATAGTTATAATTAATTTGTATAACTTCGGAAAGCTAGATAAGACAAGAAATAAAATTAACGAAGAAATTAAATATATACTAGGCATTGAAAGCAAGCTAAGGGCAAATTAAACCATGCCATGCACGAGCTCAGGATCTACCGATTAAGACAGCAACCAAGAAACAAACAAAAATTGCACCTGCAACAAAGCCCAAAGTACGTAGCAAAATAAATAAGTTGGTGCCGGTTAGAGAACTGTTGATTACATAACGAAAAAAAGTAAATGTGTAATAGAAGAACCTGAAACAATTATTGTCGCTCAAGTATAATTATTGGTGAAGAAGCAAGCAAATTTGTCTCGAACTGCGTTGATTTCAGTAATGGTGAAAGCCTCTCCCCGGGGAGTATTGAAAACCTAAAACAAAATAAATCTCCCAAATAATAAGATTATTTTGTATTCATGTCCTAAAACATTCATGCAAGCAATTTATGACTTATTTACATCACTTTTGGCAACAATAGAGCATTTTGGAATCAAAACTAGCTAAATAGGTCATTTTTGGCTTGTTTTGAGTGTTTTTGTTCACATATTCGCACCAATCAACCTAATTCTTATTTTTAAGGTCTATTCATGTCCTAAAATACTCATGTAAGCAATTTATGACTTATTTGATTCATTTTTGGATAAAATGAAGCATTTTGGAATCAAAACTAGCCAAATAGGTCATTTTTGGCTTGTTTTGGGTGTTTTTGTTCCCATATTCGCATCAATCAACCTAATTCTTATTTTTAAGGTCTATACATGTCCTAAAACATTAATATAACCATTTTATTACTTATTTGCATCATTTTGGGCAGAAATAGGTCATTAATCAAGAAAAACTAGCCTAATAAGTCATTTTTGCCTTGTTTTTGGTAGTTTAGTTCCCATATTCACACCAATCAACCCGATTCTTGTTTTTAAGGTCTATTCATGTCCTAAAACATTAATATAAGCATATTATTACTTATTTACATCATTTTGGGCAGATATAGGGCATTTCGGAACAAAATCTAGCCAAATAGGTCATTTTTGGCTTGTTTTGGATGTTTTCGCTCCCATATTTGCACCAATCAACCTTATTAGTGTTTTTAAGGTCTATTCATGTCATAAAACATTAATATAATAATATTATTACTTATTTGCATCATTTTAGGCAGAAATAGGGCATTTCGGAACAAAAAACTAGCCAAATAGGTCATTTTTGGCTTATTTTGGGTGTTTTTGTGCCCATATTAGCACCAATTAACCTAATTCATGTTTTTAAGGTCTATTAATGTGCTTAAACATTAATATAAGTAGTTTATGACTTATTTGCATCATTTTGGGCATAAATAGAGCATTTTGGAATCAAAACAATCCAAATAGGTCATTTTTGGTTTGTCTTGGGTGTTTTGTTTCCCATATACGCACCAATCAACCTAATTCTTATTTTTAAAGTCTATTAATGTTCCAAAACATTAATATAAGCAATTGATGACTTATTTGCATCATTTTGGACATAAATTGAGCATTTTGGAATCAAAACTAGCCAAATAGTACATTTTTGACTTGTTTTTGGCATTCTCATTCTCATATTCGCACCAGTCTTATTTTTAATGTAAGAATTTCCTACAACATTAATATACTTATTTGCATAATTTTGGGCAGATATAGGGAATTTCAGAATAAAAACTAGCCTAATAGGTCATTTTTTGCTTGTTTTGAGTGTTTTTGTTCCCATATTCGCACCGATCAACCAAATTCTTGTTTTTAAGGTTTATTCATGTACTAAAACATTAATATAAGCAATATATGACTTATTTGCATCATTTTGGGCATTTTGGAATCAAAACTAGCCAAATAGGTCATTTTTGACTTGTTTTGGGTGTTTTCTATTGTTCTAATTTGTTGGATTGGAATTTTGCAAGCCTTGTTTCTAAATCTTCCCATATTTCTACCAAGGTTGATCATTTGGGTGTGCTAATTTTTCATAAAAGATTAGGTGTGAGCATAACTTATGGAAATCAAATAGTATACTTATGCTTCTATGTGTTGTCTTGGTAATATAGTTGGTCTAAAGCTGTCCATTATTGAGGTTGTATTGAAGACCTACGGACGCATACATCTCACCCCCACGACCGGCTTCTGCAGGAGCCTCTAGTGGTGGTGGTTGTGTGGTTTTCTTTTCAAATTCAAATAGTACAATGAGGATTGATGGGGGATTCATTATTCAGGGATAAAACAATTGTCTTCTTTTCTCCCAGTATGCTTGTACATTTTAGATTCACTATAGGAACATACGGTGTTGCGTTTCCTTACATGATTTGGACAGGATTTGCCTAAGAAAGTTGTTATCAGCTTTCTGCACTTGATTTGTGACATGGTTTTTCATATACCTCAATAGTGTTACTATTTATGAAGAGATTAGTTGGAGGTATAGCTTGATTTAAATACTTTGTATATTCTTTACAACATGAATCAAAGTTGCTTGAAAATATTACTTTGCACTTTTGCAGATTGGAAGCAATTATTTTTAACATTCTATATGATTAGTAGCTTCCATTGTCAGTGTCAAAGGATTCCTCCTTCCATAATATATTCCTTCTTCCAAAATATTGAACTACAGCTCATGTAATTGGTAAAGCTGCTTTGCAAAGCTCCAGTATCCTACAATTGAGTTCATTAATGTTTATTCCGCTTATAGGAATTTTATACTATCAGAATCTGTTGATATTCTTTGTTTTATTTATACTAATCACCATGAGATTTCATGCTCTATGGCGGCTTTCATCAATGGTTAGAAACAAAAAGTAGTTTTTTAATTGCAGTACAAGCATAAACAACATCATACCAAGCACAAAACAGAACAAAGATTAATCAATCTTAGCAAATTAGGGTTCTTTAATTTTCAACAAATGGTCAGTAATCAAAATAATTGAAAAGAAAATTGGGAGGAGAGTGAAATACCTTAAGAGCAGCAGAAAGGACAAAGCTGATGGAAGGACGACGCTTGTGGCCGGTTTCAATTGTCGACGACGCACGTAGCAGCAGCAGGACGACGCACGCAGCAGTCTTCTCAGCAGCAGGACGACGCACGCAGTAGTCTTCTCCGCAGCAAGACGACGACGCTGGTGGAGCGAATTGTACGGCTGAGTGGCGGGGGAAGGACAGCTGAGTGGCGCGGTGGCTAAGTGGTTTTCGATTCTTGTTTTTCGTTTTAGGGCTGAGTAGTTTTCGCTGAGAGGCGACTGAGTTTTTTGTTTTATTACTTCGTATTTTTTTTAATGTATAGCAGGGTATAGCAGGGGTGTATGGCAGTAGTAATTTTTTTTCCCTTATCTGCTCCGTATTTTTTACTAGCGGAGCAGATAGCCTTTTATTGAACTTACTGCTCCGCTATGATAAAAAAGCGGAGTAGATACATATTTTTTTTTAAATGGAACATAAATATGCTATTTTTTGCTCCACTATTTTTTTGTAACTTATTGTTACTGAACTTTATAACTTCATTTTTTTGTTCCTGTCGTTGCTCTCTTCGACTCCACCATCTTCTTTTTCTTTTTCAAAATTTCTTTTTCTTTCTCCTTTTATCACCACTTCAATCCTAATTACTCATAAATCTCCATCTATCTATTCCATCTTCCACAACTTGAGATTTAATAAAAGAGTAAGTGGAGTTGCTGCCTAGATTTTATATGAACAAATATAAACATTGACATAGGCTTAAAGCAGGTGCATGATATACTAGAAAATTAGAGGATAAAGGATTGAGAAAGAACATATAATAAAGCATATAAAATCTTGTGGAAAATCAATTAGTTATGCTTGCGACACTAGTAAAAAAATCACTAATTGTAACACCCTTATTGTAACTTGCCTTAAATTTGTTAGTTACATTTAAGCCTTTTGTAATGGGCAATATAAATGTTAGTTACAATAAGTCATCAATTCTACATAACAAAACGCTTATTGCAACGGCCTAACTTTGTCTGTTACAATAACAATAATTAGTAATAGGCTTGTATGAAGCCCATTACTAATTGTTATTTTCTGTTAGTTTTGTTAGTGATTGAAGATAATAACATTGAGTTTTCAGATCTTTCTCTTGAGTAATCTCATCTATATATTCAAGTAAGTTTGAATTTCGTTATTAATTTCAAGTATATTATGTTTGGTTTCAAATTTTTGGTGTTGTTGAGTTAGGGTTCTTGAGTTACTTGATTTGGGGGAAATCTTATGTTATACTAAATTCTATAATTGATATATGATTAGTGTTGATGCCTTATATTTTCGGTTCTATAATTTACCTTGTAAGAATTATTGTGTTGGGACTTATTTTGGACTTCCTTTTAGGTTCAATTGATAGTTAATTAGAAAGTTTAAATTATTAGTCTCATATGGTTATTTGTAATACCAAAATTGATCAAAAGTGGCGTTATTGTGTGCTTATTGTATTGCTTCTACTCTGTTCGGCAGCCATTTTCCCCCTGTTTTAGTTATTTTTATGTGACAACCCGACTCGCTTAAACCGGCGCGGAACAAATCGACGAGTTGAATAGTCAGATCTAACAAACTAAAACACTTAAAATTTAAAAGCAAACCTCAAAATGATTATATTTACTAAACCAAAAGTACAATTACCCGACTAATCCCAAAAGTCAAACTACTACTATTAACATACGTAACTCCAAATACATGTCAGAGTTATAGTAAAGTATATGAGTACTACTTCTAGAGTATATAACTAGAAAACATCGAAACATAACAATATAAAAACTAGGCAATAACGACACTTGCCCAACCCAATGCTAAGCAAGGACCTCATCATCAGAATTACCTGAAAAGCAACAACAGTCCACCGTCAGTGGCGAGTAACATAACTGTCTCACCCTAACGGGAATATACATGAACATAGCATAAATCAAATAACCCAAATCATAATATCAAATCATACGAACAATAGCAAAACATCATACTTGACTCGACAACTTAACCAATCTTTACTTTGGCGCAATCATTCGCATACTAGACCGGACTATGCACGTACGAACGCATCTTACGCATTCGAACTTTCTACTATGTTAGGACTGAGAATCTTACTCCCAAATCCCGTGAAACCAATCTTACTGGAAATCCACATCCGAAGACAACAAAGTAAGACCACCAACTATCCCAATACCGCGGATAGGATAGGGGCAACGTCTTAACCCAAAAACATAGAATCTTACTCTAAGATTTAGGCGTCTAATAGCGAAATCAAGCTAATCTTTAAAATCTTTAACTCTTTAATCCGAAGTTTACATTCTTAGTTACTTCTTAAGTTGCATCTTACGCCTTGACTCAAGAAATAACATGTAAACCAAACATCTTATAACATCTTATAACTTTCTTTAACCTTTTCTTTAACTTTCTTTAACTTTAAAGACTCAATCAAGAACTCATAAAGAACCTTAAAGAACTCATCAAGAACTCAAAGAACTCATCAAGAACTCATCCCAGATTCAAGATCTTCAATCAAGAACTCAATCAAGATTCAAGAACTTCAACCAAGAACTCATCCAAGAATCAGGAACTTCAACCAAGAACTCATCCAAGAATCAGGAACTCATCCATACATACTCAAATTACACGCATACTTTCAATCAATTCAACACATGAAATCATCAACTTTCTAGTATCCAAAATTCACCAAACTTGAACATGATCAACATTAAACTAATACTAACATAATCAACATTAAACTAATACTAACATAATCAATCATAGAATCATAATAATAAACCTTAAAATCATCATAAAACCACTTAAAAATCAAATTTACATTTCATACACATAAACATGCCAAAACTTCAACATAAACTAATCTATGCATTTAATTTATACTATGAAACATAGTATACCAAATTAAGTTGAGAAAGCATGTTACCTTGATGAAGATTTAACAAGGTAAACACTCAAGAACTTGCTGCCCGGAAAACTAAACCACACGGCCAAGCAACACGGACCACACACGCACGGCACGGTCTTGCACGAACAACACCACGAACCACACGAGCACCACCATGGCTCTACTGCACGGTTCACCACACGAACCACCACTCGTGAACGGCTTCCACACGACACCCACACGGTCACCACTCGAACAACCCGCACGAACACGACCAAACCCAAACCCGAACTAACGATCTTGAATGCAAATTAAGAGGTTTAGATTGAGTTTTGATACTTAAAGATCTATAGAGTTTGAATATTTAAGTTTAAGGTTAGAATTGATGATGAACAATTTGATTGGTGTTCATAGCCAAAATGGCGTGTGGATTGATGGCAATGGAGGGAGTTTTGTGTTTTGATCTTTTAATGGCAAGTGCTTAAGTTGGCAATTGTGTTTAAATGGGCAAATGAGCTTCCAAGCCTTACTAACCCTTCTATTTATAGAAGTGGTTTAAGTTGTGAATGCATGGCAAGTGGCAAATCAAGCCACTTAATCATAGGGGCCGGTTCTCATGAGGCCAAAATCGGCTTTCGTGAGCAATTGGGCTAATTTACAATAATTACATGATTAATCATGCTTAATTAATTCGATTTAGCCCAAAAATATTAAATAACTAATTAGAAAATTTAAATAATAAAATTCTAATTAATTAAATAATAATAAAATAATTAATAATTGATTAAAATAAAATAATTCGAATTTAATCGAAATTATTCACATAAAAATAAAATACATAGTTCAAAAATAAATTTGAACCATACATAACATCACATAAACATACGACAGAAATACCTATAAAATCAGGGCTGTTACAACCTCCCCTCCTTAAAGAAATTTCGTCCCGAAATTTAAGGCAAAGGAGATCGCTCACCCTCGAACAATTCCGGGTACTTCTGCCTCATGGACGCCTCTGTCTCCTAAGTCGCCTCCTCATGGTGTTGATTTCTCTACAACACCTTGACGAGCTGGACTTGCTTACGCCGAAGGGTCCTCACTTCTCGATCCAAGATCTGGACGGGTTGCTCCTTAAAAGTCAGATTCGGCTCAAACGTGGCCGATTTCACTGGAATAATGTGGGTAGGATCATGTACATATTTCCTTAGCGGGGAAACATGGAATACGTCATGTACATTAGACAAACTAGGTGGTAATGCCAATCGATATGCCACCTCCCCAACTCGTTCTAGTATCTCGTAAGGTCCCACATATTTTGGTCGGAGTTTCCCCTTCTGACCAAAGCGTGCCACTCCTTTGAATGGTAAAACCTTAAGCAAGACTCTGTCACCTACCTCGAAAGCCAGCGGTCTACGTCGATTATCGGCGTACGATTTCTGACGATTCTGAGCGGCCTGCATCTTAGACCGGATGACTCGGACCTTCTCGATAGTATCACGTACCATCTCAGGTCCTAAAGCCACAGAATCACTAATATCATTCCAACATATCGGACTCCGACATTTCCTGCCATACAGGGCCTCGTACGGAGCCATCCCGATGCTGGAGTGATAGCTATTATTATAAGAGAACTCTATCAAACAGAGCATACGTACCCAAGACTGATGGTGCTCCAGAGTACATGCTCGAAGCATATCCTCTAAAGTCTGGATGGTCCTCTCAGTCTGACCATCAGTCGCCGCATGAAAAGCGGTGCTCAACTTCAGCTTCGTCCCAAAGGCTTCCTGAACTGATTTCCAGAAACGAGACAGAAATCTCGGATCTCGATCAGAAACGATCTCCCTCGGAACTCCATGAAGTCGGATAATATCCTGAGTATACGCCTCTGCTAGACGCTCCATAGACCAGGTCATCTTCATCGGAATGAATCTAGCGACCTTGGTCAACCTATCCACTATGACCCAAATAGCATTCAAGCCATTACAGGTGGGTAAGCTAACCACAAAGTCCATAGATACCGACTCGAACTTCCAGGTCGGAATAGGTAGTGGCTGTAACAGACCTCCTGGTCTCTGATGCTCGATTTTAACCTTCTGACAGACTAAACATCGAGCTACGAACTCTGCTACATCCCTCTTCATCTTAGGCCACCAGAATTGGCCCTTGAGGTCCTGGTATAACTTGTTACCTCCAGGATGAACAGAGTAGGGCGAGTTATGTGCCTCAGACATAATTCTGTTCCTAAGATCAGAACAGTTCGGTACACACCACCTCCCTCGGAATCGTAGACTACCATTGGAAGGGATCTCGAAACCTATGGCTTTACCTTGCCGTAGAGCCTCTCGTATCCTAGCTAACTGTGGGTCGTTCTGTTGACCCTCGCGCAATTCCTGAATCAGATCAGGCTTAGCACTCATAGATGTCAGACGAAGTCTGACGGAACTACGGCTTCTACTGAAGCTCAAGTGATGCTTACGACTAAGTTCGCCTCGCCCTCGCAATAGTTAAGCGTCAAGTCGTAGTCCTTAATAAGTTCAAGCCATCGTCTCTGCCTCATATTGAGGTCTTTCTGAGTAAAGATGTACTTGAGACTCTTGTGATCCGTGAATATTCTACACGAACCACCATAGAGGTAGTGCCTTCAGATTTTGAGCGCGAACACTACAGCTGCTAACTCCAAGTCATGCGTAGGATAGTTACGCTCGTGCACCTTCAATTGTCTTGATGCGTAAGCGATGACTTTCCCGCCTTTTATGAGCACACATCCTAGGCCACTCTTCGAAGCATCACTATAAACCTCGAAGTCCTCCTCATCGTTTAGAAGGGTAAGTATAGGAGCAGAGACTAATCTCTGTTTCAATTGCTGGAATGCCTGCTCGCATGCCTCCGTCCAAACGAATCAGACCTCTTTCTGTAAGAGACTAGACATCGGCCTAGCAATCTTGGAGAAATCCTGGACGAATCGTCGATAGTATCCGGCCAATCCCAGAAAACTACGAACTTCCGCCACATTTCTCGGGCTACTCCAATCAACTACAGCCTTAATCTTAGCCGGGTCTACCTTAATGCCGTCCTTACTAATCATGTGACCCAGAAATGCTACTTCGCGAAGCCAGAACTCACACTTGGAGAGTTTCGCGAACCACTTATTACTACGTAATATCTCAAGTACCATCCGGAGATGTTCCGCATGCTCAGACTCATCTTTCGAATAGACTAAGATATCGTCTATAAATACTACGACACACATATCGAGTAAGTGGTGAAATGTCCGGTTCATTTGGACCATGAACACGGCTGGCGCATTAGTGAGGCCAAAGGGCATCACCTCGAACTCATAGTGGCCGTATCTAGTACGAAAAGCAGTTTTCGGAATGTCTTCTTTCTTGACTGGAATCTGATGATATCCAGATCGAAGATCTATCTTCGAAAACACTCCTGCTCCTTGCAACTGATCGAACAGGTCCTCAATCCTAGGCAACGGGTACTTATTCTTGATATTTACCCGATTCAACTCTCAGTAGTCTATGCACAGGCACATACTACCATCTTTCTTCTTCACGAAGAGCATAGGTGCTCCCCATGGAGAAACGCTCGGCCTAATGAAGCCCTTATCGATCAAATCCTAGAGTTGCGTTTTTAACTCTTGCAACTCCGATGGTGCCATCCGGTAAGGGGCCTTTGAAATCGGCGCTGTCCCGGTTGCTAAGTCGATATGAAACTCGACGTCGCGCTCGGGTGGAACCCCCGGTAGCTCATTAGGAAATACGTCTCTGAAATCCCTCGCTACAGGTATATCGTCCAACGGACGCTCCTCAGTCAAGTCCCTTACCTGACATAAGTACACCATATCGCCCTTCTGGCGATGCTTTCTCATTTCCAAGGCTGAGATTACCTTAACTCCTTTCTTAAGGACGCACCCAGAATAGGTAACTCGGTTGCCCTGGAGTCCTCGGAATGTCACTAACTGATCTCGGCAACGAATGATCGCTCGATACCTCGACAGCCAGTCCATACCAAGTATCACGTCGAACTCCATCAGCGGGAACTCCTTCAGATCAGCCGTCGCTTGCTCCCCAGCTATCACGATAGGCACTCCTCGGAACTCGCGCTGACAAATAAAATCCTCTCCGGAAGGGAGAGTTATAACTGAACTAACAGGAAAGCTGCCACGAAGATTAGACCTCAAGGCAAAACTACTAGCCACAAAAGAGACAGTAGCACCAGAATCAAACAATACTAAAGCTAACACACCAGAAACAAGAAATCTACCTGATACGACGTCAGGCTGAACCTCGGCCTCCGCATCGGTCATACAGTAGACTCGGTTCTTCACCGGAGTCTTAGTCGGTGCCGAAAGCTGCTTAACCTCAGTGTCTGGCTTCCTCTCGGGGCATACTAACGCCTTATGTCCTTCCTTCCCGCAGATAAAACGCGCTATGGGCGAACCGTCACACCGCTTCCCTGGATGGAAGTCTCGGCCACATCCTCTGCACTTCGAGCCATTGGAACCCTTATGCGAACTCGTGGTCGGAGGGGTACTGCTAGGAGCACTAAATCGGGGCTTCTTAAAAGAAGCTGTCGTCGCCGGAACTTGAGCTCTCTTCCTGCTCGCATCCTCCTCAGTCGTCGATGCCTGAATCTCGAGTGCTACCTCGTAAGCCTGTTGAAATGTCGTCGCTCCACTACTGATCACGTGAACGCGAATCCTCGGATCTAGATTTTTGATGTAGCGCTTGGCACGATCCTTCTCTAACGGAACCACAGACGTAGCGAACCTCGATAACTCCGTAAACTTATCGGTATAGGCCTGGACGGTCATCTTACCCTATGTAAGAGTAAGCAACTCCTCCTGTTTCTGCCACCGCAACTCGTCGGGGTAGAAACGTTCCTGGATCTTATCGACGAACTCGATCCAGGACATCGAATGTAACGGCAAGCACGCGTCCTTAGCTAACGTCCACCAGTTATCGGCCTCTCCACGTAGATGATAAGCGGTGATCTGCACCTTCTCTTGCTCGGGGCAAAATGTCGCGTCGAAGAGCTTCCCCATCTCGCGGATCCAGCTCTCCAGAATAGTGGGGTCGGCAACCCCATCTTAAGTCGGAGGTCGATGGCGTGCGATACGGTCGAACGTCGACTGCGTACTCGGCGTATGACGACTATGGTGCGCCAACGTAAGGATCGCCTCCTCGAGTGCCCGCAACCTCTATCATCCAGTACTCAACCGGCGAGGTGTAGACATGCTGTAACGCATCACACAAAAAGACATACCAAAATAACAATGTTAGTCATACATCCCCACCACAATCAAGTACACAAAATAAAGAGAGAAAAAGAAAATAGGAAAGGTCTTTCTACCCAACTCTTCTCCCTTTACGAAACCTAAATTTGGTTTTATCACTCAGGAATAGTAAAGCTCTCAACTCCTGGGTTTAACTCGAAATCCTAAAACTTCACTTAAAACCTATTCGGCTCTGATACCAATTGTGACGACCCGACTCGCTTAAACCAGCGTGGAAGAAACCGCCGAGTCGAATAGTCAGATCTAACAAACTAAAACACTTAAAATTTAAAAGCAAACTTCAAAATGATTATATTTACTAAACCAAAAGTACAATTACCCACAAGATTGTACACAACTAATCCCAAAAGTCAAACTACTACTACTAACATACGTAACTCCAAATACATGTAAGAGTTATAGTAAAGTATATGAGTACTACTTCTAGAGTATATAACTAGAAAACATCGAAACATAACAATATAAAAACTAGGCAATAACGGCACTCGCCCAACCCAATGCTAAGCAAGGACCTCATCATCAGAATTACCTGAAAAGCAACAACAGTCCACCGTCAGTGGCGAGTAACATAACTGTCTCACCCTAACGGGAATACACATGAACATAGCATAAATCAAATAACCCAAATCATAATATTAAATCATAAGAACAATAGCAAAACATCATACTTGAATCAACAACTTAACCAATCTTTACTTTGGCGCAATCATTCGCATACTAGACCGGACTATGCACGTACGAATGCATCTTACGCATTCGAACTTTCTACTATGTTAGGACTGAGAATCTTACTCCCAAATCCTGTGAAACCAATCTTACTGGAAATCCACATCCAAAGACAACATAGTAAGACCACCAACTATCCCAATACCGCAGATAGGATAGGGGCAACGTCTTAACCTAAAAACATAGAATCTTACTCTACGATTTAGGCGTCTAATAGCGAAATCAAGCTAATCTTTAAAATCTTTAACTCTTTAATCCGAAGTTTACATTCTTAGTTACTTCTTAAGTTGCATCTTACGCCTTGACTCAAGAAATAACATGTAAACCAAACATCTTACAACATCTTATAACTTTCTTTAACCTTTTCTTTAACTTTTTTTAACTTTAAAGACTCAATCAAGAACTCATCAAGAACTCAAAGAACTCATCAAGAACTCATCCAAGATTCAAGATCTTCAATCAAGATTCAAGAACTTAAACCAAGAACTCATCCAAGAATCAAGAACTCATCCATACATACTCAAATTACACGCATACTTTCAATCAATTCAACACATGAAATCATCAACTTTCTAGTATCCAAAATTCACCAAACTTGAACATGATCAACATTAAACTAATACTAACATAATCAATCATAGAATCATAATAATAAACCTTAAAATCATCATAAAACCACTTAAAAATTAGATTTACATTTCATACACATAAACATGCCAAAACTTCAACATAAACTAATCTATGCATTTAATCTATACTATGAAACAGAGTATACCAAATTAAGTTGAGAAAGCATGTTACCTTGATGAAGATTTAACAAGGTAAACACTCAAGAACTTGCTGCCCGGAAAACTAAACCACACAGCCAAGCAACACGGACCACACACGCACGGCAATGGAGGGAGTTTTGTGTTTTGATCTTTTGATTGGTGTTCATAGCCAAAATGGCGTGTGGATTGATGGCAATGGAGGGAGTTTTGTGATTTGATCTTTTGATGGCAAGTGCTTAAGTTGGCAATTGTGTTTAAATGGGCAAATGAGCTTCCAAGCCTTACTAACCCTTCTATTTATAGAAGTGGTTTAAGGTGTGAATGCATGGCAAGTGGCAAATCAAGCCACTTAATCATAGGGGCCGGTTCTCATGAGGCCAAAATGGGCTTTCGTGAGTAATTGGGCTAATTTACAATAATTACATGATTAATCATGCTTAATTCGATTTAGCCCAAAAATATTAAATAACTAATTAGAAAATTTAAATAATAAAATTCTAATTAATTAAATAATAATAAAATAATTAATAATTGATTAAACTAAAATAATTCGAATTTAATCGAAATTATTCACATAAAAATAAAATACATAGTTCAAAAATAAATTTGAACCATACATAACATCACATAAATACACATAAACATACGACAGAAATACCTATAAAATCAGGGCTGTTACATTTTAGACCTTGGATACTTTGTGAAAGTTATAGAGCTCAAAGAGCTAATGGATTTAGGCTCAAGAATTGCATGATTTGGAGTTGTGTGCTTGAAGTTATGCTTGCTGCAAGTTGTTGTTTTGATGGTCTTGTGTGCGTGTAATTGTTGATGCATAAGGGAATCGTTGGTAGGTAATGAAAGTTAATAATAGTAATAAAGTATACAAAAAATATATATTATTATAGTGTGGTATTATTAATTTAACATGTAGAAGTAGTAGTGATAGATTCATGCATATGTAGTATTGTTTTGGATTATGTTGAGTCAACTCTAGGTGTACGATAAGTGAATTATACACTATATTATAATATTGTAGATCGCGGGGTTTGTAGAGGAACATTTTTGGCTTGAGCTTTGAAGTTGAATTATTATTATTGCTGATAAGGTAAGATTTCTTACTAAACCTGTATAGTTGTAATTAATATTTATTTGACATTATTTTTAAGAACTTGTATTATGATATATTTTATATTGAAAAGAGGAAGTTCCTCTATGTTACCAAGCTAAGATTTTGAAAGGAGGAAGTTCCTCACCCTTACGAGGGTTCTAGAGTTTTATTGTGGAGTTGCCGATAAGTGGTATTCCTCGAGTTTGGAAGTAGGTTGAGTTAATAGTGTCTCAACCATTTTATTAGTACTCTTGCCAATTGTATTCCTTCTTGGTAGGTTATCAAGTAAGGGGTATTTGGTGTGTTTATTTAGTGACCCTAGCTAGCTCATTGAATTTCTTATTTAATACTTCCTATTCACAGATTCCGAAAGTAATATAATATGCTTATGTAGACTGTTTTAGAAAGAACGAAGGATTTTGACTTGAGTTTACTTAGAAGTAAATTAAAGTTTATTTATGAAGTTTCCCCTATTGTTTATTTAACCCTTTACAGATTGGAAATGGATTTGCAAGAAATTCCTATATGTCTTACCAACACATTGGTTAGTCTTGTTTTATTATAATGTGAAATCTTGCTCAGCCTTTGGCTGATATTACAATGTTCAATGTGCAGGGGCTTGATGGTGTTTGGTTTGTTGGGTCAAAGAGTACGATCATTCCTTTTGGATTGTAGACTTTATTAAGGCTTCCGTTGTCATTTAATTATACTTAGATTTTTTTTTTGGGTTGTAATAACTATTTTAAGTTTACTATGTTGGACAATAATAATTAGTTAATTAATCTTTTGATTGTTAATTTTCAGGTAGAGCCACTAGCCTTGCGATGACTTTAATTAGTTATCGCGGCATAACAACCTTGAGATTTTATGAGTTATTGTTTCAGGTGATCAACATTATTTTCATATCGGAAAATTCAGGGTTGTTACAATTGGTATTAGAGCCTAGGTTACTAAAACTTGATTAATATGACCTTAAATAAGAATAGGTAAATAAAATTGTTAAAATTTCCAAAGCCGTTGTGAGTTTGAGAAACTTAAATAAGAATAGGTAAATAAAATTGTTAAAATTTCCAAAACCATTGTGGCTTTAGGAATAAGGAATTAGTCATTATTTATTTAAGCCATTTTTTCTATTTTTTCTAATTTTTTTCCTTTTTTATTATTTATTTAGTTGATTGGTTGATTTGATAAACTTATAGTTGTTAGTAATGTGTGAACTATCTTTGTTGTTTTATTGTCTTCTAACTATGGATTGTCAATGGCAACTCATTTGTTTTTTCTTCTGTTGCAATATTAAGATGTTGCGTAAACAAAAACATGGTGTTGAGTCCCTTTGAGTTTTGAATGATGACAAACAATAAATAATGAACAGGGAACAGTTGATTCTTATAAAGTTATGTACTTGGTCAATTCCAACTAAGATCAGTTCCTATGAATGTTGTATAGTAGATTATTCTTTGTTATGCAACATGTCTAACTTGCAGGGAACAGGTTTTGTGTTTCATTGTGTAAACTGGTCTGGAACCAGTTATAGTACAGTGTTCCTTGAGATGTACTAAAACAACCTTATATACTTGCTATACTTTAACTTTGTTGAATGTGCAGTAAGTATGAGACTATTCAAGTATTGAAGTCAAGATTCAGAGATAAAGATATTTCAAGAAGACTTTCAAGACTTGGTTATACATGAAGATAGTTTAGGATCTTATTTTGTGAACATTAGATCTTCATGTAATATTTGTGTGAATGCTTGATAGACCATAAAAATATTTGTGTGTGAGTAAAGAAGTATTATGAATATTAGAACCAGAAGGTATAATATTCATAACACTACTTTGTAGGGAAACAAGTCTAGGGACCAGTTCCTCTACGAGCTGCTGTCAGTTTGTGAAAAATAGGATTTTTTGTCCCACGTTTTTCGAATGGGATTTAGAGTTTTAAAATTAAAAGACAGCTGATGGGTTGTTAAATATTTAGAGGTTGTTTTTCTAAATAATGGGAAGATTTGTTATTATAACAAACTTTTGAAAAGTTTGTTAGAAATAAAAAGATATTTTCTTATTTTTAGAAAATAATATTTTTACATAAAATCACAACCAAGTTTGGCGGGTTTTATGAGGGGATTAATAGGCCTATAAGTGCATAACAATTCTGATCAATTGCTCATGGATCTCTGATGCAAAACTGAGAATTATATTCAGAGAAATATTCACAGCACACATAAAGTTTTTTATCGAGCAAGAACACAAATCTTTAAGAGCTTCAACTTTACTCTTTAATCTTTGTGAGAAAGAAAATCAGAGTGAAAAACACTGTAATTCGTCTTCAACAAAGGGGTTGAAGATTGGGGTGTGTTTGAGAGTTCAAACACGAGAGAATCCACTCAGAGTTGAGTGTGGGGACTGATTTCGTGAGTAAGGAACAGTCGAGAGTGTGTAATCTTGTTATTTCTGAGTTGATTCAATAAGATACATAGGGTAGGAGGACGTAGGAGTTGGGCCGAACCTTGTTAAATTTGGTGTATTGTTTCACTATGTTTACATTTTGTTAATTCCGCTGCAGAAACCAGCCCAACTGGTTCCTCCCTAAAGAAACAGAAAAATTTTAAATCGTTAATCGATACACCAAATACTCAATTCACCCCCTCTTGAGTATATTCGACCCTTCAATTGGTATTAGAGCCTCGGCTTCTCGTAAAGGTAACACCTAGAGGAGTAGATCATGAGTTCTCAAGAGATGAATGCTATGGGATACGACAACAAGACCCCAAAGTTCAATAGTAAAGCTTATGCATGGTGGAAAAAGAGATTGAAGAACATAGTCATTGGCATTGATTATGAATGTTGGCTGATTGTGAAGAATGGTCCAGGCCATTAGCTGTGACTAAGAAAGATTCTGATGGAAACATTGTGTCCAAGAAAGAAAGTGATTACGCCTCCGTGGATTTCAAGAAACTGGAAAAGAATGCCAAGGCGATGTCCATTTTACAACAAGCAATTGCAGACAATGAGACAAATCGAATTTCTGCTTGTGTAATTGCAAAAGAAATCTAGGACACCCTCGAACTTGCATATGAGGGAACCATTGAAGTAAAGAGATCCAAAATTGATTTACTAATGTCAAAATATGAGTTATTTTCAATGAACAAAAGTGAGAAAATAAATGATTATTTTGGTAGATTTATGGTTATAATAAATGATTTAAAATCTCATGGTAAAAGTTTTTCTGACGAAGATCTTGTGAGGAAAGTGTTGCGTAGTTTGACAGATCAATGGACAACCAAGGTAACTACAATATATGAAGCAAAAGATCTCTTGACCTTGAGTCTGGAACAACTTATTGGTTCTTTGATGACTCATGAGATGCTGATTGAGTCAAAATCTGATAAGGAACCAGTTAAGAGCATTGCACTAAAGCAGGGAACAGTAGAGGAAGAAGAAGATGATACAGCTATGATGGCTAAAAGATTTGATAGACACTTCAGAAAGCAAAGAAAGAATATGAGAAACAAAAATTTCAAGAAAACTAACTCTTCTACTGTAGGTTGTTTCAAATGTGGAGAGATAGGACACATCATACGTGACTGTCCAAAATGGAAGGACAAACAATATAAAAAGGATTGGTGTAAGTGCTTTCAAGAAAGCTATGAGTGCTTCCATGTGGGGTGACTCAGTCATTGGATCTCACTGTAACGCCCCAGATTTTTGTGTTATTTGATTTGATTATATTGCTTGCTTTTATATTTATCTGTGCATTGTCTAAATTTATTTGGACTATTTTTATTGCTTGAGTGTGATTATTATTATGATTAATTATTTTATTATTTATTTTATTTTATTTTTATTTATTAGAATTTTAATTTTTAATTTTCTAATTAATTATTTTTGGGCCAAGTGCGAATTTAATCGTAATTAGTCATGCTTGAGTGCAATTAGCCCAAGTGATCATCAAAGCCCATTTAGGCTTGCCCCAACCGGCCCCCCTTATGATGTGGCTTGGTTTGCCACTTGCCTTGTGTTCACACCTTAACTAACTTCTATAAATAGAAGTGTTAGTAAGGCTTAACGATTATTTTGCCATCTTAATCCTTATTTGCTCATAATTAAAAAAAACTCAAACACACTCTTCATATTCCCATCATCCCTCACGCCATTTTTGGCATTCCATCACCAACCTTTGTTCATCAATCTCTCAACCCAAAACTTAAAGATTCAGCCTCTATTGATCTTTAAGTGAATAAGCACACAATAACCTTCATTGCCATTAATCAAGACTTCGAGTTTGGTATTAGTTTTGGGTTTGGTTCGAGTGGGTATTGTGCTCGAATGGATCGTGTGTGGTGTTCGAGTGGTGTTGCACGGGTTCGTGAGGCAAAAACACTTTTTTCTACTAGCAGAATATGTTCTTTATGTTTGTTTAATGATTCTTGAGGTTTCTTGAAGTTTCTTTATAATTCTTTGATGAAACTTGAAGTTCTTTGATAAGATCATCTATTCTTTAAGTGTAGATTAATTAAAGATTATTAAAGATAATTAAAGAAAGTTAAAGAAAGTATAAAGATTAACTAAAGAGGTTCCAAGATTATGATGTACATAGTTAGTCTCAAGTAAAGGCGTAAGATGCGAACTTGAGAATAACCAAGATGTAAAGAACGTAAAGATTAGCTAGATTTTTGCATAATAGACGCCTAACCTTAGAGTAAGATTCTAAGACTTTGGTTAAGATGCGGCCACTATCCTAACCGTGGTATGGGGATAGTTAGTACTTACTATGTCGTCTTTATGATATGGATTACGTAAGATGGGTTCATGGGTTTGGGAGTACGATTCTCATTCCTGGCATAGTAGGAAAGTTCGATCACGTAAGATGTGTTCGTACGAGCATAGTCCGGTCTAATATGTAAATGATAGCGACAAAGATTATGTTAAGATTAAGTTAAGTAAATTTAAGCGAGTTTTTGATATTATAGTTGTTTTTACGTTGCATGTTTATAAGTATGAGTGCCTGATTTGCTTGTTTGATTTATTCTGTGTTCATATGTATCCACTTTAGGATGAGACTGTTATGTTACTCGCCACTGATGGTGGATTTATGTTTTCATGTAACTCTGATGATGACGGTATTGCTTAGCTTTGGGATTGGGCGAGCGCCGTTGACTGATTATTTTTGTAGTTATTTTCTGTTATTAGTATTCAGACCTTTAGTAGTTGTAGTATGCACGTTCTGATACTAACTACAGATTTGGAGTTATTTCTTTAGTAATGACTATTTGGGATTTAGTTATGTACAACTTGTGGTTTTGTACGTTTTGGGATTTATAATAATATAATTCGAGGTTTTGTTTCAGATTTTAAGTATGTTTGTGTGTTAATTTGACAATTCGACTCGTCGGTCTCTTCCACGCTGTTCTATACGAGTTTGATCGTCACAGTTGGTATCAGAGCCGAATAATCAGAACTTTAAGTGAAGTTTTAGGATTTGAGTAAACCCAGGAGTTGTGAGCTATACCATTCCCGAGTGATAAACCCAATTAAGAATAAGTATAAGGGAGAAGAGTGTCGGGTAGAAAACCGGGATAGGAATCTTTTCTCTTATTTTTGTTGTGTGTGCTTGACTATAGTTGTGGATTTTTGACTGACATTTCCTTTTTATTATTGTCTTGCAAACATTTCAGCATGTCCACACCTCGCTGGTCAAGTTCAGGACGACAGAGGTTACGATCGCTCGAGGAAACGATTCTTACGTTAGCGCACCATAATCGTCAGTCGCCTAGTTCGCAGTCGACGTTCGATCGTATCGCTCGTCATTGACCACCGACTTATTATGGGGTTGCCGACCCTACGATTTTGGAGAGCTGGATCCGCGAAATGAGGAAGCTCTTTGACGCTACGTTTTGCCCCGAGCACGAGAAGGTCCAGATCGCCGCCTACTACTTGAGAGGAGAGGCCGATAATTGGTAGAGCGTGGCTAGGAACGTGTGCATGCCTTTACATTCGATGTCTTGGGTCGAGTTTATAGCTAAGGTTTAGGAGAGGTTCTACCCAGACGAGTTACAGTGGTAGAAACAGGAGGAGTTTCTTACAATCACCAGGGTAAGATGATGGTTCAAGCCTACACCGATAAGTTCGCCGAGCTATCGAGGTTTGCTACATCTTTTGTACCATCCTAGGAGGAGCGGGTCAAGCGCTACATCAAGAAGCTAGATCCGAGGATTCGTGTTCACGTGATCAGCAGTGGAGCGAAGTCATTCCAGCGAGCTTGCGAGGTAGCACTCGAGATCCAGGCGTCTGTTATCAAGGAGGATGCGAGCAAGAAGAGGACCCCGACCACGGCGACATCGCCATCTTTCAAGAAGCCCCGATTCAATGCTCCTAGCAGTACCCCTCCGACCGCTAGTTCGTCTAAGGGATTAGAGAGTTCGAGGTGCAGAGGCTGTGGCAAGGACTTCCATCCAGGGAAGCGATGTGACAGGACGCCCATTTCGTGTTTTATCTACGGGAAGGAAGGTCATAAGGCATCAGTCTACCCCGAGAAGAAGCCAGGCACCGAGATCAAGCAACTACCGGCACCGACTAAGACTCCTGTGAAGAACCGAGTCTACTGTATGACTGAGGCAGAGGCAGAGGTCCAGCCAGACGTAGTCTCAAGTAAGTTCCTTGTCTCTGGTGTTTTAGCTTATGTGTTGTTCGATTCTGGTGCAACTGTTTCTTTTGTGGCTAGTAGTTTTGCCTTGAGGACTAGTCTTCTTGGTAGTATCTCTGTTAGATCTATCATAACTCTCCCTTCTGGAGAGGATTTTGTTTGTCAGCCCGAGCACAGAGGAGTGCCCATCATTATTGCTGGAGAGCAAGCGACGACCGATCTTAAGGAATTCCCGCTGACGGAGTTCGACGTCATTCTTGGCATGGACTGGCTGTCGAAGTATCGAGCGATCATTCGTTGCCGAGACCACTCAGTGGCATTCCGAGGATCGATGGGAAACCGAGTTACCTACTCTGGGATCATTCTGAAGAAAGGGGTGAAGGTAATTTCGGCCCTGAAGATGAAGAAACTTCGCCAGAAGGGCGATATAGTTTTCTTGTGTCAGGTAAGGGACTTGACTGAGGGTTGTCTGTTGGACGATATACTTATAGCGAGGGACTTCAGAGACGTATTTCCTGATGAGGTACCAGGAGTTCCACCCGAGCGCGATGTCAAGTTTAATATTGATTTAGTACCCGGGACAACGCTGATTTCAAAGGCACCTTACCGTATGGCACCTTCGGAGTTGTAAGAGCTGAAGACGCAACTTCAGGATTTGATCGATAAGGGCTTCATTAGGTCGAGTGTTTCTCCATGGGGAGCACCAGTGCTCTTTGTGAAGAAGAAGGACGGTAGCATGCGCTTATGCATAGATTACCGAGAATTGAATCGGGTAACAGTTAAGAACAAGTACCCGTTGCCTAGGATTGAGGACCTATTCGATCAGTTGAGAGGAGCGGGATTTTTCTCGAAGATAGACCTTCGATCTGGATATCATCAGATTCCAGTCAAGAAAGAAGACATCCCGAAGACAGCATTCCGCACTAGATACGGCCACTACGAGTTCGAGGTGATGCCATTTGGACTCACTAATGCTCCAACGGTGTTCATGGATCAGATGAACTGTACATTTCACCACTTACTCGATAAGTGTGTCGTAGTCTTCATCGACGATATCCTAGTGTATTCGAGAGACGAGTCTGAGCATGCAGAGCATCTCCGGATAGTACTAGAGATACTGAGGAAACAAAAGTGGTTTGCGAAGTTCTCCAAGTGTGAGTTCTGGCTATGAGAGGTAGCATTTCTAGATCATGTCATTAACCAGGAAGGCATTAAGGTAGACCCAGCCAAAGTTAAGGCTGTAGTAGAGTGAAGTAGCCCGAGAAATGTGGCAGAGGTTCGTAGTTTTCTGGGTTTGGCCGGATACTATCGACGATTCGTCCAAGACTTCTCCAAGATTGCTAGGCCGATGAATAGTCTCTTACAGAAGGAGAACTGATTCGTTTGGACAGAGGCTTGTGAGCAAGCATTCCAGCAGCTGAAACAGAAGTTAGTTTCTGCTCCCATTCTTACCCTTCTGAACGATGAGGAGGATTTCAAGGTCTACAGTGATGCGTCGAAGAGTGGCCTAGGATGTGTGCTGATGTAGGGTGGAGAAGGTCAGAGTCATCCGATCGAAGATGCAAGCCGCGCAGAGCCGCCAGAAGTCCTACGCCGATCACCGACGTAGACCACTGACGTTTGAGGTAGGTTACAGAGTCTTGCTTAAGGTTTCACCATTCAAAGGAGTTGCTCGTTTTGGCAAGAAGGGGAAGCTCTGACCGAAGTTCGTGGGACCTTACGAGATACTTGAATGAGTTGGGGAAGTGGCATATCGTTTAGCTTTACCGCCTTATTTATCTAATGTTCACTATGTGTTTCATGTTTCGCAGCTAAGGAAATATGTATATGATCCTACCCATATAATCCCAGTGGAGTCAGCCACCATTGAGCCGAACCTAACTTTCGAGGAGCGACCAGTCCAGATCTTGGATCATAGAAGTGAGGACCCTCCGGCGCAAGCAAGTCAGATTAGTCAAGGTGTTGTGGAGAAATCAACATCATGATGAGGCAACGTAGGAGACTGAGGCGTCCATGAAAGAGAAGTATCCAGAGTTATTCACAGGTGAGCTCTCTCTTACTTTGAATTTCGGGACGAAATTCTTTTTAAGGAGGGGAGGTTGTAACGCCCTAGATTTTTGTGTTATTTGATTTGATTATATTGCTTGCTTTTATATTTATTTGTGCATGGTCTAAATTTATTTGGACTATTTTTATTGCTTGAGTGTGATTATTTTTATGATTAATTGTTTTATTAAAGGTATTGTGTCGGACAGGTCTGACAGTAAGCTTACAGTCAGATCAGTCCTACTCAACCTGGACACATATTATTGAACCTAGACACATATGTTTGAACTTGGACACATATTCTTAAACCTGGACACAGAATGTTAAACTTGGACATAATGTTAAACCTGGTGAAATAATGTTGGACCTGGATACATATTGTTGAACCTGGACACATATTGTTGAACCTGGACAAATGTGGACAAATGTAGACAAACATGAACAAAATTGGACAAATCTGGACAAACCAGGACAAACCTAGACTAATGTGGAAAAACCTGGACAAATATGGACAAACTTGGACAAATGTGGACAAACCTGGACAAATATGGACAAACCTGGACAAATCTAGACAAACATGGACAAATCTGGATAAATCTGGACACACCTGGACAAACCTGGACTAATGTTGACAAACCTGGACATATGTGTAGACAAACCTGGACAAATCTAGACAAACATGGACAAATCTGAACAAATATTAACACACCTGGACAAACCTGGATACATATTGTTAACCTGGAAACATTTGTAAACATGGACACATATTTTTTAATGTGGACACATATTGTAAAACCTGGACACATTTTGTAACTAACTTGGACAAAATATAACCTGGATACTTTTTTTGCATTTTGAGGCCTTTAGAGGCTTCGTTTAGCGATTTCCAGTGGCCAAATCCACTTCGGGATTCGCAGCTGCGTTCGTCTCGAAAAATTAATCAATTTCGACATATTATATGCCCCGATCTGACACCCGAGCGCAAAATTATAGCCTCTCAAAATTTTTCACTGTTATAAGTGGGTATATGGGTCAACCGTCTGACCAGATTGTTTGGTCAGACCGTCTGACCCAATACTTTCATTTTATTTTATTTTATTTTTGTTAGTTAGAATTTTAAATTTTAAATTTTCTAATTAATTATTTTTGGGCCAAGTGCGAATTTAATCGTAATTAGTCATGCTTGAGTGCAATTAGCCCAAGTGATCATCAAAACCCATTTAGGCTTGCCCCAACCCCCCCCCCCCCCCCCGTTATGATGTGGCTTGGTTTGCCACTTGCCTTGTGTTCACACCTTAACTAACTTCTATAAATAGAAGTGTTAGTAAGGCTTAAGGATCATTTTGCCATCTTAATCCTCATTTGTTCACAATTAAAAAAAAATTCAAACACACTCTTCATTTGTCCATCATCCCTCACACCATTTTTGGCATTCCATCACCAACCTTTGTTCATCAATCTCTCAACCAAGACTTAAAGATTCAACCTCTATTGATCTTTAAGTGAATAAACACACAATAACCTTCATTGCCATTAATCAAAACTTCGAGTTTGGTATTAGTTTTCGGTTTGGTTCGAGTGGGTATTGTGCTCGAGTGGATCCTGCGTGGTTTTCGAGTGGTGTTGCACGGGTTCGTGAGGCGTTGCATGGTGGATAGATCGAGCGGTGGCCGTGTGGTGGTTCGTGTTGGTCGTGTGTTGAAGCCAAGAGGTGTCGTGTTGTGCGTGTTGTTTGGGCCATGTGTAACGAGTCCGGGCAGCAAGTTTTAGTGATTAATTGCAACCAAGTTTGATTAAGGTAACATGCTCTTTCATCCTAATTTGAGTACCATGATTATAGGATAGATTAGGTGATCAAATTAGAGCCAAAAGTTTGATAGAGTTATGGGATTTATATAATATAATTTGATAGAGTTATGGGATTTATATAAAATACGTATAAAGATACATACATATACATACATAAATACATACATAAATACATATATAAATACATACATAATAGACGTACGCAGCGGAAAACTTAACATATCATGTTTATAAGATTACATAGATAAATACATAAATACTTACGTATATAACATAACATCATATGAATAGTTTACCAACCCGTAGATTACATACTTTATCATATTATTTCCCTTATCCCAACTTAACCATCTTCTTATACTTATGGACCGTCATTAGCTCGTAAGGATGCCCGTGTACATCCCAACTTTCCTAAAATGCGCCGGGAGAACCCGTGTATTCTACCCGTAGCTCTCCTTTGCAAGAACTAAGCCTAAGCTATGGCCATAACTCCTAAATAGTAGCCCGTGTACTACTACTTAGACGACTACACATCTTAAGATCCAGAACTGCCCAGAGACCGCGGTAGGGCAGTGGCTTCGACTTAACCTAATCTGGTGACCCGTGTATCACCAAACCGGCGTCCTCTTCTTATCTTATCTTATCTTATCGACATGGCCATCGTGAGACCAATACTTCTTATCATCTTATTCTTATTCTTATCAAAGTCAATTCCTTATCCTTACAACTTATCTTCTTATTTCCTTTTTATTCCTTTAGTTATACTGATTCCTTAGATCATAACCAAAGTATTATAAGCCAAAAATTAAATTAAATCAATCGTATTACTTTTCATATCACACGACATAAAATAAATAATTAAAATCAACTTCTTTAGCTAGTCACATGAACAATTCAATAGATCAAATAATTCATCAAATAAATAAATAAACTGACAATTATCAATTAATATTGCATAAAACATGAGAAAAATACCCTTTTTCATCATTATAGCCACTCGACTTTTTATCAAAAATAACAAGATTAGTACTTTAAATTTATCCAACACAATTATCATAAATCAATCATATAAACTTAATAATGAATAATAACATCATAAATTAAACATAAAACATGTATCAAAACAAGATCAAAATTCATCCCTTTTCATATTATAATACTCGGCCAACTTGACAATAATATCTCTCGAAATTCTTGATCCAAATTATATTCTTAATTATCATAAATTAATTAAATAAGTAATAACATAAATCCTAATCTAATTAATAATTATGAAATTATACTAAACATAGATTAAAAATCAAGCCTTTATGTGATATAATTATTCAGCCAATCAAGGAATAAGGCAAGAACAAGATTAATTTCAAGAACTCATTTAATCATATTATTATCTTATTATATTGTCTTTAAATTAATAATTAATAATTAAATCAAGATTAAGAATATATTAGAACAAGAAAAAATTGGAACTTTAATTCTTGAACAGAAATTAGGCCACTCGACATTCAAGAAAGATGGAGCAACATTTATAATTTTAATTCAATATTTTAATTAAACGATTAATTAATTCAAGATCATACTTTTAATTCATGAAAACATCATAAAATCAACATAAAAATTCATGTTAATACTCGACACTTACACGCATAGAACAAGATTACAATTCGAAATTTATCATGCAATTATTCAAATCAAGATATGTATATTTAGATAGTAATCATGCATAGAATTAATAAAAATATCAAAGAATCACTAAAAGATCATAAAGAAATATCAAGAACATGTTAGACATGTACATAACATGATTCGAAAATTATAACTTAAACATGATACTGATTCATTCAACTTTTCCTAGTTTGATCCTAATCAACTATATGGAAAACTAACCAAATTCAAGGGAGATAGTCTAGTTACCTTGAATTAGGAAGAAAAACAAGAAAATTTTCCTTTGCTTTGGTTCGAAAATTCCACACGGCACAAAGGTTATTTTTGGTGAGCTTTTGTGACTTTAGAGTTTTGATATTAGGATATGAGTTTTGTTCACTATTTAATTATAAAGAACAAAAGAAACAATTAAAGAAAAATAATTTGAAGGGGGCCGTGTATAAGAGAGAAAATAGGGGAAAAGAGAGTGAGATTAGGAGACTTGGTAAAAGGAGTTAAAAATTGGATTTTCAATTTAAGATAATATTAATTAGATAAATAGATATAGGATTATCTAATTAATAATAACAAATAGAAAAGGGAAAATAATCCTTGGCCATGTAACAAGGGGGTCGGCCATGAGAGGGAAAAATTGGGTCATTGGGCCCAATTTTAAGACAAGATAAGGAATTAAAAATTAAACAGTCCAAATATTTGGGCCTTTTGGACTTAGAATACTAAAATAATAATAATTAACCACGAAATTTTCTGGCCCAGAATTTCGGGTTATTACAGTCACCCCTCCTTAAATAATTTCGACCTCGAAATTTACTTAAAGGAGCACACACAACACGCACCAACAAAACATAGCACAAAACAAAAATAAACAAAAACTTCTGCATACCTGCTCCAAAGAGCTCGGGATACTTATCCCTCATTGAAGCTTCCGTCTCCCACGTAGCCTCTTCAAACTTCTCGCTATGCCAGAGCACTTTGACTAATGGCACCACCTTTCGTCGCAAAATGCGATCCTGGTGGTCCAAAATCCTTACCGGCTTCTCTTCGAAGGTCAGGTTCGGCTCGATCTCTGACGATTCCACCGGGATAATATGAGAAGGGCCATTCACGTATTTCTGTAGCTGAGATACGTGAAACACATCGTGAACCTTCGATAGATTCGGAGGTAACGCCAATCGATAAGCAACTGCTCCGACCCCTTCCAGAATTTCGTATGGCCCGACATACTTGGGTCTGAGTTTACCCTTCTGGCCAAAACGAATCACGCCCTTCATCAGGGACACCTTCAGCAGAACTCTGTCGCCCACCTGAAACTCCAACGGCTTCCGTCGACGATCAGCATATGACTTCTGTCGACTCTAAGCTGCCTGTAACCTTGCCCTGATGATCTTGATCTGTTCCACCGTATCCTTGATGTGATCAGGACCAATCACAAAAGCATCGCTGATGTCGCTCCAACAAGTAGGGCTGCGATACTTGCGCCCATACAACGCCTCATAAGGAGCCATCTTGATACTAGCATGATAGCTGTTGTTGTACGAAAATTCTACCAAGCTCAATGATTTAACCCATCTGCTGGAAACCTAACGCACAAGCTCGTAGCATATCTTCTAGTGTCTGGATGGTCCGTTCCGTCTGGCCATCTGTGGCTGCGTGAAATGCTTTCAGATTAAGCTTAGTCCAAAAGCCTCTTGTAAAGACTTCCAGAACCGTGACAAGAATCGGGGATCTCGGTCAGACACGATATCTTTAGGTACACCATGCAACCGTATGATCTCCCTCGAGTAAGCCTCCGCCATCTTCTCCATTGACCAAGTTAACTTCATCGGGATGAATCGGGCGACCTTAGTCAAACGATCAACAATCACCCAAACGGTATCCAAACCCGTAGATGTCGCAGGTAAACCCACAACGAAATCCATGGATATGGAATCAAATTTCCATGTGGGTATTGGCAATGGCTGCAAAAGTCCACCTGGTCTCTGGTGCTCAATCTTGACTTTCTGACAGGTGAGACACCGTGCAACGAAGTCTGCGACTTCTTGCTTTATTCTAAGCCACCAAAAGTATTCCTTCAGGTCCTTGTAGATCTTTCCACCACCTGGATGCACCGAATAGGGAGTATTGTGAGCCTCTTCCATAATCCAATTTTTCAAGCTCGAATTCTGGGGCACACACCACCTGTTACGGAACTAACTTTAGTATCCATTAGGTGAAAACAGTTTAACTAAAACTCTTAACTCCATTACCTGTTACGAAACTTCATACTGCCGTCTGATTCAATCGTGAAGTCTTCTGCCTTGCCTTGAAGTTTGTGTAACACCCCGCATTTTAACATCGACGTTATTGGTGATAACGTCGTAATCAGGCAGTTACCAGTCGATTTATATAATAAAAATGTAACTAAGACTCATGGAAATGATACTTTTATTAGTAATAGTAGAATCCCAAATTACAAAAGGATAAATAAACCATAAATCTAGTCCTAAAAACTGAAAATAAAACCTAATGCAAAGACAGGAAATAAAAACAGGGGCCTAGAAGCTCGACCAACACAACCCGACTCTAGCCTCTATCTTGCTTACCTGCAAAATAGATTTGGGGGTCCACCATCAGTGGCGAGTAACTAGACTGTCCTACTTAGAAGTAAGACCACATTATACACAATAATAGGGTTAGAAACACAGGATACAACAACGAACACAGGATACACAAGTTCAACAACAGAGTTAGCAGCGGAAACATAACAAACAACAAACATCATTTTCAAAGATTACCATGATTACTCATCAATACAATTGATGATATTATTAGACATCAAGAATATTTCCGACACGACCCAAGTCGATACAACAAACAAGTCCCCGACACGATTCATCACAGATGAACCGATACGACACGGCGCAAGGCCGATAACAACAAACAAATCCCCGACACGATTCATCACAGATGAACCGATACGACACGGCGCAAGGCCGATACAACAAACAAGTCCCCGACACGGCGCAAGGCCCGATACAACAAACAAGTCCCCGACACGGCGCAAGGCCGATACAACAAGCAAGTCCCCGACACGATTCATCATAGATGAACTGATATGACACGGCACAAGGCCGATATAACATTGACACGACTGACTCAACAAGACTCAAAAGACGCTAATCAAATCATCACACAAATTCAAGCCATCACGCATAGTTCCACCAAATATCAAATTTACACTCATGCTTTACTATATAAACATAGTACGAAATTAATTATCAAGCCTTAGTTAATCTATCTAATTTACACGCATGGCGCTTAGCAAAATTAATAAGGCAGTTACTCTAATACTTTACGGCAAGGTCTTATGATCAAAATAGTCAAAGCAGAGTTATACGTAGATTTAAGGATTTGTCATCAAATACATCAATATACTTGTATCAATAATTAAAGAAATCAACGGTACAATTGCTATTGAGGGTTCATCATGATTTCAATTAAACAATACAAAATTCACACTTTCATGCTTAGTACTACTTCATCATGATTAACCACATAAGTAAATAAAAACCCAAGCTTTATTACTCCACTCATACGCATGGTCAACACTAATTACATTAACAATGCAAGAGTACTATATTATACAGCAAGATTCTATGAATAAAATAGTCAAAGCAAGATTATGTAAAGATTTATGATTTAAACATCAATTATCCTTTAGGGTCAAGTAAAACCTAAGCCTTAGATACACATGATTACACGCATAAAACCATTGATGTAACAATTCAAGATCCCATTAATTTGCACCAAGATTCAAAGAAAATCATCAAACATAAGTCATATATTGCATAAATGTTAAAAAACCCAACAAGATTCAAGGTTAATTATGTACAGTAATCAAAAGACGCATCTCTTAATTCAAGAAAACTTACACATACCATGAACACGAACATCAACAACAATCTTCCTAATCCTATCATTCCATATAATCTAATTTTAATCCAAAGTAGAAGAATCTAGATACCTTTAGATTGATTTGGGAGGGATGAAAGTTTGATTTTTGAGAGGGTTACAAGAGGGGGTCGAGAGTTATAGAGAGGGAATGTGTTGATCGTTTTGTTGATTTGGTCAATAATAATTAAGGGTTAAAAAGGGGGTTTTTATGTAAGGGTTTACTATAGATTAAGAGTTAGATTAGGAAAGAATTAAAGGGAGGAATTATCCTTAGGGTGGCTGGCTAGGGTGAGGAGGAGTAGGGTTTAGTTCCTAAAATTTAGGAGAAGGAATGGGGAATAAAAAATAGGTTTTTAGATTGGGTCAAAATAGATATGGGATCATAATTAAGGTTGGAAAATAAATAAAACAATTTAAGGAAATTGTTTAATGGGGCCGGCTAGGAAGGTTAGAAAGAGGGGTTTTGGGCTTGCTTCAACTAATAAAATTAAGTCTTTTTGGCCCAAATCAAATGATTCAGACTTTAAGGCTTAATCTTGCACGAAATTTTACGGCCCAAAAATCCGGGTCGTTACAGTTTGGCTTCACGAATTTTCTCGAGCTGCGGGTCCTCCTTCTAACTTTCCCGTAACTCCTGATATAGACTGGGTTCAACACTCATAGCATTGAGATAGACTCGTGTACTACCCGGCATTACCATCTCAATCTCCATTCTGCGAAGATCAGCACAGATTTCCTTAGGAAAAAATCGCCATCCTATTGAATGAATGGTGATCTTTACGATTGAGGGCATCTGCTACCCGGTTGGCCTTCCCTTCACAATAGTCGACTGAGAGGTCGTAATCCTTGATCAACTCGAGCCATCTTCGCTGCCTCATGTTGAGCTCCTTCTGAGTGAAGATATACTCAAGCTCTTATGATCGGTGAACAGCTTGCAAGTAGCTCCATAAAGATAATGTCGCCAAATTTTCAAAGCGAACACCACTGCTGCCAACTCTAAGTCGTGAGTAGGATAGTTCTGCTCATGAACCTTGAGTTATCTCAAAGCATATGTAATCAGCTTGCCTTCTTGCATCAGAACACAACCTAGACCCTTTTTGCACGCATCACTGTAGACTTTGTATCCCAAACCTCATTTGGCAGAGCAAGAACTGGCGCAGATACAAGACTCTGCTTGAGGGCCTGGAATGCTTCTTCACACTGATCTGTCCACAGGTATTTCCAATCCTTGTGCAACAGTTTGGTCATAGGTGCTGCTACCTTGGAGAAATCTTTCACAAATCTCCGATAGTAACCTGATACAGAAAATTCATAGGTAAATATTCATGCATAATTAGCTAATTTAGCTTTCTTAAATGCTTTAGGTTACCTGCTAGGCCAAGAAAACTTCGAACTTCGGCCACGCTTTTAGGATTGTGCCACTCCACTATTGCCTTTATCTTGGCTGGATCCACTTTGACACCGTCTGCATTAATCACATGCCCCAGAAAGGCTACTTCCTTGAACCAAAACTCACACTTCGACAACTTCGCGAACCATTTCTGAGCTCGCAAGACGTCTAGCACCATATGCAGATGTCGAGTATGATCTTGTTCATCCTTCGAATATATTATAATATCGTCAATGAACACCACCACACATATATCCAAGAGATGATGAAAAGTTCGGTTCATCTGATCCATGAAAATTGCAGGAGCGTTAGTTAAACCGAACGGCATTACCTCAAATTCGTAGTGCCCGTATTTGGTGCGAAACGCGGTCTTAGGTATATCTTCCGGCTTCACTGGAATTTGATGATAACTCGACCTAAGATCAATCTTGGAGAACACACTGGCACCCTTCAACTGATCAAACAAATCCTCGATCCTGGGCAATGGATACTTGTTCTTGATGGTCACCTTATTGAGTTCGCGGTAATCAATGCACAATCGCATGCTGCCATCCTTCTTCTTGACGAACAATACCGGAGCACCCAAAGGAGACACGCTGAGCCTTATAAAACCCTTGTCGATCAATTTCCTGCAACTGGGTCTTCAACTCCTTCAGCTCTGCAGGGGCCATACGATATGGAGCTTTTGAGATTGGTGCAGTTCCGGGCACCAAATCTATGTTGAAATCCACTTCACGTTCAGGTGGTATTCCTGGCAACTCCTCCGGAAATACGTCTGCATAATCCCGAACAATTGGAATGGACTCCAACTGTTCTTCTTTGGTCACGTCTTTAACTTGACACAGATATACTACTTCACCCTTGCGCTGCAGGCTACACATCTTCATTGCAGACACCACCTTCAGACCTTTGCTCATGGGCTTCCCGACATGGGTTACCCTTTTCACGTTAGGTCCTCGTAAAGTAATAGCCTGATCGCGACAACGAATATCTGCTCGATACTTTGCTAGCCAATCCATCCCTAAGATTACATCGAACTCTATCATAGGGAATTCCTTTAGATCTGCTTCAAACTGCACTCCCGAGATAACGATGGGAACATCTTTGTATTCTCGATGACAGGCAAAATCCTATCCCGAAGGTAGAGTTATCACAGATTTGACAGGAGACTCTCCCGTCAAGTTAGCTTTCACAATAAATGATCTTGCAAGAAAAGACACAGTGGCACCCGTATCAAACAAAACATAAGCATTAAGATTATGGACAAGGAAGGTACCCGTGACCACATCTGGCTGAGCATCCGCCTCCTCTTGAGTCATGCAGAAAATCCTGTTCTTTACCGGTGCCGGATTACTTGTTGCAGCTAGGCGCTTCTTAGGACAGAACACCGACTTGTGACCTTCTTGTCCGCATTCAAAACACACGATCGGTGACCTATCACATCTCTTGCCCGAGTGATACTCTTTCTTGCAGCCTTGACAAATTCTCGGGCCTTGACTGGGAGCTGGTCGAGCACTCTGCTGAGGTTTCTGAGTATACTCGAACCGAGGCTTCTTTTCTGGCGCTGGTGCTGGAACTGATGACACCCTCTTCTTAGCTGTTTCCTACTCGGAGACCGACGCATGAATTTCTAGAGCCACTTCATACCCTCTCTAGAAGATCGTTGCTCTGCTACTAATCACATGAACCCGAATGTGAGGGTCCATCTTCTTTATGTACCTCTTGACTCTCTCGGCTTCAGAAGGAATGACTGTAGAAGCGAACCGAGAAAGCTCTGTGAACTTGTCCGTGTAAGCTTGAACGGACATGCTGCCTTAAGTGAGCGTGAGGAATTCTTCCTGCTTCTGCCACCTCAGCTCATCAGGATTGAATCGGTCCTGGATCTTTTTGGTGAAGTCTTTCCAGTCCAGGACTAGATCTGTCTCGAGGTTGGCCCGCAAGGCACTCCACCAATAACCAGCTTCACCCTTCAAGTACTAAGATGCTATCGGGACTCTTTCACTCTCGGAACAAGCTAGAGCATCTAACAATTTCTGCATTTCTCGAATCCAGTTCTCGAGAACGGTTGGGTCCGCTGCCCCATCGTAGACCGGAGGTCGAAGTCGTGCAACTCGATCAAACGAAGATTGGCCGCTCGATGGTTGGACGCCTCTCTGAGCCAGAGTGAGGATAGCATCCTCTAAAGCTCGGCGCCTAAATCGTGAGTTGCGTTCCGGGGTCGACATGCTACAAAATAATGACTTGGTTAGCATAATCATACATGCACGAAAATCATAAAAGAAGCTCGAAAACAATACAAAATATCCTATCCCAGGGTTCTACCCATGGCTTCACTCGCTTAAGTTTTCCATTTTAGGCTAAGTTGCAGTCTTGATACATAAAGCACTCGTCTTTCAAGCTACTTATGAAGAAGTAACTTTAGGGTCTTAACCTATGCTCTGGTACCAACTGTAACGACCTAACTTTTATAGGCTGTCGATTTACGAAGGAAATCGACAAATGGATCATTACCAAACAAAACATATTAAAATATTATAAGTTCAAAAGTTTATTTTATTGATCATTAACTAATGGAAAGATAAAATGTCCAAAAGTCCAGCAAACTACCAAAATCCATTACATATGAAATCTAGACCCAACAGGCTGGGTATACTTTAAATAAAAGAAAATAGAAAGTAGCATAATGTTCGGGTTTATTCTAATAAACTTGCAAAAACACAAAGCCCGACCCATGCGATAGCCCAGTTATTCTTCTACCTCATCACCTGAAATGGGGGGGTCCACCGTCAGTGGTGAGTAACTAGGTTGTTCCCACTTAAATTTGGAACCATAAACCATATAATATCATAGAATCAACCAAGAAAACGTACAAAAATATATGTATAAACGTATAAAAATATACACAAATACGTATAAAAATACATACAAATACGTAAGGAAATACGTACAAAATACGTATAAATACGTATAGAAATACGTATAAAGATACATACATATACATACATAACATACATACATAAATACATACATAACAGACGTATGCAGCGGAAGACTTAACATATCACGCTTATAATATTACATAGATAAATACATAAATACTTACTTACATAACATAACATCATATGAATAGTTTACCAACCCGTGGATTATATACTTTATCATATTATTTTCCTTATCCCAACTTAACCATCTTCTTATACTTATGGACCGTCATTAGCTCGTAAGGATGCCCGTGTACATCCCAACTTTCCTAAAATGCGCCGGGAGAACCCGTCTATTCTACCCCTAGCTCTCCTTTGCAAGAACTAGTAGACACCTAATTCTGGCACCTCAGTTAGCTCCCAATGGTCTATGATGAATGTACATTGTTGCACAGGTCCGGTCTTGAGCTAGTATGCCAAAATGCCACCGCTTTACCTCTCTCATACCACTCTCACACTATTTATAGGCGTTTTAGAGGTTCACGACTCGTTTTAGGATTTTCGGACATTTTTTTGGAATTTTATTAATTTATTTTTATTATTTTTCATGCATATTTATTTTCTAAGGGCATTTTAGTAACTTTCCATTGCATAAAATAATTTTCCTAGGTTAATTGCATTTTTCTAGATTTTTCGGTAATTTTTCCATAATTTTTTGAGTTTTCATCTATTTTCCATGAATTTTTGAAGCATTTTCCATTCTTAGGGGCATTTTAGTAATTTTACACCTGCATCGTCAAATTTTTCTCCACTTTTCACTCATTTATATTTTTCTAGAATTTTTCCATATTTTTTGGCATTTTTAGCATATTTTTTGAAAATAGTCCGAAAAACCTAAAAACAGTCGAAAACAGTCCAGATTAGCCCAGATTATTCCAGAACCTCGCGAAATCTCCCGAAATCTCAAATATTACGATAATATTACGTAATCATAATGATCTCCATAATCGTATCGTAATCACATAAAAATCTCGGAGAATCACGCGCAAAATAAGCAAAAAAATCGACTTAGATACAGTCTGGACCTGCGCCTAGACGCAAGTCCATATTACAAGACCTGCGCCTAGACGCAGGTCACATATAATGACTTGCGTCTAGGGTTAGGTCATGTAACTGGACCTGCGCCTGGTGTTCTTCGGGTATGATTTTTGCCTATAAATAGGACCCTCGTCCGGCTTTTCAAAACACACAAAAACGACGAAAAAACTTCTACTTCCCTCTCTACTATACATATTCTCTCTCTAAAAATCATTCAAAAACTCTGTCAAAATCAATACTAAGCACATATAAAAAACATTCCAGTCATTTTCAATCACCGAACCCAGTATTTAGCACGCTAATTTCAAAGCCGTAATCGACCGTCGCACACTCGGGTACACATTTCTGAGACCCTTTTTCTATTCAATTTCAATATGATTAATTTTGTTTTAATTTTCATTTTGATTTATGACTTGTGTTCATCATGATAATATGTAATTTTTGTTGTTCTGTTCACTCAGATCTATGTTTTGTTTCATGTAGTTTTTCTTTTTTTAATTCATAAGCCATGTCATGCTTTAATTCTTGCTTTTTTTCATGTCATCTCCATGTACATTTTCATGTTTTTTCTCAATCCGTGAATTTTATGCATCTTTCTATGTAGCATTTTATATTATTTTTTTTATTTTGATTTTCTAATTGCACGGGATTCAAGGTACGTTCGCACTTTCATTTTCATTTTTTCGTGCCATCGTTGTGTTGAACTTTTTTTTAATTTTATGTGAACTGAACCTTGATTTTATTCGGACTTTTAGACTCATCCTAGTGTTATAATGCTGATTAATTCCAAAGTGGTCGCAAAATAATTTTAGGCTAATTTGTGCATTAATCTGAACCGACTTAGTAATTTGTGAATTAGGTCTAAAATTGAGTTATCTCTGTTTCTCTTAAATTGAACAATGATCTTACAAAAGAGACCTAGTAGAGACCGCTTGCAGGCGGGCGGGCCCAATGCACGATTGGCCCGTAACCTGTCCCCGAACCCATACTCTGGTGCACGACCATATGGGGCCAATTGCTCCTGGCATTGGTACTTCTTCGGTGTCCGTGGACCGCATTAAACGCACGGTGGCGACTCCTACTAGTCCGTATTCACATACGGCATTAATGGGCATTCAAATCAACTCGTGACGTAGGCGACCGGGTAAAAACGACCCCTACAGTTTGGCGACTCCGCTGGGGAATATCACTCCTTAGTGGTGTGGACAAACTTGAAAAGTCTCGTAAGATCATTATTCAATTTTTGAGCATGTGACATAGTGACCTTCCGCATAAGGTCTCACTTAGGCCCACGTCTCATATGAGCATGTTCTATGCTCGAGACCGACCCCGGGGGGTTTGATTATGGTTACTTGTGGTGCCCGAACACAATGATCATAGCCGGCCCATCCAAGCCATGGCGCGTGATAATCATGCCCGATGAGATCATAATGAGGAATCTGTTAACCGTGTGTCATTCAAAATGAAGAATGATCATATCGGTTCTTTTTTCTTTAGCCATGGTACCTTTTGACCACCCAGGACTAACCTTAGAAGACCATCATTTGCATATTCTAGGACTAGTGTGTTATGTGTGCATTTGGCCCATTAATCTAGCCCAGCCCAATTTACTTTACTCATTAACCATAAGGATAACTCAATGTCAACTCTACAGTCCAAATCACCAGTCCAGTTTAATAGTCTCATCTCTTTAGCCCATTCCCCAGTCAAGTTCTTTAGTCCAAGTCCAGCCCACAGTTCACAGTCCATTTCCCCAGTCCAAGTCCTAAGTCCAGTTCTCAAAATGGGGTCCATGTCCATGTCCATCACAGTCCAGTCCAATTTCATAACTTTCTCGAGTCCAAACACACTTTAGTTTGCTATAGGTTCAATTCATCTCACAGTCTCAGCACAGTTCACCACCAGTCTCATCCCAGTCCAGTCTCCAAGTCTAGATAGTCCTAATTAGACATAAGGCCCAACTTAGACCCGTCCCGTTCACAAGTGGTCCTATCTAGACATAGGTTCACTTTAGCTCACTTCAGTGTCAGTCACGCTAAAAGTCCAGTACCTTAAAACAGATCTAGGTCCGGACTTAGGCTCAGTTCAATGTCTATCTCAGTCCAATGTCAGTTCTCCCAGTATTCTAAGTCAAGTTCCTTTTGATTTCAGCTTTTGATCCCAGTGCCTGGGAAGTAGATCAAACGTGGTTGACCCGGCATGAGTAAGGAAAGTTGGGGAAGAATTAAGGTTTCCCCTACGAGCATATGACTGGTCACGGATTAGCACCTGAACTGAATAGAACTGAAAGGTCAATAGTGGTGTCAAGAAGTCTAGAACTGAATAAGTTAATCTGGAAGGTCTTGGTTTAGCAGGTTATTATGATTGTTTTCCGCTACGTACTTGAACGTTAATGTCTATGAATGCCTCCCTAGATGTTTTGTTTGACTGTTTGGTTGACCTGTTCTGATTATTATGTTTATAATTGTGTTCTACTGATTAAGTAGAACAATCTAATTACTCACCACTGACTGTGGACCCCAAAACCCTTTTCAGGTGCAGGTGATGATTGATTGAGTTACGCAAGGGTTGGGATTGTGCGCAAGATAGCTTAGTAGTTTATGCTGTTGACCATTCTAGCCTTTGTTTTATTATTATTAGTGGACTTTTCCCTATTTTGTAGTAATAATGGACTTTGGAATCTTATTAATTTTGGATTATTTAAAGGTTTATTTGAATAATATGAATTAAGTTTAAAGCTTCCGCTGTAATTAATGAATCTGATAATAAAGGTTTTTAGATAATAACTAGCATAGTGCCCGTGCGATGCACGGTTTATAAATGTACGGATATTAATAATGTTAAAGAATAAAAGATATTTTTTATAATATGTTTATAAGAATAAGTAACACAATTCAACGGTTAACCAATGTAATTATGTATGTGATATACTCCTTTAATGGACATGTATTAATATTCTTATTGCTATGATTTCTATAAAAAAAAAAAATATTATATAAGCTTTACATTAGTAAAAAAAATCCCCAAATGCATAAGCACAATAATAACTTTATATCTTACCTACCAATATATATAAACACAATAATAAGTTGTTTAATAATCTCGTCGTTATAATGTTATTTATTTAATCTAATATGAATAACTTGTTTTACACATCGTCTCATTCTCTAAATCTATAAGTACAATAATAACGTTATACCTTACCCGGCAATATATATAAGCACAATAACAATTTTCTAAGCTAACCATTGTGCCAAAAATTATTATTACTCCTAAAATAGTCATACAACCAATGTAATCATGTATGTAATATACTTCTTTAATGGACATGTATTATGCTATTCTTATTTTTGTGATTGCTATAACAATATTATATAAGCTTTACATTAGTAAAAATACCCCTAAATGTATAAGCACAATTTATAATAACTTTATATCTTATCTGCCAGTATATATAAGCACAATAATAACTTTCCTAAGCTAACCATTGTGCCAAAAATCATATGAGAGAAGTGAATTATAGAGTGTCACTTGTATACGAAGATATTTTATAATTTTTATAAGAATAAATTAAAGTTGATGGTAAAAGATATTTATTATATTTTTTTAGCAATATAATATAAAAAAGTTAGAGGTATTTTACATATTTTATATAATTTTATTTATTTTTTATTTAAAAAAAAATGAAATGAGTTAACATATTCAACCACTTACCTAAAATAAAGAAATGAATATAGAAGGAATTTGATACATATATGTATATAACAAAAATATATAGGTACGAATATTAATAATTTAAAAGAATAAAAGATATTTTTAATAATATATTTATAATATAAGAATTAATAACACATCAATTCAACGTTTAACCAGTATAATCATGTATGTAATATACTTCTTTAATGGACATGTATTCTACTATTCTTATTGTTGTGATTGCTATAAAAATCATTATATAAGCTTTACATTCGTAAAAAAAATCCCTAAATGTATAAATTAAACACAATAATAACTTTCCTAAGCTAACCATTGTGCCAAAAATTATATTAGAGAAGTGAATTAGAGAACGTCACTTGTATACGAAGATATAAAATAATATTTATAAGAATAAATTGAAGTTAATGGTAAAAGATATCGATTATATTTTTTTAGCAATATAATAAAAAAAAAGTTAGAGGTATTTTACATGTTTTATGTAGTTTTATTTTTTATTTTTTTAAAAATGAATTGAGTTAATATATTCAACCACTTACCTCAAGAAAGAAATGTATATATAAGGAATTTTATACATATATGTATATAATGTATAACAAAATATATAGGTATAGATATTAATAATTTAAAAGAATAAAAGATATTTTTTTATAATATATTTATAAGAATAAATCACACGTACAGTTCAACGTTTAACCAATGTAATCATGTATGTAATACACTTTTTTAATGGACATGTATTCTACTATTCTTATTGTTTTCATTGCTATAAAAATCATTATATAAGCTTTACATTAGTAAAAAAAATCCCTAAATGTATAAGCACAATAATAACTTTATATCTTACCTGCCAGTATATATATTTATAAGCACAATAATAATTTTCGTAAGCTAACCATTGTGCCAAAAATTATATAAGAGAAGTGAATTAGATAACCTTACTTGTATACGAAGATATAAAATAAATAATATTTATATGAATAAATTGAAGTTAACGGTAACATATATTTATTTTATTTTTTTAGCAATATATATAATAAAAAAAGTTATAGGTATTTTACACTTTTTATGTAGTTTTATAAATATATTTATATAATGTATAACAAAATATATAGGTACAGATATTAATCATTTAAAAGAATAAAAGATATTTTTTTATAATATATTTATAAGAATAAATCACACGTACTGTTCAACGTTTAACCAATGTAATCATGTATGTAATACACTTTTTAATGGACATGTATTCTACTATTCTTATTGTTTTGATTGCTATAGAAATCATTATATAAGCTTTAAATTAGTAAAAAAAATCCCAAAATGTATAAGCACAATAATAACTTTATATCTTACCTGCCAGTATATATATTTATAAGCACAATAATAATTTTCGTAAGCTAACCATTGTGCCAAAAATTATATAAGAGAAGTGAATTAGAGAACCTCACTTGTATACGAAGATATAAAATAAATAATATTTATATGAATAAATTGAAGTTAACGGTAACATATATTTATTTTATTTTTTTAGCAATATATATAATAAAAAAAGTTATAGGTATTTTACACTTTTTATGTAGTTTTATTTTTTAAAAAATTGAATTAAGTTAACATATTCAACCACTTACCTAAAATAAAGAAATGAATATAGAAAGAATTTTATACATATATGTATATAATATTTTAAAGATTTTTACATTTTTTAAATAAAATGAGAGAAGCAAATCAGAGAGCAACACTTGTCAGCTCCACATCGATCCGCTTCTCTTTTAGTATAATATATAGATGATCTGTATTGCTAAAATACGGGTCGTTACAGTTGGTATCAGAGCCGAACCTTAGGATTACTTCATCATAAGTAACCCGAAAGATTGTGCGCTTTATTATCCCGAGAGTTAACATAGATAGCTTTACCACAAGAACTTAAGTGAGTGCTAACTTGGGTAGAGCTATGGGATAAGTAATTTTTCATTCTTTTGCGACGATTTAATTTAAGTTAGAGTTGTCTTTTGATTTCCATAACTTGGGTACTGTTTTGAAGGATGGCAAGCCCAGAACCATCGCTTAGAAGCCGTGACCGACGTCGTATGTTAGAAGGCGCCATCATAAGCTTAGCTCAGAGAGGAGCACAGTCTACCAATAGCCAAACCACATTTGACCGGATTTCCCGTCATCGACCCCCTACCTATGACGGCACAGCTGATCCCGTGGTGCTCGAGAGCTGGATTTGAGAGATGGGAAAACTATTCGATGCAATCGATTGTCCAGATAACGAACGAGTTCAAATCGCTAGCTACTATCTTCGATTAGAAGCGGACAACTGGTGGATGACGGTTCGACCACAAGGAAGAGCTATAAAGGGCATGTCCTGGGAAGGGTTTACCTCCAAGCTACAAGAGCGTTTCTATCCTGACGAGCTTAGGTGGAAGAAACAAGAAGAGTTCCTTATGCTCACTCAGGGAACCATGTCAGTACAGGCTTACACCGACAAGTTCGCGGAGCTGTCCAGATTTGCTACTACAGTAATACCATCGGAAGCTGAGAATTAAAGAGGTATATCAAGAAGATGGATCCTCGCATTCGAGTACACGTCATCAGCAGCAAACCAGCAACGTTTCAGAACGCTTATGAGACAGCTTTGGAGATTCATGCATCGCTAGAGGAGGAAGGAGCTACAAAGAAGAGAACCCGGGAAAGCCGGCCGCCTGCACCCGAGAAGAGATCACGATTCGAATCATCCCAAGGGCCGCAACCACAGGATGGTCAAGCAACCAAAGTCCCGGAGACCATAGTTTGCGGAGGATGCAAGAAGGAACGTCATCCCGGGAAGAGGTGCGACGGGTCTACGATAGTATGCTACTTGTGTGGTCAGGTAGGGAACAAGTCTTGGGCGTGTCCAAAGAATAAGCCAGCAGCAACTGTGAGCCAGGCGCCGATAAAGAACCGTATCTTTTGCATGACCCAAGAAGAAGCGGACGCTCGGGCCAACATGACTAATGGTACGACCACTGTTTTTATTTATAATGTTCTTATTGCTTTCCTTCATTTCATTGTTTTCAAAATGTGTGCTTCCTTTTGAAAAATTTCGAGGACGAAATTTTCTTAAGGAGGGGTGATTGTAATACCCCGAAATTTTGGGATATTTTAAATTTTTCTTAATTAATTAATTAATTATATAATTAATTAATTATTTAATTGATTATTATTTAATTAATTATTAAATTTGTGTAGCAATCTAATCTTGGCTCAAACCTTGGATCTCATCTTGCCAAACCCGAGCCCAACATCTTTCTCCTTAGCTCACATTTCACGGCCCTATATGGGGTTTTCCATTTAATTATTTAATTTCATTTTCCAACCTAGATTATTAAAATATATTTATTTTGACCCCATCTAAAAACCCTACCTTGGTTCTCCTAAATTTCCTACTAAATTTTAGGAGGAATATTTCCCTTTACTCCTCCATACTCACGGCTTCCCTTCCCCCTTTTCTTTTAGTTAATTTATTTAATTTGTTTTAACCAATATTGTTAATTTTGACCAATTTTAAAAATCCTATTTTTATCCCAATATCTCCTACCTTCTCTACTTGATTTTAGGAACTTCTAACCCCTCTTTCCTCCCATTACACACGGCCCACCCCTTATTCCTTCCTTTTATTTATTTCTTTAATTTGTTTTAAACCAATAATATTAATTTATATCTATTTTGACCCTTTCCTAAAAATCCTATTTTTACCCTAGCTTCTCCTAATTTCCCTACTAGATTATAGGAAACCATAACCCCCTAAATATTCTTTATATACACGGCCAACCAAGAGGAATAACAACAACTTATCATACTATCCTTTCCTTTCCAAAAACAATCACAAGAAAACTCCTAAACTCTTTACTATTCTTTCAACCATCAAGATTGCAACAAGAAACTTAAAGAACCACTAGGAGTCGTGTAATCTTGTTATCATTCGAACCTATCCCTTCAAATAAAAGGTAATTAGATTGCTTTATTTAATCTGTAGGATAGATTAGTTATATAATTTTTAGAATAGGTTTGATCATGCTTAGAATTAGTTTCGAACTTTGTAGAATTACTTAGAATTATGTTAGGAGAATTTTGAATCACTTATTGATGAAAACTGTTGATTGTCCAGTGATGGAGAGATGTACCATGATGTTTTGATCAAGTTTATGGCATGTTTTTACTAGATTTTATGCTTGTTTATTTGTTCTTGTTACTAAACTTGATGATTTAATGTTTAAAGCATGATTTTTATGAATTATTATTAAGTTTATATGATTAATTGTTGATAATTGTTTCTAAATAAATTAAAGTTTCAATTTTGGTGATTTCATGCAAGAATGTCGAGTAGTATTAAATAACAAAAAGAGGATTTTTATCTTGTTTCATGCAATATTAATTGTTAATTGTTAGTTTATATGTTTAATTGATTATTGAATTGATTTATCGAATTGTTTATGTTATTATTTAAGGAATTGATTCAATTATCGTTTTAATGTTGGAAAAGTTGTGTGGTTTGAGTTGTAGACTAGAGTTTTGAGTCAAGTTGAGTTGAACTAGAATTGAATAGAAGTCAAGTTGTGTCATTAAGGATTGAATTGTGAACTAGAATTGAGAATAGAATTGTAATATGGAAAAGATGATTTAACTATGAAGTGACCACCTATCTAGTGGCTAAAGTGTCATGAACATAGGTATAGTCGAAGCCACTGTCCTATCTTCGGATTTGGGACAGTTCTTGATCCCAGTGCCCGGGAAGTAGATCAAACATGGTTGACCCGGCATGAGCAAGGAAAGTTGGGGAAGAATTAAGGTTTCCCCTACGAGCATATGACTGGTCATGGATTAGCACCTGAACTGAAAGGTCAATAGTGGTGTCAAGAAGTCTAGAACTGAATAACTTAATCTGGAAGGTCTTGGTTTAGCAGGTTATTATGATTGTTTTCCGCTGCGTACTTGAACGTTAATGTCTATGAATGCTTCCCTAGATGTTTTGTTTGACTGTTTGGTTGACCTGTTCTGATTATTATGTTTCTAATTGTGTTCTACTGATTAAGTAGAACAATCTAATTACTCACCACTGACTGTGGATCCCAAACCCTTTTCAGGTGCAGGTGATGATTGATTGAGTTACGCAAGGGCTGGGATTGTGTGCAAGATAGCTTAGTAGTTTATGCTGTTGACCATTCTAGCCTTTGTTTTATTATTATTAGTGGAGTTTTCCCTATTTTGTAGTAATAATGGACTTTGGAATCTTATTAATTTTGGATTATTTAAAGGTTTATTTGAACAATATGAATTAAGTTTAGAGCTTCCGCTGTAATTAATGAATCTGATAATAAAGGTTTTTAGATAATAATGATCTGTATTGTTGTTTTCTCCGAAAACAACGTTGCTAAAATACGGGTCGTTACACCTTCAATGTCACCATGGCCCTCAAGGGGATGGGTAAAGACCTGTTTGCTTTGGTGTTTCCCCTAACCTTGGAGGCGCACCCCTCTAAATGGTTCAGGACCTTGAACAAAGCCAAAATTGATGACTGGGAATACATCAAGGAAGAATTTCTGAAACAATACCGTTACAACTCCCAGCTCCCGGTCAGCCTTCGTGAGCTCGAGGCCACGAAGCAAGGTGACCGAGAGGACTTTCCTATTTTCCTGAACCGCTGGAGAGAAAAGGCAGCTCAGATGTCCAACCAACCCAACGAGGAGGATCAAGTCCGAATCGTGATCAGAAACCTTCAGCCCAAATACCAAGAGCCCCTCAAATTCCAGCCCATTACTTCCTTCTCACAACTACACCAAGTTGGGCTTATTGTTGAAGAAGAACTTCAAGCCCAGAAAAAAAAAGGAGTTTTCCATAAGAAAGGTAGCTCCTCATCCTCACCTTCCACAAACCAAGCTAACCCAGTCTACATCGATAATGTCTCTACCGAAGCCTATTCAGTTTCCACTAATCCTAGACCACAGAGGCAACAAAGGGTCTTCACATCTTTGGGCATGACTTATGATCAAGCTTTGGACAGGTTGGTTAGAAAAGGGGTTTTGTCACCAATTGGGCCCACTCCGGATTCCTCCCGAGCACATGAAGTCAAAGAAATGGAATGCTAATGCTTATTGCAAGTATCATCAGGGAAAGGGTCATAATACATCTGATTGTTGGTCACTGAAACATAAGGTCCAAGACATGATCGACGCAGGTTGTCTTCCGATTATTCCACCAGGGGAAAAAGAAAAACCGAGCATCCAGAAGAACCCACTACCGTGAGCAGCTCCAAGGCATGGATTCCCGATCCGTGCGGTCCTTCCAGTTTTGAGTCAATAAGAGTCTTCATTCCTAGCCAGTGTCATTTTCAATTCAATGTCATTTGAGTCTATGTACTTTTTTTTATTTATTTATTTATCGCAGAGTCATGTATAAGCCTTTTCCAATTATCAATAAAAATGAAGCATTTTCTTTTTCCTATCTCCATTAGCAATGCTATTTTCCAACTCTATGCAGGTTCAGTCACTTACACGGCTTCAATTGATTAATTAATAAAACTGACACCTTCACACACTGACCTCACTACACTTTCACACACTGACCTCATTAGCAATATCAATAATCACTTTCACACATGACCTCACGAGGACATGCTTTCAAACGGTCAATGGCAAGTCATATTGGGAGAATGGTGCAATGGCCTCAAAATAAACAAATCAAAACCCAGGCCTGGCTCAATTACAATTCATAACGGAGTACAGGAGATTAAATGGCAACACTCAAGGCTCATTCGCACCTAAAGGGGTTAAATGCCAAAGATCATTTGAAAGCATTATCCAGAGCAACAAAAGACAACAACCTCATTCAAGCAAAAGTCGAGGCAAAAAAAAAAAAAAAATCAAAAAACAAAAAAAAAAAAAAAAAAAAGACAAAAAAAAGTCAAAAAACAAAAAAAAACAAAAAAAAACAAAAAAAAATTCAATTCAATATCAGGCCCACACAACTACGATGGTCTGATTCCGCAAGGATATGTAGGAAGCCTCTACTCGAGGTCCGACCACGTTAATAAAAAAAAATCAAACGAAGCCTAGTTACCGAGTGACTCTACCTGCTAGGAGTTCTACAATAACTGTAATGACCCTGATTTTATTTGTATTTTTGCCGATAATCTATGTGTATTTATGTGTGTTCATGTATAGTTCAAATTTATTTTTGAACTATTTATTTTATTTTTATGTGAATGATTAAGATTTAATTCGAATTATCTTATTTGCGGTTTTTATTATTTATGTTAATTATTATTTAATTAATTAGAATTTTTATTATTTAATTTTTTCTAATTAATTATTTAATATTTTCGGGCTAAATCGATTTATACATGATTAATCATGTAATTTACGTAAATTAGCCCAATTGATCACGAGAGCCCATTTTTAGGCCCATTCTCCCTCTTTGGCCGGTTTTCTTAAGTGGCATGGCAAGGCTTGCCACTTGCCTTGTGTTCACACATTAACTAACTCTATATATAGAGGAGTTAGTAAGGCTTTTGCTCATTTTTGCCATCAATTGCATTTGCCATCAAGATTAAACACAATTCTCCCATCCATTTGCTCTCCCCTTGCCTCACGCCATTTTTGGAGCAATTGAACCCATCAATTGTTCATCATCTTTCCTAGCCCAAACTTAAAGATTCAAACTCTATTGATCTTTAAGTGTTCAAACACAATCTTAAACACAATCATTTCATTCAAGATCTCTAGTTTGGGATTGGTTTTGGGTTCGTGTTCGTGTGTGTCGTGTGGGTCACGTGGGGCCGTGAGGTGGCTCGTGTGGTGGCCGTGCAAGGGTGGTGCTCGTGTGCCGTGTGTGAAGCCGTGGCCGTGCAGTGGTGCCGCGACTGGGTGAAGGCCGTGCGGTGGTGGTTGTGTTCGTGGTGTCTCACGTGGTGGTTGCCGTGTTGCTTGGCCGTGTGTGCCTTGTTCCGGACAGCAACTTTTTGTGTTGATTTTGTGTGTTTTCTTCAATAAGGTAACATACTTAATCAACCTTGTTGGTATACTATGATTATAGTATAGATTAAATGCATGTATGGGTTGTTTGGTGATGTTTAATCATGATTTTATGTATTGTTTCTAATCTGATTTTTATGTGGTTTTCATGATATTTTGATGATGGTTTTGATGATTTTATGATTGAATATATGTTGTTTTATGATCATGATAACTATGTTAAAGTTTGATGAATTTTGGATAAGATTAAGTGGTAATTTTCGAATGGTTCATGATGGTTATGGGTATGGTATGATTGTTTGGATGAGTTCTTGATTGAGTTCTTGAATCTTGATTGAGTTCTTGATTGAAGATCTTGAATCTTGAATGAGTTCTTTATGAGTCTTTGATGAGTTCTTTATGAGTTCTTGAATAAGTTCTTTAAGTTCTTGGTTGAATCTTGAAAGTTAAAGAAAGTGGGTATTAATTAAAGAAAGTTAAAGATTGAGTCAAAGTTGATTAAAGAATGGATTTTAAATGATGGATTAATGTTGGTTAGACTCAAGATCAAGGCGTAAAGGAAATCTTGAGAATAACTTCGTATTTAACTAATTATTTTTGAGAATTAAGGCGCAAAGGCAATTCTTGAATTTAATTATGTTATGATTAAGATTAAAGTTGAGTAAATGACTAATTAATATTTAGCTTGATTTCATTTCTAGACGCCTAAAACTTAGAGTATGATTCTTTGTTTTTGGGTTAAGACGTTGCCCCTATTCCATCCGCGGTATTGGGATAGTTGGAGTCATACTATGTTATCCTTTGAATTTCCAGTAAGGTTGGTTTCACGGGACATGGATTTCCAGTAAGATTGGTTTCATGGGGTTTGGGAGTAAGATTCTCAAATCCGAACATAGTAGAAAGTTCGATCGCGTAAGATGCATTCGTACGAGCTTAGTCCGGTCTAGTATATGAATGATTGCGCCAAAGATAGTTGGTTAAGTTGGTTCGAGTCGAGTTCACGTTTTGGGTTGTTCTCGTATATTGGATTATTGTTGTTGATTATTTGGTTTGTGCTATGTTCATGTGTATTCCCATTAGGGTGAGTCAGTTATGTTACTCGCCACTGATGGTGGACAGTTGTTTGTTTTACAGGTAATTCTGATGACGAAGTACTTGCTTAGCTTTGGTTTGGGCGAGCGACGTTTATTATTGTTTTGGTTGTATTTTCTATTGCTGTTGTTTATAGATAGTATTGGAGTATTGTATGGACTCTTATACGTTATTTTTGGACTCTGACGTGTGGTTGGAGTTATTTGTATTTCGGTATTTTTAGTTTGACTTTTGGACTAGTTATGTACAAACTTGTGGGTATTTGTACTATTGTGGTTTATTAATAATATTTCGAGGAATTAGTTTTAATTCTTAAGTATTTTGAGTTGTAGTTTATAACAATTCGACTCGTCGGTTTCTTCCGCGCCGATTTAAGCGAGTCGGGTCGTTACAATAACATTTGCTAATCTTTAACCCGTACATAGACTCAAACTTGAACCCGCATTTCTAGCCAAACCTACATCTTAACCACATCCATTTTCAACCTCAAGTCACAAAATTTTGGCCTTTATATTTTTTCGAACCCTATCCCATTCTTTGGACACCTTCAAAGACTCTTTGACTAAACTCTCCAGGAGGTAAAGCCACCTAACTCTACTGAGGGTTAGTACATTATATTTGGGGGCTCATCACCATGTTGTCCTTGCTCCTGTCTCTTCACAACATCATCCTCATTCTTCACTTGGGGGGCTCCTTTGTTTCTATGATCTAACCGTCTCAGTCTATCTCATCGAGCTGAAATCAAGGAACTCCATCCATGGACCCCATGTCTTCTTCACATCCCAGTTCAAATCGAGTGTAACCTCGTGTCTAGGTCAAACACCGTGTCTAGGACAACCTCTTATCACAAGTCACCCTCATGCCATTCCCATTAACACCCCGTGACAAGATATTGAGTTATCCAGTCTCCTCCTTTGCATGGGCATCATCCTAACTTGCAATAATCCCAGACCTTTGTAACTCAATTTTGCCCAGACCTACACTGAACCAAAGTACTCTTACTACCCTAGATCACTGTCAAAATTCATACAACTACAATTTCCAGTTCAAACTCAGACTTAGACTCTTTACCTGTGATAAATCTGACCTTCACAGGATTGCGTGGCAAAAATCTGAGCTTGCCACTCTTTTGTGCGATAAATCTGACCTTCACGCTCGCCGACTCAGACACCGACCCAAACTCTTTACCTGTGATAAACCCGACCTTCACAGGATTGCGTGGCGTAAATCTGACCTTGCCACTCTTTTTAGTGCAATGAATCTGACCTTCGCGCTCACCGACTCAGACACCGATACCGACGCCGACGCTGACTTAGATTCTTTTCCTTTGATAAACCCGACCTTCACAGGATTGTGTGGCATAAATCTGACCTTGCCACTCCTTTTCAATCACATCTGTCACTTCACTGTTACACTTCATTGTTGACACTTCTCACTGCTTACACATCACTGCATTTCTTGCTGCGTGATTACATGTTTGTGTGTTTACCTTTTGCATGCTCGTTCGATCATCAAAACAATTGGTTTTTGAACATCACTTTTAACATCAAGTTGCACCGGTCTCAAAGGGGTTAGCTCATTAGTTATTTCCCTTGGGATCAGCATACATAAGTCGCGTAGCGCACCTTTGACCTTCGTCTTACAAGACTCGTCTCTCCAGACTCGGTCAAAGGGGGGCGGCTAATTGTAGACACCTAATTCTGGCACCTTAGTTAGCTCCCAATGGTCTATGATGAATGTACCCTGTTGCACAGGTCCGGTCTTGAGCTAGTATGCCAAAATGCCACCGCTTTACCCCTCTCATACCACTCTCACACTATTTATAAACGTTTTAAAGGTTCACGACTCGTTTTAGGATTTTCGGACATTTTTTAGGATTTTTATTAATTTATTTTTATTATTTTTCATGCATATTTATTTTCTAAGGGAATTTTAGTAACTTTCCATTGCATCAAATAATTTTCCTAGGTTAATTGCATTTTTCTAGATTTTTCGGTAATTTTTCCATAATTTTCTGAGTTTTCATCTATTTTTCATGAATTTTTGAAGCATTTTCCATTCTTAGGGGCATTTTAGTAATTTTACACCTGCATCGTCAACTGTTTCTCCACTTTTCACTCATTTATATTTTTCTAGAATTTTTCCATATTTTTTGGCATTTTTAGCATATTTTTTGAAAATAGTCCGAAAAACCTAAAAACAGTCGAAAACAGTCCAGATTAGCCCAGATTATTCCGGAACCTCGCGAAATCTCCCGAAATCTCAAATATTAAGATAATATTGCATAATCATAATGATCTCCATAATCGTATCGTAGTCGCATAAAAATCTCGGAGAATCACGCGCAAAATAAGCAAAAAAATCGACTCAGATACAGCCTGGACCTGCGCCTAGACGCAGGTCCATATTACAAGACCTGCGCCTAGACGCAGGTCACATATACTGACCTGCGTCTAGACGCAGGTCATGTAACTGGACCTGCGCCTGGTGTTCTCCGGGTACGATTTTTGCCTATAAATACGACCCTCGTCCGGCTTTTCAAAACACACAAAAACGGCGAAAAAACTTCTACTTCCCTCTCTACTATACATATTCTCTCTCTAAAAATCATTCAAAAACTCTGTCAAAATCAATACTAAGCACATATAAAACACATTCCAGTCATTTTCAAACACCGAACCCAGTATTTGGCACGCTAATTTCAAAGCCATAATCGACCGTCGCACACTCGGGTACACATTTCTGAGACCCTTTTTCTATTCAATTTCAATATGATTAATTTTGTTTTAATTTTCATTTTGATTTATGACTTGCGTTCATCATGATAATATGTAATTTTTGTTGTTTTGTTCACTCAGATCTATGTTTTGTTTCATGTAGTTTTTCTTTTTTTAATTCATAAGCCATGTCATGCTTTAATTCTTACTTTTTTCATGTTATCTCCATGTACATTTTCATGCTTTTTCTCAATCCATTAGTTTTATGCATCTTTCTATGTAGCATTTTATATTTTATTTTTTTATTTTGATTTTCTAATTGCACGGGATTCGAGGTACGTTCGCGCTTTCATTTTCATTTTTTCGTGCCATCGTTGTGTGGAACTTTTTTTTAGTTTTATATGAACTGAACCTTGATTTTATTCGGACTTTTGGAGTCATCCTAGTGTTATAATATTGATTAATTCCAAAGTGGTCACAAAACAATTTTAGGCTAATTTGTGCATTAATCTGAACCGACTTAGTAATTTGCGAATTAGGGCTAAAATTGAGTTATCTCTGTTGCTCTTAAATTAAACAATGATCTTACAAAAGAGACCTAGTAGAGACCGCTTGCAGGCGGGCGGGCCCAATGCACGATTGGCCCGTAACCTATCCCCGAACCCATACTCTGGTGCGCAGCACGACCATATGGGGCCAATTGCTCCTGGCATTGGTACTTCTTCAGTGTCCGTGGACTGTATTAAACGCACGGTGGCGACTCCTACTAGTCCGTATTCACATACGGCGTTAACGAGCATTCAAATCAACTCATGACGTAGGCGGCCGGGTAAAAACTACCCCTACAGAACTAAGCCTAAGCTATGGCCATAACTCCTAAATAGTAGCCCGTGTACTATTACTTAGACGACTACACATCCTAAGATCCAGAACTGCCCAGAGACCGCAGTAGAGCAGTGGCTTCGACTTAACCTAATCTGGTGACCCGTGTATCACCAAACCGGCGTCCTCTTCTTATCTTATCTTATCTTATCGATATGGCCATCGTGAGACCAATACTTCTTATCATCTTATCATCTTATTCTTATTCTTATCAAAGTCAATTCCTTATCCTTACAACTTATCTTCTTATTTCCTTTTTATTCCTTTAATCATACTAATTCCTTAGATCATAACAAAATTATTATAAGCCAAAAATTAAATTAAATCAATCGTATTACTTTTCATATTGCACGACATAAAATAAATAATTAAAATCAACTTCTTTAGCTAATCAATAGATCAAATAATTCATCAAATAAATAAATAAACTAACAATTATCAATTAATACTGCATAAAACATGAGAAAAATACCCTTGTTCATCATTATAGCCACTCGACTTTTTATTAAAAATAACAAGATTAGTACTTTAAATTTATCCAACACAATTATCATAAATCAATCATATAAATTTAATAATGAATAATAACATCATAAATTAAACATAAAACATGTATCAAAACAAGATCAATATTCATCCCTTTTCATATTATAATACTCGGCCAACTTGACAATAATATCTCTCGAAATTCTTGATCCAAATTATATTCTTAATTATCATAAATTAATTAAATAAGTAATAACATAAATCCTAATCTAATTAATAATTATTAAATTATACTAAACATAGATTAAAAATCAAGCCTTTATGTGATATAATTATTCGGCCAATCAAGGAATAAGGCAAGAACAAGATTAATTTCAAGAACTCATTTAATCATATTATTATCTTATTATATTGTCTTTAAATTAATAATTAATAATTAAATCAAGATTAAGAATATATTAGAACAAGAAAAAATTGGAACTTTAATTCTTGAACAGAAATTAGGCCACTCGACATTCAAGAAAGATGGAGCAACATTTATAATTTTAATTCAATATTTTAATTAAACGATTAATTAATTCAAGATCATACTTTTAATTCATGAAAACATCATAAAATCAACATAAAAATTCATGTTAATACTCGACACTTACACGCATAGAACAAGATTACAATTCGAAATTTGTCATGCAATTATTCAAATCAAGATATGTATATTTAGATAGTAATCATGCATAGAATTAATAAAAAAATCAAAGAATCACTAAAAGATCATAAAGAAATATCAAGAACATGTTAGACATGTACATAACATGATTCGAAAATTATAACTTAAACATGATACTGATTCATTCAACTTTTCCTAGTTTGATCCTAATCAACTATATGGAAAACTAACCAAATTCAAGGGAGATAGTCTAGTTACCTTGAATTAGGAAGAAAAATAAGAAAATTCTCCTTTGCTTTGGTTCGAAAATTCCACACGGCACAAAGGTTATTTTTGGTGAGCTTTTGTGAGTTTAGAGTTTTGATATTAGGATATTAGGACATGAGTTTTGTTCCCTATTTAATTATAAAGAACAAAAGAAACAATTAAAGAAAAATAATTTGAAGGGGGGCCGTGTATAAGAGAGAAAATAGGGGAAAAGAGAGTGAGATTAGGAGACATGGTAAAAGGAGTTAAAAATTGGATTTTCAATTTAAGATAATATTAATTAGATAAATAGATATAGGATTATGTAATTAATAATAACAAATAGAAAAGGGAAAATAATCCTTGGCCATGTAACAAGGGGGCCGGCCATGAGAGGGAAAAATTGGGTCATTGGGCCCAATTTTAAGACAAGATAAGGAATTAAAAATTAAACAGTCCAAATATTTGGGCCTTTTGGACTTAGAATACTAAAATAATAATAATTAACCACGAAATTTTCTGGCCCAGAATTTCAGGTTATTACTGTTCGGGACCCCTCACGACCCGTACAAAACCCGAAATTACCTGCACAAAACACAATAAAACTCAAACAAACATATTTTGGCAGAATTATTAAGAAAAAGAACAAAACTAACACTAAAACACACAAAACCTAAGAAAATACAAAACTAAGCTAGAACACCCTAAAATACGTATAATAAAGACGAAAAACGCTCAAAATACAAGCTAAAAGAAGCAAGAAAATAGGTTCTAAATGGACCGATCACACACGTGGCTCTAATGGTTTGGAAATTTCCTTTCAAATATATTTTATGTCATGATTTTAATTAATGTTTAGAGTTTTCAGGCAGGGAATTTTCAAGGTATTACATTAGGGAACAGTTATATTCTCAGGAACAGTCTTTTATTGTTGCCAGAATAGTTTACAGTCTAGCTAGACTATTTAGTATAACCTATTATATTGTTCTGCATGAATGTATATTTAGGAACAGGCTGGTGATGAATTCAAGAGAAGCTTGGTTGATTCAAGTCAAAATGAAGAAAAAGGAAGCACTCTTGAAGAACATGAAGAGACTGCTTGAAGAAGCTTAGTTTACATAGAATATCTTGTACTTAGTCTCTTGTATGTGAAATGTTCTTACTGAATATGTGGTTGCTTACTATAGTGCATGTGTTAAATGTTCTGAAAGAAGTTTATAACTAAAACACTGTGGTCGAGGTAGAACAGTTCACCAGAACAGTTCTAACCTGAATATGATTTATGGCAAGTTTTTGAAAATGATTGAAAATATTTTGGAAAATATTACTGCCATATTTCTTATGATTCCTACAGTTGTTGACTGCTATAATTCGTGGCAAGGAATAATACATTTTTGATCAAATCAGAATATATTATTCACCCGGGTAATTTAGGAAAGTATCTTGATTCTCAAAATATTCAAGATTACATCCCTAACTAAAATAGGGCTTGCTGCTCGATTATAAAACCCAATAACTAATAAAGAATCATTGTGAGACGCATAAAGAAAATATTTGAGCACTTAAAGGCAACTTGCAAAAATCAGTCTTTGAGCATTCCACCATTAGAATTTTATTGTACTCACTTTCTAGCTTTGAGAGCATATTTCTGTGAGAAAAATTATTTTTGTTTTGTCACCAACAAAGGGGTTGGTGAAGGGTACATTTGTGAGTTCATTTGTACTTGTTCTTGTGGGTTCAAGAACTTTGGGTTCATTTGGGTTGAGTGAGAGTTGTTCTGTCTGAGTTGATAGAACAATTGAGTGTGTAAGGTTATTCTATTTTTCAGAGTTGATTAATAAAATAACTAGGATAGGAGGACGTAGGCCATAGTTGGCTGAACCTCGTTAAATCTGTGTGTCCAATTTACATTATTTGCTTAATTGTTTACGCAACTAGAACAGTTCCAATTGGTCTAGTTAGTTTAAGTAAAAATCTGACACTACCATTAACAACTCAATTCACCCCTCCCTCTTGAGTAGTTCTAGATCCTACAAAAACAAAGGTTCAAATATGCACAAACTAAAACTCAACAAAGTCGGCTAATTGAGAACGGAAAGAAAAGGAAGAAAAAGGGAAGGAAAAAAACGGAAAAAAAAAAAAGAAAAGAAAAGAAATCAAAATAAAAGAAAAGAAAAATAAGAAAAAATAAAAATACCAAAATCAAACTAGACGAGGCGGTAAACAAGCATGCACAACTCAAATCTAGCATTCAAGCAACCAACGTAACAAAATAAAATCGAGGCCCAATGCCATCGATATCCAATTTTCCTTAAATGGGCTTGAAAGCCATACATCCTCGAATATCATCTCCTCCTTAAATTAAACCTAAAACTATGCAAAAAAAGAAATAAAAATGAGTAGGGTTTGGAGCAATCTCACCAAAGCAAGCTTCAAATTAAAATAACACAAACACTAATTCCACATTCATTACCATCATCTATCCAATTGTGTTGAAGTATCATAGTATAGATTAAATGCATAGATTAGTGTATGATGAAGCTTTGGCATGTTTATGTGTATGAAATGTAAATCTGATTTTTAAGTGGTTTTATGATGATTTTAAGGTTTATTATGATGATTCTATGATTGATTATGTTAGTATTAGTTTAATGTTGATCATGTTCAAGTTTGATGAATTTTGGATACTAGAAAGTTGATGATTTCATGTGTTGAATTGATTGAGTTATGCGTGTAGTTTGAGTATGTATGCATGAGTTTTTGATTCTTGAATGAGTTTTTGGTTGAAGTTCTTGAATGTTGATTGAGTTCTTGATTAAAGATCTTGAATCTTGGATGAGTTCTTGATGAGTTCTTTAAGGTTCTTTATGAGTTCTTGATTGAGTCTTTAAACTTAAAGAAAGTTAAAGAAAAGGTTAAAGAAAGTTATAAGATGTTGTAAGATGTTTGGTTTACATGTTATTTCTTGAGTCAAGGCGTAAGATCCAACTTAAGAAGTAACTAAGAATGTAAACTTCGGATTAAAGAATTAAAGATTTTAAAGATTAACTTGATTTCGCTATTAGACGCCTAAATCGTAGAGTAAGATTCTATGTTTTTGGGTTAAGACGTTGCCCCTATCCTATCCGCGGTATTGGGATAGTTGGTGGTCTTACTATGTTTTCTTCGGATGTGGATTTCCAGTAAGATTGGTTTCACGGGATTTGGGAGTAAGATTCTCAGTCCTAACATAGTAGAAAGTTCGAATGCGTAAGATGCGTTCGTACGTGCATAGTCCGGTCTAGTATACGAATGATTGCGCCAAAGTAAAAGATTGGTTAAGTTGTCGAGTCGAGTATGATTATTTGTTATGATTCGCATGATTTGATATTATGATTTGGGTTATTTGATTTATGCTATGTTCATGTGTATTCCCGTTAGGGTGAGACAATTATGTTACTCGCCACTGACGGTGGACTGTTGTTGTTTTTCAGGTAATTCTGATGATGAGGTCGTTGCTTAGCATTAGGTTGGGCGAGTGCCGTTATTGCCTAGATTTTATATTGTTATGTTTCGATGTTTTCTAGTTATATACTCTAGAAGTAGTACTCATATACTTTACTATAACTCTAACATGTATTTGAAGTTACGTATGTTAGTAGTAGTAGTATGACTTTTGGGATTAGTTATGTACAATATTGTGGGTAATTGTACATTTGGTTTAGTAAATATAATCATTTTGAGGTTTGTTTTTAATTTTTAAGTATTTTAGTTTGTTAGTTCTGACTATTCGACTCGTCGGTTTCTTCCGCGCCGGTTTAAGCGAGTCGGGTCGTCACAGTTGGTATCAGAGCCGAATAGGTTTTAAGTGAAGTTTTAGGATTGGAGTTAAACCCCGTAGTTGAGAGCCTTACTATTCCCGAGTGATAAAGCCAAATTTAAGATTAAGTAAAGGGAGAAGAGTTGGGTAGAAAGACCAGGATAAGATCTTTTCTATTTTCTTTTTCTCTCTTTATTTTTTGTGTGCTTGACTGTGTTGGGGATTGTAGACACCTAAAAGTGTCTCCCCAATTAAGGGTCCAATGATTGTAATATACCCGTCGTCAATTGGTCCGGATTTCTGAAAAGGTCTGAGAATTGCTTGTGTGTGGCTAGACCCTTTTAACCAAGCCCAAACTTTTTAGCCCAAATAAACCAAAACTAAACTTTACTAAATTTTTAATAATAATAATAATAACAACTAGCTAAATAAAATAATTACTAAACTAATCCACTCAAGATCATCACACCATATATATCTTGTACACAATCTTCTACATCTCATACCATAATCTCTATATCTCCCATATCATTTCTAATCACCCTTCCAACTCATGTAATCTCAACCATATCACACCAAATCACCCATATCATTACCATTACCATTATCCCATCATCATGCTTCCCATATTTATCATCCAATATCTCATCATATCAACCATATCCCATCCATATCTTTCATCAAATCTCATCATATCCCACATAATCATCTCCATATCAAGCTCTTACCTTATTCTATCTCATCACATCCCCCCATATCCTTCTTGATTTTGTTCTTGAACCTTCCAATCCCACTATATATACCTCCTCCCATTTGTTTAATGATATACTAGAAAACCATCATAACATACTAACAAGTCCTATCAAACACCTACACCCTTCTTCCCCAAGCAACAACAGCCACAAAATCAAGAAAAACCAAACACACAACACAAAAAAAATCCTCTTGAATTCCCCTCTAAACTACTGCAAATGTAGCAGCAATAACACATAAAAACAACCCTCAAAACAGTCATAAAACGAGCGATTCGAAGGCCTTTGTGAATCCGTTTCGACCACGACGATTTCGGTATAATTTCTGAGGACTCAATCTCTTTATAATCATATATGTATTTGATTTCATAATTCATCTAAGTACTGATCAGTTTATTCATGATTGTAGCAAGTTATATAGTTTAATGTTTTCTTTCATTTTCTCGGTTTTGTTCTGAGCAGTAACTTTGATGAATTTTCCAGAGCTATTGGGAATGAATTATGAGTCGTGTAAATACTCGTTTTGAAACCTGTTATGTCTAGTTTTGCAGAAAAATATTTCAAAAAATTTAAGAAAATTCCTTCTGGTCGTTTTATGGGATTGAACGCAGCCTGGTCATGAACTCGCTGTTCAGATTTTGCATTTCCAGATTTATTTGTCTAACTTTGCCGAATTTTGCAGGACAATTGGGATTGAATTAGGAGTCCTATGAATAGCCGTTTTGAAGCTTATTATGTATACGTTTACTGAAAAATATCAAATAAATTTTATAAAATTTTCTTCTTGACGTTTTCTGGGTTCGAACAGAGGATGGTCTGTTTTGCTGTTTCCAGTTTCGTTTGTCTGACTTTGCTGATTTTTACAGGATTGCTCGAAATGAATTAGTGGTCGTATGAGTAGCCATTTTGAAGCTTGTTGTGTCTAGTTTTATGGAAAAAAATTAGAAAAAATTTGAAAAATACTCTTGTAGGTTATTTTCTGTTCCGAAGCCAGGTTGGTCAGTGCTGATCTGATTGCATATGAGTTGATTTTCTTAGTTTATTTTGTTCTATTTTTGTTAGTTTTTTATTTGATATTATTTGACTTGATTTTATTTCATATGATTTTATTTGGTAACATATTTTTTAATCATGTCACTTGTTATCTTAGTTTATTTATTTATTTTTTTTTTATTTCATGATCTCATGTACATATTTTTATTTTATCCCATGTATATATTTTGTAACCTTGGACAATTGTGACATTAGGGACCGTTTAATATGGACTAAATCAAAGTGGTCACCTTAAATTAGTCATAATTGTAATAATTTGAACCCGCCTAGTAAATCGCGCTTTTAAGGACATAATATGGAGATATTTATGTATTCGGGATTAATAATAATTTGACCACAAAAAGAGACCTAGTAGAGACCGCTCACAGGCGGGCGGGCCCAATGCACGATTGGCCCGTAACCTGTCCCCGAACCCATACTCTGGTGCACGACCATATGGGGCCAATTGCTCCCGGCATTGGTATTTCTTCGGTGTCCGTGGACCGTATAAAACGCACGGTGGCGACTCCTACTAGTCCGTATTCATATACGGCGTTAACGAGCATTCAAACCAAACTCGTGAGACCGTAGGCGGCCGGGTAAAAAACGACCCCTACAGTTTGGCGACTCCACTGGGGAATATCACTCCTTAGTGGTGTGGACAAACTTGAAAAGTCTTGTGGTCTTATTATTATTATTCCCGAATTTTTGTAAGCATATTGCATGTGGCCCTCCGAATAGGTGCCACACTATAGAACCCTGTCTCATATGAGCATGTTCTATGCTCGAGACCGACCCCGGGGGGTTTGGTTATGGTTACTTGTTGGTGCCCTACCACAATGACCATATCCGGCCCATCCCAGCCATGGCGCGTGATCATCATGCCCGATGAGATCATAATAAGGAACTTGTCAACCGTGTGTCATTCAAAATGAAGAATGATCATATCAGTTCATTTTTCTTTAGCCGTGGTACCTTATGACTACCCATGACTAACTTTTAGAGACCTTTCATATTGTTTTAGGTTAGTGTGCTTATGTGACTATGTGTGCATTTTTTTTCTTTTTTGTGGGCTCTAGCCATTTTAAGTTTCACTATCTACTCACATTTTCATATAGTCATGGTCATCTTCTAGTTCATATAGCCCATTTTTTTTAATTATTTTTTTTTGGGCCTTAGTGTCCTTGCATATAGTCCATATAGGCTTTGACCTTAGTTTGACCATAGGTTTTGGCCCAAAACCTTAGTCGTTCCCATAAATGGGCTTAACTAGGTCCATTCCTCATTTAGGCATTTCCATTCACATACATTGCATATTTCATGTATTTTGGTGCCCCTTCAATTAAATAAAAAAAAAAAATAAACTAAGATAACAAGTGACATGATTAAAAAATATGTTACCAAATAAAATCATATGAAATAAAATCAAGTCAAATAATATCAAATAAAAAACTAACAAAAATAGAACAAAATAAACTAAGAAAATCAACTCATATGCAATCAGATCAGCACTGACCAACCTGGCTTCGGAACAGAAAATCACCTACAAGAGTATTTTTCAAATTTTTTCTAATATTTTTCCATAAAACTAGACACAACAAGCTTCAAAATGGCTACTCACACGACCACTAATTCATTTCGAGCAATCCTGTAAAAATCAGAAAAGTCAGACAAACGAAACTGGAAACAGCAAAACAGACCATCCTCTGTTCGAACCCAGAAAACGTCAAGAAGAAAATTTTATAAAATTTATTTGATATTTTTCAGTAAACGTATACATAATAAGCTTCAAAACGGCTATTCATAGGACTCCTAATTCAATCCCAATTGTCCTGCAAAATTCGGCAAAGTTAGACAAATAAATCTGGAAATGCAAAATCTGAACAGCGAGTTCATGACCAGGCTGCGTTCAATCCCATAAAACGACCAGAAGGAATTTTCTTAAATTTTTTGAAATATTTTTCTGCAAAACTAGACATAACAGGTTTCAAAACGAGTATTTACACGACTCATAATTCATTCCCAATAGCTCTGGAAAATTCATCAAAGTTACTGCTCAGAACAAAACCGAGAAAATGAAAGAAAACATTAAACTATATAACTTGCTACAATCATGAATAAACTGATCAGTACTTAGATGAATTATGAAATCAAATACATATATGATTATAAAGAGATTGAGTCCTCAGAAATTATACCGAAATCGTCGTGGTCGAAACGGATTCACAAAGGCCTTCGAATCGCTCGTTTTATGACTGTTTTGAGGGTTGTTTTTATGTGTTATTGCTGCTACATTTGCAGTAGTTTAGAGGGGAATTCAAGAGGATTTTTTTGTGTTGTGTGTTTGGTTTTTCTTGATTTTGTGGCTGTTGTTGCTTGGGGAAGAAGGGTGTAGGTGTTTGATAGGACTTGTTAGTATGTTATGATGGTTTTCTAGTATATCATTAAACAAATGGGAGGAGGTATATATAGTGGGATTGGAAGGTTCAAGAACAAAATCAAGAAGGATATGGGGGGATGTGATGAGATAGAATAAGGTAAGAGCTTGATATGGAGATGATTATGTGGGATATGATGAGATTTGATGAAAGATATGGATGGGATATGGTTGATATGATGAGATATTGGATGATAAATATGGGAAGCATGATGATGGGATAATGGTAATGGTAATGATATGGGTGATTTGGTGTGATATGGTTGAGATTACATGAGTTGGAAGGGTGATTAGAAATGATATGGGAGATATAGAGATTATGGTATGAGATGTAGAAGATTGTGTACAAGATATATATGGTGTGATGATCTTGAGTGGATTAGTTTAGTAATTATTTTATTTAGCTAGTTGTTATTATTATTATTATTAAAAATTTAGTAAAGTTTAGTTTTGGTTTATTTGGGCTAAAAAGTTTGGGCTTGGTTAAAAGGGTCTAGCCACACACAAGCAATTCTCAGACCTTTTCAGAAATCCGGACCAATTGACGACGGGTATATTACAATCATTGGACCCTTAATTGGGGAGACACTACTGGTTGTAATTTGTATGACGCTAAAAAAAAAAAAAAAAAAAAAAAAAAAAAAAAAAAATGGAAAGGGCACCTTGCATCCATGCATTTTAGGGAAGATGACCATAAAATTAGGACATGCATATACATCCGCATTTGCATCCATGATCAAGGGGGTTCACTAAAAATTTTGGTTCTTTTCAATTCAGAGCTGTCTAAACAGTTCCCATTCAATCCAAAGCATAGCCCAGGTCCGAGCAAGTCTCAAGCCCAATCCAACCTTACCTCACCTCGTTTAAACACCACCCCAGCCTCACTCATCCAAACCCAAAAGACTTAAGCCCATACCAAACTTACATCACTTAAGCCCATACCAAGTCTACATCACTCAAGCCCACACACAACCTACACCATTTAAGCCCATATCTTGAGCCTACACCACTCAAGCCCATATCCCAAACTTACATCGCTCAAGCCCATATCTTTAGCCCACAACCCAAACACCACAAATGGCCACTCAAGAGGACCAACTCAAACAGCTCGCTAAGCGTTTCGATGAATTGACCGCTGTACTCGAAGGGCTCCAGGCCAAGGTCAGCGATCTAGAAAAAACCCCAAGCTCATCCATGATAAAGAACCTAGCCGAACATGTACAAAAAACAAGAGACTCTGCCTTCCACCAAGAAGCACTTTCCATTGACCCTAGCCTTTCCTCCAAGCTTCCTAAGGAATTCTCGAGCAAGGACCTCCCAAAGTTCAAGGCCACAGATGACCCTCGTTATCACCTCAAAGGATTTCGAGCCACCATGGTCCTTAAAGGTATTGAAACAACACTATTCCCTACAGTCTTCCCACTCTCACTTGAACCAGTTTGCCAAAAGTGGTTCTACTCTCTTTCTGAGAAGGACACATCTACATGGGAAGACATTGTGCATGCATTCATGACTCGTTACAAGGGGAACATCCAAGCCCAAACCTCAACGAGAGAACTTGAGATCTTGAGGCAAGGTGAGAAAGAAGGGTTCACTGCTTATTTGACAAGATGGAAGCAAGTTGCAGCCCAAATGGTCACTACTCCTGCTGAACCAGAAATGGTCAAGACCTTCATCTCCAGTCTACAGCCAAAGTACCAAGATCACCTCAAGTACTTAGGCCTTACCACCTTCCAAAAGGTCTATCACATTGGAGTTGACATAGAGGACGATCTGCTAAAGGGTGATATGTCAAGCTCACCAGAACTCGATGAGCACTAACAGCATCAGCGCACCCCATTCATAGTCAAGAGTCAATCAGAGTTGTTTCTTTAGGTTGAGTCGGAGAGTCCCTCCACCTAGACGTTTGCATTTCCTTTCTTTCTTTAGAGCCTATGTCATTAGGATTTTTTTTTTTTTTGGTATTATTATTTTTTTTTTTTTTTTCATTCCTGAGCCTTGTAATTTCATTTACATTAATAAATTTCTTGTTTTTTTTATTTTTATTTTTAGCCTTCACTTTTAATTTGTGCTTTAAACTCTAACATAATTCATGACCTCAAATTTTCATAATCAATAAAATTGAGCATAATAAATGGACATTGCCCAAGAGGCCTTCTTTTCTTGAACTCCACAAATACAATCATCCCCTTTCCTATCACCGGCACACATTCAATCCATTGCAGCCCTTTGATCCATGAAACATATATAAGCCTACTTTCCTTCCTTACCCACATCTACCTCACCCATGGGATCAAGTGGTGCGTAGGAAAAGACATGTGCCTAAAACAAAATAAAAAAAAAAATAAAAAAATAAAAAAAAATTCAAAAACAAAAAAAAAAAACAAAAAAAAAAAACAAAAAAAAGAAGTAAAATTCATACTCGACACACATCAAGCAATTATGAAAGTCGAGTCAAAGCTCCCAATTCAAACACAATCATAATCAAAATACAAGTTCAAAAATTCAGCAGCCATAAAAGTCAATAAAGCTACTTCAATGCAATAAATCCAATTCAATTCAATGAATCCAGTTCAACTCAATAAATCCAGCTCAATTCAATAAATCCAATCCAATATTTCTACTCAGTCCCAATCCAATTCAAAAAAAAAAAAAAAAAAAAAAAAAAAGTCAAAAAGCACACTGCGCATCATGGGGGTTTAAATTGGGAACTTTGAGCCTTCTTTCCCTTTTCTTTCTTAACCCTCAACCCCAGCCAAACATTACAACCACAAAAGCCCTCTCCCCTGAAGCATTGTCCAAATAATCATCAAGAACTACGATGGTCTGATTCCATAAGGATACGTAGGAAGCCTCTTCTCGAGGTTCGACCCAATTAATATATGGATTTTTGAGGTCCACTCATTCAATTAACTTGGGGTTTTAAGCACGAATTCTTAGTTCACCACCCGTCATAGGCTCGAGTTTGAACCAACATTAATTCAGCCAACCACATTAATTCCCTACATCATCACCCTTCAGTCACAAATTTTTAGCCTTTTTTTCTTGCACCTACAGACTTTCTCTTTTCCACACCTTGGGGGCTTTCTCTGACTCTTCTTAAGCTCATAGCTTTGATTTGACTCTTGTGTTCTTCTATTAGGGCGCCGCATAGCTTCATCAATTGGGCAATCCATATCCTCTCAGGAAATCTAACTCAAGTTCATGACTTGAGCTAGCCTCTTTTCTCAATGCTTTGTCCTTTTCATACAATACACAAAATAGCTTTAAAAAATGATATTTCATCCATCCTTACTCGGCCTAAAGACTGGGGGCTTATCTATCCATCTACTCCACCGCAAACCTGAGATTCAAAAAAAGCCTTATCCATCATCTCTCATTCATGCTACCCTACCTATTCAGCTACTTCACCACAAATATAGTCTTCCCCTCGGGTTAGGTGCTTGCTTATGATCGAAGGCTCTGTTTTTTGATTGATTGGGGGGCTTAAGACCGCTCCATCCCCATTTTAAGGAATAACTATACTATTGGCCGATCCCCTTGATCATTCATTGCCTTGTCATACATAACATATTATTCCACATGCACCACATTTCACGAACACCAATCACATCATGCATCCTGCACCACAAGCATATCGGACATCATAATTATTTCATGCATACATTCATAAGCATCATGCATATTATACATAGGCACATCACAGAGCACAAAGCACACAAGGCTAGAGCTCATCTTTGTTGATTCCCTGAATCGCCATATGCGATTAATATATTGCTTAATTTGTTCATGAACCAATGTATGCCTATATGGCTATATACATTTTTTCCTTGATATCTTTGCTCATGCAGCCCACACATGCTATTGCCTCGCCCCAACCATAATACTTTGACTTTCGTCTTGCGAGAACATTCGTCTCTCCAAACTCAGTCAAAGTGGGGGGCTTCTCATCATACACACACCTCCTTGTACATTTTTTTTCAGCCTCAACGGCCTCATCATTTTTTTTATGGGTTTATGCTTACCCTAATTTCTCTAAGGGTTTACCCTTAATTCCCCAGCAAGAATACTTTAACCTTCGTCTTGCGAGAACATTCATCTCTCCAGACTCAGTCAAAGTGGGGGCTTCTCATCAGACATATATGTTTCCCTTACACATTTTTCCACCTCAAAGGCATCACTCACAAGCACTTTTCTAACAAGGTTTATGCTTACCCTAATCTTACAAAAATTCCTTTAAGGGTTTTATGCCTACCCTTAGTTCACTTACTTTTCTCAGGGGTTTATACTTACCCTAATCTTACAAATCTTACTTTTAAGGGTTTATGCCTACCCTTAATCCACTGACTTTGCTTACGGGTTTATGCTTACCCTAAGCTTACATATGTTTTTCTAAGGGTCTATACCTACCCTTGATCCACTCACTTTACTTATGGGTTTATGCTTACCCTTATTTCTTCTCTCAAGAGTTTATACTCTTGATTCTTCTCATAAGAGTTTATGCTTACTCTTAACACATCACTTTACCTTCTCCGATGTCAAGAGTTTATACTTACTTTTGATTCCCCTCAGGAGAGTTTATGCTTACTCTTTACACATATTCCTTCCTCATGGGTTTATGCTTACCCTAATCTCTCAAGAGTTTATTCTTACTCTTGTTTTCTTCCTCTAAGAGTTTATGCCTACTCTTAGCACATTATCATTCTCACGGGTTTATGTTAACCCAAACACACATCATACTTTCTCACAAGAGTTTATGCTTACTCTTGACTCGTCACATTTTCTACCAAGAGTTTATGCTTACTCTTGGCACAGAACGGGTTTTTGTCTACCCTAAACATATTTTTTCGCGAGTTTATGCATACTTGCGCACACCTTTTCAAGAGTTTATGCTTACTCTTTATCGATCCCTCCTATACGACTCTTCATTTTCCAAGGGTTTATGCTTACCTAAGGGAATAACTCCGAAGGATCCAAGCATCCGGAGGAACTACCCACTTAATTCATCATCATCCTGAGGATCCAGGCGCTTCTAAGGGATTAAACCGCATGGGGCGCGGTTACAGGTAAAACTAACATCTGTTTTGCAGGTACCGACGTTAAAAAGGGTAACTCAAGGTCGCAGAACGTCTTGAGTTATCCTCCGTCCCAGCAGGAATACTTTGACTTTCGTCTTACGAGTTTATACTTACTCTCCAGACTCAGTCAAAGTGGGGGCTTCTGTAGACACCTAAAAGTGTCTCCCCAATTAAGGGTCCAATGATTGTAATATACCCGTCGTCAATTGGTCCGGATTTCTGAAAAGGTCTGAGAATTGCTTGTGTGTGGCTAGACCCTTTTAACCAAGCCCAAACTTTTTAGCCCAAATAAACCAAAACTAAACTTTACTAAATTTTTAATAATAATAATAATAACAACTAGCTAAATAAAATAATTACTAAACTAATCCACTCAAGATCATCACACCATATATATCTTGTACACAATCTTCTACATCTCATACCATAATCTCTATATCTCCCATATCATTTCTAATCACCCTTCCAACTCATGTAATCTCAACCATATCACACCAAATCACCCATATCATTACCATTACCATTATCCCATCATCATGCTTCCCATATTTATCATCCAATATCTCATCATATCAACCATATCCCATCCATATCTTTCATCAAATCTCATCATATCCCACATAATCATCTCCATATCAAGCTCTTACCTTATTCTATCTCATCACATCCCCCCATATCCTTCTTGATTTTGTTCTTGAACCTTCCAATCCCACTATATATACCTCCTCCCATTTGTTTAATGATATACTAGAAAACCATCATAACATACTAACAAGTCCTATCAAACACCTACACCCTTCTTCCCCAAGCAACAACAGCCACAAAATCAAGAAAAACCAAACACACAACACAAAAAAATCCTCTTGAATTCCCCTCTAAACTACTGCAAATGTAGCAGCAATAACACATAAAAACAACCCTCAAAACAGTCATAAAACGAGCGATTCGAAGGCCTTTGTGAATCCGTTTCGACCACGACGATTTCGGTATAATTTCTGAGGACTCAATCTCTTTATAATCATATATGTATTTGATTTCATAATTCATCTAAGTACTGATCAGTTTATTCATGATTGTAGCAAGTTATATAGTTTAATGTTTTCTTTCATTTTCTCGGTTTTGTTCTGAGCAGTAAATTTGATGAATTTTCCAGAGCTATTGGGAATGAATTATGAGTCGTGTAAATACTCGTTTTGAAACCTGTTATGTCTAGTTTTGCAGAAAAATATTTCAAAAAATTTAAGAAAATTCCTTCTGGTCGTTTTATGGGATTGAACGCAGCCTGGTCATGAACTCGCTGTTCAGATTTTGCATTTCCAGATTTATTTGTCTAACTTTGCCGAATTTTGCAGGACAATTGGGATTGAATTAGGAGTCCTATGAATAGCCGTTTTGAAGCTTATTATGTATACGTTTACTGAAAAATATCAAATAAATTTTATAAAATTTTCTTCTTGACGTTTTCTGGGTTCGAACAGAGGATGGTCTGTTTTGCTGTTTCCAGTTTCGTTTGTCTGACTTTGCTGATTTTTACAGGATTGCTCGAAATGAATTAGTGGTCGTGTGAGTAGCCATTTTGAAGCTTGTTGTGTCTAGTTTTATGGAAAAATATTAGAAAAAATTTGAAAAATACTCTTGTAGGTGATTTTCTGTTCCGAAGCCAGGTTGGTCAGTGCTGATCTGATTGCATATGAGTTGATTTTCTTAGTTTATTTTGTTCTATTTTTGTTAGTTTTTTATTTGATATTATTTGACTTGATTTTATTTCATATGATTTTATTTGGTAACATATTTTTTAATCATGTCACTTGTTATCTTAGTTTATTTTTTTTATTTTTTTTATTTCATGATCTCATGTACATATTTTTATTTTATCCCATGTATATATTTTGTAACCTTGGACAATTGTGACATTAGGGACCGTTTAATATGGACTAAATCAAAGTGGTCACCTTAAATTAGTCATAATTGTAATAATTTGAACCCGCCTAGTAAATCGCGCTTTTAAGGACATAATATGGAGATATTTATGTATTCGGGATTAATAATAATTTGACCACAAAAAGAGACCTAGTAGAGACCGCTCACAGGCGGGCGGGCCCAATGCACGATTGGCCCGTAACCTGTCCCCGAACCCATACTCTGGTGCACGACCATATGGGGCCAATTGCTCCCGGCATTGGTATTTCTTCGGTGTCCGTGGACCGTATAAAACGCACGGTGGCGACTCCTACTAGTCCGTATTCATATACGGCGTTAACGAGCATTCAAACCAAACTCGTGAGACCGTAGGCGGCCGGGTAAAAAACGACCCCTACAGGGATGTATGACTAACATTGGTTGTTTTGGTATGTCTTTTTGTTGTGATGCATTGCAGCATGTCTACACCTCCCCGGTTGAGTACTGGACGACAGAGGTTGCGGGCACTCGAGGAGGCGATCCTTACGTTGGCGCACCATAGTCGTCATACGCCAAGTACGCAGTCGACGTTCGACCGTATCGCACGTCATCGACCTCCGACTTACGATGGGGTTGCCGACCCCACTATCCTGGAGAACTGGATCCGCGAGATGGGGAAGCTCTTCGACGCAACGTTTTGCCCCGAGCACGAGAAGGTGCAGATCACCGCTTATTATCTACGTGGAGAGGCCGATAACTGGTGGACGTTAGCTAAGGACGTGTGCTTGCCGTTACATTCGATGTCGTGGATCGAGTTCGTCGATAAGATCAAGGAGCGTTTCTACCCCGACGATTTGCGGTGGCAGAAGCAGGAGGAGTTTCTTACTCTTACACAGGGTAAGATGATTGTTCAGGCGTACACTGACAAGTTTACGGAGTTATCGAGGTTCGCTACGTCTGTCGTACCGTCAGAGAAGGATCGGGTCAAGCGCTACATCAAAAAGATAGATCCGAGGATTCGCGTTCACGTGATCAGTAGTGGAGCAACGACATTACAGTAAGCTTACGAGGTAGCACTCGAGATTCAAGCATCGACGGCTGAGGAGGATGCGAGCAGGAAGAGAGCTCAGGTTCCGGCGACGACAGCTTCTTTTAAGAAGCCCCGATTTAGTGCTCCTAGCAGTACCCCTCCGACCACGAGTTCGCATAAGGATTCCGATGGCTCGAAGTGCAGAGGATGCGGCCGAGACTTCCATCCAGGGAAGCGGTGTGACGGTTCGCCCATAGCATGTTATATCTGCAGGAAGGAAGGCCATAAGGCGTCAGTATGCCCCGAGAGGAAGCCAGACACTGAGGTTAAGCAGCTTCCGGCACCGACGAAGACTCCGGTCAAGAACCGAGTCTACTGTATGACCGAGGCGGAGGCCGAGGTTCAGCCTGACGTCGTATTAGGTAGATTTCTTGTTTCTGGTGTGTTAGCTTTAGTATTGTTTGATTCTGGTGCTACTGTCTCTTTTGTTGCTAGTAGTTTTGCCTCGAGGTCTAATCTTCGTGGCAGCTTTCCTGTTAGTTCAGTTATAACTCTCCCTTCCGGAGAGGATTTTATTTGTCAGCGCGAGTTCCGAGGAGTGCCTATCATGATAGTTGGGGAGCAAGCGACGGCTGATCTGAAGGAGTTCCCGCTGATGGAGTTCGACGTGATACTTGGTATGGACTGACTGTCGAGGTATCGAGCGATCATTCGTTGTCGAGATCTGTCAGTGACATTCCGAGGACTCCAGGGCAACCGAGTTACCTACTCTGGGTTCGTCCTTAAGAAAGGAGTTAAGGTAATCTCAGCCTTGAAAATGAGAAAGCATCGCCAGAAGGGCGATATGGTGTACTTATGTCAGGTAAGGGACTTGACTGAGGAGCGTCCGTTGGACGATATACCTGTAGCGAGGGATTTCAGAGACGTATTTCCTGATGAGCTACCAGGGGTTCCACCCGAGCGCGACGTCGAGTTTCATATCGACTTAGCACCCGGGACAGCACCAATTTCGAAGGCTCCTTACCGGATGGCACCATCAGAGTTGCAAGAGTTAAAAGTGCAAATCCAGGATTTGATCGATAAGGGCTTCATTAGGCCGAGCGTTTCTCCATGGGGAGCACCTGTGCTCTTCGTGAAGAAGAAAGATGGTAGTATGCGCCTGTACATAGACTACCGAGAGTTGAATCGGGTAACTATCAAGAATAAGTACCCGTTGCCTAGGATTGAGAACCTGTTCGATCAGTTGCGAGGAGCAGGAGTGTTTTCGAAGATAGATCTTCGATCTGGATATCATCAGATTTCGGTCAAGAAAGAAGACATTTCGAAAACTGCTCTTCGTACTAGATACGGCCACTACGAGTTCGAGGTGATGCCCTTTGGCCTCACTAATGCACCAGCCATGTTCATGGACAAGCTGAACCGGACATTTCACCACTTACTCGATAAGTGTGTCGTAGTATTTACAGACGATATCTTGGTCTATTCGAGAGATGAGTCTGAGCATGCCGAACATCTCCGGATGGTACTTGAGATATTACGTAGTAATAAGTGGTTCGCGAAACTCTCCAAGTGTGAGTTCTGGCTTCGCGAAGTAGCATTTCTGGGTCACGTGATTAGTAAGGACGGCATTAAGGTAGACCCGGCTAAGATTAAGGCTGTAGTTGAATGGAGTAGCCCGAGAAATGTGGCGGAGGTTTGTAGTTTTCTGGGATTGGCCGGATACTATCGACGATTCGTCCAGGACTTCTCCAAGATCGCTAGGCCGATGTCTAGTCTCCTACAGAAGGAGGTCCGCTTCGTTTGGACGGAGGCTTGCGAGCAAGCATTCCAGCAATTGAAACAGGGATTAGTCTCTGCTCCTATACTTACCCTTCCGAACAATGAGGAGGACTTCGAGGTCTATAGTGATGCTTTGAAGAGTGGCCTAGGATGTGTGCTCATGCAAGGCGGAAAGGTTATCGCTTACGCATCGAGACAATTGAAGGTGCACGAGCGTAACTATCCTACGCATGACTTTGAGTTAGCGGCTATAGTGTTCGCGCTCAAAATCTGGAGGCACTATCTCTATGGTGGTTCGTGTAGAGTATTCACAGATCACAAGAGTCTCAAGTACATCTTTACTCAAAAAGACCTCAATATGAGGCAGAGACGATGGCTTGAACTTATTAAGGACTACGACCTGACGCTTAACTATTGCGAGGGCAAGGCGAACTTAGTCACTGATGCACTAAGTCGTAAGCATCGCTTGAGCTTCAGTAGAAGTCGTAGTTCCGTCAGACTTCGTCTGACATCTATGAGTGTTGAGCCTGATCTGATTCAGGAATTGCGCGAGGGTCAACAGAACGACCCACAGTTAGCTAGGATACGAGAGGCTCTACGGCAAGGTAAAGCCGTAGGTTTCGAGATCCCTTCCGATGGTAGTCTGCGATTCCGAGGGAGGTGGTGTGTACCGGACTGTTCTGATCTTAGGAACAGAATTATGTCTAAGGCACATAACTCGCCCTATTCTGTTCATCCTGGAGGTAACAAGTTATACCAGGACCTCAAGGGCCAATTCTGGTGGCCTAAGATGAAGAGGGATGTAGTAGAGTTCGTAGCTCGATGTTTAGTCTGTCAGAAGGTTAAAATCGAGCAACAGAAACCAGGAGGTCTGTTGCAGCCACTACTTATTCCGACCTGGAAGTTCGAGTCGGTATCTATGGACTTTGTGGTTAGCTTACCCACCTGTAATGGCTTGAATGCTATTTGAGTCATAGTGGATAGGTTGACCAAGGTCGCTAGATTCATTCCGATGAAGATGACCTGGTCTATGGAGCGTCTGGCAGAGGCGTATACTCAGGATATTATCCGACTTCACGGAGTTCCGAGGGAGATCGTTTCTGATCGAGATCCGAGATTTCTGTCTCGTTTCTGGAAATCAGTTCAGGAAGCCTTTGGGACGAAGCTGAAGTTGAGCACCGCTTTTCATGCGGCAACTGATGGTCAGACTGAGAGGACCATCCAAACTTTAGAGGATATGCTTCGAGCATGTACTCTGGAGTACCATCAGTCTTGGGTACGTATGCTCTGTTTGATAGAGTTCTCCTATAACAATAGCTACCACTCCAGCATCGAGATGGCTCCGTACGAGGCCCTGTATGGCAGGAAATGTCGGAGTCCGATATGTTGGAATGATATTAGTGATTCTGTGGCTTTAGAACCTGAGATGGTACGCGATACTATCGAGAAGGTCCGAGTCATCCGGTCTAAGATGCAGGCCACTCAGAGTCGTCAGAAATCCTACGCCGATAATCGACGTAGACCGCTGGCTTTCGAGGTAGGTGACAGAGTCTTGCTTAAGGTTTCACCATTCAAAGGAGTGGCACGCTTTGGTCAGAAGGGGAAACTCCGACCAAAATATGTGGGATCTTACGAGATACTGGAACGAGTTGGGGAGGTGGCATATCGACTGGCATTACCACCTGGTTTGTCTAATGTACATGACGTATTCCATGTTTCCCAACTAAGAAAATATGTACATGATCCTACCCACATTATTCCAGTGGAATCGGCCACGTTTGAGCCGAATCTGACTTTTGAGGAGCGACCCGTCCAAATCTTGGATCGGGGAGTGAGGACCCTTCGGTGTAAGCAAGTCCAGCTCATCAAGGTGTTGTGGAGAAATCAACACCATGAGGAGGCGACTTGGGAGACAGAGGCGTCCATGAGGCAGAAGTACCCGGAGCTGTTTGAGGGTGAGCGATCTCCTTTGCCTTAAATTTCGGGACGAAATTTCTTTAAGGAGGGGAGGTTGTAACGACCCTGATTTTATAGGTATTTCTGTTGTGTATTTATGTATGTTTATGTGATTTTATGTATGGTTCAAATTTATTTTTGAACTATTTATTTTATTTTATGTGAATAATTTCGATTAAATTCGAATTATTTTATTTTAATCAATTATTATTTATTTTATTATTATTTAATTAATTAGAATTTTATTATTTAATTTTCTAATTAGTTATTTAATATTTTGGGGTAAATCGATTTAAGCATGATTAATCATGCAATTTTTGTAAATTAGCCCAATTAATCACGAGAGCCCAATTTGGCCCATTTTAGCTTGAGAAAACCGGCCCCCTTGTGTGCATGGCAAGGATTTGCCACCTGCCTCATGTTCACACCTTAACTAACCTCTATATATAGGAGGGTTAGTAAGGCTTAAGAATCCTTTTGCTCATTTGCCATCTTAAACACCTTTAATCAACACTTGCCATCAAAAGATCAAACACAAAACTCCCTCCATTTGCATCATTCCACACGCCATTTTTGGCTCATCAATCCAACCAATTTGTTCATCATCAATTCTAAACTTAAACTTAAAGATTCAAACTCTATTGATCTTTAAGTGTCAAAACACAAACTAAACCACATAATTTGCATTCAAGATCATTAGTTCGGGTTTGGGTTTGGTCGTGTTCGTGTGGGTTGTTCGAGTGGTGACCGTGTTGGTGCCGTGTGGAAGTCGTGCATGAGTGGTGGTTCGTGTGGTGAACCGTGCAGCAGGGCCGTGTGAAGAGGTGGTTCGTGGTCTAGCCGTGGTGGTGCTCGTGCAAGCCGTGGTGGTGTTCGTGCAAAGCCGTGCCCAAGACCGTGCCGTGTCCGTGTTGGCCGTGTAGTTGGGCCGTGTATTTTCACTTCCGGGCAGCAATTTTTCGTGTATTAATTTGTGTAATCTTCAATAAGGTAACATGCTTTCTCAACTTAATTTGGTATACTATGTTTCATAGTATAGATTAAATGCATAGATTAGTTTATGTTGAAGTTTTGGCATGTTTATGTGTATGAAATGTAAATCTGATTTTTAAGTGGTTTTATGATGATTTTAAGGTTTATTATGATGATTCTATGATTGATTATGTTAGTATTAGTTTAATGTTGATCATGTTCAAGTTTGATGAATTTTGGATACTAGAAAGTTGATGATTTCATGTGTTGAATTGATTGAGTTATGCGTGTAGTTTGATGCATGAGTTTTTTATTCTTGAATGAGTTCTTGGTTGAAGTTCTTGAATGTTGATTGAGTTCTTGATTGAAGATCTTGAATCTTGGATGAGTTCTTGATGAGTTCTTTGAGTTCTTGATGAGTTCTTTAAGGTTCTTTATGAGTTCTTGATTGAATCTTTAAACTTAAAGAAATTTAAAGAAAAGGTTAAAGAAAGTTATAAGATGTTGTAAGATGTTTGGTTTACATGTTATTTCTTGAGTCAAGGCGTAAGATGCAACTTAAGAAGTAACTAAGAATGTAAACTTCGGATTAAAGAGTTAAAGATTTTAAAGATTAGCTTGATTTCGCTATTAGACGCCTAAATCGTAGAGTAAGATTCTATGCTTTTGGGTTAAGACGTTGCCCCTATCCTATCCGCGGTATTGGGATAGTTGGTGGTCTTACTATGTTGTCTTCGGATGTGGATTTCCAGTAAGATTGGTTTCACGGGATTTGGGAGTAAGATTCTCAGTCCTAACATAGTAGAAAGTTCGAATGCGTAAGATGCGTTCGTACGTGCATAGTCCGGTCTAGTATGCGAATGATTGCGCCAAAGTAAAAGATTGGTTAAGTTGTCGAGTCGAGTATGATTATTTGTTATGATTCGCATGATTTGATATTATGATTTGGGTTATTTGATTTATGCTATGTTCATGTGTATTCCCGTTAGGGTGAGACAGTTATGTTACTCGCCACTGACGGTGGACTGTTGTTGTTTTTCAGGTAATTCTGATGATGAGGTCCTTGCTTAGCATTGGGTTGGGCGAGTGCCGTTATTGCCTAGATTTTATATTGTTATGTTTCGATGTTTTCTAGTTATATACTCTAGAAGTAGTACTCATATATTTTACTATAACTCTGACATGTATTTGGAGTTACGTATGTTAGTAGTAGTAGTATGACTTTTGGGATTAGTTGTGTACAATCTTGTGGGTAATTGTACTTTTGGTTTAGTAAATATAATCATTTTGAGGTTTGTTTTTAATTTTTAAGTATTTTAGTTTGTTAGTTCTGACTATTCGACTCGTCGGTTTCTTCCGCGCCGGTTTAAGCGAGTCGGGTCGTAACAGTATTGTAACGCCCCAGATTTTGGGCTATTTTCTTTGTAATTATTTTTATTTTATGCATGGTCTAAATTTATTTGGACTATTTTTATTGCTTGAATGTGGCTATTTTATTGATTTATTATTTTATTTTATTTTATTTTATTTTAATTAATTAGAATTTTATTTCTTAATTTTCTAATTAATTAATTAGTTTGGGCCAAAGTACGAATTTAAACATGATTAGTCATGCTTAAGTGCAATTAGCCCAAATGAACTTAAAAGCCCATTTGAGCCTAAGCCCAACCGACCCCCTCTCTTGATTAGTGGCTTGGTTTGCCACTTGCCTTGCATTCACACCTTAACTAACTTCTATAAATAGAAGTAGTAGTAAGGCTTGATGATTCATTTGTCATTTGATCATCCTTTGCCCACTTTTAAACACAAACACTCCCTCCTCTTTAGCCTTGTTCCACACGCCTATTTTGGCTTCCAAACACCAAACTTTGCTCATCAATCTTTCCAATCCAAACTTAAAGATTCATATTCCATTGATCTTTAAGTAACTAAGAAACACATTAGCCTTCATTACCTTATTCAAGACTTGGGTTTTTGGGTTTCGTTTCGGGTTTTGTTCGTGGGGTTCAAAGAATGGCCGTGTGTTGGAGCCCGTGAATGGTGGCCGTGTGAAGGTGGTGCACAAGTGGTGGTTCGTGGTTGAAGTCGTGCAAGTTCGTGGTTGAAGCCGTGCAAACCGTGGTGGAAGCCGTGCAAGACCGTGGGGTTGCCGTGTGATCTAGGGCGTGTAGTTTGGTTCCGGGCAGCGAGTTCTTGGTATTTTCGTGTGTAATCATCATTAGGTAACATACTATCTCAACCTAGTTTGTATACCTTGAATCATAGTATAGATTAAGTGATTAGATTAGACCGTTTTGATGTTTATGTACCCATTTTTATGCGTGAATTATAGCTGATTTTGGGTGATGGTTTTAAGATGATTTCTACTTGATTATATATACTTCATGATTGATTATGTTAGTTTTATATTTGATGTTGTTCATGTTCAAGTTTCGTGAAGTTTTGATGATTGGAAGTTGATGAATTTATTGTTGAAACTTGTTGTTAGTATGCGTGTATGATGATGATGGTTTTGGAAGTGAGTTCTTGAATCTTGATTGAGTTCTTGTTTAAGTCCTTGAATCTTGGTTGAGTTCTTTATGTATTCTTTATGTATTATTTATGAGTTCTTTATGAGTTCTTCATAATTCTTTATGAGTTCTTTATGATTCTTTATGAGTTCTTGGTTGAGTTTTGGATTCTTTATCATGATTATGTAGTCTTAGGTGTAGGTTATATAGTTTTGGTTAAATAAAGTTAAGATAAGATTAAGAAAGTTGAAAGAGGTTCAAAGAAAGTTAAAAAAAGTTAAAGAAAGTAAAGAAAGTTAAAGAAATGTTTAAGATTGATTAAAGAAGTAGAAATGTTTATGGTTAGACTCAAGAAAAGGCAAAGAAAGGCAATCTTGAGGATAACTTTGTTGGTTTACATGTTAGTCTTAAGTCAAGGCGTAAGATGCAACTTAAGATTAACTAAGAATGTAAATAAAAGATTTAAAGATTTAAAGTTTAGCTTGATTTTACTATTGGACGCCTAACCTTAGAGTAAGATTCTAAGGCTTCGGTTAAGACGTTGCCACTATCCTGTCCGCGGTACTGGGATAGTTGGTGATCTTACTATGTCGTCTTCGGATATGGATTTCCAGTAAGATTGGTTTCATGGGGTTGGGAGTAAGATTCTCAATCCTGGCATAGTAGAAAGTTCGTTCGCGTAAGATGCGTTCGTACGTGCATAGTCCGGTCTGATATGTAAATGATTGCGCCATAGATTAAGTAAAGATAAGTCTAAAGTCGAGTATTAGGAGTTAGTCGAGTTTTGGATAATATCGTTGAATGTCGTTATTATTAACGTTATTGTTGTTGGTTATTGTTGATTTGATATGTTGTTTTACATGATCGTATGTTGTATGTCTGGTTTGGTTGTTTGATGTATTCTATGATCATGTGTATCCACGTTAGGGTGGGACAGCTATGTTACTCGCCACTGACTGTGGATTGTTGTTAATTTTTCAGGTAACTCTGATGATGTCAGTGTTGCTTAGCTTTGGGTTGGGCGAGTGACGATGTTCTTTTAGTTTGTTTAGTTTATATTTCGTTTCTAGTTTTGGACTTAGTGTTTATAGTTCATGTATTCTAACTCTGATCGTGTTTGGAGTTACTGGTTAGTATTAATTACTTTTGGGTTTAGTATTGTACAAACTTGTGGGTACTGTACGTTTTGGGTTTTAGTAATAATATTTCGAGGTTTTGTTTTAATTTTTAGTAAGTTTGTTTGTTAGATCGACAATTCGACTCGTCGGTTTCTTCCGCGCCGGTTTAAGCGAGTCGGGTCGTCACAGTCACACCTGCAAAACAAGATAAACAAAGAACCAAACTCCGAAAACCAGGCCAAACAAAAAAAAAAAAAAAACTAAGGAAAAAAAATGAAAGAAAAGAGGGGAAAGCCAAGGACAACTATATACAAGGAAGACGGACGCCATCTAGTAAATAGCATCGCAGAGCTCGTAATAGTGTTTCATGGACATCGCCACTAAATCTAGAAAGCACCACATAAGCAAAGAGAAGGAAATAAGAAAAATGACAATAGAATGTCATCCTTTGCTTATGTGGGGGAAGGGGAACAAAATTAAAAGAAAAACAAAAACTAAAAGAAATAAAATCAAAATCAAAATAAGAAAAAAAAAACTATAATTACTATACACTTTTGTCGCTGTGACGACCCAACTCGTATAGAACGGCGCGGAAGAGACAGATGAGTCGAATTGTCAAACTAACACACAAACATATTTAAAATCTAAAACAAAGCCTCGAATTATATTATTATAAATCCCAAAACGTACAAAACCATAAGTTGTACATAACCAAATCCCAAATAGTCATTACTAAAGAAATAACTCTAATGTAGTTAGAGTCAAAACGTACATACTACAACTACTAAAGGTCTGAATACTAATAACAGAAAATAACTATAAAAGTAATCAGTCAACGGCGCTCATCCAATCCCAAAGCTAAGCAACACCGTCATCATCAGAGTTACCTGAAAACATAAATCCACCATCAATGGCGAGTAACATAACAGTCCCACCCTAAAGTGGATACATATGAACATAGAATAAATCAGACAAACAGATCAGGCACTCATACTTATAAACATGCAACATAAAAACAATTATAATAATATCAAAAACTCGCTTAACTTTACTTAACTTAATCTTAACATAATCTTTGTCACTATCATTTACATATTAGACCGGACTATGCTTGTACGAACACATCTTACGTGATCGAACTTTCCCAAACCCATGAACCCATCTTACAGAATCCATATCATAAAGACGACATAGTAAGTACTAACTATCCCAATACCGCGGTTAGGTAGTGGCCGCGTCTTAACCCAAGTCTTAGAATCTTGCTCTAAGGTTAGGCGTCTATTATGCAAAAATCTAGCTAATCTTTACGTTCTTTACATCTTGGTTATTCTCAAGTTCGCATCTTACGCCTTTACTTGAGACTAACTATGTACATCATAATCTTAGAACCTCTTTAGTCAATATTTATACTTTTTTTAACTTTCTTTAATTATCTTTAATACTCTTTAATTAATCTACACTTAAAGAATACATGATCTTATCAAAGAACTTCAAGATTCATCAAATAATTATAAAGAAACTTCAAGAAACCCCAAGAATCATTAAACAAACATCAAGAACATATTCTTTAACTAAATTCACCAATTATCAATTCAAGAATCATATAAACCCACCAAGATTAATCAAGAACCATCATCAAAATCAAGGCCATATTACATGCATAATACACGAAAATTCCAGCCATATATTCATAAATTTGCATCAATTCTAAGCATCAAAACTTCATGAAAATTGAACATAAACATAGCCATACATGAACCTATCATAATCAATCATAACATTCATGAAAACTAAGCAAAACATCACATAATCATCACCCAATTACAGCCCAAATTCACGCATGATATGCATGTAATATCACCCGACTCTATCAAACTTTTGGCTCTAATTTGATCACCTAATCTATCCTATAATCATGGTACTTAAATTAGGATGAAAGAGCATGTTACCTTAATCAAACTTGGTTGCAATTAATCACTAAAACTTGTTGTCCGGACTCGTTACACACGGCCCAAACAACACGCACAACACGGCACCTCTTGGCTTCAACACACGACAAACACGAACCACCACACGGCCACCGCTCGATCAACCGTGCAACACCTCACGAACCCGTGCAGCACCACTCGAACACCACGCACGATCCACTCGAGCACAATACCCACTCGAACCAAACCCAAAACTAATACCAAACTCGAAGTCTTGATTAATGGCAATGAAGGTTATTGTGTGTTTATTCACTTAAAGATCAATAGAGGTTGAATCTTTAAGTCTTGGGTTGAAAGATTGATGAACAAAGGTTGGTGATGGAATGCCAAAAATGGCGTGAGGGATGATGGGCAAATGAAGAGTGTGTTTGAGTTTTTTGTTTTAATTGTGAGCAAATGAGGATTATTATGGCAAAATGATCCTTAAGCCTTACTAACACTTCTATTTTTAGAAGTTAGTTAAGGTGTGAACACAAGGCAAGTGGCAAACCAAGCAACATCATAAGGGGGGCCGGTTAGGGCAAGCCTAAATGGGCTTTGATGATCACTTGGGCTAATTGCACTCAAGCATGACTAATTACGATTAAATTCGCACTTGGCCCAAAAATAATTAATTAGAAAATTAAAAATTATAATTATAATTAATAAAAATAAAATAAAATAAAATAAAATAAATAATAAAACAATTAATCATAAAAATAATCACACTCAAGCAATAAAAATAGTCCAAATAAATTTAGACCATGCACAAATAAATATAAAAGCAAGCAATATAATCAAATCATATAACACAAAAATTTGGGGCGTTACAACCTCCCCTCTTTAAAAAGAATTTGGTCCCGAAATTCAAAGTAAGAGAGATAGCTCACCTGCGAACAACTATAAATACTTCTCTTTCATGGACGCCTCAGTCTCCCACGTTGCCTCTTCATGATGTTGATTTCTCCACAACACCTTGACTAATCTGACTTGCTTGCACTGGAGGGTCTTCACTTCTCGATCCAAGATCTGGACTGGTCGCTCCTCAAAAGTCAGGTTCGACTCAATGGTGGCTGACTCCACTGGGATGATGTGGGTAGGATCATATACATATTTGCTTAGCTGAGAAACATGAAACGCATCGTGAACATTAGATAAACAAAGCGGTAAAGCTAAACGATATGTCAGTTCCCCAACTCGTTCAAGTATCCGTAAGGTCCCACGAACTTCGGTCGGAGCTTCCCCTTCTGGTCAAAACGAGCAACTCCTTTGAATGGTGAAACCTTAAGCAAGACTCTGTTACCTACCTCAAACGTCAGTGGTCTACGTCGGTGATCGGCGTAGGACTTCTGGCGGCTCTGCGCGGCTTGCATCTTCAATCGGATGACTCTGACCTTCTCCACCGTGTCTCGTACAAGCTCGGGTCCTAAAGCCACAGAATCACTGATATCATTCCAACAAATCGGACTCCGACATTTCCTGCCATAGAGGGCCTCGTATGGAGCCATATCAATGCTGGAGTGATAGATGTTATTGTAATAACCCGAAATTTTGGGCCAGAAAATTTCGTGGTTAATTATTATTATTTTAATATTCTAAGTCCAAAAGGCCCAATTATTTGGACTGTTTATTTTTATTTCCTTTCCTTGTCTTGAAATTGGGCCCAAAAGACCCATTCTTGCTCTCCTTTGGCCGGCCCTCCAAGTACATGGCTAAGGATGAATTTCTTTTTATTCATTATTATTAATTAGATAATTATATATCTATTTATCTAATTAATATAACCCTCATTTAAAAATCCTATTTTTATCTACTTTTACCAAGTCTCCTATTGTCACTCCCTTCCCCTATTTTCACTCAAAACACACGCCCCCCCCCCCCCCTCAATTTATTAATCTTTAAATGTTTCTTTTGTTCTTTATAATTAAATAAGGAACAAAACTCATAACCTTTTTACCTAACCTCAAAAAACTCTAAACTTTCAAAAGAACCCTCAACCTCCTCAAAAGGCCGTGTAGTTTGAACCCCAACTAGGGATTATTTTCTTGTTTTTCTTCCTGATTCAAGGTAACTAGACTAACCCTCTTAAGTTTGGATAATTTTCTATATAGTTGATTAGGATTAAACTAGGAAAATTAATTGAATTAGTATCATGTTTAGGCTTGTATTATTCGAACCATATGATGGATGATATTCATGTTATTTCTTGATATTTTATGTAGTCTTTATGAATCTTTAGTATTTTAATTAATTCTATGCATGAAATGTTATCTTAATTTACATGTTTTGATTTGAATAATTGTATGATAATTTTTGATATTCGTTCTTGATATTTTCGTGTGTATGTCGAACCATGCTACAAAATTTATGATGATTCTATGATGTTTTCTTGAATTAAATTTATAATTATGAATTATTTAAGTGTTTAATTAAAATCCTTAATAAAAGTTACAATTTTGTTCTTGTCCTTGATCATGTCGAGTGACCCTAGATGATTAAGGGAATTAAAAAATTGATTTTTCTTGATTAATCTTGTTGCTAATCTTGAACTATTGCATAATCTTTAAGTTAATCTTTAATTTAATTATGATATTATAAGTTCTTGAAATTAATCTTGATAATATTTGGTCCCTATGAAAGCCGTGTATTTTATGTATGAAAAAGGATTGATTTTGATCTTGTTTTGGTTCATGTTTGATAATTCCATGTTTAACTTGTAATTTTATTATTTATTATTAAGTTTATATGATTAATTTATGATAATTGTGTTTAATTAATTTAATGTATAAATTTTGTTATTTTTTCTTTGAAAATGTCGAGTGGCTATAATGATGAACAAGAGTATTTTTCTCATGTTTTATGCAATATTAATTGATAATTGTTGGTTTATATATTTATTTGATGATTTAATTGATCCATTGAATTGTTTATGTGATTATTTAAAGAAGTTGATTTTGATTCTTGTTTTATTTAAAAGTGTCGAGTGATGCTATAAAAAGGATGATCAATTTAATTTAATTTTTGACTTATAATAATTTAGTTTATGATTTTAGGAATTAATTTTATTAAAGGAATAAAAGGAATTAAGAAGATAGGTTGTAATGTTAAAAGGAAAGGATTAATATGATGATAAGAATAAGATGATAAGACGATAAGAAGTATTGGTCTCACGATGGCCATGTTGATAAGATAAGATAAGAAGGGACGCCGGTTTGGTGATACACGGGTCACCAGATTAGGTTAAGTCGAAGCTACTGCCCTACTGCGGTCTCTGGGCAGTTCTGGATCTTAATATGTGTAGTCGTCTAGATACTAGTACACAGGCTACTATTTAGGAGTTATGGCCATAGCTTAGGCTGAGTTCTTGCAAAGGAGAGCTTCGGGTAGAATACACGGGTTCTCCCGGCGCATTTTAGGAAAGTTGGGGATGTACACGGGCATCCTTACGAGCTAATGACGGTCCATAAATATAAGAAGATGATTAAGATTGGGATAAGGGAAACAATATGATAAAATATGTAATCCATGGGTTGGTATATTATTTCTATAATGATATGTTATTTAAGTTTGGGTTAATATATTATTTATGTAAATGTATAAGTATGATAAGTTAAGTCTTCCGATGTGTACGTCTGATAAGTATATATTTATGTATGTATTAAAGTATGTATTTATGTATGTATTAATGGATGTATTTACGTATGTATTTAGGTATGTATTTATGTATGTATTTATGTACATATTTATGTTTGTATATGTATGTATCTTTATACATATTTTACAGGTATTTCTATACGTATTTATACGTATTTTATACGTACTCGTATATGTATTTTTATACGTATTTTACAGGTATTTTATACGTAATTTGTACGTATTTCCTTACGTATTTGTATGTATTTTTATATGTTTATACATGTATTTTTGTACGTTTTCTTGGTTGATTCTATGATATTATATGGTTTATGGTTCAACATCTAAGTGGGACAGCCTAGTTACTCGCCACTGACGGTGGACCCCCCCCATTTCAGGTGATGAAACAGAAGAATAACTGGGCTATCGCATGGGTCGGGCTTTGTGTTTTTGCAACTTTATTAGAATAAACCGAACAATATGTTATTTTCTATTTCCTTTTATTTAAAGTACACCCAGCCTGTTGGGTCTAGACTTCTTATGTATTGGATTTTGGTAGTTTAACTTGATTTTTGGACATTTTACCTTTCCATTAGTTAATGATCAATAAAACAAACTTTTGAACTTATAATATTTTAATATGTTTAGTTTGGTAATGATCCATTTGTCGATTTCCTTCGTAAATTGACAGCCTATAAAAGTCGGGTCATTACAGTTATTATACGAAAACTCAACCAAGCAAAGCATCCTAACCCAACACTGATGATACTCTAGAGTACATGCTCGCAACATATCATCCTGAGTCTGGATGGTCCTTTCAGTCTGACCATCGGTCGCCGCGTGAAATGCGGTGCTAAGCTTCAACCTCATCCCGAAGGCCTCCTTAACTGATTTCCAGAAACGAGACAAGAATCTCGGATCTCGGTCAGAAACTATCTCCCTCGGAACTCCGTGAAGTCGGATAATGTCCTGGGTGTAAGCCTCTGCTAGGCGCTCCATCGACCAAGTCATCTTCATCGGTATGAATCTAGCGACTTTAGTCAACCTGTCCACAATTACCCAAATGGCATTCATCATATTATAGGTAGGCAGGCTAACCACAAAATCCATAGATACCGACTCAAATTTCCAGGTCGGAATTGGTAGTGGCGGCAAAAGACCTCCTGATCGCTGATGCTCGATCTCAACCTTCTAACAGACCAAACATCGAGCCACGAACTCTGCCACATCCTTCTTCATCTTAGGCCACCAGAATTGGCCCTTAAGGTCCTTGTACAACTTATTACCTCCCGGATGTACAGAGTACGGCGAGTTATGTGCCTCAGAAATGATCCTATTCCAAAGATCAGAACTGTCCGGTACGCACCATCTCCCCTGAAAACGCAGACTACCGTCGAATGAAACCTCAAAGCCAACGGCTTTTCCTTGATGCAAAGCCTCTCGAATCCTAGTCAACTGCGGGTCACCCTTCTGTCCCTCGTGCAGTTCCTGGAAAAACTCGGGCTCGGCACTCATAGATGCTAGGCGAACTCTGACGGAACCACGACTTCTACTGAAGCTCAATCGATTCTTGCGACTCAGTGCATCAGCAACTAAGTTCGCCTTGCCTTCACAGTAATTAAGCGTCAGGTCGTAGTCCTTAATTAGCTCAAGCCATCACCGATGCCTCATGTTGAGGTCCTTCTGAGTGAAGATGTACTTGAGACTCTTATGATACGTGAACACCTTGCACGAACCACCATAGAGATAGTGCCTCCAGATCTTAAGCGCGAAAACCACAGCTGCTAGCTCCAACTTGTGTGTGGGGTAGTTAAGCTCGTGCACCTTCAGCTGTCTCGATGCATAAGCGATGACCTTCCCACCCTGCATTAGCACACATCCTAGGCCACTCTTCGACGCATCACTGTAGACCTCGAAATCCTTCTCATCGTTCGGAAGGGTAAGAATAGGAGTAGAAACTAACTTCTGTTTCAGCTGCTGGAATGCTTGCTCACAAGCCTCCGTCCAAACGAATCGGTTCTCCTTCTGTAAGAGACTAGTCATCGGCCTAGCAATCTTGGAGAAGTCTTGGACGAATCGTCGATAGTATCCGGCCAAACCCAGAAAACTACGAACCTCCGCCATATTTCTCGGGCTACTCCACTCTACTACAGCCTTAACTTTGATTGAGTCTACCTTAACGCCTTCCTGGTTAATGACATGACCTAGAAATGCTACTTCTCGTAGCTAGAACTCACACTTGGAGAACTTCGCAAACCACTTTTGTTTCCTCAGTATCTCTAGTACTATCCGGAGATGCTCTGCATGCTTAGACTCGTCTCTCGAATACACTAGGATATCGTCGATGAAGACTACGACACACTTATCGAGTAAGCGGTGAAATGTTCGGTTCATCTGATCCATGAACACCGCTGGAGCATTAGTGAGTCCAAACGGCATCACCTTGAACTCGTAGTGGCCGTATCCAGTGCGGAATGCTGTCTTCGGGATGTCTTCTTTCTTGACTGGAATCTGATGATATCCAGATCGAAGGTCTATCTTCGAGAAAACTCCCGCTGCTCTCAACTGATCGAATAGGTCCTCAATCCTAGGCAACGGGTACTTGTTCTTAATTGTTACCTGATTCAATTCTCGGTAATCTATGCATAAGCGCATGCTACCTTCCTTCTTCTTCACAAAGAGCACTGGTGCTCCCCATGGAGAAACACTCGGCCTAATGAAGCCCTTATCGATCAAATCCTGAAGTTACGTCTTCAGCTCTTGCAACTCCGAAGGTGCCATACGGTAAGGTGCCTTTGAAATCGGCGCTATCCCGGGTGCTAAATCGATATTAAACTCGACATCGCGCTCGGGTGGGACTCCTGGTAGCTCATCAGGAAATACGTCTCTGAAATCCCTCGCTATAGGTATATCGTCCAGCAGACAACCCTCAGTCAAGTCCCTTACCTGACACAAGAAAACTGTATCGCCCTTCTGGCGAAGTTTCTTCATCTTCAGGGTCGAAATTACCTTCACCCCTTTCTTCAGAACGATCCCAGAGTAGGTAACTCGGTTTCCCATCGATCCTCAGAATGTAACTGACTGATCTCGGCAACGAATGATCGCTCGATACTTCGACAGCCAGTCCATGCCAAGAATGACGTCGAACTCCGTCAACGAGAATTCCTTAAGATCGGTCGTCGCGTGCTCTCCAGCAATAACGATGGGCACTCCTCTGTACTCACGCTGACAAACAAAATCCTCTTCAGAAGGGAGAGTTATAATAGATCTAACAGGGATACTATCAAGAAGACTAGTCCTCAAGGCAAAACTACTAGCCACAAAAGAAACAGTTGCACCGGAATCGAATAACACATAAGCTAAAACACCAGAGACAAGGAACTTACCTGAGACTACGTCTGGCTGGACATCTGCCTCTGCCTCAGTCATACAGTAGACTCAGTTCTTCACAGGAGTCTTAGTCAGTGCCGGTAGTTGCTTGATCTCGTTGCCTGGCTTCTTCTCGAGGCAGACTGATGCCTTATGACCTTCCTCCCCGCAAATAAAACAAGAAATGGGTGTCCCGTCGCATCGCTTCCCTGGATGGAAGTCCTTGTCACAGCCTCTGCACCTCGAACTCTCTGATCCCTTAGACGAACTAGAGGTCGGAGGGGTACTGTAGGAGCACTAAATCGGGGCTTCTTGAAAGATGGCGACGTCACCGAGGTCGGGGTCCTCTTCTTGCTCGCATCCTCCTCGATAACAGACGCCTAGATCTCGAGTGCTACCTCGTAAGCTCGCTGGAATGACTTCGCTCCACTGCTGATCACGTGAACACGAATCCTCGGATCTAGCTTCTAGATGTAGCGCTTGACCCGCTCCTCCTCGGATGGTACAACAGATGTAGCGAACCTCGATAGCTCGGCGAACTTATCGGTGTAGGCCTGAACCGTCATCTTACCCTGAGTGAGAGTAAGAAAATCCTCCTGTTTCTGCCACTGTAACTCGTCGGGGTAGAACCTCTCCTGAACCTTAGCTACGAACTCGACCCAAGACATCGAATGTAAGGGCATGCACGCGTTCCTAGCCACGCTCCACCAATTATCGGCCTCTCCTCTCAAGTAGTAGGCGGCGATCTGGACCTTCTCGTGCTCGGGGCAAAACGTAGCGTCGAAGAGCATCCCCATCTCGCGGATCCAACTCTCCAAAATCATAGGGTCGGCAACCCCATCGTAAGTCGGTGGTCGATGACGAGCGATACGATCGAACGTCGACTGCGAACTAGGCGGCTGACGACTAAGGTGCGCTAACGTAAGAATCGCTTCCTCGAGCGATCATAACCTCTGTCGTCCCGAACTTGACCGGCGAGGTGTGGACATGCTGAAACGTTGCAAGACAATACAAAAAAGGAAGTGTTAGTCAAATATCCACAACTGTAGTCAAGCACACACAACAAAAATAAGAGAAAAGAGTCCTATCCTGGTTTTCTACCTGACACTATTCTCCCTTATAGTTATTCTTAATTGGGTTTATCACTCGGGAATGGTATAGCTCACAACTCCCGGGTTTACTCAAATCCTAAAACTTCACTTAAAGTTCTGACTATTCGGCTCTGATACCAACTGTGATGACCCAACTCGTATAGAACGGCGTGGAAGAGACCGACGAGTCGAATTGTCAAACTAATACACAAACATACTTAAAATCTAAAACAAAACCTCGAATTATAAATCCCAAAACGTACAAAACCACAAGTTGTACATAACCAAATCCCAAATAGTCATTACTAAAGAAAGAACTCCAAATTTGTAGTTAGAGTCAGAACGTACACACTACAACTACTAAAGGTCTGAATACTAATAACAGAAAATAACTATAAAAGTAATTAGTCAACGACGCTCGCCCAATCCCAAAGCTAAGCAACACCGTCATCATCAGAGTTACCTGAAAACATAAATCCACCATCAGTGGCGAGTAACATAACAGTCCCACCCTAAAGTGGATACATATGAACATAGAATAAATCAGACAAACAGATCAGACACTCATACTTATAAACATGCAACGTAAAAACAATTATAATAATATCAAAAAATCGCTTAACTTTACTTTACTTAATCTTAACATAATCTTTGTCGCTATCATTTACATATTAGACCGGACTATGCTCGTACGAACACATCTTACGTGATCGAACTTTCCTACTATGCCAGGAATGAGAATCGTACTCCCAAACCCATGAACCCATCTTACGAAATCCTTATCATAAAGACGACATACTTATCCCAATACCGCGGTTAGGATAGTGGCCGCGTCTTAACCCAAGTCTTAGAATCTTAGTCTAAGGTTAGGCGTCTATTATGCAAAAATCTAGCTAATCTTTACGTTCTTCACATCTTGGTTATTCTCAAGTTCGCATCTTACGCCTTTACTTGAGACTAATTAACTATGTACATCATAATCTTGGAACCTCTTTAGTCAATCTTTATACTTTTCTTTAACTTTCTTTAATTATCTTTAATAATCTTTAATTAATCTACACTTAAAGAATACATGATCTTATCAAAGAACTTCAAGATTCATCAAAGAATTATAAAGAAACTTTAAGGAACCTCAAGAATCATTAAACAAACATCAAGAACATATTCTTTAACTAAATTCACCAATTATAAATTCAAGAATCATATAAACCTACCAAGATTAATCAAAATCCATCATCAAAATCAAGGCCATATTACATGCATAATACACGAAAATTCCAGCCATACATTCATAAATTTGCATCAATTCTAAGCATCAAAATTCATGAAAATTGAACATAAACATAACCAAACATGAACCTATCATAATCAATCATAACATTCATGAAAACTAAGCAAAACATCATATAATCATCACCCAATTACAGCCCAAATTCATGCATGATATGTGTGTAATATCACCCAACTCTATCAAACTTTTGGCTCTAATTTGATCACCTAATCTATCCTATAATCATGGTACTCAAATTAGGATGAAAGAGCATATTACTTAATCAAAATTGGTTGCAATTAATCACTAAAACTTGTTGTCCGGACTCGTTACACACGGCCCAAACAACACGCACAACACGGCACCTCTTGGCTTCAACACACGACCAACATGAACCATCACACGGCCATCGCTCGATCCACCGTGCAATGCCTCACGAACCTGTGCAACACCAATCGAACACCACACACGATCCAATCGAGCACAATACCCACTCGAACCAAACCCAAAACTAATACCAAACTCGAAGTCTTGATTAATGGCAATGAAGGTTATTGTGTGTTTATTCACTTAAAGATCAATAGAGGTTGAATCTTTAAGTCTTGGGTTGAATCTTTGGTGATGGAATGCCAAAAATGGCATGAGGGATGATGAGCAAATGAAGAGTGTGTTTGAGTTTATTTTTAATTGTGAGCAAGTGAGGATTAAGATGGCAAAATGATCCTTAAGCCTTACTAACACTTCTATTTATAGAAGTTAGTTAAGGTGTGAACACAAGGCAAGTGGCAAACCAAGCCACATCATAAGGGGGGCCGGTTGGGGCAAGCCTAAATGGGCTTTAATGATCACTTGGGATAATTGCACTCAAGCATGACTAATTACAATTAAATTCGCACTTGGCCCAAAAATAATTAATTAGAAAATTAAAAATTATAATTATAATTAATAAAAATAAAATAAAATAAAATAAATAATAAAACAATTAATCATAAAAATAATCACACTCAAGCAATAAAAATAGTCCAAATAAATTTAGACCATGCACAAATAAATATAAAAGCAAGCAATATAATCAAATCAAATAACACAAAAATCTGGGGCGTTACAGTCGCTATGGCATCAAGAGAAGAGTCATGAGGCTCAAGAAGGGGTAAAGACCCATTAAATGGTGGACAACAAACATAGGGTAGAAGAAAAATGGGTGATGAAGAAGCTAGGACACACGGCCTAGGTGAGGTGGGGCAAGAACGAGACTCAATGATAACAGAAGGGTTAACATCGTCATCCTCTAATAGAGAATCTTGATACTCACGAGTTTCCTCATCATCCTCAAAACGAGGATTTAGAAACTCACAAAAGGTACCATCATTCTCAAAGAGAGAATTTTCATAATCAAAACAAAACTCTTCATCCTCACTATCACTAGAGTCATCACTATGGGCTATGCCATCATCACATTCATTTAAAACCCCAAGAAAATCCTCTTCCTCCTCAATGGAAACATGGAGATTGGACAATTTAGGTAAAGAAAGAAAGGAAGGGGTAGTGGGCTCAAGAAGAGAGGGAGAAGCAAAAACGGGCTCAAAGAATTCGTCATAGTCCTCTAGAGCAACATCTACCTCCTCTTGAATCGGATTCCTCAAAGTAGGGCTTGAACCATACTTGCCACAACCACCCTCATGGTTAATCGTAAATCCTAGATCATCCATCTTATCCTATAAACAAGATTCAACTATCTCAAGTCTCTTTACTAGTTTACTTATTTGCTCAAAAATAACTCGCCTCCCCTCTCCTCCTATATATTGGAAGACATTTATGCACCTCTAAACATTTGTCAATCAAATCATTATAGCTCTTTATCACTTCAGTAGTACAAACAATTGTATTAACAAAGTTAGAAGGCCTTAGATACTCATCAAGAAGGGAAGGGTCATAGCTAATTTCATCACTAGAAACATGACAATCTTGCTTCTAATGCGTGCAATCATGTGAAGAATGAAAATTAGGATGTACATCACTACAATTAGGATAAAAATGAGAAAATAAACCAAAGTTGGGTTGAAATTGGATAGAATGGGTACCCATATCCCATTCATAGGTGTCTTGGGCTAGCTAACAATAAAAATTCCAAGCATTACCTAAGGTCAAAGCTAGAAACTCACCGTTATGCATAGACTCAACAACATTCAAAGTAAAAACATTCAAACCTGAATATATGACTTCACACATTTGCCACAAATCATAAGTGTGGTCAAATGGACGTGAACCTTGAACACGATTAAAATACACCCAAAACAACTCACCTTCAAAATGAGGAATAAAGAAACTAGCCATCATGAAACCAAAAGCCAACAAAAATGCAAGCAACAATTATTAAGGGGAAAAAATTAAAAGAAAGAAAAATTGGTCCGCTTGCACCATCCTTGTGTATTGAGGATGGATGGTGAAATTGGACGTTGTGATTGGAAGTGCTAAAGAAGAGATTAGCACTGACAATCATAATTATTTAACAAAAAAAAAACAAATGAAAGCAATAACTTGGATAAAAAAGTTCACAACCGAAACCGAAAAAAAAATTCCTGGCAACGGCGCCAAAATTTGGTCGGCTCCTAGGGTGTTGTGGCCCTAGTCGCCTAAAAAATATACAATTTATTAAGACCTAACAAACTAACACGTAGTATTAGCGGGGTTAGGGTCGATCCACAAGGAACTAATACAGATTTAGTTGAAATCAAAATGATACAAGGGTCTAGTTTTATGTTGAGAGAAAAGTGAAATCGAATTGAAATCTAAAACGAATTGTATACCAAATGACTAAAATTCCAAGGATTAGACTCCCTAATGTTACTTCAATCGGAGTAATTACAATCATTGAATAAACTCATGTTCGATTATCTCAATTGCAAAGTGAATATTCAAAAAGCACTAATGAACTCAATCCCAAACCCTCTCTCGATTAGGCAATAGGAAATTCTAGGAGATGCTAAATTAACCTCTCTCGATTAGCTAAATTAGCAAAACCTAAAAGCGAGTTCGTCCAATACTTTTATCAATTCACAATCCTAACTACTATCTCTAGCAATTAAGAATTTCTCATAGAAATCTTGAAAGCAATTATCAAAACCATCAACAATCACCAAACTCAACCTGAACTGTTCACCAAGATATGATGCAAGGTCCAAGAGATCTAGAAAAAATACATTCAAGATTATTCAAACACTAAAACAATCCAATGATTAACCTCCAAAATCAATAACATCAAGTCATCCAATCCCTAGAAAAAGAACTACTCACTCATGGAAGCCATTAAAGCAAAACTCATGAACTTCAATTACTTCTATTCTAAGAAGCAAATCAAATTCAATCAAATCTAAAATAACAACAAGATCAATTAAAAGATTAGAATCAAAACATCAATGGAAACAAAACAAAACCTGGATTGGAAATCAAATGAAGCCAAAGGAATCTTGAGATTCAATGGAGAACAAAGAATTGAAGAGCAAAATGCAAATCTCACTTTTGAATATTGAAATTCTAAGTATTCTTGTGGGTTTTTTTCACTTCTTGAGAGTTTAGAGTACAATACTATTGGAGAGTAAATCTAATATTCGTTTCTAAAACAAAGCTTAAGCCCCTAAACTAATCTCTAAAAGTTAAGTAATACATGGCCAAAACAGGGATTTTCATGCTTCAGGTCTTGCACGACCGTGCAGTAATAATAAGTTGCACGACCGTGCAATTGAACCTTGCACGGTCGTGGCAAAACGAAGGACAAGTTGCACGACCGTGCAATGTTTGCCTGCACGGTCGTGCACTCCAAAATGGTCACTCTGACCTCTACACGAGTGAGCTGCACGATCGTGCAGTTGAACCTTGCACGGTCGTGGTCAAAGGAAGGGGAGCTGCACGGTCGTGCAGATCTGCGCACTCGGTCTTTAAATGCTCATATTTCCTTGGTTTCTTAGCGGAATTGAGCATATAATATATTAAATTAAAGCTCTTGGAAAAAGGAATCTTCTTTAAGTATAATCACCTAAAAAAGAGTTTTAGAAAAAAAGATATGAGTCTTTGAATCAGCCTATATATGCAAGAGCACTTGAAATGCTTCCATTTTGAGCCTAATTATTCAAGAAAACAAATAAAACACAACATTATTGAAGGAAACCATGATATAAGCTAATTCTATACTAAAATACTAAAAACCAATGAAATAAAGTCTAAAAGGCCCGAAAGACAAGTGAAACGAAGCTGGAAAATGGGTCCAAAATGGACCGATCACACACATAAAAAAATCATTTTTTCTCCTACCTTTTGTCTTCAGATTGTACGTTGTCTCCCAACCTTTTTAAAAGGTAAAAAAATAAATATTAGAGCATTAATGATGGTATAAAACAATCTCAATTTTAAAATAAAAATATAAATCCAAACACTAATTATTTATTATATCGATTTACACATGCATTTTTCTCCATAAAATTTTAAAGTTTAAATACATACCTAATGAATATATATGACATAATCCAATCATAGTAAAGGCCATTATGGAAAATTCACTGAATGTAAAGCAATTGAATTTTATCCTAACCGGTACAGTGAAGAGAAACACGATTATTTAAATTTCACACCAAATTATTTTGTTTATGGGTGAATGTCCTCCTTATTGTTATATAATATCTTAATTGTCATGTTTAAATAGTTAATAAATATGTCTTGATTGAGTTTTTTAATTATTCAATAATATAATGTCTTAATAGTTATATAATTCCACACCAAAGCAATTTGAAATTTTTATATTTATGTCTTAAATATTATATAAATATCAATTACTTTCATGCAAATAAAATATTTGATTTGGTTGGATCATTATCATCATATTTTTCTTCTATATATTAAGTTAAAAAAATTAAACGGTGCATTGCATGGTATTATCTAGTCTATAATATATAATATATAATCTATACTATTTATCTATACTATTTACTAAAGTAATATACCCTATTTAATACTTTGACACATGTCACTCCCACAATGAAAATTTTCTCTCCAAAACTTAATTTTTTTTATTATGTTTTAAAAGTTTTTTTTTTGGTAGCTTCCCAAATAAAAATTATCTTTCTTTTTTATATTAGTAAAATTTGAAACATAAATATATGTATCTAAATCTTATCGCTAATTATATATACCAAAAATATAAAAATTATATATTTGAAAAATATATTTTGAGACGAATCAACCAAGATCCCCACGATTATATTTTTCATTGCTTATATAAAATTAAAAAGGGTCGGTTAAAGTTACAATATAATAAGTAATACTAATAGTCAAAATGGATCATTTTTTTTAAGACAGGGAGTAAATATATATTTTATATTATATATAATTTTGTAAAAACCGTGCGTAGCATGGGAACTAATCTAGTATATAATATATATAATATATAATAATAATAATATATACTAAAACAAAATGAAGATGACATCATTCATATTTCATAAAAGGACATGTGTCATGCTCTCCTTCATTTTTTCCGTCCAAAAAACTACATTAATTATTCTTATATTTTCAATGCTATATTTTAATTAATTTAATTAATATTTTGACTAAAAGGTTTTTATAAGGCTAATCTATCTATCATATACTCCGTATAACTCGATAACTATAACTATATATATAGTAAAATAGAGTATGCTTACATCATTCAGTATACATCTCATAATTTTATGCAATTGTTGGTGTTATGTTTGACTTAATACTCATACCATCTTTTAATTTTTTAAATGTTTTCTTTTAAATCTTAAAAAAAATTATGTGTAAAACCATAGTTTTGGCCATTATTTTGCTTCATTTTTTACAAATTTTTTGTTTCAAAATTATTATTAAGATAAAAATTACTTATTATTTTATAAAATTAATAATTTTTTTTTGTGTGTGCATAATACAAATGTTTTGCCCAATTAACAAAAAAAAAAAAAAAAATCAACCCTAGCGTTCTGAGTGCAGCGGATTCCATCGTCTCTCGGTTTCTTTGACCGTCGCCTCTCCTCTTCTCTGTCGAATTAACTAACAGTGACTGGGTTTGGCGTGGTTTTTGTGGTGTCTTTCCTCCATTAAAGCAAGCAGAGCTTTTGAGGTAAGTTATGGCTTTGGCTTCTTCTAGTCTAGTCTGGGTTTATTGAATATATATATGATGCTAGGATCGAACTGTGATGCTAAACCTTTTCTCCTTGTCCCCAGGGCCAGGGCAGCTGCCCCTCCCGCCCTGGCTCAGGGACGGGCGTGTTTGTTGAGCTGACGTATAATATGGTAGTATGTGATTTTATGATTACAGGACAAATGAAGCGCTATGTTTACTTCAATGATGAGGAATCAATCCATGAACTTTTTTGTGACAACCGTATATCGAACAGGAAATACACTGTGCTTAACTTTCTCCCAAAGAACTTGTGGGAACAGTTCAGGTGATGCATTATTTTACCAATTTCTGTTTTTGGGTTCTGCATTTTGATGCTGATAAGTTACTTCCAATTTCAATGATGTTGCTTAAGTAGATGTTGAACCTTCTTTTTTGATAGATTACATTTGGGAAGAGACAAACCTATATTAATTTTCATGCATCCAACTTTTGTTGAAGAAGAAATACTTAATGAGCTCTTGTGTACTTGTGTTTAAAATATACTCAAGAAGACCAATTATGTAATTATGTTACATTGCTATTTTTACAGAAGACCATCTTACGCTTATTAAAAGAAAGAGGAAATTAGGCTAAAACTACAAAACTATAACAAAGGCACTTGTACTTCACAGTTGTCTCTAAATTTTGTTATTTGCCCCGCATTATCAACATAAATTGTTTCTGTTGTTATATCTGAACCACTTGAGCCAATTGAGCCGGTGTCCAACAAATGTTTAGTGACCTTTTGGTGTACTCAAAGGCAAACATAGTATTGGAAGTTTGTTTAATCTCCTGTAAGAAGTGTTTACTTCATTCAAAGCTGTCAAATCTTTCTTTTTTGTAGTTTTAATTCTTTTAAGGAGAGTGATTTTAGAAGTATGTTGTTCTGTCATGGGAAGAAAAAACCTGGTGCAGTAGGTATGTGTGCTGTATTAGTTTACAAAACTGCTGTAGTTTAAAGTTGAGACTGATTTGTGTTTTGTGATGAAAAACGATTTAGGAAAAATTGACAAGAATAATGCCAACTTTCATTGATCTTCCTAAAATTAATCCCAATTTTTTTCCTCAACTTTAATCCCAAATTTTTGGTGATTTTACTAATCTTCCTAAAAATAATACAACCTTCGTTACTTTTTAGTTGTCTGAAAGGAAAAATCAAATTAGATTTTGGTAAATAATTAAGTTACCCAATCTATTTTTTTTACTTCTCTTCGTTCTTCAAGCCTTCTCTCTCTTTTCCATAACCACCACCTGGGATGGCTTAGGCAACCCCCCATACCCCCAACAAAATCTTCACTGCCTTCACTCTCATAGATCATCTCCACTACCACCGTTGTAGATTTTCACCACCAACAACGCTGGTCTACACCCACGAAGATTTTAACGAGATCTCCACTACCACCACTAGTGAACGCTTAGGCTTCACAACTACAACCAGTGTCGATCTTCACCGGCACCAGCAACATAGTATGCCTTCTTCATCGATCTTCATCAACAGTCGATTCTTGTATTTTTGTTTTTATATTGTGGATTTTAGTACAACTCTTTTATGCTTTCACAGTTTGTTGAGTTTCACTATTGATTTGAGCGATCGATATTGAAAAGCAAAATGTCTTTTTTTGGGGTTTTTTTTTCTTTCCAATTTCAATCAAAAACAAAATTTAGATCGAGTGATATTGTTTTTTTTTTTGGTATTCCAATCAATTGATTAATTTTTTCGGTGGTTTTGGTGTTGACTTTGGTGGTGGAAATGGTGTGGACGGTGGTGGAAACAGAAATTGTGGGTGTTTTGCTATTGGTGCTGATGGCAGTGGTAGGTACTATGTAGCGAAATGTTGTCTACGGTGGTGATTTTTTATTTATTTATATTTTTTGGATTCTGATGTTTCCTCTCCTCATTGGTGTAACAACCCCCAGTTAAGGTGACTGTTAACAAAAGTAAAACCCAAAAATAAACATTATCTCTTACATAAATAAATAATCTCCTAGCACATACATGTGCTCAATCATTGGTAATTTAGCTTGATCTCGTCATCAACCCTATGAGTAGGATGGGCCCTCACAACTGATACAAAAATACTAAAGCCTCTCTTACTAAATACAATAATAATTGCATCCCAATACACATCCAAATAGTAGATTAAATACAACCTCCAAGTAACAACCGTTAATACTAATGATACACACTAGCCTTCAAACTTCCATCTACGCACCTCTAGGTGCCCAGCTATTAAAGCTATTCCTGTAAATCAAAGCGCTGCCCCCACCAGGACAGGTCTAAAGACAAAAATGAGTTAGCGTACACAACCTTGCCCTAGAAAAATATATGGTGGCTAATATAAGGTGTTTCTTAATTTTAATAATAAATATATCACGTATATACATTTAAACTACTCAAACACAACTTTAATAGAATCACAATATAAGTTCCCATTTTTGAATCATAACTTTATTTAAATCTCATTTAAGTAATATTTGACACTTAAAGATTTGTTTCAACTTCTTTGCATCGTAAATCGACTTACACGTTTCCATATCTAGAAACAAATTTAGTTTGGACAAATAAATTTCTTTAAGCTAGAGACCAACGGAACCCCAAACCCAAAATGATGGTTACCACAACAATAATAACGGTCCCCATGACCAAAAGATACGCTTGCAAGACTTGCCGGAGTTGACTCCTAAAATTGGACACCATTGGGCTACCAAAGCCATACATTGGGCTGCCAAAGCCATACAATGGGCTACCAAAGCCATACATTGTTATTTTGGAATAAAATCGTTTGAGTAACAAGATACTTAATAAGTATTGGCTTATAATATAAATTCTAATAGGTTAATTTCCGGTTCCAAACCTTTTATTATTACTATTATTATTATTATTATTTATCCAAGCTATACTTATTTAATAAGCAACTCATTTCAAACTAGGCTTTTGCCCCAAAAGATGTATTACAAACATTCACAATTAAATCATTTATTGCAAAGTCTCAATTTATAAAAAAAGATCCATAGCTAAATTCATAACATGAGTATTAACTCGTAGCATATTTGTGACTCAATACTTATTTAGGACATATTCATGTTCCTAACAATAACTAATAATATATTCATACCTTAGGCATTAGCCCACTCATAGTTCATAACCCAAATGTCGTCCATATTTATTATACTCCAAATATTGGCTCATCATATATTCATTTGTTGACTACTAACCTATGATTAATTTATAACCCAAACATTACACTTGTACATATATATCCTCAATCCAAATATTAACTCATGTTACACCCACAACTTAATGTTCAATTATAAATATTTCATAACCCAAATGGTACTCATTCCAACCAAACAAAGATGGGCTTAGGTGAGGTTGCCCGTGGCCTCCCCTGGCTGCAGCCACCAAGAGGCACTAGCCAGCCACTGCCAGAGGAAGCAGCCAGCAACCTGCCAGCAGCGACCAGAGGCAGCAGCAGTAGCAGTGCTGTTCTGTCCTGCCCGTGGCGCTTGGCCAGGCCTCCGGGCCTCCGAATCCATTCCCGAAATGCAATTTTTCCAAGCTCAGCACAACCATGTCATGTAGCTAGACTTGGGAGCAAAACACTATCAACAACGATGTTCTAAATTACTCAATTTACCAAGACCAAATCATATTGCTCAACTCAATAAATAATTTAGTTAGTTTGATCTCAACAAGCAAACCCACGTTTAAAGTCAAACATTTAAACAAACAAGCTCAAACAGAAAGGCAGAAATTGAATTTTCAGTTGAATGAGCACAAATACCATCAAGCCAAACAATTTATACCAAACAATATAGCATGCTAAAACTCAAATAATCAATTTACAAATAAGTGGGTAGAGGATTTGTACCTTCCAAATTCACTAGCATGAATCCTCTATGCCTTTTCATCTATATCCATAATATTCACACTCTAATTTCTTAAAACGCTCCCATAAAATTATTTACTCAAATTAACTTATGTAAACCCTAACTTGCTTACCTTGGGATGCTTGGAGATTGAGGATCTTAGCTCGGCTCTCCAAGTTCAGCACGACATCAACTTCAAGGATGGGCAAGAAATCAATTTTGAGCTTTGCCCGAAGAAAATTGAAGAAGATAGAGGAAAAGGCTTCAATGGTGAATGGTGAGTGAGTGAGGGAAGAAGGAAGATGAAGAAGCAAAATATTCTTTTAGGAAAAGGAAAAGGCATTTGTTGGTTTTTCATGTGTTTAGCATTTCACAGTAGAAGGAGTTCAATTCCTTGACCAAACTTCCCATTCTACATATTACCAATTTGCTCGCGTAATCTACTGTGGTTAATTTGTCCTTTGTTTTCTGTTTTGGTTTATAATAATATAATCTCTATTATATAAGGGAAGGGGTGAGGCTGCGGCGGTATCTAAGTGGATTACACTTTTACCCCTCTCTTAACTAAATAACAAAAAAACCTATATTTCCTCTGTTCTTTAAGTTTGCTACATTTATTTTTTCATACTTCCTAAAACATAACGTTCAAGGAATATATATCTTTAGATTATATAATAAAAAAATTATAAAAATTATATATTAAAAAAGTACACATTGAACCGAATCAAACGAGGTCTCACTTGACTATATTTTTTCTTATATGTATAAATTAGAGAGTCAAGGTTACACAATGAATACCGACAAAAGTCCTTATGCAGCGAACATATAGGTACGGAGGTTATACTACAAAAATGGGTAACAAACCAAAATCAATTTATACAAAATCTTTGCGTAAAATAAACATTCAATCAATACAAAATAAGGAGTTTAGATCCTCTAGAGTTTAAGTTTTGTAGAGTTCTAGAGTTGTGAGAGTGAGAGTGAGAGTTTTATATTATTTTTTTATTTTACTCTAATCTATTTTAGTTTAATATATTGTAGCCATAGATTTAGATTTGTTTGGTCTAGAATTGTTGAAATCTACAAACTCTAGAGGATCCAACTCCAAAATAAGTCAACAACAATCATTGTTTTACACATCCATATATAATCCACTTATCTGTATTGCATTACTGACATGTATTAAAAATTTCGGTTCAAACCCAGAAAATTTCAGTTTGGACCAGATTAACCATTAAAAGAATAATGTCTATATTGACAACAATAATACAAAATTTTCAAAATTGTCGCAGCAGTCGCACGCATCGCATGCAAAGAAAGCTAGTTAAAGAATATAGATAAACTAGTCTCTGTCGCTCAAACATCCACTCAAGATAGCAACAAAACTTAAATTCTTATTTAAGTCCACTTCTGTTAAATCACTTTTACCAAATTTTGTCGCATTATTAATATCATGTCACTTCCGGCTCAAGATTACTTGTCTTAGATATTTCCCAAGATTTTCTTAATTGACTAAATAAATCTCCATCATCCAACTAACATTTAACTCCAAAATTATAATTTTCCTAGAAAATCCTCTATTTAGACTTAATAACATTGATTAGATTTAGTGTCTGTTTCAATTGGCCATCTTATTCAAACCCTTTTTAAATTAATTTCCACTAAAGTTTTGCCTAGGAGAATGTGCAGCTAAGTTTTTTTGCAAATAAAATGTAAAGTGATAGGGTGTTTATTGTTTGTCATTGATAATCTTGCAAAATTTAATTCTCTGCTGCATGTCTTTGTTTTTACCTGTAAGTACTTTTTTTTTCCAAATGTCTTATGTATTTTTTGTTTTTTCTTTTTCTCCCGTATTATGTGTGGTGTCAACTTTTCATTACCTTCAAATCCGTCCTTTCGGCTTAAAAAGGGTTTCCTGTGATAGTCGAGGATGCTTCCTTTTTAGATCATTGTTCTAATTGTAGTTTTTGCTGGTTTCTGACATAATTTTAATCTTTTTTTTTTTGTTGCAGCCGGTTTATGAACCAGTACTTTCTGTTGATTGCTTGTCTTCAATTATGGCCACTCATTACTCCTGTTAATCCTGCCAGCACCTGGGGTCCACTTATATTCATATTCGCAGTATCTGCAACAAAAGAAGCATGGGATGATTACAATCGTTTTCTTTCTGACAAGAATGCAAATGAGAAGGAAGTGTGGGTTGTGAAGAATGGCATTCGAAAGCATGTATGGTTTCTTATTCTCTTCTTTTTTTTCATTGCAATTTATTTCCTCTGGAGCTTCTCTATTATATATGTAATGCTTCTTTTGCAATAGCAAGCTTTACTGTGACTGGGACAGAAAAGGGTGAAAAGAGCCAACCAAATTAAGTTGTTCTCTCTCTGTCTCTCTCTCTCTCTCTCTATATATATATAGGGTTGGGTTCCGGTGAGAAATTTCTTATCGTGAGAAATGTGAGAAGATATCAATACATCAACTATGACCTAGAGGTACATTGATTAACAACTATAGGTACATTCAAAATATACTAAAAATACATTGAGTAAAAATACATTGATTTTATGCCATAGATACATTGACTCCAAACAATAAAAAGACGAAGGAGGAAAAATCAAATTTAATCTTAGTCATTCATTTGTTGATTAAAGGGTTGTAGTTGCTTCTCACCCTTCTTACCAAAACTACATTTCTCACATGAGTCTACTTCTATATATATATATATATATATATATATATTCGAGATCTGTTAAAACCTAACTTAAGTTGAAAACTAATAACTATTGATATCAACCGCTAGATTTAGATCAACAGTTGTGATCTATTTTGGTTTAAAAATAAAAAAGAGGATGCTGATTCAGCGCTGAGTCAGCATCAACAATGTTAATCCGCATTTAGTTTCCAATGACTGTGATTAAAAGTTTGAATTATTCAATGGTTCAGATTAAAAGTTTTTAGTTTTCAACTAATAGTCTAGTTTTACATGATCCTATTCCTATATCTATATAATAAGTTCCGATTAAAGTTGAAAAAGTAAGTTCAGATCAACAAATATTTTTTGAAACAAACATAGCCTTGGCTCCTTTTTGTTGTGTTTTTCCTTTCCTTTTCCGTTCTTTTTTTTTAAACCATCACAATTTCAGTGTCATTTTTTATATATGGAACTATGGGTATGTGATCTGTTGGCCTTTTCTTAACTTGATTTTACCTTTTTTGGCTATTAATCTGAAGCATTTATGTGAAAAGATATGTAGATGAATTGCTTATTATGATATGTTCCTTTTTGTGCTGTGACACATTTTTTCAGATTCAGGCTCAAGATATTCATGTGGGTAATCTCGTGTGGCTTCGCGAGAATGATGAAGTTCCGTGTGATCTTGTTTTGCTTGGTTCTTCTGATCCACAAGGGATATGTTATGTGGAGGTGATCTGCTGATCTAACATTAGCTCATTATTTGTTTGTTTGATAATTTATTTCCCTGTTTCCAACAAATTGAAGAAACCAGGTTGTATTCTGCTTACAAAAGAAACTCCGCAGTCCACTTTGAACTATGTCAAATAAATTAAGTAAAGCCATTCAACAACCGAGTTTGCAGCATTTCACTCTAAATTTAATTGTCTTGATCAATTAAAGAAGTGTTGGTCAGCTTCCCTTTTTATTTTCAAAGTCTTATAAACATTTAGAAAGAATTTTCATTTATGTACTTGTACTTAAAAAGCATGTCGTATTTACTACTCTCTTTGTTCTCCAAAATTTTTCCATGGAACATTTCCTCCAAAAACCAAGAAATATTAAAGAAAATAGTTTGTGGGTCCATTGAAGGATAGAGATAGAAGAGTGAATGTTGGTGTAAGGTTTGTGACAGAAAAATTGAGTGTCGCATACTCGCATATGGGGTAGGAATGAGTAAGGAGAAAGAAAAGGTGGGCCTTAGGCCCTAAGTTGCACGGAGTCGGATTCGGGGTAAAAAACGGGGATGAGGACGGGAACGGAAAACGGGAAAATTCAAAATTCTAAAAATGGGTACGGCAAAAAAAATATTTTAAAAAATTTAAAATTAAAAAAAGTCACACACCACCAAAATAGCGTAATTCCTTGTCTTAGACAATACAGTGCTACATATTATTATATTATACACCAAAATAACAGAGATTTAAAATAGAAAACTAAAAAAAAAATAAAAAAAATCAGAGAAGGCATTTCAAAGTTGAACTAAAAAAAAGAAAGAAATAAAAAACAGAGAAGTCGAACTTCAGGGAGTTCGAACAGAGTAGTGAGAGAATTCGTGGGTTGGTGCAGTGTTGCTTGTGGCTGACTGGCGGTGGTGAGAGAAAAACCCCAGAGAGAACCGGTAAGAGAAAAACACAAGAGTTCGAACAGAGTAGCTAGTAAGAGAGAAGAAGAAGAATTGGTGGGCTGGTGCTGGTGGCTGACTGGCGGTGGTGGGCATTGCGTAGATGACCGGCGATCTGGGACTTGGTGGCTGGCAGAATCGAAGCTCCAATAGTGGTGGTGGAGGAGAGAACCACGGAAGTAAAATTTTCTCCAAAACCTGAATTTCCCCCCTTTTATCTTTTGGTTGATTTGATGTTTTCAATCAAGCTTCCTCTTTTAAACCTCTGACCCTCTCTTTCCTTCTTTCATCTTTTAATTTATTATTATTATTTTTTTAAAAAAACCAAGTTTGCACCTTGGGGACGGCAGTTTCTTCCATTTCCCGTCCCCAGTACAGTGGGCAGCCTTCCCCGCTTCACCCTTGCTGTCCCCAGCCCAGACAAGCCGTCCCAGGGACGTTTTTTTTGCCGAAACTGCACTGTCCCCGTCCCCAGTATGGGTACCCCACCTCAAAAGCAATAACATATTGTTATAGCAACATAAAAAATGGAATCAAGTATAATATGGAAGAACATTATGTAAAGGACTGAAATGAAAATCTTTAATCTATCCACAAAATCAAACGATACTACTATTACACTTAAAAAAAAAGCGATACTATTATTAAGAGGTTCTTGAAGACATGTAAAATATGGTCTAATTTTTCTAACTTTTTACCATTACTTAGTATATATATGTAGATTAGTGCTTATAACATAAATGTAGTTTTGTTCCTGTGTTGTTTTCCCAGTTGAATATGATGCTGTGAATAGTTTCTGACTATCAAATTACATTAGGAAATCTAGATTGAAATCAACTTGAATTTTCCATCTTCTCTGGTTTATTAATTTTGAATCTTTTTAGATTGCAACAAGACCTTTGTAAGTTCTTGTGGTTGTAAGCTTTGGAGTGGATAGGTTTTGTTATTTTCATTTTTTTTGTTGATGAATGATGAAGTTGATAGTCTTCTTTTGATAGTATGGAAACATGGTTGAGCTCTACGACAACATTTGCGGGAGAGATCAAGAGTAGGAAAAATGGAAAAATTGTGCAGTTAATATTATGCACAAAACTATGATTGACAAATAAAGTGAATATGGATTACAGCCTAACATTCGTTGTCTTATTGAAAACTATAATATGATTGTTTCTGATCGCTTCCATTTTGGAAGACTTTGAGCTTTGGTACTATCATGATATTACCTTTTCTCTGACTTGGCAAAACTACAGACTTCTGCACTAGATGGAGAAACTGATCTGAAAACAAGAGTCATTCCATTAGCATGCATGGGCATAGAATTTGAACTACTTCAGAAAATAAGGGTATGTATTTTCTCTTAACTGTGCAACTATGCCATATATAACAAGTTCTTGAAGGAAATTAATCATTATAAACATATCTTGTTTTCTACCATTGGCAGGGGGTTATTGAGTGCCCTAATCCAGATAAGGACATCATGAGATTTGACTCAAATCTAAGATTATTTCCTCCTTTTATTGACAATGATTTATGTCCTTTGACGATCAAGAATACACTCCTTCAGTCATGCTACCTGAAGAACACAGAATGGGCTTGTGGAGTGGCAGTCTATACTGGTTAGTCTTAAATCTATGTATTGTTGCAAAGGCAAGAGATTTTTACTACCAAGGTCTCTAATCTTCAACTTCATGCTCATAAAAGTAGTGGTGTTTTGTTGATATGCAGTCTTGTCCATTTTGTGAAGATATAATAGTATTATACTGCCTTAATCTTGATGCATCATCTGCTTTTCGTTAAAAAAATTGGCACTGCAGTTTTCCTTTGAGGATTTTGTTGTGCATATTTACTTGTCACTGGGGGATCTTAAATGAGATAAGTTAATTTAATCATTAATTTAAGTTCTTTGTGAATTTTGATACTGTTTTATAGGTAGGGACAAATACTGCATTTAGAACGACACTCTTTGTTTTGTAGTTGATTAGTTCCTAATTTTCTCTTTCCAGGCAATGAAACCAAACTTGGAATGAGTCGGGGGATCCCAGAGCCTAAGTTAACTGCAGTGGATGCTATGATTGACAAGTTGACTGGGGCTATATTTGTTTTCCAGATAGTAGTTGTGACTGTTCTTGGTGTAGCTGGAAATGTCTGGAAGGATACTGAAGCAAGAAAGGTCTGCTTTTGCTTGCAAATTTTATATTATTTAAACTAATATATTATTATAACATATATCCTTGTTTGCAGCATGATACCTGGCTTACACATCTCTCTCTCTCTCTCTCTTTTTTTTAATGTTTTTTTCCCTTTTGCAGCAATGGTATGTGTTATATCCTGAGGAGGGTCCCTGGTATCAATTGCTGATTATCCCTTTACGGTTTGAGCTGCTATGCTCCATAATGATACCTATCTCAATAAAGGTAAGAAGGTGACTTCTATTATGCAATTTTGAAATGAGCTTTGTGTCTTGATCTAATATTTTTCATGCTGATAGTTTGATGCCCTCTTCCATTCAATTTTTTTTAATATCCAGAGTCTGAGCATGAAAATTCAATTTTGGATTTTGATTTACATGAAAGTGAAATATTAGCTATTCTTTAGCTTTGGATTAGATTAAGCTGAATAAAAGTGGTTATAGAACTGTCTCTGCTAATTTTACTACAAAGTAGTAGATGTGCATTATATCTGGATCATGGGTTCATGAATCATGTACCTTCTCTTCCCTCACCCCCCCTCCCCCTGAAAATTTTATCACGGGATCATGGGTACTTATGGTTAAAATTGAACATTTATGTTATAAACCATAATAGACAAAAAGAGTCATAATATGTTACGAGAACAATACTAACAGTCGATAGCACATAATAAAGACTAACACATAAGTTTAACTAAACTGCAATTAAATTGTAGAAGATTCAATCAGTAACGCTACCATGTACAACAATTTTTTTAATATAAAACTACATGTACAAATGTATCACAAGAAATAACTAGAAAATAAATGAAAAAAAGGAGGAAAAAAAAACAGAAAAAGGAAACAAAAGAGTGAAAAGACAAAAGAAAAAAAAGAAACAGAAAAGGAGAGGAGCAGAAATGAAGAAAAAGAACATAAGGAGAAAAAGTAGAAAGGAGAAAAGAGACGAAAAAAGCAATCATAAAAGACGAAAAGGAGAAAAACTGAAAAAGCAAGCAGAAAAGACAAAAAAAGAGAAAGATAGCAGAGGAGAAAGAAATACGAAGAAAGCAGAGGAGAAAGAGAGAAGTCGCCCATGTCGAGCAAAATATTCCTAGCGCGCCTTTTAAAACTAAGGTCATAAATAATTAAATACTTCGTGTTTAGATACATCTTTTATAGTGCAAGTACACATAATTCTGATTTTTTAAATTAACAATTTTTTAAATAAATATTGTTTCCTGGCACTGTCGTTTAGGATATTTTGTAAGTCTGCTCTTTTCTGTCCCTGCCCCCGTATGCGTTGATGCCCCCGTCCTCATTTTTATGCAACCTAAAATATGAATTGTATGTGATCCAGACATGTGTAATGCACATGGTAATTCGAACAGATAAAGTTTGAAATTTGATTGATAAACTCAGAAAATGTAATACAAAAGATAGTTACTAACTTGAGGTTGGAAGTTTCCAAAAGAGTGACTTTAGGTCACAAATCGCTTAAGCCAAAGCCTTTTCAATATTTTTCTGAATAATCCTAACTCCTAACGTCCTACCTATATATATTGCTACTACCTTAATTGATTTTGTCTCATTCTAGTACATACAATCACCAAAAGCTGATAATATCACCAAAAAGCTAACAAGACAAAATACAACCCTTTGCCAAAAAAAGAAGACAAAATACAAGTAAAAAGGACAAGAGTAAAAGTAAATAAAACAAAAATAAAAATAATAAAATCCTAAAAACTAATTTAATCACTTGGTTCATTGCAACATGATTATCTACGGGGTTTTTAATATGTGAAATTTTTTACACTTTGATTTTGGCAGGTATCGCTTGATCTAGTAAAGAGTTTATATGCCAAGTTTATTGACTGGGATCTTGAAATGTTTGATGAAGAAACAGGCGTCCCCTCGCATGCAACAAAGTAAGACACGATTAGTCCCTCCTACAAAGTCCAATATCTAAAGAATTTGGAAGTATATTAAAGTGTTTGTCTTTTGCAGCACAGCAATAAGTGAAGACTTGGGACAAGTAGAATATATATTGACTGATAAAACTGGTACCTTAACCGAGAATAAAATGGTCTTCAAGAAGTGCTGCATTGGTGGAATTTTTTATGGGAGTGAAAGTGGGGATGCTTTGAAAGGTTTGTTTCTGTGTATTAATTTATCTTTAGTTATCTGGCTAAATTAGTTATGTCTTCTTTTTGACTGGCTGTATAATTTCAAATGAAGATGCTAGAGTGTTGTTTGGGTGTTTTTTTTGTGTTTGGTGTACTTTGAAGGATGGCCAATGGCCTTACTAGGTCATCCTTCAAATGCCATAGTGTGTTTTGCACATGGAAAAAAATAGCGGTCGCGGTAACGTTCGCGGAAATGGTCGCGGGAATCGCTTGTAACGGCAAAAAAGAACGTTTCGCGGCTATCGCGGCGTGAATTTTTTCAAAAAATTCACATAAGCTCAATATTAAGCTTTATCAATCTTCATTCATTCTTATTTGTTTTTGTATCACATTATGTCAAAAAAATATTATTAGTTATTATTATTAAAATTTATTAATAATCTAGCTTATTTCTTAAAAATTTAACTATTGCAAAGTACAAGTATGGCTCCTATTAGCCTTTTCTTCTTTAATATTTATTTTATTTTATAAAAAACGGGCATTTCTTGCAAAAACGCGTTATGGAACGGGCGTTTTACCGCTACGGAACGCCATCGCGGCGATTTTTGTGTGAATTCCAAATCCCAGTGTTATAACGGCATTTCGCGTATCGGCAACTCAAAAACAGGTTACAGAACGGCCGTTACGTAACGGAACAGCCGAGTTTGTATTTTCAGCGATCAGCGATCTTGAACTTTGCCCCCACAAACATTAGTTGTCAACTTACATTGGAAAAGATATTTTCAGTCTTTCTTATAGCTTCTTCTTTCTAACCATTCAATATCTGCATCATGCTATAAATCATGATGTGTTTAACCAGCTTAATTTGTGCTTTCTCTGTTTGATATCAGTTCAACTTTCTTTAGTACTTGTGATTTTTATATCCTTGTGTGTATTCTATCTTCAAATTTTAGCTGTATTCTGTAAGCGGTATTTCATTTTCTGACATATCGTAATCATGGGCCTCCTGTCATTCTTCATATGGTAAGAGACCTGAAAGCAAATTATATGTGGGAGCTTTTTCTAATTTTTCATGTATAAAGTGGTGGATGGCATGTTCATAGAATGCAATGGACTTGCTGCTTTATTACTCTGATCTGATGTTGATGAGTATGATGATCAATGTTTTGATTATTGTCTTTTGGTTGTGTGTTGATGTGATTTCACTAATTTTCCGTGGTATAATGTTTCAATATTTTTTTTAATTCTCTGCTTCAAGGCACTACGTCGGAAGCTATTCTTGACTTAATATACTTTTGCTCATGTTTTTGTGTGTTGACTCCTGAATACATTCATTGCATATGTTGGTTGGCACTTGGCAGATGCTGCACTTCTTGACGCTATAACCTGTGGCTCTTCAGATGTTATCAGATTTCTAACTGTTATGGCCATATGTAATACAGTCATAGCAACAAAAAGGTGACCTCTTTATTAAAGCTTAAACTTGCACTTATTTTGACAACTTTTTTACTGCTAAACTTGAGTTAGTTTCAGCTTATTTAAAGTTCTGTGATGCTTGTTGTACTCATTTTTCAGTAAGACTGGAGATGTTGCATATAAGTCACAATCTCAGGATGAAGAGGCCTTAGTTCAAGCTGCTGCTGGCTTGCACATGACTCTAGTCAACAAGACTGCAAATATTCTTGGTACCTATCTTTTGTTCTTTGTCTAATCTCAGAAGTATATGCCTGGGTTCATATAATTGCCCGACTAGACTGTTATAATTTGTATTTTTTGTTTCTTTTGCAGAGATCAATTGCAGTGGCTCTTTGAGACAATATGAATTACTGGATATACTGGAGTTCACTTCTGATAGGAAGAGAATGTCAGTAGTAGTGAGAGATTACCAGAATGGGAATATTATCTTGTTATCAAAAGGGGCTGATGAGGCTATGTTTCCTTGTAGCTATATCGGTATAACTTTCATGGTTTCTACTTCACTTATGCTGGGTACTTACCAATACCAGTAAAGTAATTTTTTGGTAGCAAGATAATCAATGGAGTTGCACGAAGAAAACAGTAACAACAAGTGTAATGTGAGAATGTTGATAATGGAAAGATGTAATACTTTTTGATTAATAAACTCAAAAGGATTAATACAAGGATAGTTAGCAACTTTAGGATGCCAATCTCTAAGTGACTTTAGGTCACCACTCTCAAAAGCCAAAGCCTTACAACACAAGTTCTGGATAATCCTACTCTCCTCTACTTCCTAATATTTATACTACTTTTCCCCCTTTCTATTGGTCTTGACTCTAGTACAAAATCACCCAAAAAGCTGAGAAAATCATACATCAGCTAACAAGACAAAATACTAGCCAATAAGGACAAATACAGATAAGTACAACAAAACAAAAGCAATAAAATTCTGAAAATAATAAAATTCAGAATACTATTTTTTAATTAAGTGGTTCATTACAGTTTTCTACTATAAATCTATTGAAAATAGACTCTCCATCTATATTCGATTTAGTAGAGCTAAGGCCACTTACATATGGACCTCCCAAGTTCCTCTCTCAGTGGGTTTGGAAACCTTGCTATGAATATTCATCATTCTCTCAGCGGAACACTTAATTAATCATGACTGTATATTGCTGAGGTGTTTCACATTTTACTGATACCGTAGATGTGTACTTAGCTGGGATATATCTGGATTATCTGGTGATGATATCAGAGCAAAAATTTTTTCCCTGTTGAGCTGTTTATGAAATAGCAATTATGTGGATAGTGGAGCATTATGATAGATAAATACCGCTTGATATGACAGTCTTTTTTCATCTAGATAAATAAAAAATATTTTGTTACCAACCAACAATGAGAAGAGTACATGTCTCAATACTTCTGAAAGATAGGAGTAGCATGGGCTCTTATCTTTCCTTCTGCTGGTTTTATAAATGATGCTGATTGAGAAGTCTCTTAATCTCTTCTCAAACCAGTACCTCACATACTTTTCCACATCCTAGTTGCTAAAGGTTTGTCCCATAGTCTAGTTGCCATCTGTCAACAATACCTTTGGACTTAAATTTGTGATGCAACGCTCTTGGGATAGTCCTCCATTCATTACCCATTCCATTGCAAAGCCTTACTCCCCAAAAAAAATTGGGGTCTGCTAGACATGAATCAAATGTAGGAATTGCAAAAATTATCCGCATTGTAACTTCTTTAATATGTAAATTCTTTCGTTGCCCCTCTGTTAAACTTGATTACTTTGTTATAATGTTTCTTTTTCCATCTTAATTTCCCCAAGTTTCTGGTTTATCAATAATTAAATTTTTTTCTCATTTGCTTCTACTAGTTAGGTACTTAAGTTTAAGCTTTCTGTGCATGTTGACCTTTTTTAGACACACTTGCATAGGTTCCACACTTTGGTCTTGTTACTGTTACTATCATAAATATAATTCATTTCTGCATTCTATTGAAGATTAGCTTACTCAAACCAGGTCAACAATTGAAGACATTTACTGAAGCTGTTGAACATTATGCTCAGTTGGGGTTGAGGACATTATGTTTGGCATGGCGCGAGCTTGAGGAGGGTGAATATCGTGAATGGTCTTTGATGTTTAAGGAGGCCAATAGCACTTTGGTTGATAGGGAGGTAACTCAGCATCGGACCATTGTCCAGTTTTCATGTTCGTATGACGTTTTCTTGGTTTTTAAAAAAAAAATATTATACTGATTTGTAGTGGCGGATAGCTGAGGTATGCCAAGTAATAGAGCATGATCTTGAAATTCTTGGGGTGACTGCTATTGAAGACCATTTGCAGGCAAGTACCTTTTTTCCACTTTTGCAAAATCTAAATTTCGATTGCTATTGTGTGTACTTTTAACTGTACTTTATTTTGCTGGCATATAAATGCACAAGTCTTGAATAGTGTCGCTGTTATCTTGGAATTTCTTTGCATTCTATTCTACAGAATTTCACAGTAGTTCCTTCTATCATACTTGCTCTGGTTTTGTTTAGTTATATCAGTTTGACTATGATCATTAATCGCTCTAATTTTTGATAAAAAAATTACCGAAAATATTATACTTTGAAACATATACTTCCCATGTTTTTTATTACTTGTATCACACTTGGTTTTGCTGCTTTTGCGCTTTCCAATGCTATTTAATCATCAATGTCTTTTTACATAAAAGAGTGAAAATTATAAATTTTGAAATTTAAAAATAGAAATAGCACGGATCAATTAAGATCCCATTTTGACTATATTTTTCTTTATGCATGAATCTACAAAGACGGTCAAAGGTAATCTATGAATAGTGCCAAAGTTAAAATGTTGTAGGTAATAATCAACGGCGGAAGTTTTTATTAATCTAAGAATTCCTTTTGACTGTTTTTGACATATAAATAACCAAAGAGGGTCAATGTACCACATGTGAATAGTACATGTTTAGCGATAGTAAACATTGTGTTAACACAAAATTTATATGAAAAGGTTGGGTTAAGTAGGATCTTGATTGATGACCACATTGTAAGTGGATGGATTTGAGACGAATAAGAAAAAAGTGAGTTTAATTGAGCAGGTGGCTTTTGAGCTAAGGGAATGGAGGATGGTCTTGGTTGATGTCTAGATGGGATAGAATTTTGGTTTTTAGCTAAGTAGCTAACCCAATTGTGAGATTAAAGCTTTGTTTGATTGATTGGAAAAGGTATGGGATATGGACCATATGCTTAATTGAGCCTGGTTCTTCTATTTAATTTGTCTAAGAAAGTTTGTTTTTAGCTAAGTAGCTAACCCACTAGAATATTTTATTTTTTAATTTTTGCCAATTGAACCAAATTGATTTGATTGAAATGAACCAGATTATTTTCAAACCAAGGAATTCTAAGCAGCTACCTGTCAGAGTATGATGCTAATGCTGGAAATCTGCTCTCTTCTTGAGTCCATAGGAACCCTTTGATGTTGGGAATTGGCTTTTCTTCCTGTTGTACATTTTTCAAAATGACCAATCATAAAGATATGATAGCGCCGGGTTCAATTAGGGAATAAAAACTAAATCTTCTGTGTTTCTTAGTGCTAAAGGATGAAAAAATCCATATGCCTTGCCTTATTCTATCCCTCAAAAGACCGTAATGAACCTTGCTACTTACTAGCAGCTACAATTGTCTAATGTCCTTGTTCCACAACAATATCAGCATGTATTTTAGTTATCTTTTATTAGTTTGAATCAGCTTCGTATCTGTGATATTGTATCTCTGTTGGTTGTACTGGGTGGTTTTTAATACTGGTTCAATAATGTATAAATATTTTAGATATATATATTTACCAAAACGTCAATAATATATAAATACGATTAAGAAGTTAAATACAACCAAAACATCACATTACTAGTTTACTCCAAGTCCAACACATGAAAAAAGACATAAGCTAAATAAAGAAACAATGTGCTAGTAGTTCAATAGATCAAATTACAATGTTAGAAGGCCTAGTCAAACTCTATGTTGTGCTCTAGCCCTCCAATTGTTGAACATAGTCTTAGCCATAGAATTTCTGAAAATTGTCCATGGGTCGGATGTCTCAATAGATGAAATATACTCAACTTCATCGCCTTCGTCATCATCACCGTCATCTCCATCATCATTCTCATCATCCGACACATCCTCATAAGTAGAACCGGGTGGCATATATTTCTTAATTAAGTTGTGTAACAAACAACAAGCTAATACAATTCGACTATGATTTTCTAAACTAAACCAAGAAGGGCTTCTAAGTATTGCGCATCTTCCCTAAGTAACCCAAAGCATCACTCAATCACGTTTCCAACCATTGCATATCTTAGGTTAAAATATTCTCCCGCACTTCTTGGTTGACTACAGTTATTTTTCCACTGTCTAAGATGATACATATGCCCTCTATATGGTGCGAGAAATCCTTGTCCATTAGTATATCCGACATCACAAAGATAATAACAACCTTAAAAAACACAAATAACTTATTATATATTTGCTCATTTTGTTATTTAGAGTCCTATTGATGTAGAATGGGGTGACAAAAACAAGCAAAAACTACTCAAAGAAAGTAAAATTCGTAGGTCTTCTAACACTCACCCAAAAAGAACATGAAAAACTCATTAAAACATGGATATGAACATGGAAATAAGTTCACCAAAGACTTATAATCATGAACTAAACATAATATACTCTAAATCACAAAGGTAATGATTAGAAAATGACTTACAAATTTACAATCACAAAGTTTGCAAGGTTTCACCAACCACCAAGGATGGACAAGCTCACAAAGGACTGCTTCAAAGAGAAAACTCTCAATTTTCATTTCCACATAATTTGATTTTTACATGAGACAAAGAAGACTATTTATAGACTAATCATGCCCTAATAAGACTACTAATCTAGGCCATTAATCTCATAATAATTAAGGGCCAAGATTAGAAAGACACTAAAAAAAACAAGAGAGAAAAGGCAAACAACAATCACGCATATAGGCCTGTGCAAAGTCGTGCAGTTCAACCGTGCGCGATCGTGCACGCCAAAACTAAGTTGTTGGATCGGCCAAGATTAGAAAGACACTAAACAAAACAAGAGAGAAAATGCAAACAACAATCACGCGTATAGGCCTGTGCAAAGTCATGCAGTTCAACTGTGCACGGTCGCCAAAACTAAGTTGTTGGATCTCTGATGCACAATTGTGCAAGATAAGCCTGCACGGTCGTGCACCTTCAATTCCACACTTTTAAGCACGACTTTGCTTGCACGGTCGTGCAGCCTTCTTGCACGATTGTTTAAGCCCCCTTTAGCCCCTTTAAGCCATTCTAATCCTTTACTCTCATGATATGACAAACCTACTTAACTACCAAAGCATTAAAACAAGAGCTTAAGCTAATTATTACAACTCGTAAAAGCATGAAAATAAGCTACAAATAAGCTAAAGCTAGCCAAGTGGAGTAAAGGTGAAAGTATGAAGTCATTGACTGTTCTACATCATTTACTAAACAATATAATGTTTGCACCAAATTATCTTTAGGAACCTTTAACCCATTTGGCCTAGAAATAGCATCTCGCAGAACCCAGCCATCATGAGCCAAACCTCCCCATCCAGGTAAGACATATATAAGTTCCAACTCAGGTGAGCATACTCCTAATACTTGCAATGGTACCCTTTCTTGTTCGATATCTAGATCGATCAATGGAGGGTGCGGTCACATTAATCATTGTTCCATCAAGTGCACCCAAACAATGCTATAGTCACCCATAACAACACCCTTTAGATTGTGTAAGAATACTAGCATTTCTATAATTTGAAAAAAGAAACTAAAACAGAAACAAGTACCTTGAAGTACTTCCACCTATCTTCATTGCAATCTTCTCTCATAGGCTCGGGTTTTTTAGTAAGATATCATGTAACTTCAACACGGCCTTTAAACACAAGTGAAATTGTCTATTCACAGTTTCACCCCTTCAATAAAAATAACTAGCCGCCGTTCTTTTTTTTTTTTTTTTTGTGGTGTGCTAATATATACAATAACATAGAAACAATCTCTTCTATAGTCATGTTTCTTGTGTCCTTTAAACCACCAACATCTCTCACCAATTCACACAATTTAATGAAAGTAAAACGATTCATGCGAAAATGGCTCCTACACAACACATCACTTTCTCTTATTAACCTATTCAAGTTAGTCACCCTCAACTTCCTTTTAAGTCTCTTGGTTATTTTAAATTGCAGTGAATTACATAAAGTTCTAGACTCCGCAAAGGACATCAAATGTGGCAACACTACAATATTAATCACAAGTAACATAAATTGAAGTAATTGCAACTCTCTTCTTCTCATAGGAGGACCTAAACGAGCCATTTGTTTACATATTCATAGAACATAATATATATTATCAAATAGAATAATAATGCAATACAAAAAGTAGCAACTAGCAAGACACCTTAGCATTCAAAAGCAATACAACAAGATGTATGTTTTCTTAAATTAAACAAAAGCAATACAACACTATAATAATTGATTAATTATATAATTAATTGATTAATTGATTATAATAATTAAACATACGTAACCTATCCATCCAATTTTTTGCAAGAAAATTGATTAATTATATAAAAGCAAAAAAATTGATTATTTATATAAAAGCAATACAAAAGAAAAACATACAGAAGCTGTACAGAAGCATTCAAAAGCAGCGCAATACAACAGATTCTATAGACGAAGCAATAAAAAAAATCAGTATCTATGGACGAAGCTGTAAAAATAGTGTCTTGAACAGATAAAAAATCAGTAAAATAAGCCCTAAAAATTCTGAACATATGAAAAATTTATGAGCAAATCAACCCTAAACCATGATCAACTAGATCTGATGAAGAAGAAAGGGTCTTAATTGATGAAAATTTAAAGAGACAAACAAAAGCAATACAACTTCAATTACTCACAATCTACTTCAAAAAAATAGAAAACAAAGGTAGGGAAAAAAAACCCAAAAAAATACAAAGAGAGATTCGAGAAGAAAAAGAAGAAGAGAGAATCGAGCTTTACCTCAGTTTTAGTTGTCGACGCGCCGGAGGTTGGTCTCGGCTGCTGCTAGGGTTTACTGATGAGAGTTTAGAGAGAGTGAGGAGTGAATGAGAGAGTCAGAAGTTGAATGAGTAAAGAAACGGGGAATGAGTTTTGTATTCCTAAGTAAATAGAAGAAAATGGGAAATAGGTGAAAGTGGGTAATTCTAAAAATTAAAATGGGGTAAAAGAATGAAAAAAAAAAAACAAAAGCAGGCATGGGTAAGGGAATAATGGGCTTGTATTCCCATACCCTTTTTCCTTTCCACCCAACCAAACAGCCCCTTAGAATGAATTCCACATGCTTTAGCTCTTCAAATTTTAAATTAAAAGCCGTAATTTTTTAGCCATTAGCAAGAAATAGAACATGGAATTGATTCCAAAAATTTTGCAACATCTCCCTTTATATTTCTTAACCCCCCCCCCCCCCCCCCCTTTTTTTTTAATAATATGGTGATGCATTTGGAAACAAATAACAATTTTATCCTGCCAAATCCTGTGCATGACAAGGTTTCCTTTATCTACTCAAGCATCAGTTCTAAATGATATAGACTGTTGTAGTTTTGATGTTTAAGATCGATGGCTTCATAGTAGCTCGAGGGCATAAGATTGCAGGTTTGATGTAAATTCTCCTTTTGTATATGGGTGACAACCTAGGTTGCACGGAGTCGGATTTGGGGTCAAAAACGGGTATGGGGACGGAAAACGGTAAAATAAAAAATTCTAAAAACGGGGACGGCACGAATCAATATATATATATATATATATAAATCAAGCAAATTGAAAAAAAAAAACAAAAATAAAGTTTTATGGAGTACTTAACCTTTTTTTTTAAAAATTAAATGGAGTACTTAACTACTCGTAGTTAACTAACAGCACTTGGGGTAGAGGACTAGGGGTGTATAATAACAAGAAAAGAAAAGCAAAAAAAGAGAGAAAATAAATGAAAGGCTGGCAAGTGGCAACTGGCATCCAGCTATACAAAGTTACAAACAGTGAATTGAAGGGGAAAAAAAACACAAGGAAAAATAATATACAAAGATAAAACCAGAGTTCACATATTCTTGAATTAAAGAATCAAAGTAAAGAAGAGAGAAAAAGAGTTTGAGCAGAAGAAAGCAAAAAAAGAGCTCGAAGGAGAAAAAAAGGGAAAAAACAGAGTAGTTTGAAGAAGTTCAAGCAGAGGATAAAAGAAGAGAGAGAAGAACCTGGTCAACGACGGCGGCTGGTGTTGGACGGTGAGTCGATGATGGTGGCTGGTGGTGGACGGCAAGTCGACGACGTGGCTAGTAGAGAAGAAGTTCGAATGTTGGTGAAGACTAATTTTCATTTTCTACAAACCCTAATTTTCATTTTCTACAAACCCTAATTTCCTTCGAATGGTGATGCTGAAGACTCTGGGGACGGCTACTTCTTCCATTTCCTGTCCCCGAACCGTCCCCAGCCCCAAACCCAGCTGTCCCCGACTCACCTTTGCCGTCCCCAGATCAGACCAGTTGTCCCCGATACGTTTTTTGGCCATCCCCGCACCGTCCCCGTCCCCACCCCATCCCCGATACGGATACGGCACCCAAAATGCTGTACCCGTGCTTCCTAGGTGACAACCCATTGGTGCCATTTATGTTTTCAAAATATAAGCATCACTAATTATCTCCAGAAGGTAGAGAGAGAAGGTTAGGAAGAGTGCAAAGAGGGTGAAGGATTGTTAGAAGGAATTGGCTAACCTAAAAGGATCTCAAGGGACCATACAATAATTGGTGGCCAATGAGCAGCAGAAAAAGGCTGCTAGCAAGTCGGCAACCTATATCTTAAATCGTCGGATAACATTCAATTTTGACCTAGCAAGTAGAACTGCAAGTTAGGTTTTTGTCAATGTGGTGCTTGAATCACATAGTTAATGCAATTCCATAAGGCCTGCTTGAATCTAATCTTCAAATCTTGGAAAGACTTAATTTAGAGGAATTATGGACTTTGTATTTTGTCCAGCTCATCTTTTTGTCAAAACAAAAAATAAAATCCCACTCTCTTTAGATATTATGGTAATGCCTGTTAAATACTGGAGAAGGGACACGTAGCACACAGACCTTGCGGGGCATGCCTGTTAAATACTTGAGAAGGGTAAAAATATATATATATTTTTCATCTTCTTTTGCTTGGAACAAACCATTTCATATATGATTTTTTTTGGTCTTCGGAAGGGATTTTTTTCAATGTTTTTATTGAGAAGGTTTTTCTTAATACCATTTGAGGGATTAGAATGTTTTGGTTTCTTTTTCTTTTTTAATTCTTTTCTTTTCCCCCTTATTGAGGAAATATGGGCCTCTTTTTAATACATTGTTCAGCTCCTTGAGGGAATTGTTAGTTTCTCATTAATTCTGACAGAATGAAAAAGAAAGGTGGAAAACAGAATATATGCTAATTCATAAATTTTCTTATGTTCTTTTCAGGATGGGGTGCCTGAAACCATTGCCAGCCTCAGAAAAGCAGGAATCAACTTTTGGATGCTAACTGGAGACAAGCAGAGAACTGCGATAGAAATTGCTCTTTCTTGCAATTTCATATGCCCAGGTATTTCAGTTATTTTTACTCTTTGTTTAGGAAAAAAAAAATAATAAAGGAAAAAGACCTTGTTTGCTATTTTTTCACTTTTCCAAGTCTCCATTTATCCGAATAAAATCTTTTTGCTCATTTCTCGCTTTCGTATAAGTCTGCATTTATCTGAACTTTTGCACTGTTTAAATCATTAAATGGTAAAGGCCCAGGAAAGTTTAATTTCAAGCTGTGAAATGGGAAAAGAACCCTATATCCATACAGAAGTGCCACTAATGCAAGTTTATTTGTGTCTACCATAGACACTTAAATTGTGCTTGTACTACTAGACCAATTACTCCCTCCATCCCTTAATTTTGTCCTGCCATCCTCTTTTGGTTGTCCCTAATTCTTCGATCCGTTTGCTTCTATGGAAAAATATTTCTAATTTTTCGTCACATGATGGAGCCCATACCAATCGACTCGCATCTTTCTTTCTATTTTTTACACTCTTAAAACTCAATGCGGTAAAAAAGGGGGTAAGGAGGTACTATTTTTCGTTTACACGAGTATACAACATACAATATTACAAATATTCATCACCCTGGCAACAATAAGTTTGTAAATTATGCTATTTTCTTGGGTTTGTTCTAATATGGTGTAAAAAATCTACTGAACACTCTCTCCATTCATCCTCTTCCATGTTTCCAATTCTCCCTACCTAAATCCTAGCTGAGGTGGGCTGGCACACCCTCTTGAGCTATTGTTTGCAGGGATGCTTTCTTCTTGAGGATTTTTCTTCGACACTAGTCTTTTGAATCTTCAATATTTGAAATTATTTGAAATCCTTTGTTCTGGGCAAACTTTTATGCTGCTATCTTTCTCAAAGCATTCCATTTACAGTTTGATGTCCATGAGAAATTTGAAAACTAGAAGCTGAGTTCTGAAAGCTCAGTCACTTTTTGGTGAAGACATCTGGACTGTATTGGGTATTATTGCTGTTCAGAGGACTTATTTATCAATAGCTCCCTCCCATTGCTTCTTGATATTAGTATTCTTCCCTCTGTTCCATAAGTATTTCCATCTTGTACTTTATTCTTATTTGGTAAATATTTTTCCACTTGTATCCTTCCTAATTGTGTCTGTCAATCCCACAGATGCTCATGCTCTATCACAACCACATTTTACTATTAAAAAAAATAATAACAACCATGTCATATTTATATAAGGAGCAGAAGAATTTGTTTTTTGGTCCATCAGTGTAATATTCTTATGCAGAATTACATTTGCTAGTGTAGGGGTTTATAGATGCGATTAGCGGAATTTTAGGAAACAATTTTCCTAACATCTATAACATCAGGAGCACTAATTATTATTAACATGAAGCAAATAAATAAAGAATAGAAATTACAACCTTTGTAGCGGGGCTAGAATCTCAAATGTGATTCCTCTACTTAGTCCACAAGCACCGGATTGAATAGTGCGGCAGAGAAAGATCACTTATCTCTCTCTTACATTTTTGGGAGAAAACAGCGAGGATAAAAAGCCATTGAAGGCACATCCCTAATATTCTATCTTATATAGACTACTAGGATGTATCAAACCCTAGAAAATGGGACTAATATTCCTCTACTTAGTCCACAAGCACCGGATTGAATAATGTATCTTATATAGACTACTAGAGCCCAGTGATGCTAAGAAGCTTTGTTTTAAAAGGTGTGCCTCGCTCTCAAGCTCTAGAAAATGGGCTTTAGCTAGGCGATGCTCAGCCACCTACGAAAGGTGCATGCCTCGTGCGCCTTAGAGTGCCCTGCCAAGGCACACCTTTGTGCCTTAAGGAAAATAGCTTAGATTTAAGTTATAAATTGAAGAAAGATTGAAATTTTTTCAAATTGAGACTACCTGAGCTTTACACATATCATTACTAAAATTATTAGGGATCTTTTTAATTAATATGAAATACAATAAAAGAAAAAAATAGTTTGAAATAAATAAATAAATACATGTGCCTCGCGCCCCCATGTACAAAAGGCGTGCGCCTAGGCTTCAAGGAACATTTGTGCCTTGGTGCACCTTGCGCCTTTTAAAACTAAGCCAAGAAGAAACAACCACGTAAGGCTATCAAGAGTAGGCAGTTCCTACAATATGAAAGAAATAGGGACATGATGAACCCCAATTCCTCTAATATTTTGACACCATCATATCCCCTATATCCTGAATTTCTTCTTAGATGGTCACTCCATTTTATGTATTTGATCCAAAACCCCATGTCCTACTAACGTAGCCAGAATTCTATTCTTTGTTTTACAGATTTTAGTATGAATGAATCATATCAATTATAAGTGTTTTTATATCTTGACAGAACCAAAAGGTCAGCTACTTTTGATTGATGGAAAAACAGTAGATGAAGTTCACAGAAGCTTGGAAAGGGTCTTGCTTACTATGAGAATAACAACTGCCGAACCAAAGGTACTGTCATATCAAATTTAAAATTATGTCTGGCCATGTTTTCTGCTTTGGATTTGGTATTTCATGTTTTCTGTTTATTCTTACTCATTGTCTGATTTGGTGATTATTTGAATACATTTTCATTATAGTAAGTTTAGCAAGTGATTAAAAACAGAAATTTCTGATCAATTAAAAAATGGCTGGTTTTGAGAAATTTAGTAGTAAAGTGTTGTGATTCTGAAGAGATTCACCAAAAATGTAGGAAAACTGGCCACAATAGCACCAAGACGCCAACTATGGGTTGGGTGCAAGAAACAACACAAGCTTGAGTTATGGTTCCGTTGTGCAAAATATCGGCCGAGTTGATGCGATGCGGGCGAGTTGATGCGGATGTGATTTCTGCCGCGACGATGTTTACCGGTTTGTTGCGTTGTTTCAAAACACGCCGAATTTTCGTCTGACTCAGTCGCATCAACTCGGTTCGCCCGACTTTTACGGTGGAAGCAAAGAAAATAGAGCAAGAAGAAGAAAGACATACTACAAATATGAGATTTAAGTGAAAATATTCAAATTAAAGCTCAACTTGTATTTAAAATTTAAAGTTGAACAAAAGCCCTCAACTAATTGCTTAAATCCCTTCAAATGTACCACCAAATTAAAAACCTAATTACAAAACTAAAAACCTAATTGCATATTGTTGATGCTTGCTACAAGTACAATTACTAGTGGCCTTCGCTTGGTGGTTTCCGGCTACTAGCAAGGCTGCGACGGCGTCAAAATACCGATGACTATGGTGTTGACATGCAGGCGGTTGTTCCTCTTCCGTTCTTCATCGTCTTCGTTTTTTTTTGTATTTTTGGTCTAAAGGGTTTACATTTTACCTCTCTTATCTCTCTTTCCCCTCCCAACCTCTAACTTTTACTTGCCCCCCACGTGATCCCCCACTAGACCTTATCACTTTCTGCTTTTTTTTTTAATACTCCCTCTGTCCCTTTTTAAATGCTACATAGAGAAATAGGGTGATTTTTAAGGTTGTAGTTGGTATAGGTGAGCCATAATATCAAAAGTTGTACGTGTGAATTTATAGGTAGGCCATAATACCCAAAGTAGTAAAAGTAGAATTAATTAATGTTATGTTAAGGCAGGGTATAAGTGTAATTTTATAGGTGGGCCATAATATCAAAAGTAGTAAAAATTAGTAATGTAGTATTTAATTTGGGACATACAAAAAAGAAAAATGGAGCATTTATTTTGGGGCGGAGGAAGTACTTTGATAGGCAACTTTTATTTTGATCTTATTAATATAAAAGAGGAGTAAATTAGTACACCTCTCACTTTTTCTTAATGTCTGACATTACCCACCGACTTCTCCCTATTTGTTTTTTTCCTTCTATTTTATTTTAATACTCCGTAGTTATCTTTTGATTTAATTTTTGTTAAATAAATTAGTGCACATAGTGAAATAATTAAATAATTTTATGAAAAGTTATTTTATAATTGTTTAAATATATATTTTTTTCACTTATATATTATTAATAATTGTAATAGTAATGTCATAATACAAAAACCCTTAGTAATAAAATAACAAAAAAATCCAAAAATAAGGTGCTTAAAAAAAAAAAATTAAACACAATGATCGCGACGCAATCCGCAACAAACGCATCAGTTCCGTTACCGCATCACCGCCACCGTTTCCGCGATCACGACTGAAACCACACTTTTGAACCATGTATGGTTCTAATTAAGCAATATAACAACTATCATGACATTTTCATTGTAGTGAAGTTTAGTGCTGGAAATCAGAGTAGACAATAATAAACAGAGGATAAAGCACATAATTAGTGAGCTAATAGGAACTTTTGTGATATATTTTCTGGATACCTTTTACACTAACTCATAGGTATATTTATAGACAATGCCAAAAAAGGGAATTCACTAACAAACTCATGCCATACTCATGCTCATATGTAACTAAAAAGAATACCCACAAAATACTCCTTTCTTACAGAATACTAGTAAAATACTGGCAAATTGCACTTTGGACTTTTGTTGCACTTCACTGTCCTTGTACTTGAGCCTAGGCCATACCCTTTTTCCTTCTCCAGGCATAGGTCAGTGTAATAGCTGGGTTCTTAGCATGTAGCAAGTGATAAAAAAAGAGAGGAAATTTTGATCTTAAAAATGGTTTCTTTTGAGAAATTTAATAGTAAAATGTTGTGATTATGAAGACATTCATCAAAATTTAGGAAAATTGGCCACAACAGCATCAACTATGGATTGGGTGCAAGTAACAACACAAACTTGATTGGATGCAAAGGGGCAGCATGATCTCTTAGGCTTGGGTGCATATTATGACATGAACTATCGGCTTTTGTACAGAGAATGGCGTGAACTTTGGCGAATCTCAAACCTTCCAGCTTCATTTATGTCATAATCTACTCCCAAGCATTATAGTTCATGCTATTCTCTGCACCTAAATCAGGTAATGTTTATTTGATGCTTTGATAAAAGCATTCACTAAATTCGTGGCATTTTGTAAAACACTGAAAATCTCAAGATAAAATATGGAAATATTGATTAATAACTCAGAAATTGTAATACAAAGGATAACTTAGCAACTTTAGGTTGCAAATCTCTAATGAGTGACTTTAGGTCACCAAACTCCTAAGCCAAAGCTTTCAAATGATTTTTCTGGATAGTTCCTTCTCTTCCACTACCTAATATATATACTACTACTAACAAATCCTATTTTGTCCCTATTCTAGTACAAACTTTGCCTAAAAGCAAATAAACCAAAATACAAATAATAAGGACAAATATTAATGCAAAATAAAAACAAGTAAACATGATTAATTTTGAAATTAATAAATATTCAGAATTCCTAATTATTTGATTCATTGCACTACACCCCCCCCCCCCCTAAAAACCACCTTGTCCTCAAGTTGGTGCCGTGGAAGCTTGCGCGGCCTCCATTGCGGCGAGTTCATGCCTCTCGTACTCGTCCTCCTCCTCCACGATCATGATGCTCAACTCTCGGGACTTACACTTGTGCCCTACTCCCTACCGTTCATCACATTTAAAGCACACTCCCTTCGACTTGCGATCTTGGAGTTCTTTTTTCTGACAATCGCCGGACATGGCTTGAGAAGTGGGCCGTATATTGGGTGGTGTGAGCAGAGGAAGAGGTGTTCCGGGGTGGTTGGTGTTGGGACTGGTTGTGAAAGTGGCTTGATAGTGGTTGGGAATTGGGTGCATTAATGTTCACGTGACTTGGTGCTGGGATGGGTAATTTAGAGTTCACCTGACTTGGGAATTTTGTTTGGAAGTGAGGGGGCTAGGTATGGGATTGGGCTGGGCTTGGGTAAGGGATTGGGGCTCGGCTGTCATTGAAAGAAGAGAAGTGAAGTGGGGTAGTTGGGCTGTCAAAATAAGAAAATGAATTAGAAAGATTTTGAGTCACTGAACTTGGGTGGGGCTGAGAATGAGGTTTAGTTAATTGTGAGGGTGGGGTATGATTGTTGCTGTGGGTTTTAGTGTATTGGGAGGGGTGGGTATAAGTATTGCTGTAAGTATTAATGTTGTTTTGGGCCGGCCTAATTTCCATGGAGGGGGTAATAATTGGAGATGGGCTCTCATTAAAAAAAGAAAAAATAAGTGGGACAGTTGGGCTATCAAAATAGGAAAAAGAAGTAGGAAAATTAGGGTTTACCTCATAATGTTGGGTGACCTGGTTCGTCTCCTCCATTCTTAGGGCAAGATCCATGGTCTGCTCCAATGTCCTAGGGTTCAACATCCTGATTTCAGCTCTGAGTTTCTCCAAGGTAATGAAGGATCTAGAAGAGTTTTCTTCTTCAACTTCTGGAGTCTTCTTTTGAGAGGACCAGAACATCTCAGGCTTCTCAGCTCCGCCACCGCTCCATCCACCTTCGCCAGCCGCACTGACCAACCCACCAGGCCCACCGCCAGAGCCTGTTCCATAAGCACTTCTTCTCCTTTCGAAACCGTTCGATTCCCCAAAAAATCTTGTTCGTGGCTACGGTCCGGTGTCTGAGGCTCCCTCGGACCCCTTTCCTTCGCATCCTCCGCCTCCACCAACCAAGGGTTGTGCTCGAAACCCTAGTGTGAACTGAGTTCCGTCCTCCCCAACTTGGTATTTCTCCACCATAGCTCTCATTTCTGCCCTAAACTCATTGTGGGTGCCTTTTAGGGTTTTGAGATGCTGAGCCTTCTCCTCATAGGTCCGGCGCTGCTCCTCTAGGCCTTCCTCCACTACCTTGGCGACGATCTCTGGAACAGAGGCCTCCAAGCTCTCCACCGTCGCGCTGCAAGGCCTCTTTGAACCTTCTCGCATTCACCCTCATCTCTCTCTTCATCTCTGCCCAGAATTTTTCTTGGGCTTTTTGTATGGCTTCAAGTTGCTCGAGCAACTGAGTCTTACTTACTAGAGCCATGGATGCGCCTGCTCTGATACCAAGTGTAAAACACTGAAAATCTCAAGATAAATATGGAAATATTGATTAATAACTCAAAAATTGTAATACAAAGGATAACTTAGCAACTTTAGGTTGCAAATCTCTAATGAGTGACTTTAGGTCACCAAACTCCTAAGCCAAAATAGTTCCTTCTCTTCCACTACCTAATATATATACTACTACTAACAAATCCTATTTTGTCCCTATTCTAGTACAAACTTTGCCTAAAAGCAAATAAACCAAAATACAAATAATAAGGACAAATATTAATGCAAAATAAAAACAAGTAAACATGATTAATTTTGAAATTAATAAATATTCAGAATTCCTAATTATTTGATTCATTGCACTACACCCCCCCCCCCCCTAAAAACCACCTTGTCCTCAAGTTGGTGCCGTGGAAGCTTGCGCGGCCTCCATTGCGGCGAGTTCATGCCTCTCGTACTCGTCCTCCTCCTCCACGATCATGATGCTCAACTCTCGGGACTTACACTTGTGCCCTACTCCCTACCGTTCATCACATTTAAAGCACACTCCCTTCGACTTGCGATCTTGGAGTTCTTTTTTCTGACAATCGCCGGACATGGCTTGAGAAGTGGGCCGTATATTGGGTGGTGTGAGCAGAGGAAGAGGTGTTCCGGGGTGGTTGGTGTTGGGACTGGTTGTGAAAGTGGCTTGATAGTGGTTGGGAATTGGGTGCATTAATGTTCACGTGACTTGGTGCTGGGATGGGTAATTTAGAGTTCACCTGACTTGGGAATTTTGTTTGGAAGTGAGGGGGCTAGGTATGGGATTGGGCTGGGCTTGGGTAAGGGATTGGGGCTCGGCTGTCATTGAAAGAAGAGAAGTGAAGTGGGGTAGTTGGGCTGTCAAAATAAGAAAATGAATTAGAAAGATTTTGAGTCACTGAACTTGGGTGGGGCTGAGAATGAGGTTTAGTTAATTGTGAGGGTGGGGTATGATTGTTGCTGTGGGTTTTAGTGTATTGGGAGGGGTGGGTATAAGTATTGCTGTAAGTATTAATGTTGTTTTGGGCCGGCCTAATTTCCATGGAGGGGGTAATAATTGGAGATGGGCTCTCATTAAAAAAAGAAAAAATAAGTGGGACAGTTGGGCTATCAAAATAGGAAAAAGAAGTAGGAAAATTAGGGTTTACCTCATAATGTTGGGTGACCTGGTTCGTCTCCTCCATTCTTAGGGCAAGATCCATGGTCTGCTCCAATGTCCTAGGGTTCAACATCCTGATTTCAGCTCTGAGTTTCTCCAAGGTAATGAAGGATCTAGAAGAGTTTTCTTCTTCAACTTCTGGAGTCTTCTTTTGAGAGGACCAGAACATCTCAGGCTTCTCAGCTCCGCCACCGCTCCATCCACCTTCGCCAGCCGCACTGACCAACCCACCAGGCCCACCGCCAGAGCCTGTTCCATAAGCACTTCTTCTCCTTTCGAAACCGTTCGATTCCCCAAAAAATCTTGTTCGTGGCTACGGTCCGGTGTCTGAGGCTCCCTCGGACCCCTTTCCTTCGCATCCTCCGCCTCCACCAACCAAGGGTTGTGCTCGAAACCCTAGTGTGAACTGAGTTCCGTCCTCCCCAACTTGGTATTTCTCCACCATAGCTCTCATTTCTGCCCTAAACTCATTGTGGGTGCCTTTTAGGGTTTTGAGATGCTGAGCCTTCTCCTCATAGGTCCGGCGCTGCTCCTCTAGGCCTTCCTCCACTACCTTGGCGACGATCTCTGGAACAGAGGCCTCCAAGCTCTCCACCGTCGCGCTGCAAGGCCTCTTTGAACCTTCTCGCATTCACCCTCATCTCTCTCTTCATCTCTGCCCAGAATTTTTCTTGGGCTTTTTGTATGGCTTCAAGTTGCTCGAGCAACTGAGTCTTACTTACTAGAGCCATGGATGCGCCTGCTCTGATACCAAGTGTAAAACACTGAAAATCTCAAGATAAATATGGAAATATTGATTAATAACTCAAAAATTGTAATACAAAGGATAACTTAGCAACTTTAGGTTGCAAATCTCTAATGAGTGACTTTAGGTCACCAAACTCCTAAGCCAAAATAGTTCCTTCTCTTCCACTACCTAATATATATACTACTACTAACAAATCCTATTTTGATTCTATTCTAGTACAAACTTTGCCTAAAAGCAAATAAACCAAAATACAAATAATAAGGACAAATATTAATGCAAAATAAAAACAAGTAAACATGATTAATTCTGAAATTAATAAATATTCAGAAAATTCATTTTTAGTTAATTCCTAATTATTTGATTCATTGCACATTCATAACTACATGACTGATATTTGTGTGGAAGATAAAATTGCCTTTGAAGCTTCAATAGCTGTTGTATCTGATTTGCGAATTCACCCTACCCCACCCACAGGCATGCAAATCTCTCTTTCTCTCATGTTATGGTCAAGAAAGGAAATTATATTGGTGTTATCCTCTCTTTGCTCACCCCCACCATCCATTCTTACACTGGGGGAGAGGGGGAGGGAATTTGTGATTGTGTATATTATTCTTTTTGTTTTTCCGTATCCTTTTATGATCTTCTATCATTTGTTCTTCATACTGCTGCAGGATGTGGCCTTTGTAATTGATGGTTGGGCACTTGATATTGCACTTCAGCACTACAAAAAAGCATTCTCGGAATTGGCAATATTATCAAGAACAGCTATATGTTGCCGTATGACTCCATCACAGAAAGCACAGGTGCAGTTGTAATATGTGCTATATGTGTCTTCTGCATGAGTAAATGCAGTGTGTTCTTATCTATTTCCAGCCTTTATTTAAGAGAACATATATTTTTCACGAGATGTTGATTCAATTTACTTGTCCAAGCTACTGCATAGACAGAATGAAACTTACTATGAAAATATTTTAAAAAAAAAACAAAAAAACATAGGGACTGCAATTTCAATCTGAAAGTATGCTGTGAACTGACTGATGTAATATATGCTGCTATAAGTTGCACGTTATAGTGAAGTTAGTGACATTAGGCAATCAACTACATTGGATAAGATTAACGTGGAAAAACTCTCCTTTTTCTTCTTCTGTGTCTGTCTCATTTTCTTCCTCTCTCTCCCACATATCTCCTCTTCTAGATAGTGTCTTCCTTGGGTTTCATGGATCTTGTCACTGAGAATCAATGGATCTTTATTCAAGCTTTTGAACTAAATTATTGTGTTTTTATTTGGATTATGGAAACGGTTGTGCTGAACTTGATTGGTGATAATGTTGTTCTTCCTTTCCATAGGGTTTTAAAGACGGTGGTGGTGGCGGTGGAAATTTTTGATAGGACGTTTTTTACAAAATGCATTTTTTTCGGTTAAGTCTTAATTACAATAAAGTGGTCAGCGGTAATTCACAAATTTTAAGATTCTATATAAGCTGAATCCTTATACTGGTTATAAAAGTTCTTTAGTTTTTTTTTTTTCCAGGATCTATTCTGAGGACACTTTGTATCTCTTTTTTCACTTCTTCCTTTCCATCTATTTTATATTGTTTTTCTCATCTAAATATCTAATAAGCTGATCTGGATATGAAGAATTATTTAATTGCTTGAAAATCAAATACTTGTGTTATGTCAAAGCACCAAGCCTTTTGCATGGCCTTTAAGAACATTAACTATCAAGTCACCTTGGGCTTTCTAAAGCATTTGGCAAGAGAATTTTTCTTATATCAATGGCTACTCTTTTGAATGACTTCAAATTGATGTGCTGGAAGTTATTGCAGTGATGATTATAAATTTTTTAGAAGTCATGACTGTGCTCTCACAAATTATAAATTTTTTAGAAGTCATGACTGTGCTCTCAAGTTAAGATTTTAGTAAGATGAGACCTAACTGTTACCTGTTTGTGCTAAAAGATTTTATTGTTCTCTTCAAATGCTGTATCTGTTTTCTGTAAACTTTTACACGGACATACTATATATCTTGTAGTGATTTATCTCTTTTTCTTTGGCTTGCAGCTGGTACAGTTGTTAAAATCATGCGACTACAGGACGTTGGCTATTGGTGATGGAGGCAATGATGTGAGGATGATACAGCAAGCTGATATCGGTGTTGGTATCAGTGGTAGAGAAGGGTTACAGGCAGCGAGGGCAGCCGATTATAGTATTGGAAGTATGTATATTTAGATTTGTGTTTGTTCATTTTACTTTTTAGTCTATATATGTGGATGTCAGTATTTTTTTCCTACTTTTCTTTCTTGATCCATTGCATGTGTTTACCAATGATAGATTTAGAGCAAAAAAATAATACATCAAAAAAAAATTATTTTGTTAATGTTGACTTCATAAACTAGAATCACTTTTGAACCTTTTTTTTATATATTGTTTTAGCCATTTCTGAGCATCCTTGGGTCTATGAGGCTATGAGCACTTTTTTTCTGTCCTTTCCTCTGCTTGCTAGAATCATGGCCAACCTTCATGCACTGCCCAGAAAAAGGTTGAAGCCAATCATACACAACTTTCCGCTCAAAAAAGACACGCTGATCATCCAGAACTTCCATCACACTAGGCATTTTCTATAGTTACATCCATTTCCATCAACAACCGCGCAAAAGACACCCTCAGCCTAGTGGTACACTCATCTGCAAAAATCCCCAGTGTACTACCAATCCGGCTCAAAGAATTCCCTGTTCAACTGTTGAGAGGCAAATTTGGAAGTTTAATCCAATTGAGAATTAAGTGAAGAACTTCATCATGAAAATCAAACTTAGGAGTCCAAGATTTAACAATAATAGGTTTACTCTCAAATTAATGTGGATCAGATTGAATGATAGAATGGTGGTTTTTCATGGTCTTGAAATTAACAATAAAATATCCATCATGTAAAGAAACTTCTGGCTTACTAAATTTGTTCCAATTCTGAGAAATAAATCGATTAACAGCAGCTATGGTAGGTGAAAATCCAACAACTTCCCCAACAACACCATCCTTCTCATTAATCAAGCTTCGATTAAGCTGTGGATGATTCTGCAAGTTCGAAGTCACTGTTTTCATCTTCCTACCCATTAATTTCAGTCAGCAATGACAAAACCAGGGCACCAACTAAATCACCATGGAAAGAGAGAAAACAGTCTACGATATGTTAAAAAAAATGATAACCCAACCAAATTGTATAATTTTCTAAGAATCAAACAAAACTAACCTGATTTTACCTATCATTTGAATTGGTGAAATAGTGAACCCTTTTATTCACAATAATTTTGTAAATTAAGAATATGTCAAAAAAGATGCTCCGTTCATACCTCAAAAATCTTACATCGTTGTTCCTCAAAGATCTTATATATTCTACTTTATTCCTTTTTTGGTAACCTTTTATTAATTTTTATTTGTATATGGTCCACCATGTGGAGTCTAAATATTCCTTTCAATTATTTATAACATCTCTCTCCAATCTAAACATAAATTGGCCCCCTCTTGCAATATTTTATTATATTCGTTCGTTTCTTCCCAAATATTTACATGTAAGATCTTTGAGGTATGGAGGGAGTATTAATAACTTAATACTTTCCTTGAATTAAGTGTGAAATATAGATAATGCACCAAGTATCAACGTAGTAACTCTTTAATATCTAGGGACTTGTTGATGAGGTAAATCGAAAATCATAATTTTGGGGCTTTTACCCGTGGAGTTATCCTCAGTGGTGCGTCTTGTGGTTTTGGAAGATGATAGTGGTAATTTTTTGTTTTATCTCCTTTCTTTCACGTCAACTCTCTCTCTATCTCTCTCTCTCTTTCTCCCCCTAGTCCCTCTTTCTTCTCCCTCCCTTTCTCCCACTTTATTTTGCTTCATCTGAGAATTGAGAACTGAAATTTTTTGAAAACCTTTTGGTTTTGTTTTCCTTTTTAAATGAGACTGAGGATTCTTCTTCTCTTTTTTTTTTTTTTTTTTCCGAGCCTTGGTTTTTTAGTTAACTTGAATGGGGCTTATTATATATTGGGCTTTACAACCTAATACTTTTTGGACTTCACATGTAAAACTATTGTGTATATGTATATATATAGAACTAGCATAGTACCTGTGTGATGCACGGCTTAGAATTCATAATATTAATTTTTTTTTGAGGAAATCTTAATATTAACTTTGTAGATAGTAATGTAAAAATTTATATAATTCACTATTTATGAGAAATATTTCATTTTTTTTATATATAAAATATATGATTTAAATCCTAGACAGTATGGTATTATCAATAATATTATATTATCAATAATATTATAGTTGGAAATTAAAATCTTACTCTATCAATGAAGATGCATATAAAGGAAAATATATATGTGTTCATTCACGTTTTTTTAATCATAAAAAAATATGCGAAAAAAAGCCACGTTCAACAAAATATCAAAAACTATTAGGGTGCGTTTGATTCGTCTGAAATTTTCTGACCTGATCTCTTATCTGAATTTTCTAATCTTATCTTATCAAAAATTATTTGATCTAATTTATATTTTTTTTAGTTAATTTTTTAGTTATTATATGATCTGATATGAATTTCTAATATGGTCTGTTCTTATCTGAATTTTTCTGATTTTATCTGAACTTTTACAAAATAAGCACTATAATTCTTATATAAGTTGATTACATTACACCGACTATTATACCCCGATACCTGTAATTATATATGATAAATTGTTTAAATAACACCAACTATTATACCCGTGATTATATATGCTTATATTGTTTTAAATTCAAAAAAAATCTTATCCACTACCTATCATGTCCTACTTCTCTAGTAGTTTTCCACAATTCACTCTATTCTTTTAGAAAATTATCGTGAATTTTGACATATAATTATTATAAAGCAAATATATTCTTTTAATTCACCCTACTTTTTTAAGGGTTTAACTTTTCAATCTTTATCTTTAATAATCTCCCATTAAAAATACAACTTGCCCCTATTTCATAAGAGGGTAATTCATAAATTGCTAACTAACCTTTTCAATAACATATATAAGCTTCTCAGAATATTGGTATTCATGCTTATGACCTAATAAAAGTGCTCGTGCAATACATTTCTTACAAAATGATGATCGTAGCAATTTTTTTGAAAATTAATGTTATTTTTAGTAATATTTTGATTGAAATTCTATTTAATAATAGTTATGCTTAATTGCAGAATTCAAATTATTGAAGAGATTGATTATTTTCTAATATTTATATAGTTGTGTAGATAGTCATGTGTTTGATATCATATGCTGATGCCACAAAAAAATCTTTCAATTGCAGAATTCCGATTTTTGAAGAGATTGATTCTTGTGCATGGACGATATTCATACAACCGCACAGCATTTCTTTCCCAATACTCCTTTTACAAGTCTCTAATTATATGTTTTATACAAATATTGTATGTCTAGCAGTTCTATAGTTTATGCTCTTTATGCTGTGTTTACTTAGTTTTCATTAATACCAGACACCTAACTCATCAAGAATATTCAGTTTCTCTTTTGTTTCAGGCATCGCTGGAACTAGCCTCTTCAATTCTGTCAGCTTGATGGCTTATAATGTTTTTTACACAAGTGTCCCTGTTCTAGTTAGTGTCCTTGACAAAGATCTAACTGAAAGTACAGTGGTGCAGCATCCTCAGATTTTATTTTATTGCCAAGCTGGAAGGTAAGTGTTTTTAGTTGGATCTGTCATAGCATGGTCAGATAAAATGATGTTTATCAAGGAAGAAAATGATGATTAATATTAATAAACTGGAATCACATGAGATAGAGGATATACACCAAATGAGGCTTGCTCTCTCCCCAATGAAAAAGCAATCAAAGGAAATTCTGATTAATATTTTGCATGCCTTTCTCTCCCCTCTTTCATTCTTCTCCTCTCTAACTTTCTTACTTCTTGTTTAAGCTAAGGATTTCCAACTACTTATAAAATACCCTTATGTCACTTTCCCCATTAAGCTAGTTCATTTCAGGCAAGTGATTGAAAAAGTGCAGAATCAATCAATCAATCAATCAAATCCTTATTCCCATAAGTGGGGTCAGCTACATGAACCAAAGTGATTATCCCGGGTGGCTGTCCACAAAAATTTTCCCTCCTCCACCCCCTACGATCGAGAGCCTCAATCTCTTGTAAATCCATCTGCTTCATATCTTTTCTAACTCCTTCCTGCCAAATCATTTTCGGTCTCCTCCTACCTCTTTTGAAATATCCGTGATCCTACTCTTCCACTCTTCGTACTGGTGCTCCCCAGGGTCTTCATGTTACATGTCCAAACCAACGCAAGCGATTTTCTCTTAGCTTGCTCGCAACACCAACTTTCCTACGGATATCTTCATTTCAGATTCTATCTCTCGTAGAGTGTTGCTGCACACCCATCTCAACATTCGCATCTTTGTAACCCCTACCTTTTGAATGTGCTCCTTAGAAGCCCAACATTCTGTACCATAGAGAAACACTTGTCTTATAGCAGTTCTTTAGAATTTCCCCTTCAACTTCATGGGGATACTTCGATTGCACAACACTCATGTTGCCGCTCTCCATTTAAGCCACCCGACTTAAGTCTGTGAGCCATATCTTGTCCAATATCTCCATTCTTTTGGATAATTGACCTAAGATATTTAAAGCACTCGCTCATGGCAAAATCTTTCCTGTCCAACCTCGGCGCAACATCATTTGCCCCCCTCTATGACCCAAAACGGCATTCCAGATACTTAGTCTTAGTCCTACTTAGCTTAAAAACCTCTAGATTCTAGCCGTTGTCTCCATTGCTCCATTGCTTCAAAAAGTTCAGAATTAATGGCTGGCGAAATTCAAGTACAATAGAAGATGGTTTATGAATTATGCTGAACAATAATGGGTGATAAAACTCAAGCCATATTAATGCCAAAATTATTATAGTTTCATTTAAAAAATATATATTTTAATGAGGTCATTAATCAATTTATGGCTCCATAAATTTGCTCTGAATAGTCACATCTATTCATCTATTGGTTCCTCTTTTGTTAAAATTAGCTAAAGATAATGGTGATACGCATTATAATCACTATGAAGACTTGATACTTTAAGCCTCCAAGCTAAGCTATTATTTGGTTATTCTAAAACCATTATCATTTATTTTATTTTTTTGCATTTTATTAATGAGTTGTGTTTGTTAGAAAATCTGAATTCTTGTATGCTTTTCACTAACGGATGATCCTTCTGTAACAGAGTTCTAAACCCAAGCACTTTTGCTGGATGGTTTGGACGGTCTCTTTTCCATGTATTAATCTCTTAACCCTTAATATCATTTATGTATTCAAATAATATGCTCTATGTTACTCGGACTCTGTTGGAAGTATCGGACAAGGATATGTGTCCAAGTGTCAGACATGGCAATTTTATGAAAAATATGAATGTTTTTGGTTCAAAATGAAGTGTCCAAGTGTCATACCAATGTCCAAGGATCAAGTGTCCGAGACTGGTACTTGGCGTGAAACAAAGAGTCTGGGTAACATAGAATATGCTTGTGTCAGTTGAAACTTGTGGCTTTCATATACAAACACATTGAACCGGGGATACTGTTTTGTTCTCCCCAGTAATGTCTTAAATTTTGATGGCCTACTCATCATCCCTTCCATCTAGCATTCTAGCTAGTAGTGTCATAATCATCCAACTCTATTATCCAATACTTACTATATTAACCTGCCAGGATGAAAATTCTGGGAGCCATAATTCTTCTGTCACGTTAAATTGTCTAGAATCTTTGGGATAACAATCATCTGTCAGCCACCATGTGAATTTAAATCAGCTGATCCATTGAGCCGATTTTTGTATCTTCTTTTGGTGCTGTTCTTTAACTGATGAAATTGATGCAAATTGCAGGCTATCGTTGTATTTGTTATCAGCGTAAATGCATATGCTATTGAAAAAAGCGAGATAGAGCAGGTATCAATGGTAGCACTCTCTGGATGCGTATGGCTACAAGCTTTTGTTGTAGCGCTGGAAACAAAGTAAGCCCTAAACTTATGTCTTTGAATGATATGCTACATCAAAATTCGAAATAGCAAAGATAATTTTAAATAAAAGGGTGGGAAATGTGTGATGATTTTCTTTTAAAGCCCTCCTCCCTACCCGTGACAAAGAAAATGGCAAGACACCCCCCCCCCCAGCGCACACACACACACAAAAACCCCTCCCCTCGTGCCGCCTCTCTCACTTCATCAAACAAGGAACAAGGTGTCTTTGTTATGTATATGTGTTAGTCATACATGAATCCAAAAAACTTGGTTGATTGCAAGCCATTGAATTTTTTTTTCCCACTAGAGGTTGATGCCTCAAATGTTTCCCCAAAATTCTGCTATAAGTTTAAATGAGGGTTTATCATACTTAGCCCCTATGAATTTATCCTGTCTTACATTTTTGTTTCCCTGGTTTTAGCTCCTTTACAGTACTGCAGCACCTTGCAATTTGGGGAAATTTGCTTGCCTTCTACATCATCAATCTAATTGTCAGCACTATTCCATCATCAGGAATGTACACAATCATGTTTCGGTTGTGTAAGCAACGGTCATACTGGATTACTATGTTTGTAAGTCTCTATGATGAGTATACATTAGAACCATCTCCGCATAGTTTTTGTTCTTTACCTGCTGCTCTTTAGTTGTGCTGATAAAAACTCCTCTATTTGTTTCAGCTTATTGTTGTAGCGGGCATGGGTCCCATACTAGCCTTAAAGTACTTCCGCTTCACATATAGACCGAGTAAAATCAACTTACTGCAGCAGGCTGAGCATTTGGGAGGCCCAATCTTAACTCTAGGTAATATAGAACCACCGCCTAAGATGATGGAGAACGAAATTGCACCATTGTCTGTATCTCACTCAAAGAGTAGAAATCCAGTGTTTGAGCCTCTCTTGTCAGACTCACCAAATTCCAGTAGAAGGTCATTTGGCCCTGGTACGCCATTTGATTTTTTCCATTCACAAGGCAGGTTATCTTCTAATTACTCAAGAAATTGTAAGAATAACTGATTAGGCAAAGCTTGATGAGAGTGTATAGCTTGTCACAAATAGGCTTTGATTCTTTTGTATTAACATATTTTAGGTAGTATAGAATGTAAGTGGGTATCACATGTACATAAGAAAAACAATGCGTAGATAGAAAGAATTCTTTTTTTTTTTTTGGCAATCATTTATTTAGGTAACTCAACGTATACAGAGTTAGCAAATATTATATTTACTTGTGATATCATACGTATCTTTATACAAACCATGCAGCAAGACTTGGCTTTTTAATTAATTGTATATCAGTGATGAATTGTTGGCATCCCTGAACTGTTCTCAGCAGCTAACCATGTTGGAGCTCAGAGAAGCTGAACCACCAGAGATACCAATAGCTTGAGGACCTGACCTGTAATGTAATGTTATGTTTAGTACAATTCACCACAGCAAAGTGTAGAGTGAGGAAGAGGAACAGAGGAGAGAAAAGTTGGTACTAGATTCTGATAGTTTGTTATTACATCAGACAATCATTTAAGGCGTGTAATTTGACATGCTTAACTCACGTGATTAATTAAACAAATCAAATGACCTGACAGAAAAGACAAAATAAAAGGTTGTTAGCCCTCCCTTTTCATTCATAAACAGCATCCCCTGCCACTTCACTACCCATGTCACCAAATTCAGACAATCATAAAAACATGAAATGGTGGATGGTTTTTTGAGCTATCTGCCGGCCTACCCTTTTATAAGCCCCATAATATTTAGCAGCAATCTTGAAATTTGATTTGTTCTCTACAGAATGTTGCCTATAAATAACTAATAAGGCTGAAATTTCAAGTACACCCAATCTCCTACTTGGAACTCCCTTTCTCACCTATTACTGCCCTTACCTTAGCTAACTGCTCCTTCAATAGCTGAGCTGCAAGGTAGGTTTGTTCTTTGTGCATACCATTGGAGATTTTTCTATCTTAGGTCTTGGTTGAACAAAATTCAAACCACATAGATGATAAATAACGCAAAATAAACAAACAAAAAAATATGAATTAGATGCGTAAATAGGAAAAAAAATAATAATAAATTTAAGCCAACATGACCAAATCCAAAGAAATAAAGGACAAAATACAAGAAAAAAATAAGAACATGAGACAACATTCATTACGAGAAATAAGAACAGTAAAATGAAGAAAAACGAAAATCAAAACCCAAAACAGTATATATAATTAGAGATTATAAAAGGAAAAAAAAAAAAAAACTGGAAAAGAACTAAAACAATAGACAAAGGTTGATTTAAACAAAAAAGAAAAAAAAAATCTAACGAACATAACAAATTTGTGCCAAAAAAAACCCATAAAAAGCCATTATATATACATTAATTAGCCTTAGAGATAAGATAAACATTAAAAAATACCAAAGAGGGGTGATAACCACTCCTAATAACCAATAATATTGAAGGACGTTTGTCAAGCAAAGCCCAAACAAACCCTTAAACACAAACTAGAGCTCGCAAAAAACATCAAAAAACCAGGTAGTAACCTAGATCCATAAATCGTGAACATAAATTGCAAACCATCTCATAACACTACTCTGTGTTTTTGTTACTAGTAGGGACTCGGCATCAGTTACTAGGAATGACCAATTTATTCTATAACATATACTAAAACAGAACATGCTGACGTCGTCTAATGTCACCTGTCAAACTCTCATGAAAAATTTTCCCTCCAAAAGAAATGATGATGTCATTTTTTTTTATTGCTCAACTCAAGTTTCAAAATTAAAAAAGAAATGTTTCATAAAAATGATAACTACAGTACAAAAAAAAAGTATAAAATGATATTAAAGGGAAAACTGTCGTAGTTAATTTCAAATTACAGACATATTTTTTTTTCAATTTACTATCATTTGAAGCTTTACATTAATCCAATTGTGATTATATGAATGTTTTTTAATACCTTAAAAACAATTAAAAAAAAAGGATATTAAAGGGAAAATTGCGAATATATGAATGTTTTTCATCTATAACATATACTAAAACATAACATGCTGACGTCATCTAATGCCACATGTCAAACTCTAATGAAAATTTTTTCCTCTAAATTTTAATAGAAAAATTACCATTATAAATTAAATTTTGCTTATTACTCTGTTAAAATCGTGCATCGCATGGGTGCTAACCTAGTACTCTAATGTGTCCGTTTTTTTAAAAAATCCTTGTAAATAGTTAGCATCCAAACATGTCAAATGATTTTAGCACTCCAAAATTTCATATTGGCACCCCATTGTGAGAGCATATGTTCTCAGTTTCACTCACATAGTGGGGTGCCAAAATCAATTAAAGGTGCGTCAAAATCAATTTTCTCCAAACATATAGAAAGCATACATTTGATTTTTGTTTGTTTCTCAGAATACATGATTGATTGTATAATGATCAAATTTGTGGAGTTCTATTATAGTATCTTGGATGAGGGGTTACATTTCCCAACGGATTCAATCCATCATCCAAGATACTATAATAGATCTCGAAAAATTTGAACACTCTTTGGTTGTGGACCGAACAATGGGAAGTTCTTGAAGCTTGATATTCTTTTTGGAGTTGCTTTTTAATGACTATTTTCTCTCTCGTACTACTCTCTAACTTTGTGCAACATTATTGTTTGTGTATAAATAATTAAATCATATTTGCAGCCAATATTTTACCTTACTTTTTAAATGCTTTGTTTATTATTAGTATGATGAAAATGACTGGTTAAAAAAATTATCTCAATCGTGCATTATATGTGCAGCTAATCTAGTTATACAATTAAAAAAAAAAAAAAAATGTCAATGGCAAACAGTGATGACAGAAGGTGATACACTGATACGCACATACAAATTTTTTGTTGTCACCAAGGAAACAGATTCGATACACATTGCATAGGTTGCATAACTAAATGGAGGCTTGTTTTTATATTTTTTTCAAACATTTGAGGCCAAAATTAAAACCACTTAAAACTTTATCATGAACTTATTGTTACAAACCGGCAGAGCAAAAACTATATAATCTTTTGAGTAGGCAACCATCTCCTAATTTATAAGATGTCTCTTCCCAAAACTAAAAAACCTCTACAGCTTAAAAGTCACATGCATCATGGACAAGCTAATTGAAACAAAAGAAAACCATACTTGAGCTTCATTTTTGTGCTTTTGCAAAATTCTCCCAGCTCCTTCAAACCAAATAACACAAGGAACATGGGACCCACCTTATCAACTCTGTACATCCTACTCTAACTAGAGAGAGAGCATCATAAACAAAAAATAATAAGCTCCACAATATACCATCAAAGGTTGCAAACCAGTGCTGCAATTCGCCTCTTCCCGGCTCCATTATCTGCTGATAATTGATCTTGATACACAAATGCCATGGTTACAAAAAAAAAACGGTTTCCCTCCTGCAAGTTGCTGATGCCTCAAGAATTCACATAACATACCTGAAACTTCAACCATCAAGACTACCATTGCCTACAGAGCCAACAAAAGGCACAGAACGCTGTGCAAAATCTAGTAAGAGCTTCCGTTGGTGTTCATTTGTATGAGGAAGACTTGCTCGTAACAGCTCCACTGGCATCTCCTTCTTGATAGCTTTTGCCACATCGGACCCGATGGTGGCGGTGTTTGGTAATCCCTGCATTTGAAGTGGCTGCACTATGCTATCATACTTGTTTAAGCAGTATTTCAAGAGCAGATTAAAAAATTCATCAAATGATGCCTGCCAAAAAGTTGGGTTTGGCATGTTATTATAGCTACTAGCAGCATGAGCATCTTTAAGTAACTCAGCAGCTCTATCAAGAACGGATTTCACAACAGCAGATGCTGAGTCTCCGGAAGAACTCCCAATGGGCCGAAGCGGAGGGGATTCTGAAGAACAAACAACGGCAGCTAGACAAGCACCCAATCCATTAAGATCCATCACACTGACACAGGATGATACCATTTTCCCAAGGTAAGCAGACACTTCAGCAACAGCTGGATCGGATGGAAGGACACCAAACAAGAATCTCAAATGACGGAAAATGGCCATGCAAACAATCCGGAGGAGCTCGGTGCCAGGAGAAATCATAGCTAGGTACTTTAGAAGAAGTTTACGTCCCTTAGGGAGAGAAACTATCCGTAAGAATACAAAATCATCTTTTGGAGCTTGCCCACCTTTACCAAGTGGATCTACAAGCTGAAGTGAGGCTGCTAATCCTTCCAGTTGATTTTGGCGCCTTTGTCTCAGTTCAGTACCACCATCTGGGAATTGGTTGAATTTAAGAAAACGATCTATATCATCAACATCAAGAAGAAGACAAAGACAATCTTCAATAGTCACTCTGGCAGCCAACATAGGTTCCTGCTCAAGGGGTTTATCAAGGACCTTCTGTTCACTGCTGCCAGTGGTAGTTGAATTCAGGGGATCAACTTCAAGAAGAGGTTTTGGCCTGCGAATAGATGAGAAAGGAATCCTTCCCAGAGCCTCAACTTGAAGAAAAGGATGGGGCTCATCAGAAGGACGGGCTCGTGGTGGAAGATCTCTAAGCTGAGTAGGGCAAAAATGATGCTTCAACCGTGCACCTGGAGACTTTTTGAAAAGACAAGCTTGATGATAATAATCATCTACATATGGATCATTGCTTTGTGTCGCAGCCAGCTGCATTCTAAGTATATTCTCAATTTCATCTGCTGTCATATACTTCGATCTGTATGCTGGCCACCCGCCATCAATTCTCTGACCATTGGTATCAAAACCCGGTTGGGGGTATCGTGAATTCTGTCGGCTCTTCTGCGATGGTCTAGGTCTTTGATCTCTGAGATCAGGCAGCCCCATCATGGAATCAAATTTGTTCAGCATGGGTGGTGATGGAGACATATGGGGACCATACAGCTGAGAATGTAATCCAGTTAGATTGCTGTAAGGATGGGCAGGATGGTGCATTCTATGCTGCTGCTGCTGCTGCTGTTGAGCCATCAACTGAGGCATCAAACCATTTTGATGAGGTAATTGATGCTGTAATATGTTCATCGAATTGGCACGATTTAACCATTGTCCAGAAGAGCGACCATCCATTGAATGACCAGGAGGGGAGAAGTGAGGCAGATTTGCAGCAAGGTGAGAACCATGAGGTAAACCAGACAGCGGACCAGAAAAGGATCCCTGTGAATGTAATGTCATCTGCGGTCCACCAGAAAGGTATGGATTGTTTGCAAGTTGTGCATGATTTGGTGAAAGCATATGTGGCCTGCTGCCAGAAGAATGGGAGGGAAAGGACGACCTAGGCATGGGAATTGGTTCACTGGAGAAATTTTGATGACGATTGGGAAAAAGCTGAGGTGGGGGATCAGGATAAGATGATGCTCTGTATAATGAAGACTTAGATTCTGCACCACGTATAGAGGAAGCATATTGTTGCGAAGACCACTTTTTGCTTTCAAGTTCATCTTCAGGATGATACACATGCTGATCATACCAGGTCGAATAATCAACATCATACCCCCACTCAGCAGCAGCAGAGCCTGAAAGAATAAATAAGTGAGAAGTTGAACTACTCTAGAACATCAAATCCATGAAAGAAAATCATACAAATAGGGTTCATGCTGTAGAATAGAAATATTGATCAAACAAATTCACAACATCAAAAATCACCTAATTCTCTGTAACAAAATACAGATGCACGTAATCCTAGAAAAAGTATTATGGATATAATTAAGCTTGTGAAGAGAAAGTTAGAAAAAAGTCACCACCATTCCAATCACTACATACACCACCAATGGGGTACCAATCACCACACCGACCACCATCTAGAATACTGCAACCACATTGACTACAGTAACATACCAACTTAAAGCCCACAACCACCAAATAAAAATAACCAAAAAAATTGGGAAAAAGAAAATCAAACCCATGAAACAAAACAAATCAATTAATCAACAAAAACAAACCCATGAATCAACACAATCATGGGTCATTTTTATGTTGGCGCACTCAACACTGCAACAAACTCATGAAACTCACTCATAAAACAAAACCATGAATCAACACAATCAATACAAATTCGAAAAAAACCCATGAAATCGAAACAAACTCATGAAAATCCATCAAATCAAGGAATCAACACAGAGACCAATGAAATTTGACAAACCAACCCGTAGAACCAATGGGGGGGTGAATCGAATAAAAAACCAAAAATGAAACACAATACCCAAAAATATCAAACAGCACCAGCAAAAAATCCACTGACCCCAAAATTCAAGGCTTAGTTTTAAAAAGCGCGCCTCGCTCTCAAGCTCTGGGAAATGCGCTTTACCTATGCGAGGCTCACCAACCTCCGAAAGGCGCGTGCCTCGTGCGCCTTTGAGCGCTTTTTGGTAAGGCGCGCCTTTGCGCCTTAAGAAAAATAGCTTAGATTTAAGTTACAAGTTGAAGAAGGATCGATTTTTTTTCAAATTGAGCCTACCTTAGCTTTACAAATATCAATATTTAAATTATTAGGATCTTTTAATAAATATTAATTAGAATCAAAGAAAATATTAATTTGAAATAAGTATATAAATACATGCGCCTCGCATACAAAAGGCGCGCGCCTTCGCCTTGCGCCTAGGCTCCAACGACTATTTGCGCCTTGGTGCGCCTTTTAAAACTAAGATTCACGGACAAATTAGGGTTGTGTTGATTTGGGGGGTTTTCAATTCAGGATTTTCGTGTTTTAGGATTTGGGGGACTTTTTCATATTGGGATTTTCAAAGTTTCAGTAGGTAGTTTCAGTGGTGGAAATTGTGGTGATTGGTGGCGATTGGTGGCTTCGACATTTGAGTAGGTTGTGGGCCTGTGGCTAGTTGTGTTGTTTGGTGGGTGTTAAATTTGGTAGAGATACGGGGTGGTATTGAATTTGGCTGATCGTTTGAGCGGTGGTCCTTGATTATAAGTGGCGGTGTTAATGGACTACAATGACTTTAATCGGATAAAAAAATAGAAAAACAAAATTCAATAACCACAAAAATCAAACAGCACCAGGAAAAAATCCATTGAACTGATTAGGGTTGTGTTGATTTGGGGAGGGGGGGGTTCAATTTAGGGTTTTCCTGATTTAGGATTTCCGTGGCTTTTTCATTTTGGGATTTTCAATGGTTCAGTAGGAAGTTTCGGTGGTGGAAATTGTGGTGATTGTTGGCTTCGACATTTGAGAAAGTTACGGTTGGTCATTTGTGCGGTGGGTGTTAAATTGGGTAGAGATACAGGGTGGTATTGAATTTGGCTGATCATTTGGGAGGTGGTCCTTGATAGCAAGTGGTGGTGTTAATGGACTACAATGGCTTTAGGATTAGTTGTTAACACAAATTAGTTTAAGCTTAATGAGTTTTAATTTTCTATATTGGGGATATTTTTGTAATTTCATGACTTGGCGGGAAGAAGTTAGAAAAGATATGAAGCATATTGATTTACAAGAGATTGAGGCTCTCGATCATAAGGGATGAAGGAGGAAAATCTTTGTGGACGACCACCCGGATAATCACTTTTTTTCATGTAACGGACCCCACTTATAGGAATAAGGTTTTGATTGATTGATTAATTCATGTCTAAAAACTTTCCAAAAAAGTTGTTGCGCTTATTTTGTTTCATCCCAAATCTAAGTTGCATGGATACGAGTAAGGAAACGGAGATGGGTATGAAACAAAGACGGAATACGCTATTTTGAAATAAATGGGATACTGGTACCGGGTACAAGAAATCGATATCATTAAATACTTAAAAATTAAGAAATTTTAATTAAAATTTAATATAATTTGGAATACTTTAGTTTCATTATTACATTAAGATTAAAAAAAATCTTTCAAAAGTAAAGAAAAAAAAAATGAAAGAATTGCGTAAATCCATAATAAAACATGTCAAAAATAATAATACGGAGTATTAAAATGAATTAAAGTATCGGTATCCGACACGGGTACGGCTACCACAATAAAAATATCCGTGCTACCTAGACAAAATGGAAAATATTGTTTTTTTTGTTACAGAGGAAGTTTAACATATACAAGCCCTTAATTATTTTCAAATCGCAACATTGGGATGTCACAGTGACTGAAGCTTTAAGATACATTATAATATTATATTATATTATATATATATATATATATATATATAGGGTCAGGATCATGTGAGAAAAGTTCTTTAGGTGAGAAGGCTTGTTTATATGAGAAAAAATCTTAATCGTTGATTTATTTTGATCTAAAGGCTAGGATTTTATGGATTTTTTTTAATTTAAAACAATTTTAAAAAAACCCTAAAATTTCTCCCCTCCCTTCCTTATAATACGTAGGATTAAGAATTTTTATTTTTTTCTTTTTTTTCTTTATGACTTTCTAAAAAACAGTTTTTTTTTTGAATATTTTTATTTTTAAAATATCAATTTTATGGATTCTTTTCTAGATTTGTTGTATTTTAAAAAAAAAGATACGAGCGTAATTTAGAGTATGACTAATGAAATTTAGAACATAGTTCCTAAAATTTAGAACATGGCTATAAACTTTAGAGCATATACATATATAACTCAATATTCAATTAAAAAATAGAAATTTACATTTTTTATTTAAAAAAATTATAATTTTAAGGCTTAATTTTTTTAAAAAGTTACGTTATTAAAAAAATCATAATGTTAAGGCTAAAGTTGTAATTTGCTGTTTTTTTTTAATAAATATTTCAAGCTCATAAAACAATCAACATTAGATCAAAATAAATCAACGCTCTAGTTCTATCTTATATGGTTTGGAAACTATATTATAAAAATTTAGAACATGAGCCGTACAATTCAGAATATGAATCATAAAATTTAGAACATGACTTATAAAAATTTTAATATTTCATATAGTTTTTTTTATCAATAGTTCATATACTTAAAATAAACCCAACAATAAACTGGCATTTTCTGCATACATACACATATATATTAGAACATGACTTTAAAATTTTAAACATGGGTTGTTAAATTTACAACATAGCATTTAAAATTTAGAACAAAGCTTATTAATTTTGAACATGGCTTATAAAATTTTAAACTTGGCTTATAAAATTTTGAACATGACTTATAGAATTTGGAACACGAGTACTTACGAACAAATAAACAAATAACTTGAATTTTAGATATTTTTTATTTTATGAAAAAAAACCAATTTTTTGAATTAAAAAAATATTTAAAAAAAAGGTATTTTAAAAAAACAAAAAAAAAAAAAAACAGATTTTTTTTTTGCTATAAAAAATAGAAATATACTACTTAAATTAAATTACCAAGTTGTCCTTACTAACAAAAACACAAGATCAAATAACAACCCTTAGATCTAAAATTATAAGCGGTGCAGATGTTTTCTCACATAAAAGTTCTTCTCACCTAAAGCACCCTTTCTCACACGATCCTATTCCTATATATATATATATATATAGGGTTGGGTTCCGATGAGAAATTTCTTATGGCGAGAAATGTGAGAAGAGATAAATACATCAACTATAACCTAGAGGTACATTGAGCACCAACTATAGGTACATTCACCATACACTATAAATACATTGAGTAAAAATACATTGACTTTATACCATATATACATTGACTCCAAACTATCAAAGGAGTAAGGAAGGAAAATTAAATTTAATCTTAGCCCTTCATTTGGTGATCAAAGGGTTGTGATTGCTTCTCACCCTTCTCACCAAAACTATATTTCTCACATGAGCTTACTTCTATATATATATATATATAGTTTTGGTGAGAAAGGTGAGAAACAATAACCCTCTGATCAATAAATGAATGACTAGGATTAAATTTGATTTCCGCTCTTTACTCCTATAGTTTGGAGTCAATGTATCTATAGCATAAAGTAAATGTATTTTTAATCAATATATTTATAGTTCATGTTGAATGTACCTATAATTGGTGGTCAATGTACCTATAGATCATTGTTGATGTATCTATCTGACCATCTCTTTCTCACATTCTCACGATAAAAAAAATCTCACCGGAACCCAACCCTATATATATATATATATAGGGTTGGGTTCCGGTGAGAAATTTCTTATCGTGAGAAATGTGAGAAGAGATAAATACATCAAATATAACCTAAAGGTACATTGATTAACAACTATAAATACATTCAAAATATACTATAAATACATTGAATAAAAATACATTGTTTTTATGTCATAGATACATTGACTCCAAACAATAGAAGGAGTAAGAAGGGAAAATCAAAATTAATCTTAGCCATTCATTTGTTGATCAAAGGGTTGTGGTTGCTTCTCACCCTTCTCACCAAAAGTACATTTCTCACATGAGCCTATTTCTATATATATATATATATATATATATATATATATATATATATATATATATATTGATTGATACTCAAATCATTAAACCATAGTTCCTTAATGATTGAAGCTTTAAGATACATCATAATAAAAGGTTTCGACTATAAGCAATAATGACACCAAAAAAACAAATAAAAACCAAAAACCAGGTTAAATCCCAAAGAAGAAAAGGTGTACTCACATTCTCTTGACCCCCTATCACCAATAAGTCCAGGTCTTGGTTCACTGATTGTCCTGTTTAGCTGCAGAAAGATGAAAATGTAAACAAACACCACCCTGACATATCCTTCAAAATAAACACCATGTGGGAATATCCTTAAAAATAAACACCACATGCAGCAAAGAACATATGACAAGAAAAGCAGCAAGTTCGATTCAAGTGAAACTAGTATCAATAGTCCCTCACTCCCCCTTCACCCAAAAATAAATAAATAAATAACATTAGCATCAATACCCTGATTTCTCCCAACAAATATTTTGGTATTCAATCTATCCTCTTTCAACTTAATAACCATGTGGTGACATATCCTAATAGCACACAACTCCTGAAGGTCCCATAAAAAGTTTCAAATTACTATGTATTAAAATAATGATTATCTTCATTTGTACGTAATAAAATAAGCATACTTAATTCATATACCTACAGCACGAGAATATTAGCAAAGAACCTACACTACTACAAGCCTACAGTAATTGTCCTCGCAGACTAGATGAATAAATTTTGGTCACAAGCACAAAGGCCTCCAAAAAATCTTAAGTGGGTGAACAAGAGGGTAAAGAAACCGAAAAACTTCTACTTCCTCAGCTTCTTTCTAGATGCAACATTTGGAGGGAAAGGGTTTTAGGATATCCATGTAGAGAGTGTAGAGATGATAAAAGTGGCTCATTCAAAGAGAAGGGAGAAAGAGAAATCCATAAGGAAAAAACTATTAAAATTTTCAAAAATAGCAAAATATTGCATCTTAACAAATGGATGAACTATAAACAAAGACTAGCTCTAACAAACACTAGAATTTAGTTCATGTGACTAGGTAAGTATTAAGAAAATAAAATTAACAATTATGAATAAGACACAAATCAATAAATTACTACATATTTCTTGGACTCTTAATCTCTTATGATAAACCAAAAAGGAAGTTGTAAGTCGGACACAAAAATAACTATTCAGGCTCGACAGAAACAAGAATTCGTAACCAAAGCACATCAATTAGCTACATTACATCAGCTCCATAGAAATTTTTCTTGAATTTCAAAGGTTGTTTGCCATAAACTGCCATCTCCCACCTTTGTGGGATTAAAAAACCCAGCGAATTAACAATCCTCATGAGAGATGATAAAAGAGAGATATAAAAGCAATTTTTATATTACAATGTGAGGATCCGTAAACCTCAGGATTAAGTTTATCATTGTCTGTAAAGGAAAGACACAAGCAAACTGGTTGCATACTACCACAATTTCACATATCCAACATACTAGCAATGATAAGGTAGAACGGATAGCTAACCTTTGAGAAAGCACCAACAAGATCATCAGCATCTGAAAAAGATCCTATTACATCAACCTGAAAAGGAAATTTTCAAAAGAAATGAGTTTCACATCAAGATTATATTTTTTTTTCAAGGATTTTCTCAAACAAAAGAAATTTAAGGTAACCTACCACTGATCACACATCATAACATGTATATTGAAATGATTAGCACACCAAAGAGCACAAGGAAAAAAATGCTAACACTCACATCAACAGGTATCAGAGCTTTGGTTCGTAATTCAAAGGATATTCACATTTTTGAAGAGAAGGAAAAATGTAAGAATTCAACAAATTTTTCAATCAACTTTGAAGATCGATATCTCGGTCGTCCGAAGTCCAAATCAGGGCTTTTTTTTATAAACTGGGCATTTTTCTGTGCAGAATGCACATGTAAAATTTCGCAAATTTTGGAGATCGTTTGATATTAAACTCGGATGTTTTTTTAAAGTTGCGCAAAATAGGCTAATCAAGAGCATCAGATTTCAATTGTGGATATCTCCTTCATTGGGAAGGCTTTTGAGGTGATTCTTTTTTTTTAAAATTACTTAAAATTTTATCAAGTTTCTGAATTTGTAAGCCATTGAGAGCAATAAGATTAGGGGAGATCAAGTGTGTCTCATCTCTAGCCTAAGATCCTAAAACTTTGAGTGTGTTCTTGAGTTTTGGTTCATATCCTTTTGTTGTTACTAAACCTTTCATTGTTGATTGTCAATCTTATTTTGGGTTCGTATTCTTGAGTATAAAATCACCAAACTAATTTTAGTGTGGGTTTCCACACTGACATCACAACCATTACTCACCATAATAACTACCGAAAACCACGAGCACGTAAAGTGGGAAAAAAAAACAGAATATAATTTCAATCAAAGTCGCAAAAGGCAAAAATAGAATATACACCACTTCTTGGTTGAATTGATAATCATCTTCAATTCCAACTGCAGGGATATCCTCCTCATCGTCAAGTCCTCCCAACTCCACTTCTTCAACAGTGTCATTGCCAAAAAATGCATATTGAGACGCATCAAATAATTCAGCATCTGCATTACAACAAATATAAACAATTTGATGAACCCCTTAAGATACAGATATTCATAAAATGCCCATAAATCAAAATTCCAATCAATATTTATTTATCCGATTAGAATTTTTTGGACAACTATCTTGCCTAAGTGGCATATCTAACATAAACAATACTACCATAAAGTTTTAATTACAACACAATTTATCCACTTAACATTTTCTGAACTTCTTTAGACCCTAAATATCTAACACAAACAATAATTGCATAGAATTTAAAATACAATCTACGTACAACATTACACATTTACACTTATCAAACCATATTTCCCAAATCGCTCACTTTGATTCATGGATATTTTATATTCTCTTTTCCTTGCTGATGCACATCAAGCTTTTATCTTTAAATAGGATATTTCAAGTTGTTTAGCATTTACTTGTACTCTTCTAGAGTAAATGAAGCATGGCTTAGAATCCTTATGAATAACACTCCTGTTAGAAACCAATATTAGGGAGAAGGCATTTTAGGCAATCCATGATAAATCGTAACTAGTAGCTAAAGGAAGAATCTAGAGAGTTCTTAGAGAAATAACTTTGTCTATATATATAGGGGGGTATTAGGAGAGAGAAGGGTATGCGGAATATTATTGAGAGATCAATTATTTTCTAGGGAGTGTTCAAGCCACTCGAAAGCTTGATTAGGGAGAGCCTCCACCTTTCGAATGTGGATTATCTTGTTATTTTCTAGTTCATCTTAGTTATTGATATATAATTTCATCTTCTCTTTATTTTCACTTTAGTTGTTTAATATTCTAACCATCAGTTTAGTTCATAGCCTATTGTATTAATGTTGGTTTACCTGTGTTGTGAGTGTATTAATGTTGGTTTACTTGTGCTGTGGGTGTTAGTTGTGGCCAGTAAGTCTATAACAACTTGGTATCAGAGCTGGTTTGGTCCGTGGTGGCCAGAAAACGCTACTAACCTTCCGTTTTTCTTCAAAACAAATGGTGGTCGCTAGGGAATGTGGTGCAAAGCTTATGCAAAGCTGGATTCAAGAGGAATATGCAAGCATGATGCATAAAAGAGGCTGAGGACTTCCTGATGAAGTTCAGAGATTCAAACAAGAGCTCTAAATTCCACAGTTTAATGGGGAAATTTTTGAAGATTGGATTTATCAATTGGAATTCCATTTTTTTAAGCTAAAAGAGGAGGAGAAGATAAATGTCGGTATAATGTCACTTGATGGCCACGCACTGTAGTGGTTAGGAAGGGAAAAACAATGGCGACCAATTTTCCGGTGAAAGGAATTAAAAGAGCAGCTTATGCGTAGTTTTCATTCAATGGTGGCAAGTTATGTAATACCAATCCTGTGTCCATGGAAGTGGAGGAAGTAATTCTGGTGGTTGTTCAAATGTGATGGTTAGTGCTCACATGGGAGATATCTATGGCGGTGAACATGTGTGGCTTAAGGAACCATACCGAGGAAATTTTGAAGAGCACAGTGCTCAACGGCATATCGATGTTGCAGTTGGGCACACCGGCAACAAATGTTTCATTAGTATCAGGACGACAAATGACCAAAATAATTGAGAGAGGCGATGCTGGAGGAATCGGCTACGATGGTGGAGCAGGAGGGGTGAACAGCGTTGATGGTGGTGATGAAACATGGCGATGCAAGAAGTCAGGGAACCTTCCACAGGAGATTGAGTATGTGAAAAGCTTTAAGGGTTTTGGTCATAACTTGGGAAAGAATCCAGAAAATGATCGTAAGGGTAAACAAGTAAATGACATGAAGGGTAATGTGGTAAATGGTCAAGGAAAGGATATTATTGCTACTGAGGTAGTTCGGCAAGAGTCACGTGATTTAGATCCAATCAGAATTCTAACACTTACAATAGGAGAGAATGTGCTTACCAAACCACTAGTGCATGGACCAATATGTAAAGATTTTGAGGTGAAGGTGGGGCATCCTTGTGGGCCTACCAATTCAAGTCCTATTTCCTTGTCATCATTTCCACAACCCAACAACTCCAAACATAAGTCCAACTATCCATCTAATAACCCCACCCAGCCATTTAAATATAACTTTCCTAGTCTACTCACTTAACAAACTCTCAGCCCATTTCAAAAAAATGGGAGGACTCAAATCTGATTTTGGGCCCACATTTTCAAAACCAAATTTCACAAACCTCACCTGCCCACCAAAATTTAAAACCAAAGCTCCTAACCACTCATTCAAACCCAAGTCTGACTTCACTAACTCTACACCCATTGCTCTAAATGGATTTAAGCAACCCATAATTTGTACTTATCAGTCCATCTTACTTTATCACCAGTCCAACCCATTTCCAAAGACAAACTGCAGTTACCACTTTGCAATGCTTTTGGACCAACTAGAAGCATGCTACAACTTCCGGGATCATTTCACTAAATCCATGTTATTGACAAAAATAAGAGATCTTACCAATGAGGAGTTGGAAGTCGGTCATTGGTTTCAAGGTCATCATTGTCCAACGGCTATAGTGCCAATTACTATCCACCTTGAGGACAAGGTGGAACTTCAGGTGGCAGTAATGTTGGAAACCAATATTAGGGAGAGGGCAATTACTATACAGCATTACATTTATTTTTGTGGAATTTTTTATTCTACTTTTAGTTTTTAAAAAAAAATATACTTTGCTTGTTTGATTACTAATACCAGTGAACTTTGATTTGGTCCTCCATTTCGGAAACTTCGAAAAGGTAATAATTTTCTAAAATGTCTCCCATTCAATTTTCTCTTTTTCCATTGTTTTCTTGGTTTTTAAAAATATATAAGATTGTATTTTCTCTTTCAGTCATAGAAGATGTAATCCTTGCATGACATATACATATAAATCTAATCAATCGTAGACAAAGCACAAACACAAATAACTAACACATGATAGACCTCGTGCGTCGAAGGGGCATAAGAACTAATTCCGTGTTAAAGCAATATCTGAGGGCTAAAACTTGAACAATATGAAATAAGACACAATATTTAACTGCTATAAAGTATTTCATGCACTGTGGTGCTCTTGTGCAGCCAATAAGCTTGAGTTTAACAAGGATTTCCTACATGTCTTTGAGACTCTTAAGTTCATAATATCATACATGGGGAGCAATCCAACACACTATTTGAGTCAAAGCACCATAAAGAACTATTGTAAAGTAATTCTACCACAACAAGCTGGTAAAAATACAAGGATGACTGCAGTCTTGCGCATAATGTTACTGTAGAACTCAACTAATTCCAATCAACTAATGATCAGAAACAACCTAAAACAAAAAAGAAAGAAAAGAAGTGATTAATCATCGAGCGCACCCCACATCTATTCAAAAACTGGACTAGGATTCTTGGTTGGCTACGTACCCCTTCGGGGTCAAGTCACACATAGTTTTCTTCTCTATAATTTCAAAAGCGTTCACTACATTCAAGACAACATAATACTAGTAAAAACTTGTACCTAAACTTCATTAAACTGATAATCAGTGTCAACATGGAAAGAAAATCCAAACCATAATCTAATCAGCCAATTGCTACTACAAGACATCTTATCTTTCCTCTCCACTTTCTTCTCACATTCAATTGAACAAATTCAACCACCCAAATAACAAAACCAAATAAAATTTAGAAAGAAAAAAAAAAAAAGTAAAATACCAACTTCATAAACAGCAATTAATCGTTAATAGAATGTAAGTTGCTCAAATCAGATCAAGCTAGTAAACAAAACAAAACAAACCTGTTGGATTCTCATCCAAACGTGTCGCATCTGAAAATGCATCCATCGATTCACCTACCCACAAGCTTCAATTTCCCCCCAAGATAAAACTAAAACTTTACTAAAAGAAACTAATAATAAAAACCTCGAAAAGAACCAAAAACCTACCTAAAAAGGCCCTAATTCCGAAAGTTCGACCAAAAGCTACTCCGTATTAATTTATTTTTTAAAAATATGACTTCAGACTAAACCAAAAAAAAAATGAAAATTTCAAAAACAAGAAAAAAGGAGAAATCGAAAACCCCAAAAACTGAGATTTTCAAAGGGATTTTTGAAAGAAGGATCTGTACAATTGACTCTTATGGGTAAGACCAAAATTTGTGGCTTGAGTTCCATTGACGGTATTAATTCATATTTATACAATACTCAGTAGTTTTGTGTTTTTTTTCCTTCCTTTATTTTGGGGAATTACGATCTCTCGATCTTCTATTACTCCCACCGTTACGAAATCTAACCTAACAATTTTTATTTTACAAAGTTTTAAAATAAAAGTAACAATTTTAATATTTTTATTTTTGTAAATTATTTTTTTATATCTCTCATATCACATTCACATATCACACCTTTTGTCTCTATCCTTTTACTCTCATAACAAAAAAGAATTAGGAGTTTGTCCCATCCAATTTGTTGCGGTTTTTTCGAAACGGATGAAGTATTAGATTATGAAACCTAATCTATATAATAGATTAAAGGAAAATTGGAAACTAATAATCCCACCTTTCACACTTATCCAACTAATAATCCTACCTTTTATAAATTCAGGAATAATCCCACATTTTCATATCGTATTCATCTGTTGGACCTTTTTACAATACCGACCTAATTTAAGGTTAGTTTTAGAGGTCAATTGGGCTTAGAAACATGTGTCAAGTCAACCGTGAGGCTGAATTTGGCGTGTTAAGCCCAACAGACCTCCAAAATTGACCTTAAATCACGTTAATATTATTAAAAGGTCCAACAGATGAATACGATATGAAAATGTGGGATTATTCCTGGATTTAAGAAAGGTGGGATTATTAGTGGGATAAGTGTAAAAGGTGGGATTATTAGTTTCCAATCTTCCTAGATTAAAAGGTACTACTCAAACTGTATTGCACCATGTAGACGCCAGGTCATTGTTCCATGTCATTAGTCTACGTGTGATCATGATCAGTCCATTTTTGGACCTATTTTCCGGGCTCTTTTCGCTTGTTTTTAATGCCTTTTAGACTTAGTTTCCTTAGTTTTTGGTCTTTTTAGCATAGATTTAATTTATTTCGGGTTTAGTAGAATAAAGTTGTTTTCTAGCTATTTTTGTTAATAAATGAGAAATTTTGTTTTTCTTATGCCTTGTGTGTATTCATTTAGGTTTCTCGTGCGCTCTCGTGTGATTCATGATAGCCGATAAGGGCCGTGAGAGGTCCAGAGAAGCTTCAAGAAGCGAGTCGCAAAGCTAAGACTACAAAACAAGGCTTAAGTACCCCCCGAAGGACATGGACATTCTCTGATGACCTAGAAAGCCAAGGGAAGCAACAAGAGAATCCAAGGACCCATTATACAAGCCAAAGCGAGGAAAAGACTCTAAAATCGGGCGAGTCATGGAAGGAAAATCAAGTATGGAAGCAATGGGTGTAAAAGAAGAGGAGAAATTAAGATGGGTTGAAGCTGGTTTTGACCACCCTTCACTATTTTGAGCATAACTTCTTTTCTGGAAATCTTTTAGATGCGGCACCAATTGCATTGGGAACTAGAGATCAAGAACTTTCCAACGGTATATTACACGCTCCAATCAGAGGTCTATATCAAAAGTTACACGCTTTTCAAGATAAGTTTTTTGTGTAGTCCACTAAGAGTGGGCGCTCCAAAATTTGGACTGTCCGCTCCAACACATTGGTTCGTCCGCTCTAAAGGAGTGGAGCGTCTGCTCTGAGCTCTTCTTATTTCCATGCCAAATTTCGAGACTTTGGAGGGTCCGCTCTGGGTCTGTTTTGTACGTTTTTTATTTCTCTTTTGTTTAGGGATTGTTTAGAGGGGATATAAATACCCATTTTTATAACAACTAGTTGTCCACGGTGTATAACACCCCGGATTTATGTTATATTTGCTTTGATAGTGTTGCATGAATTCATATTTACGTTTGTGCATGGTCTAAATTTATTTGGGCTATTTTTGTTGCTTATGAGTGTGAATATTTTTTTTTATGTTATTTTTATTTATTTTATTTTATTTTGTGCGCATTAGTTTAAGGGTAGTACTTTTTAAGGCTTAAAAACCTTAAGTGCACCCATATTTGGACCAAAGGCCTTTTAGCTAGAGCCATGACTTGAGTGGAAAGGAGGGAGGAGCCCTCATTATATTGCCTATATATACCCTTGTGTGGCCGGTTATGGGGGGTATTCCAAAAATAATTTTCACGCTTCATTTCTTACATTCCTCTCTAGAACTAGGTATAGTCTTAAGGTGTTCATAAGGGTGAACCAAAGAGGGAAAAGGGAAAGAAGCCAAGGGTGGCCAGCCGTATGTTGGGGCCGTGAAGAGCAAGTTCTGGGCAGCAAGTTTTTGTAATCTTTTGCAACCAAGATTCATTAAGGTAACATTCTTTTTCATCCTAGATTGAATACCATGATCATAGGATAGATTTGGTGATCAAATTAGGCCTAAAAGATTGATGAAAGTGAGTGAAACCAACCCCCATTTATGCGTGAATCTGGGCAGATTTGGGTGATGATTATGTGATGTTTTTGCCTTGTTTTCGTGCATATTTTGATTACATATGATAGATACATGTTTGATTATGTTTATGTACATTTATCCCGAAGTTTATATGATGATTCGATGCACAAAAGTGATGATAATGTTGCTGAAGTTAGTCTGGAATATGCGTGTATATGGCGTGATGTTGGGCTGATTTTGTGATCAAGATTTGATTATTTCATGCTTATGATTGATGATTATTGTGCTATGATATGTTATGTTTGATTTTGATCATGAAAAGTATCCAAGATTGCATGTTTTATGATGAATCAAGAAAGGGTTTATGCATGGTTGTACATTGTTTTATGCGTGTAACTAAGTGGTGATTTTTGATATTATAATATGATCTTTTTGCAATTTAAGTCATGAATTATGTAATATGGCATTGTTATGTATCTACGTATGGAATTTGGTGTAAAAAGATGAAGTCGGAATCAAGATTTATGCAATGATTATGCGTGTATATTTGGGTTGTTTATAATGATGTTCTTGATAATCTTGTTGGGTATTATGTGAATATTGAAGTGATAATTGATGAATTAAGTTAAAGAAAGTTAATGCAATAAGGTTCAAAGTTTAAATAATGATTAAAGAGGTTCAAAGAAAGTGATGTACATAGTTATACTCAAGTAAAGACATAAGAAGTAGGCTTGAGAATAACCAAGATGTAATGATTAAAAGATAAGCTTGAAATTTGCATATGAGACGCCTAACCTTAGAGTAAGATTCTAAGATTTAGGTTAAGACGCAGCCACTGTCCTAACCGCGGTATTGGGATAGTTTATACTTATTATGTCATCTTTATGATATGGGTCCGTAAGATGAGTTCATGGGTATGGGAGTAAGATTCTCATCCCCGGCATAATAAGAAGTTCGATCACGGAAGAAGTGGTCGTACGAGCATAGTCCGATCTAATATGTAAATGATAGCGACAAATATATTTTAAAGATAAGATGGTATAAAGTTTAAGTATAGTTAAAGAAGTTTAAATGAGTTTGATATTATTTCTTAGCACTGTTGTTATTACAGTGAGTTGTTGACTAGAATTAGGTAAGCTATGCTTGTTTATATGTTTGATTGTCTGATTTGTTTGTCTGATCTATTTTATGTTCATATGTATCCACTTTAGGGTGGAACTGTTATGTTACTCGCCACTGATGGTGGATTTATTTTTCAGATAACTCTGATGGTGACGGTGATGCTTAGCTTTGGGATTGGGCGAGCGTCGTTGCATTTTCTCTTTTGTAGTTTATTCACTGTTATTAGTATTTGGACTTTTAGTAGTTTGTATACTTTAACTCTATCGTTAGTTTTGGAGTTAATTCTTTAGTATTGACTTTTTGAGGTTATAGTTATGTACATATTTGAGGTGGTTATACGTTTGGGATTTTGGTAATATAATTTGAGGTATTAGTTGGAGGATTAAAGTATGTTTGTTTGTTAGTAATGGCAGTTCGACTCGTCGGTTATTCTGCGGCCGATTTGTTAGGAGTCGGGCCATCATAGTTGGTATCAGAGCCGAAAGTTTAGACTTTAAGTGAAGTATTAGGATTTGAGTAAACCCGGGAGTTGTGAGCTGTACCTTTCCCGAGTGATAAACCCAATTAAGAATAAGTAAGTATAAGGGAGAAGAGTGACGGGTAGAGAACCGGGATAAGACTCTTTTCTCTTATTCTGTCGTTGTGTGCTTGACTATAGTAGTGGACTTTTGATTAACACTTCTTGTCGTCTTGCTATTTTCAGCATGTCCACGCCTCACCGGTCAGGACGGCAGCGGTTACGAGCACTCGAGGAAGCTATTCTTACGTTAGCGCACCATAGTCGTCAGCCGCCTAGCTCGCAGACGACGTTCGATCGTATCGCTCGTCATCGACCACTGACTTACGATGGGACTGCTGATCCTACGGTTTTGGAGAGCTGGATCCGCGAGATGGGGAAGCTCTTCGACGCCACATTTTGTCCTGAGCACGAGAAGGTCCAGATCGTCGCCTACTACTTGAGAGGAGAGGCTGACATGGTGGAGCGTGGCTGGGAATGCGTTCATGCCTTTGCACGAGATGTCTTGGGTCGAGTTTGTGGCTAAGGTTCAGGAGAGGTTCTACCCCGACGAGTTATGGTGGCAGAAATAGGAGGAGTTTCTTGCTCTCACTCAGGGTAAGATGACGGTTCAGGCCTACACCGATAAGTTCGTCGAGCTATCGAGGTTCGCTATGTCTGTTGTTCCGTCTGAGGATGAGCGGGTCAAGCGCTACATCAAGAAGATAAATCCGAGGATTCGCGTTCACGTGATCAGCAGTGGAGCGAAGTCATTTCAGCGAGCTTACGAGGTAGCACTCGAGATCCAGACCTCTGTTATCGAGGAGGAGGAGAGCAAGAAGAGGACCCCGACCCCGGTGACGTCGCCACCTTTCAAGAAGCCCCCATTCAATGCTCCTAATAGTACCCCTCAGACCGCCAGTTCGTATAAGGGTTCAGAGAGTTCGAAGTGCAGAGGTTGTAACAAGGACTTCCATCCAGGGAAGCGATGCGATGGAACGCCTATTTCATGTTTTATCTCCTGGAAGGAGGGCTGATCGGTCCATTTTGGACCCATTTTCCGGCTTCGTTTCACTTGTCATTCGGGCCATCTAGACTTTATTTCATTGGTTTTTAGTCTTTTAGTATAGAATTAGGTTATTTCATGGTTTCCTTCAATAATGTTGTGTTTTATTTGTTTTCTTGAATAATTAGGCTCAAAGTGGAAGCATTTCAAGTGCTTTTGCATATATAGGCTGATTCAAAGACTCATATCTTTTTTTCTATAACTCTTTTTCAGGTGATTCAACTTGGAGAAGATTCCTTATTCCAAGAGCTTTAATTTGATATATTATATGCTCAATTCCGCTAAGAAACGAAGGAGACATGAGCATTTGAAGACTGAGTGCGCAGATATGCACGACTGTGCAGCTACCCTTCCTTTAAGCACGATCGTGCAGCTTATTACTGCACGGTAGTGCAGCATGCTCATGCAGAGGTCAGAGAGCCCCTTTTTGGAGTGCACAACCGTGCAGGCAAACCTTGCACGATTTTGCAACTTGACCTTCGTTTCGCCACGACCTTGCAAGGTTCAACTACACGGTCGTGCAGCTTAGTACTGCACGGTCGTGCAACTAAGTTGCACGGTCGTGAAGTAGATTACCATTTGTTCTTCAAGTTCTTTGTTCTCCATTGAATCTCAAGATACATTTGATTCCCAATCCAGGTTTTGTTGTTTTCCATTAATGTTTAGAATGCAATTTCTTACAACTTTTTGTTATTTTAGATATATTTAAATTAGTTTTTGCTTCTTAGAATAGATTTAATTGAATTTCATGAGTTTAGTTTTAATGGATTCCATTAGTGAGTAGTTCTTTTTCTAGGGATTGGATGACTTGATGTTGTTGATTTAGGAGGTTAATCATTGGATTGGTTTAGTGTTTGAATAATCTTGAATGTATTTTCTCTAGAATTCTTGAACCTTGCATGATATCTTGGTGAAGAGTTCATGTTGATTTTGGTGATTGTTGATGATTTTGATAATTGCTTTCAAGATTTCCATGAGAATGTCTTAATTGCTAGAGATAGTAATTAGGATTGTGATGAATTGATAAAAGTATTTGACAAACTTGATTTTAGGTTTTGCTAACTTGGCTAATCGAGAGAGGTTAATTTAGCGTCACTTAGAATTTCCTATTGCCTAATCGAGAGAGGGTTTTGGGATTAAGTTCATTAATGCTTTTTGAATATTCACTTTGCATTTGAGATAATCGAACATGAGTTAATTCAATGATTGTAATTCCTCCGATTGAAACAACATTAGGGAATCTAATCCTTAGAGTTTTAGTCATTTGTTTTTCAATTCGTTTAATTTTTCAATTCAATTCGTTTAGTTTTCATTTCAATTTTTTTAGGATTTCGATTAAATTCCACTTTTCACTCAACGAAAAAAAATGAGACCCTTGGATCAACTTGGTTACGACTAGTCCGTATTAGTTCCTTACGGATCGACCCTAACTCCGCTAATACTACGTGTTAGTTGTTAGGTATATAAATTGTATATTTGCTAGGCGACTAGGGCCACGACACCCTAGGAGCCGATCAAATTTTGGCGCCGTTGCCGGGGAACTTTTTTTCGGTTTCGGTTGTGATCTTTTTGATCCAAGTTATTGCTTTCATTTGTTTTTTTTTTGTTAAATAATTGTTATTGTCAGTGCTAATCTCTTCTTTAGCACTTCCAACCACAACGTCCAATTTCACCATCCATCCTCAATACACAAGGATGGTGCAAGTCGACCAATTTTCTTTCTTTTAATTTTTATTTATTTTTTTCCCTTAATAATTGTTTCTTGCATTTTTGTTGGCTTTTGGTTTCATGATGGCTAGTTTTTCAATCCCCAATTTGAGGGTGAGTCATTTTGGAGGTATTTCACTAGAATTCAAGAGGCACTTTCAATCTACCAAGGGTGTGAGCTATGGGAGGTTTGTGAATTAATATTTGTCGGGTTGAATGATTACACGAGATCGAGATATTGTTGAGGGAGAGTACAATGGAGAGTTCCGGGCCCAATCTTTAGATGAAGTTTGGAATTACTTCAATTAGCTAGCCCAAGACACTTATGAATGGGACATGGGTACTCATTTTAGGCATGTTCAACCCATTTGTGATGCACCCCATCTCTTTTCTCCCAATTTTGATGACATGCATTCTCATGTTCAAAATTCTTATTATTCTTATGATTGCATGGATTATAATGAGGCCCCTTATGGTTACACTTCTAATTCTCATATGTCATGTCATGATTACCCTTTACTCCCTAACGATGATACTTGCTTTACCACTCCCCCGCTTGATTCCCCCGAGCCAATTCTTGATGATCTCACCCCTCAACTTATTGATTAATTCAATGAGTTGATTGAAAAATCGTCCGAGGAGCTTATGGGTCTTGAGTATGGAGGAAGAGCTTCTGTAGAACTAATTGGTGTTATCAATGGGTTAGTGAAGAAGCGTGATTTATTGATCTCTAGCACCTCCCTAGATTGTGAAGGTGAGAAGTGCGAGGCAATGAGGGTCGAGATGGAAAAAGAGGTTGAAAGCGACAAGGGCAATTCTAGGTCTAGAATGGATGTTGATGGAGTGCTAGAGAATGGTCGTGAGTTGGTAGGTTATGAATTTTGGAGTAGTGATAGAGTTGAGCCAAGCTTGGAGCTTACTCGTCTTACCTTTGAGGAGGATGATGTTGGGTATGAGGAAAATTGTGCTTCAATTATTTCCCCTTTTGCATCCCCCTTCCCCATTGACTCCCCCTTTCCCTACTCCTCCTGGATCATGTGACGGTCTAGATTGCATTAAGAGTATGGATTCCTTGGAGGTGATGGAGGATGCTCCTCCATTTTTTGACCTTGAATGTGATAGGTTGGGAGAGCGGATCGGTAAAGGGAATCTTGATCGACGAGGCCCTTCTTGAGAGACCCCGTGTCCCTTTTTCCATGAGGCTCGATCTTATTCCTTCTTACCCCATCTCTCTCCCTAGTTTCCTACTTACCCCTCTGCTTAAGGAAACCTTGACTCCTTTTCACCTTCACATGCCACTTGATGAAGCCATGGTGGCGAGAGTGCAAAGTGACAATAATTTTTCTTCTTTTTCCTCTTTTTACTTAGATTTTAATTCTTCTTATTTTCTTAATTTTTCTTTTTCTTTTAGTTTCATACCCCCTACTCAACATAAGCAAAGGATGTCATTCTTTCTTGAGTGTCCTTCTTTGCTTGCCTTTGCTTATGTGGTATTCTCTCGATTTAGTGGCGGTGTCTAAGACACGCTACTACGAGCTTTGAGATGCTATTTACTAAATAGCATCCATTTCCCTTGTACATAGCTTCTCTAACCCTTTTTCTTGGAGTTTGGTTCTTGCATTCTGCTCATTTTGCAGGTTTTGGAGGTTGAGCAGCACAAATGGATAGATGATGGTAATGAATGTGGAATTAGAGTTTGTGTTGTTTTAATTTGAAGCTTGCTTTGGTGAGATTGCTCCAAATCCTACTCCTATTTATTTCTTGTTTGCATAGCTTTAGGTTTAGTTTTTGGAGGAGATGATATTCGAGGATGTATGGCTTTAATTTTTGGCTTTCAAGCCTATTTGAGGAAAATTGGATATCGATGGCGTTGGGCCTCGATTTTATTTTGTTGGTTGCTTGAATGCTAGATTTGAGTTGTGCATGCTTGTTTACCGCCTCGTCTAGTTTGGTTTTGATCTGATATTTTTATTTTTAGATTCTTTTTTCTTATTTTTCTTTTCTTTTATTTTGATTTCTTTCTTTTCTTTTCTTTTTTTTTTTTGTCCTTCCATTTTCCTTCCTTTTTTTCCCTTTTTCTTTTCTTTTCTTTTTCTCAATTAGCTGACTTTGTTGAGTGTAGTTTGTGCATATTTGAACCTTTGTTTTCTTTTTCTAGTGAATAAGGCATGCTTAGGAGCTTTTCTTTTGACCTTTTCGGAGTTAGCGAGATTTTGAAAACTTGTACAAACTTCTGTGTTCTAGGTTAGAGGTACTGGTAAGATTGGTTGAACCTTTGGGGAATTTGAAGCCTACTAGGAGTATTTGCACCTTGGTTGGGATTTTAGGTAGCCTTCTGCATGCATTGTTAGATTTGGGAGCTTATTTCCTCTACCTTTGAGCCTTGATCAAGAGTTTGTCTAGGATTTCCCGAGTTTCAAGTGACCGAGCCACCCTTGGGGACGACGAAGGCATTCACTTTTTAGTTAATTTCATTTTTCTCCCTTTTCATTCACTTTTTTTTTCCCACATTTTGTGATTAGGCTTTTTCTTTGCCGTGTTGGCTTTTGTTTTTCGTTTTTTCTATTCACCTTTGGAGCCCTTTTGAGCTTGAGCTTTTCTTTCTTTGAGCCACATTACAAACCATTTCTTTTACTTTTGTTTCACCCTTTTAGGTAAGTGAAGTTAAGGGATATTGGTGTTGATTAGTATGGTTATGAGCTTTGGAAATGTAAAGTCTAAGCATCTTTAGTTCTCCTATTTGTGAATTTTCATGAGAAATAAAAGCCGACTGATAGGAGGGATTTTCACCACCAAATAAAAACCCCCGTCGTAGTATGAGTGGGGGTGTCGAACACGAGGAAGCTACGTTGCACTAATCTAAGCATGAGCGTCGAACAAGCTAGGTTGGGTGATGGTCGCGAGAGGCGGAGAGAACTAACTAAAACTATACTAAGGAAACAAAAACAAAAGGGACTAGGGTAAGAGATCCACAACTCATATCACCATGAATTATGAATCAATCGAAACTTAGACTTAGGTCGTGGATAAGGGGAGGTCGTTCTATGATCGTACCACTCTTTTCGAGCTAGTATGATGACCAGAAAGACATATACAACTCACTTTCGTGCAGCGACACATCTAACGAGTCCTAAGCACAAAATCACGAAGACCGGTAACTTTCCCTTGATCGAAGGCCCAACTTTCGTGGTGCTTCCATCAATCGGGTAAAGGAAGTCATCACCCACGTTCACCTTTCGGTCCTTCGGCGGGGATTCATCAATGAATCCTATGCTAGCTAAACATATGACTCAACATTACCGAATCCTAAGGTACCGACAAAATCACAACCAAGCCTAAAAACAACTAAACCACAATCATGGAGGAATTGAGAAGTTTCACTCAAACCCTAGAAATTAACTACTCAAAATTAATTAATAAAAACATAATTAAAACTAAAACTAAAAACATAAATAAAAACTAAATTTAGAACAACTAACCTAACAAACTAACAATTAAACATAAAACTAAACCAACAACAAAACCTAAATAAACTACCAACTAAATCCAACTAAAACACCAACAAACCAAGCATAAACAACTAAATTAACAACAAATAACAACATAAACAACAAGAACTAGCAAAATAAGTACATAAAACAAGTAAGAAAGCAAGTAAAGAAAGCTATGAAATTACCTTGAAATGGAGAACAAGAAGAAGAAGAAGAACAAGAACTATACTACTTGCATAAATCAAGAACAAAATGTAAATTATAAGAAGAATTGAAGAAGAAAGCTTAAAATCTAACCTAACCCTAACTATGAGCCTCTAACATCAGCTATCTAAGAAATGGGAAGAGGGGGTATTTATACAACTCCCCAAAAAAAGCACGAGAAAAGACCTAAAACAGATTAAATGATACGAACAGAGCCTTCTCTGCGGGCGCTGGGAAAACGTCAGCGGGCGCTGGAGAGGTATCAGCGGGCGCTGGAGCCAAAAAACGAGCTACTGACTGTTATGGCCAGTTCAGCGGGCGCTTGGAAATCTCAGCGGGCGCTGAATAGGTCTCAGCGGGCGCTGGAAACGTCTCAGCGGCCGCTGGACAGCAAGATAGTCAGTTTTGAAAACATCATAACTCCTTCATTTCTTATCTGAATTTAGCTTATGACTAGGCGTTTCGAAGCTATCGGAACGAGCTTTAACTTCCAACTTGAATCGCTTTAAAATGATAAGTATGTAAAAAGTTATGGCCTTTCAAAGTTGACCTATGCTCCAAAAGTGGTGATTGTGATTTTGGCTTTCTTGCGGCACACTTTTCAAAGCTTCGCGGGAAAAAACGACAAGAAAAGACATTATTCAAAGAAAACGCAACTAAGACCTAAACTAAGCTAAAAAGGCCTTAAACTAATAAAACTAAGCCTAAAAGCAGCTGAAAACAAGTGAAAAGAGCCCGGGAAATAGGTCCTAAAATGGACCTATCACCGACTAAGTGTGAAAAAGGCAACGTCTTCATTAAGTTCAAAAAAAAAGGAAAAAAAGAAGCATTTCATTACTAGGAAAGAAAATGAATTTATTCTTTAGAAATTAAAAAAAAATCAAAAAAAAAAAACAAAAATCAAAATTTTCCTCCTTCCATTTCTCACAATGAGGACATTGTGTCCTTCAAGCTTGGGGGGGAGGAATTAAAAAAAAAAAAAGAAAAAATATATTCATTTTTGTTTTGTTAGGACCTTGTGAAATTTTTTGGTCCATTTTGTATAAGTTTGTTTTTTGAATAAGCTTGGGGGAGGTATCCCGGGTATTTTGGTTTTAGTGTGATCCCTTGTGTTTTGTACTTCACTTTAGGGCACCGCCACTGTAATACCCCAAATTTTTGGGCTATTTTAAATTTTATTTAATTAATTAAATACATAATTAATTAATTATTACTTAATTAATTATTAATTTGGTTCTATAGCTAGTATTAATCCTTGAGCCAGGCCTAATCCAATTATTTCACCTAGCTAAAACTGAAGCCCAACTCCCCTCACCTCACGTCTAAACCCACGGCCATCCTTGGCTCAATTCCCCTATTATCCTATTCTATTATTGTCCATAATTACTAAACTAAATCTATTTGTATCCTAATAAAAAAATCCCACCTTTGCTCTCCTAATTTCCCTACTAGATTTTAGGAGATCAAAACCCCTTATATTATCCCATACCACACGGCCACCCCAAAAGAACAACAACAACAATTTACTATATTACTTTTCTCTCCCAAAAACAATCACAAGAAAACTCCTAAACTCTTTTCTATTCATCCAACCATCAAAGATTGAAGCAAGGAACCAAAGAGCACCAAAGAAACCGTGAAGCCACTCGTCCACCACAAGCCACACGACCATCTTGTTCTTTGATCATCAATAGGTAATTAGTTTGTTTTATTAAATCTTTAGAATAGATTAGTTATATAATTTTTAGAATAGGTTTAGAATTGTTTAGAATTGTTTAGAATTGCTTGGAATTAGTTTTGATTTAGTTGTTGATGTATAATAATGTATGACATGTGATGGCCGAATGGTTCTATGATAATTTTGATGATTTTCTTATATGTTTATCATAAATTCATGCATGTTCTATGATCCTTTCCAGTTTAACTTAAAGTTTTAATTGATAAATAAATTGTGATTTCATGGAATAGTCGAGTGATAGCCGTGTATTATCATGAACTTTTGTGGGTTGTACTTGTTCAAGAACGAATCTTTTTGCCATAGTCTTGATTCATTGACAATCTTGATGACTTTTTTTGAATTAATTCCCTAATTTGTTTAATTCTTGAAATTAGAATCATAATCTTGAACCTATAATAAGAATGCCGTGTGATAAAGCTTGTTTAGTCAATGTTTTGGTTCGAAAATCTGGATTAAAATCTAAAGTATGAATTTTTATTTAATTAATCTAGTATTATGAATTTAATCTTGATATCTTTTTGAATTTAAAAAGAAAGAATTAATTTTGTTTATATTTCTAAAGAGCCATGTGACATTATGGGATAAAAGTATGGATTTTTACTTGTTTCTTTGATAAGAGATTAGTGTTTGAACTTATTCTTGAAATTATTTTAATTAATTACTTAAAGCTTGTAATTTCGATTAGATTAAAACTGGATTTTCGACTAATTTGATTAGAAAATTCCGAGAAAATAGAAGAATAAAAGACTAGATTCTTATGGTTCAGTTAATTAAAAGATTAGGATTTGATTGCGATCTTGGAATTATTTTAGTTAGACTATTTTATTTGATGATTGATTTGATTGTATAAATTATGAGGAAGAATTATTGTATTATTATTCATGTAAGGAGCTGTGTATATATATTGGTAAGTAATGGGTAAGATTTCGACTTTTGAACTTTTGCTTATGATTAAATTATGTTGCGGAATCATGGTTATTGCATGCCTTTACGTACAAACTCATTGAATTGCGTACTATTATTTGCGTGTAAAATTATCGTGTGGGAGTGGTCAACATGTCGAGTATAATTAGTCCTGGCCTAGAGTTTTTGAGTCAAGTAAAGTTGAGCTGTAATTGATTAAAGGTCAAGTCGTGTCAATAAAGGTTAAGTTGTGAACTAGAAAAGTGAACTTGAAAAGATAATTAACTATGAAGTGACCGCCTATCTAGTGGCTAAAGTGCCATGAACATAGGTATAATCGAAGCCACTGTCCCTTCTGCGGTTTTGGGGCAGTTCTGGATCCCAGTGTCGGGAAGTAGATCAAAAGTGTTTGACCCGGCATGAGACAAGGAAAGTTGGGGAAGAGTTAAGGTTTCCCCTACGAGCATATGATTGTGTCACGGATTAGCACTTGAATTGAACTAGAACTTCTAAGTCAATAGTGGTGTTTAGAAGTCTAGAATTAGATTAAGGTTGTCTTGAGAGTCTTGGTTGAACTTTCTGTTATGATTTGTTTTCGCTGCGTACTTGAATGTGAATGCCTTTGAATGATTTTTCCTGTTGACTTGTTTGACTGTTCTGTCGATCTGTTCTAATTGTTATGTTTCTAATTGTGTTCTACTGATTAAGTAGAACAATCTAATTACTCCCCACTGACTGTGGACCCCAAAATCCTTTTTCAGGTACAGGAGATGATTGATTGGGTTACGCAAGGGTTGGGATTGTGAGCAAGCGAGTATAGTAGTTTAATTATCTTGATGTCAATTTCTAGCCTTTGCAATAGTTTTAGTGGATTTTCCATAATTGATTAGTAATATTGGACTTTGGTAATTTAGTTATTTTGGACTATTTATTGGTTTAATTGGATAATTTGAATTAATTTTAGAGCTTCCGCTGTCATTAATGAAATTGATATTAAAAGTTTATGGTTAATAATGATCCGTGTTGTTGTTTTCTCCGAAAACAACGTTGCTAAAATGCGGGTCGTTACAACCACATAGCCAAATTTTTCCACACCCTTACCCAAGCCTTACGTTACATCCATAATAAGTCCTTCCGACCCATGCGGGGTTGAGTCCTCCTTGTCTTTTGGGGAACTAGCCAAGTATATTGAGCGGACGAACAAGGGGAGTGATGGGGGGTTAACTCTAGCTCCAAAATAAATGATCCATTCACAACGGATCTGTTTTCCCTGTTCCTTCGCGGAATCATGAGACACTCCTAGTTAGGTGGATTTGAACTTTTTGGTTGGTTTGTGGTATGATTGGAACTAGCTTGAGGACTATTAGGTTGTGCATAGTTTTCTTAGTTTCCTTTCTTTCTTCCTTTTGGGTCAATTCCTTAGGTTTTTTGCATGCCAAGTTTGGTAGATTTAGGAAACTTTGTGTTCTCTTATGCACATTCTCCTATTTCGGCTAGAGAGTTTATTTATCTTCTTTCTTTTCTTTTTAGTCTTAGGTTAATTTGTAGTTGGTAAGAGTTATGGGTTAAACTCTTTGGAAACCCATAGGAGAGCATACTCGTCCTCTTTGGCGACTTGGGGGTTTAAAGGGCTTGTTACTTGCGCTAAAAGTGACCGTGATTCCTACGAAAGTGAGTTAGACTTTTGGTTTCTATTTTTCTTTAGTTTTCTTTGCTTGAGGACAAGCAAAAGGCAAGCTTGGGGGATTTTGATCAGACCATTTTGGACCCATTTTCCGGCTTCGTTTCACTTGTCTTTCGGGCCATCTAGACTTTTTTTGATTGGTTTTTAGTCTTTTAGTATAGAATTTGCTTATTTCATGGTTTCCTTCAATAATGTTGTGTTTTATTTGTTTTCTTGAATAATTAGGCTCAAAGTGGAAGCATTTCAAGTGCTCTTGCAATTATAGGCTGATTCAAAGACTCATATCTTTTTTTCTATAACTCTTTTTCAGGTGATTCCACTTGGAGATGATTCCTTATTCCAAGAGCTTTAATTTTATATATTATATGCTCAATTTTGCTAAGAAACGAAGGAGATATGAGCATTTGAAAACCGAGTGCGCAGATGTGCACGACCGTGCAGCTACCCTTCCTACGACCGTGCAGCTACCCTTCCTTTGAGCACGATCATGCAGCTTATTACTGGACGGTCGTGCAGCACGCTCGTGCAGAGGTTAGAGAGCCCCTTTTTGGAGTGCACGACCGTGCAGGCAAACCTTGCACGATCGTGCAACTTGACCTTCATTTCGCCACGATCGTGCAAGGTTCAACTGCACGGTCGTGCAACTAAGTTGCACGATCGTGAAGTAGATTACTGCACGACCGTGCACGACCTGTAGCACATGAAATGCTCTGATTTTGGCCGTGTAATTTTTCTGATTTTTAGAGTTAGTTATAGTTTAGTTTTAGGCTTGTGTTTAGAGACTATTATTGATAGAATTAGACTCTCATTAGTTTGGTTCTCAAGAAACTCTCAAGTAGAAAAAACTCTCTCAAAAATTTCTCAGATTTCCAATAATCAAAAGTAGATTACCATTTGTTCTTCAAGTTCTTTGTTCTCCATTGAATCTCAAGATACATTTGATTCCCAATCCAGGTTTTGTTGTTTTCCATTAATTTTTAGATTGCAATTTCTTACAACTTTTTGTTATTTTAGATTTGATTGAATTAGTTTTTGCTTCTTAGAATAGATTTAATTGAATTTCATGAGTTTAGTTTTAATGGCTTCCATTAGTGAGTAGTTCTTTTTCTAGGGATTGGATGACTTGATGTTGTTGATTTAGGAGGTTAATCATTGAATTGGTTTAGTGTTTGAATAATCTTGAATGTATTTTCTCTAGAATTCTTGAACCTTGCATGATATCTTTGTGAAGAGTTCATGTTGAGTTTGGTGATTGTTGATGATTTTGATAATTGCTTTAAAGATTTCCATGAGAATTTCTTAATTGCTAGAGATAGTAATTAGGATTGTGATGAATTGATAAAAGTATTTGACAAACTCGATTTTAGTTTTTGCTAACTTGGCTAATCGAGAGAGGTTAATTTAGCGTCACTTAGAATTTCCTATTGCCTAATAGAGAGAGGGTTTTGGGATTGAGTTCATTAATGCTTTTTAAATATTCACTTTGCATTTGAGATAATCGAAAATGAGTTAATTCAATGTTTGTAATTCCTCCGATTGAGATAACATTAGTGAATCTAATCCTTAGAGTTTTAGTCATTTGGTTTTCAATTCGTTTAATTTTTCAATTCAATTCGTTTAGTTTTCATTTCAATTTGTTTAGGATTTCGATTAAATTCCACTTTTCATTCAACGAAAAAAAATAAGACCCTTGGATCAACTTGGTTACGACTAGTCCGTATTAGTTCCTTGCGGATTGACCCTAACTCCGCTAATACTACGTGTTAGTTGTTAGGTATATGAATTGTATATTTGCTAGGCGACTAGGGCCACGACACCCTAGGAGCCGATCAAGGGCCATAAGGCATCAGTCTGTCCCGAGAAGAAGCCAAGCACCGAAGTCAAACCACTACTGGCACTGACCAAGGCACCTACAAAGAACCGAGTCTATTGTATGACAGAGGCAAAGGCAGAGGTCCAGCCAGATGTAGTCTCAGGTAAGTTTATTATTTCTGGTGTCTTAGCTTATGTGTTGTTCGATTCTGGTGCAACAGTTTCTTTCGTAGTTAGTAGTTTTGTCTTGAGGTCTAATCTACTTGGTAGTACTCCTGTTAGCTCTGTTATAACTCTCCCTTCCGGAGAGAATTTTATTTGTCAGCGCGAGTTCAGAGGAGTACCCATCATTATTGCTGGAGAGCAAGCGACGACCGATCTTAAGGAGTTCCCGCTGATGGAGTTTGACTTTATTCTTGGCATGGACTGATGTCGAGGTATCGAGCGATCATACGTTGCCGAGACCAGTCAGTGACATTCTAAGGATCGAAGGGCAACCGAATTACCTACTCTGGGATTGTTGTGAAGAAAGGATCGGAGTGGTGGTAATTTCGTCTTTGAAGATGAGGAAGCTTCGCCAGAAGGGCGATACGGTCTTCTTGTGTCAGGTGAGGGATGTGACTGAGGTTAGTCTATTGGACGGTATACTTGTAGCGAGGGATTTCAGAGACGTATTTCCTGATGAGCCGCCAGGGGTTCCACCCGAGCGCGATGTCGAGTTTAATATCAAATTAGCACCCGGGACAACGCCGATCTCAAAGGCACCCTACCAGATGGCACCTTCGGAGTTGCAAGGATTTGATTGATAAAGGCTTCATTAGGCCGAGTGTTTCTCCATGGGGAGCACCAGTTCTCTTTGTGAAGAAGAACAAGTACCCATTACCTAGGATTGAGGACCTATTCGATCAGCTGAGAGGAGCGGGAGTTTTCTCGAAGATAGACCTTCGATCTGGATATCATCAGATTCCAGTCAAGAAAGAAGTCATCCCGAAGACAGCGTTCCGCACGAGATACGACCACTAAAAGTTTAGGGTGATGCCGTTTGGACTCACTAATGCTCCAGCGGTGTTCATGGATCAGATGAACCGGACATTTCATCACTTACTCGACAAGTGTGTTATAGTTTTCATTGACAATATACTAGTATATTCGAGAGACGAGTCTGAGCTTGCAGAGCATCTCCGGATAGTACTAGAGATACTGAGGAAGCAAAAGTGGTTTGCGAAGTTCTCTAAGTGTGAGATCTGGCTACGCGAAGTAGCATTTCTAGGTCATGTCATTAGCAAGGAAGGCGTTAAGGTAGGCCCAGCCAAAGTTAAGGTCGTAGTAGAGTGGAGTAGCCCGAGACATGTGGCGTAGGTTCGTAGTTTTCTTGGTTTGGCCGGATACTATCGACGATTCGTCAAGGACTTCTCCAAGATTGCTAGGCCGATGACTAGTCTCCTACAGAAGGAGATCTGATTTGTTTGGACAGAGGCCTGCGAACAAGCGTTTCAGCAGCTGAAACAGAAGTTAGTTTCTGCTCCTATTCTTACCCTTCCGAACGATGAGGAGGATTTTGAGGTCTACAGTGATGCATCTAAGAGTGGCCTAGGATGTGTGCTGATGCAGGGTGGGAAGGTCATCGCTTATGCATCAAGGCAGCTGAAGGTGCACGAGCGTAACTACCCCACGCACGATTTAGAGCTAGCAGCTGTGGTTTTCGCACTCAAGATCTGGAAGCACTATCTCTATGGTAGATCGTGCAAGGTATTCACGAATCATAAGAGCCTCAAGTACATCTTCACGCAGAAAGACCTTAACATGAGGCAGCGACGATGGCTTGAGCTGATTAAGGACTATGACCTCACGCTTAATTACTGTGAAGGTAAAGCGAACTTAGTTGCTGACGCACTGAGTCGCAAAAATCGATTGAGCTTCAGTAGAAGTCATGGTCCAGTCAAAGTTTGTCTGACTTCTATGAGTGCCGAGCCCGAGTTTTTCTAAGAATTACGCGAAGTTCAGAAGGACGACCTGCAATTGACTAGGATTCGCAAGGCTTTGCTGCAAGGAGAAGCCGTTGGCTTTGAGGTTTCGACCGACGGTAGTCTGCGTTTTCAGGGGAGATGGTGCGTACTAGATGTTTCTAATTTTCGGAACAGGATCATGTCTGAGGCGGTAACTCGCCCTACTCTGTTCATCCTGGAGGTAATAAGTTGTACAAGGACCTTAAGGGCCAATTCTGGTGGCCTAAGATGAAGCAGGATGTGGCAGAGTTCGTAGCTCGATGTTTGGTCTATCAGAAGGTTAAGATCGAGCATCAGCGACCAGGAGGTCTTTTACAGCCACTACCGATTCCGACCTAGAAATTTGAGTCGGTATCTATGGATTTTGTGGTTAGCCTACCTACCTGTAATGGGATGAATGCCATTTGGGCAATTGTGGATAGGTTGACTAAAGTCTCTAGATTCATACCGATGAAGATGACTTGGTCGATGGAGCGCCTAGCAGAGGCTTGTACCCAGGACATCATTTGACTTCACGGAGTTCCGAGGGAGATAGTTTCTGATCGAGATCCGAGATTATTCTTGTCTCGATTCTGGAAATTGTTTCAGGAGGCTTTTGGGACGAGGTTGAAGCTTAGCACTGCATTTCACGCGGCAACGGATGGCCAGACTGAGAGGACCATCCAGACTCTAGAGGATATGTTGCGAGCGTGTATTCTAGAGTATCATCAGTCATGGGTTAGGATGCCTTGCTTGGTCGAGTTCTCTTATAATAACAGCTATCACTCCAGCATTGACATGGCTCTGAACGAGGCCCTCTATGGCAGGAAATATCAGAGTCCGATTTGTTGGAATGATATCAGTGATTTTGTGGCATTAGGACTCGAGCTCGTACGAGACACTGTGGAGAAGGTCAGAGCCATTCGATCGAAGATGCAAGCCGCCAGAGCCACCAGAAGTCTTACGCCGACCGTCGACGTAAGCCACTGACGTTTGAGGTAGGAGACAGAGTCTTGCTTAAGGTTTCACCGATCAGAGGAGTTGCTCTCTTTGGACAGAAGGGGAAGCTCCGACCGAAGTTCGTGGGACCTTACGAGATACTTGAACGAGTTGGGGAAGTGGCATATCGTTTAGCTTTACCGCCTTGTTTATCTAATGTTCACGATGTGTTTCATGTTTCTCAGCTAAGGAAATATGTAGATGATCCTACCCACATCATTCTAGTGGAGTCAGCCACCATCGAGCCGAACCTGACATTCGAGGAGCGACCAGTCCGGATCTTGGATCATGAAGAGATGACCCTCCGACGCAAGCGAGTCAGACTAGTCAAGGTGTTGTGGAGAAGCCAACATCATGAAGAGGCAACATGGGAGACTGAGGCGTCGATGAAGCAGAAGTACCCAGAGTTATTCGAAGGTGAGCAATCTCTTTTGCTTTAAAATTTCGGGACGAAATTTTTATAAGGAGGGGAGGTTGTAACGCCCCGGATTTGTGTTATATTTTCTTTGATAGTGTTGCATGAATTCATATTTACTTTTGTGCATGGTCTAAATTTATTTGGGCTATTTTTGTTGCTTATGAGTGTGAATATTATTTTTTTTATGTTATTTTATTTTATTTTGTGCGCATTAGTTTAAGGGTAGTACTTTTTAAGGCTTAAAAACCTTAAGTGCACCCATATTTGGACCAAAGGTGTTTTAGAGCCATGACTTGAGTGGAAAGGAGGGAGGAGCCCTCATTATATTGCCTATATATACCCTTGTGTGGCCGGTTATGGGGGTTATTCTAAAAACAATTTTCACACTTCATTTCTTACATTCCTCTCTAGAACTAGGTATAGTCTTAAGTTGTTCATAAGGGTGAACCAAAGAGGGAAAAGCGAAAGAAGCCAAGGGTGGCCAGCCGTGTGTTGGGGCCGTGAAGAGCAAGTTCTGGGCAGCAAGTTTTTGTAATCTTTTGCAACCAAGATTCATCAATGTAACATTCTTTTTCATCCTAGATTGAATACCATGATCATAGGATAGATTTGGTGATCAAATTAGGCCTAAAAGATTGATGAAAGTGAGTGAAACCAACCCCCATTTATGCGTGAATCTGGGCAGATTTGGGTGATGATTATGTGATGTTTTTTCCTTGTTTTCGTGCATATTTTGATTACATATGATAGATACATGTTTGATTATGTTTATGTACATTTATCCCGAAGTTTATATGATGATTCGATACACAAAAGTGATGATAATGTTGCTGAAATTAGTCTGGAATATGCGTGTATATGGCGTTATGTTGGGCTGATTTTGTGATCAAGATTTGATTATTTCATGCTTATGATTGATGATTATTGTGCTATGATATGTTCTGTTTGATTTTGATCATGAAAAGTATCCAAGATTGCATGTTTTATGATGAATCAAGAAAGGGTTTATGCATGGTTGTACATGGTTTTATGCGTGTAACTAAGTGCTAATTTTTTATATTTTAATATGATCTTTTCGCAATTTAAGTCATGAATTATGTAATATGGCATGGTTATGTATCTACGTATGGAATTTGGTGTTAAAAAGATGAAGTCGGAATCAAGATTTATGTCATGATTATGCGTGTATATTTGGGTTGTTTATAATGATGTTCTTAATAATCTTGATGGGTATTATGTGAATCTTGAAGTGATAATTGATGAATTAAGTTAAAGAAAGTTAAACAAAGTTAATGCAATGAGGTTCAAAGTTTAAAGAATGATTAAAGAGGTTCAAAGAAAGTGATGTACATAGTTATACTCAAGTAAAGACATAAGAAGTAGGCTTTAGAATAACCAAGATGTAATGATTAAAAGATAAGCTTGAAATTTGCATATGAGACGCCTAACCTTAGAGTAAGATTCTAAGACTTAGGTTAAGACGCAGCCACTGTCCTAACCGCGGTATTGGGTTAGTTTATACTTATTATGTCGTCTTTATGAAATGGGTCCGTAAGATGGGTTCATGGGTATGGGAGTAAGATTCTCATCCCCGGCATAATAAGAAGTTCAATCACGTAAGAAATGGTCGTACGAGCATAGTCCGGTCTAATATGTAAATGATAGCGACAAAGATATTTTAAAGATAAGATGGTGTAACGTTTAAGTATAGTTAAAGAAGTTTAAATGAGTTTGATATTATTTCTTAGCACTGTTGTTATTACAGTGAACTGTTGACTAGAGTTAGGTAAGCTATGCTTGTTTATGTGTTTAATTTGAGGTATTAGTTGGAGGAATAAAGTATGTTTGTTTGTTAGTAATGGCAGTTCGACTCGTCGGTTACTCCGCGGCCGATTTGTTAGGAGTCGGGCCGTCACACGGTGCGCGTTGCGCGCCATGTCCAACGCAAAGTTTTGGAACACTTTAAAGTATCGCTTTCATGTATCGTGTTATTGTTGACTTATTTTTTTATGTAAGCTGTCGTACGAAGAAAATGATAATAAACCTAATAGTAAATGCTTCGAATTTTGTATAAACTATATAAAAAGAATGTTCACTTATGTTGAAAAATTTATCGGATAAAGTCAATTGTCAATAGAGTTATATATTTAATACATATTTGCATGTTTTGACAGCATACAGTAGCGGCTGGCAATGTATACTAGAAGAATTGCGCTAAGGAATCAAGGATGTAAATGCAATTATGCATGGATGCTATTGTGAAGTTAATGAAGGCAAAAATTCATACCAATTTTTGGTGGATTATAAAGTTTGAGATATGCCCTGTACAATAGTTGTCGATTAAGTTGATTGGGTCCTTTTTTCCGTCTTTGAAACAAATGTAATACATCGTGCATAATTAGACATATAGGTAAGTTATCGAACATTTGTAAGAATCGCTTTCATGTATCGTGTTATATATCCCTCTTCTTCTCTCCCTCTTATTGTATTAGTTTGTTCTAAAAATTAAATCTTAAATGATTTACATCCTAGTTTAGAAGTTAGTATTACTTCCTAATTTCTCGAGGCTATGATCCTCCTTTGATCAGCACTATAGCAAACATATGTTATTGTTATATGATTACCTAGTTCATGCCGTAATTAAAGTCTAATTAGTTTCTATTATTGATATTGATTTTGAGGTTAAACTGATCATCTATTTTATGGCAACTGCTTTGTCCAGAGCATTGTTATAATCTGCCTCAATGACTTTGGGTTTTGAATCAATTGTTGGACTCTACACTGTACCCCTAGGTTATTCACTTTTCTACGGTGCGTCTCTCTAGAGTCCAAACTTGAGCCTAAGAAGATATTAAATATAAAGAGTGCATAATATCTGATGACATGCACTAAATGGACTCAAAAGACATAGCTAGTTTTTGTGGTTCCAACAAAGGAAGCTTACATAATTGTTTGGTACTGAGTACCGTAAAGGAAAGTTCAAATTACAAAGTGATGGTTTTCCAAAAGATGTTCTAGTTTAATACATATATAGCTAATCCATCAACACACGTAATATATGGGAGATCGTAATACGTAGGTGAGACAAATGGTGTGTTGATGTTGTGAAAAGGCACATTAGGCATCACCTTTAGTGTGAGGGTCTGCATGCTCCAGATTAATGTCATCATTTTCAACCTTGATATTCGCAGCTAGTTCTTTTGCCTCAGCTTTAACGCTTGGAGCATCTTCAACTTGACGCATTATCCACTTTAAGACGTAGCTAGTTGTTAACTCAGAACTCGGAGCTATTTGAAGTAGCATTTGTTTATTTTCTGCGGCAGCAATGGTGGCTTTCAACTCGAATGGATCCTCCTACAAATCGTGAAATTGTTAGATTAGAATTTGTGCTTATGATTTAAGAGTAAAATGTAAAGGAAGCTGACATTGCGTTGTTCTTTTGTTTTTCTATTTCTTCAGGTGGTGCAGCAAGTACTTTCTCTGCTTCTTTTCGGAATGTCGCGACCTTTACGAATCCGTCTCCTCCATCAGTAACATAGAAATCAAGTGACATTTTGTGTGAGAAAAGCAAAAAAAATAAAAAATTATACATGGCTGCAATGTAAAAGTCGTTTCAGTATGACCCTAATTAACTATGTTCATACCTTGGGACAGTGAAAGACTGCGCAGTCGTGCAGTACTAACATTTGAAGGTTGTGTTTGCTGAGAGATAGGCTCGACGACCACACTTACCACATCCATTGTAGCAGAATATATCCTTAGAGTAGACAGATGGTGCAGATACATTGATCCAGAAGGTTTCTTCTTGCCAACCAATATTTGGCTAAAAAAGATGTTGACATACAATACATTGATCATTTATTTGTACATTGGTTTATGTAAAAAGCATCATATAAAAAAGGAGACAGTATTACCTTTCTTTTCTCCATATCAGCAACAGGAGTTATAAGACGTGCGGAGCTCGAACCTTTCAAGCGCACTTGATTTTGTCAGCAACATGAGTTTTCTTCAATCCTTGTATATATATAAAAAAAAGAAAAATAGGTAATTGTATGAAGCAGGCTATATACTAAAGAAGTAGTTTTTGTAAAAGTAAATCATACTTTAAAGTAGTAAATCAAAACACATAGATTTTTTTTAAAAAAATATTGAGAACAAAGTGGTAGATTATATATCAATTGCGCAAGATGTTTGCCACCAGTCCTTTAGGTTTGGTAACTGATAGGAGGGGTTTTCTTACCAAATAAAAACTCCCGTCATAGTATGAGTGGGGGTGTCGAACACGGGGAAGGTACTTCGCACTAGCCTAGGCATAAGCGTCGAACAAGCTAGGTCGTGTGATGGTCGCGAGAGGCGGAGAGAACTAACTAAAACTACACTAAGGAAACAAAAACAAAAGGGACTAGGGTAAGAGATCCACAACTCATACCACCATGAATTGTGAGTCAATCGAACTTAGACTTAGGTCGTTGATAAGGGGAGGTCGTTCTATGATCGTACCACTCTTTCGAGCTAGTACGATGACCGAAAAGACATATACAACTCACTTTCGTGCAGCGACACATCTAACGAGTCCTAAGCACAAAATCACGAAGACCGGTAACTTTCCCTTGATCGAAGGCCCAACTTTCGTGGTGCTTCCATCAATCGGGCAAAGGAAGTCATCACCCACGTTCACCTTTCGGTCCTTCGGTGGGGATTCTTCAATGAATCCTATGTTAGCTAGACAAAAGACTCAACATAACCGAATCCTAAGGTACCGACAATATCACAACCAAAAGCCAAGAAACGACTAAACCACAATCGTGGAGGATTTGAGAAGTTTCACTCAAACCCTAGAAATTAACTACTCAAAATTAATTAATAAAAACATGGTTAAAACTAAAACTAAAAACATAATTAAACCTAAAACTATGAACAAAACAAATTAACAATTAAAAACTAGAACTAAACTAACACCAAAACCTAAATAAACTACCAACTAAAACACCAACAAACCAAGCATAAACAACTAAATTAACAACAAATAACAACATAAACAACAAGAACTAGCTAAAACTATAAGGAATAAGTACATAAAGCAATAAAAAGCAAGTAAAAGAAAGCTATGAAAATACCTTGAAGAGGAGAACAAGAAGAAGGAGAAGAACAAACTAACTAGTTACATAAATCAAGAACAAAAATGTAAATTACAAGAAGAATTGAAGAAGAAAGCTTAAAATCTAACCTAACCCTAACTATGAGCCTCTAACCTCAGCTGGTTGTGAAGGGGGAAGAAGGAGGTATTTATAGTTCCCCCCCAAAAATTCACGAAAAATGACCTAAAACAGATTAAATGATACGAACAGGGCCTTTTCAGCGGGCGTTGGGCCTCTCCAGCGGGCGCGGGAGCCAAAAAACGAGTTACTGACTGTTCTGGCCAGTTCAGCGGGCTCTTGGACATCTCAGCGGGCGCTAAAGGGTTATCAGCGGGCGCTGGAAATGTCTCAGCGGCCGCTGGACAGCTTGACAGTCAGTTTTAAAAATGTCATAACTCCTTCATTTCTTATCAGAATTTATCTTATGACAAGGTGTTTCGAAGCTATCGGAATGAGATGTAACGTCCAACTTGAATCGCTTTAAAATGATAAGTATGTAAAAAGTTATGGCCTTTCAAAGTTGACCTATGCTCCAAAAGTGGTGATTGTGATTTTGGCTTTATTGTGGCACACTTCTCAAAGCTTCTCGGGACCTCTCACGAACCTTGTAGGCTTTCAAGAATTGATCGAAAACACGCAAAACACCTACATAAATGAACGCAACGCATAAGTAACGCAAAAGAGCTCAATTATTAGCAAAAACGACAAGAAAAGACATTATTCAATGAAAACGCAACTAAGACCTAAATTAAGCTAAAAAGGCCTAAAACTAATAAAATTAAGCCTAAAAGCAACTGAAAACAAGTGAAAAGAGCCCGGGAAATAGGTCCTAAAATGGACCTATCAATAACAAATTGTGTAGGCATCGTTGTCTTCAGAGAAACTCATGCAGTAATGATTATAGATGTTTTTGTGAGGATGAACATAAACGGGGTATTCTAAATGTTAGTGTGGTTACAAACCTCGGAAGGTAGCTTTTTGAACAGCGATAAATCCGACCACAGACAGCCCTTGTGTTGGTGTAGGAATAAGCTCATCAACATCTGTTGCAAACTTATTCCAAGCAGATAGAGTAATAGGACGCTGAACACTATTTGCAGCATAAATAATTATTAAAGTAGAAGCAACAAAACAGGTAACTTTATATTATATAAAGGTAGTAGTGAAAGTGCATAGGATGTGTAGTATTTAACAGGTTACATGTTGTCTACAATAGTCAAGTGCCGAGCTTGGCCTTCGCCAGCAGCTTTGATATCATCTATCGCAATAACAACAGCAGTGATATCTGTGGCACTAAAAGTGTCAATGACCAGTAATAGAGGCACCTAATGTTAGTAAAAAAAAATGGAAATAGTCCAAACTTACCAAAGATGTCGCTTGAACAGTCACGTGCATGATTGCAAGACAGATGATAACCTGGTGTAACGCGGCTGGTCAGTGCAATGCATAATATTGAGAGGAGAGATCTTGACGCGTGAATTGAAATTCATTTGATATTCTCCAATAACACCTTTGAGGTTTTTTGGGACAGGTTGTATGGTAGCACCACTTAATTCGTACTCTCCTTCTCGCTGCAAAGCCTCCTCATAGCTCTCAATATCATCATTAAACAAAGTTGCATGCATTTTACTTCCCTAGGATTTTTTTTTCAGTCAAAAAATGTAATTGGTTATAGATTTTGGTAACTGATTAAAAAAATGGAAATAATTCATTCTACTATTTACCTCTTGGTCCTGGAAAACAAGCTTTTGAAAGCGAGCCTTTGTAGGGGATTCTGTTGATTGCTTTGAAGGTGATTTATAAAGCACGGTGACCTTCACCCTGTAGTCCTTGGTCTTGTCAGTCAGGTTTCACAAGGGAACGTATGGTGGCTTCATCTTTGGCTGTGGGAATAGGATATGGTAACAATGGTCAGTGTAATAGAGGGAAATAATTATCAATTTGTTAAGAATGTTTTTTTTTTTTTTTTGTGTTGACAATGATAAATTGGAAAAGCTAATGGTTATGTATTTAGTAGCAAATGTCCATTTTTTGTCATATATATATATATAGTAAACTTTAACAAAGTTTGAAGAACTTGATGCAATAAAGCAAAATTGTTATGTACTTTAGTAAGTGCTATATTTGTGTGTATTATATGCTAAGACAATGTTGAAAGCAGTATATCCTGAAGAGATTCAAAAGTTTTTTTCAGAAAACAATGGCAACATTTATCTTTTAAGCAGTGCAAGAACTGTTTAAATAAACTACATTGCAATATTTTTTAAGAGACCAACAAGAAATAATAATAATGATAACTTTAAATGCATTTTACAGGTTAATCTAGCATCCTAATAGATAGATCTTAATAATGGACTAATAACCTTGTTTGAGAAATAGGTAGTGAGTGTTGATGCCTTCTGCACAAATGAAAAAAGAAAGGGAAAAATTATGAAGGTATTAGGAGAGGAATGAATCAGATTATTGTGTCTTCTTAGAATAGATTACTGTGTTCACAAACCAAAAAAAATAAAAATCAGATTTTTTTTGTTAAGATGAACTTACCTTAGAACAGATTAATGTGTCTTCTTGTTGGAGAAATAGGTAGTATGTATTAATGCCTTCTGCATAAATGATATAAGGAAGGGGAAGGTATTATGTATTGATGCCTTCTGCATAAATGGAATAGGTATGTATCCTATTTTGTCTTATGTCTTATCTTTGAATAAAAGGATAGCATTTTTGGACAAAAAAGGACAGCATTAAAAGAAGGTGATATTTTGGCAGGATTTTTGTTCCTCCTTGACTTTGTCTTCTGCCATGTATGAAGGTATGTATCCTTTTTTTTTGCCTTCTGCCATGTCATTTTGCAAAACAGAACCATGTAATTAGTAGCATTACATACAAAGTGCTTATTATAAATCATAAAAAAAAGAACTTGGCCAGCCATTTTTTGTATGCCACGTACTGATCTAAGGACATTCACTAAATATATGTTGATTAGTATGATAATTATTTAAATTATGAAATTTGAATAAATGTTGAAGTAGGAAATATTTAAAATCTGAAACTTGTATAAGCTTAATTAGATGTAACCCTTTTTTTTGATATGTTTATTTTATGTTTGTATAGCATATAAAGATACCTTGGGTGGCTTGTTTGTTGCTCCATTTCTGGTAAATAGAATAACAGGAAAAAGTTGTCCTGCTTCTTTTGTTTTGATTGCCTGCTTATTTCTTCCCTCTCTTTTTTTTATACTAGTTGTCCACGGCGGGCGATGCGCGCCGTGTCCAACATTTTATAGTCCAACGTTTTTTATGTATTGCTTGGATGTATCAGGTCATAGTTTGGCGATTACTAATAGAATGATGAAATAGAAGAAAACTTATGGTTGAATGTATTTTGTCTTGAATTTAGTAAAAGATATATGCACGGGAAGGGGTTCAAAGTAATTGATTTTAATTTTATTGATACCTATAAATAGTAGAAATACAATTAATGAGATTGAAGCTACATTAATGCTATATAAAGCAAGCATTTCAGCCACATATTCACAAAACAAACAAGTATTATATGATTATCCAATAAAAGTAACTACAAAGCAAACATTGTAGCATCAAAAAAAAAAAAAAAAAACAAAGCAAACATTGTGGACACATTTTCACCTATATCATCGTGTCTCATTGTAGAGCGTAGCATGTATCTTTTATTTGTAATAAAACATCAAATTTGTCCTTTATCTCTAAAATATTAGACAAGAAATAATTACAATAAACATAATTTTGGAGAACAAGAAATTTATGGCTTTGAGTAACGTACTTGGGAGTAGAAGCAATTGACAACAATAGAAGATTGTTCAAAGCTGTTAGCATAATGTTATTACAAAGATATTTCATTCACATAGTTGGTCAATTAAGTTTTGGTTGAATGATTCTACGAGCACATGTCAAACTAATTAGAAGAAATAACCCATCATTCTCATGAAAACCCATCTTCATTATAAGAACAAAATGACACAAAACCCATACAATAGAAATCAAATTAGAGTCAATAAGACTCCTTTTCCTATACAAATGGAGTTGTTATTTTATTACAGCTCAAATCTTTATTTCAGCACTTCTCCATCAGTCACCTAAAGGCAAATGGAGTTGATATTTTTTCTGACACCTAAAGGCAAGAAAAAATAGTCATAAACTCTCAGCACTTCTCCATCACAGTTGCATAGCCGTGTAGGATACAAGAGTATCCATCCTAGAAGAACCCCAAGTGACTATATTAAATCAGCAATAATCCGAAACTAAACCCACAACTTCTCTTCGGCATCACAACATGAGTGGAGTGTTCAACCCAACGCATCTGCCTCATTAGTCTCACCTTCGAGTGTCAGCTTCATGGTTGCAAATTTGAGCACAAACAATATATTTATAAAGGGTCATAGAATTGTATAGTATAGCAATGAGGCCGCTCAACTGAAATTGGAGAGCTCCCTAAATATACCTAGCACCAAACATATGCAATCTGTTAGCATATCTTTCAGATACCATGCATCCCCATCATCACATAAAAATAATAAATGCATATTTGACATATTAAATTAGGAAATTACACATAGATATACATTGCAATCATCCAAAAATAATTATAAAGCATATTCTAAGATTTACATATACAGGTCAACCGTAAAAGCATAATCTAAGAAAAAACCCTGAATCATGTTTAGATTATGTAACAGTGCTTCCAACAAAGGAAACTTTTAAGAAAGATGCAGCTTGCAGATTTGTTTTACTATATTTTCAAGCCATTGTAAGGCCATTGCGAAAATTTGGATATGATTGCAAGAATTTTCTAGCAGATTTGGTTCACTATATTTTCTAGCAGATTTAGTTTGCTATATTTTCTTTTAGGTCATTGCAAAAATCATGCTACAAGAATCCTGACAAAGTATATGATGCTACAAGATATGATATGAATATTGTAGAAGTATATGATGGTATTAAGTATATCATGCTACATTTGGATGTTATAACTTGCCACTACATTTCTAAAGGATAGATATGCTACAAGTATATGACTTTCTTTCATTACATATATGATTTAGTATATCTAAAAAATTATTTATGCTTATAACAGTATGATTTCTCTGAAAGCAGTTTAAGCTTCTTAAGAGAAGGGTATTTTTTGCCCAGTGAACTGGTTGCCGTGATTGGATGGTTTTTATGTCAATCCATTGAGATACGATATTATACAAGTGAATATTTGCAACAAGAAATAAATCCCAATTTTAATTTTATTTCATCTTTTGAGCTAATACATATGCAGCAACACAATAATTTCGAAACTGAATACCAAATCATCATTGCCAATTCAACAAGCAAAACCAAAACCACCAATTCAACAACAGATCCTTAAATTCATCTCTACAACATTGCCTTTACCTCCTCAATCCCAAAAAAATCCTTCACTTGATTTGGACTCTCTTCTTCCACACCTACTTCAACTTTGTAAATTCAATCAGAGTAAATTTTATTTATAATTCAGTAACTTTGTAAACTCAAATGCTTAAAGTGAATTTATTTATAATGCAACAATTTTTTGTAAGATCAATTTTTAGAGTGAATCTTTTTTTTAAAAGGAATTTTAGTTATAATGCAATAAAACAACACCTAAACCACCCAAGTTCAATGCAATGAAAAGTTGACACAAGTCAAATTCACATTACCTACAATCAGCAACTTATCCCAAAAATCAAGCTCCTCTTTTCCATTGAAAGGCTTAATCAATCCACTAAAGTTAGCCCATCAATATAAACCGCCATCACTCCTAGAGTATGATATTCCAAGTTTATCTAAACCATCCTTCGATAGACAAATTTTCTACGACTGAAACAACAGCAAAAAATAATTTCAGACCTAAATAAAAGCAAATTAAATAGAAGACTAATTATAGGTAAACAATAAAGATCAATGATGATAAAACTATTGCTTACCATGCACATGAAAAGATAAAAAAGAGAATAAATAAAAGAGAAGGTATTGTATCAAAATCAAAACCAGATTCAATACCATCATTTTTAGCGAAACAATGTAGCATTCAAAAACTATCGCAAAAGATAAATAATAACTCTAAAATACAAACAAAAAAGACCTCTCATACCTTGTAAAAATAATTTTTGCAGTAAAGTGTATATATAAGTTCGAATAATCTATCAATTATAAGAAAATATAAACAAAAAAATAACTAAATTCCTGATTTTATCACCATCTACTGGAGTAAGCACCAAACACAACATTCCAAGCTTTCCATTTATACTACATAAGGGACAAAGGTGAGCAATAGGAAAAGAGAAACCCAGTTTGAGACCCTCATTTTTGGGCAATACACCTCAGACCTTCCAACATCCATTTGAAAAAAAGAAAAAAAGCAAGGATACAAAACAACATACTCCTTTCGATTTACACTAATTATCCTCTCTTTAATTAAGGATGTTTCAATTCGACTTTTTGGATTATTATGCATTCCTCTCTATGAATTTATGCAGTACTCCAAAAAATAACTCTAATTTCCTGGTCTTCACTTACTGTAAGGAAAAAAAAAAAAATCAATTCAAAGAAAATTAATGTTGTAGAAAAAGGCTACCAACCTTGAACCATCTTATGAAGGGTTAATGCAGAAGTGACAAATATGAGATTCCTCGTCATGATTTTGGACACAATAGTCTTCTTTGATCTCAACTCTTCTGCTACAACCTTAGCAGTAATATCCTATAAAACTTACAAATGTCAATCACTCAAATCAAACATTGAACTTCATTCTAATCAACTAAATTTGTAATAACCCGAAATTTAGGGCCAGAAAATTTCGCGGTTATTAATATTATTTTATTATTCTAAGTCCAAAAGGCCCGTATAATTGGACTGTGTATTTTTATTTTGTCAATTTTTATCCGAGAACCGGGTCCCATGACCCATATCCTCTCTCACGGCCGGCCCTCTCATGGCCAATAATTATTTCCTTTTTAATTATTTTATTTAATTTATGGTTAATTAGATAATTTAATTATCTATTTAATTAATTAAATTAATTAATTTGAAATCTTAAACTTGGTCTAACCTCTAACCAAGTCCTCCTAATTTTTCTCCTCTCCCTACTTCCACTCCAACCTCACGGCTCCCCTTCTTTTTTTTTAGTTGTTGTTTTGTTTTGTTCTTTTTATTTTATCACTTAATTAAGGAACAACAGTAATATACTTTGCCTAATTTCAAAAATACTCAAAACCCCAAATTCTTCTCTTCTAGCCGTGAATTTGCAAAGCTCCAAGGGTGAATTTTTCGTGATTTTTCTTGATCAATCTAAGGTAACTAGACTATCTCTCTTAGATTAGGGTAGTTTTCTATATAATTAATTAGGATTAAACTAGGGAAGAATTAATAAGATTAGTATCATGTTAGGTTCGAATTATGTGAAAGATGATCATGATATTTTCTTGATATTTTTATGCAATCTTTATGAATCTTTGATAGTTATGATTAATTTTTATGCATGAAATAATTGTTCTAATTATATAATTGCTTGAATAATTGCATGATAATTTTCGATTCTTGTTCTTGGAATTTCGAGTATGTGTCGAGTAGTGTGATGCATATTTTGATGATTAATTCACGATATTTTCTTGAATAAAACATGTAATCTTGATTATTTAATTATTTAATTAAAGCCTTAAATTAAAGTTATTATTCTGTTCATATTAAACAAAAAGTCGAGTGGAATGAAATAATAAAGGAAATTAAAAATCTAATTTTTATTATTGAATCTTGATAATTTTTGAATTGTTATTATTAATCTTTAATTAGTCTTTAATTATAACATGATATTATGAATTCTTGAAAATTAATCTTGTTATTGTTGTTGATTCAAGAGAGCCGTGTAGTTTATATGATTAAAGGGTTGATTTTTGATCTTGTTTTAGTCCATGTTGCATGATTTAATGTTAAAGAGTGATTTTATTGTTTATTATTAAGTTTATATGATTAATTATTGATAATTGTATTTAATTAATTTGAAGTGTAAATTTTGGAGTTTTATTCCAAAATGTCGAGTGGTTCTAAGTAGGAAAAATAGAATTTTTATCATGTTTTATGTAATTTGGATGATAATTATTGAATTATATGATTTATTGTTAATTTAAATGATTTATTTAATTGTTACTTGATTATTTAATGAATTTTATTTAATTATTATTTTTATCATGAAATGTCGAATGGACTAGAATTATTATGATCAGTTTTAGTTTAATTTTTGACTTATAATAATTTAGATTGTACTTTTAGGAATTAATAAGATTAAAGAATAAGAAGGTATTAAAGAAGATAAGTTATAATATGAAGGAATGTAACAATATGAATAAGAAGGAAAGTAATAAGATATGATATGAATTAGTGGTCTCAAGATGGCCTTTAGAAAATGATGTGAACTAGTGGTCTCAAGATGGCCTTTAGAAAATGATGTGAACTAGTGGTCTCAAGATGGCCTTTAGATATTGCTTGTTAATTAGTGGTCTCACGATGGCCTTTAGAAAAGACAAGATACGTAAGGACGCCAATTTGATGATACACGAGTCATCAGATCGGGTTAAGTCAAAGCCACTGCCCTACTGCGGTCTCTGGGCAGTTCTGGATCTTAAGATATGTAGTCTTCTAAGTAGTAGTACACGAGCTGCTATTTAGGGGTTATGGCCATAGCTTAGGCTTAGTTCTTGCAAAGGAGGGCTACGGGTTGGATACACGAGTTCACCCCGGCATGTTTTAGGAAAGTTGTGGTGCACATGGGATCCACAACGAGCATTATGACCGGTCCGATAAGAAGGTTAAAAGAGGGTTTAAGGGTAAAATATGATAAATAAATAGTTCACGGGAAGGGTTATGTGTATATGTGTATTTTCGTGTATATATGTATTAATCTGGTAATGTTAAGTCTTCCGCTGCATACGTCTAGTAAGTCTGTATTTTGTTAGTGTATTTCTGAGTATATGTATGTTGTACGTATTTGCATTTGCATGTTGTACGTATTTGCATTTGCATGTTGTACGTATTTGTATTCGTACGTTGTACGTATTTGTATCTGTATTGTATATGGATTTTGTATGTATTTCTAACCGTATTTTGCAGGTATTTTATACGTATTGTAATCGTATTTTATACGTATTTGTATACGTATTTTCTACGCATTTTTCTACGTATTTTTATACGTATTTTTCTACGTATTTTTATACGTATTTTTGTACGTATTTCGTATGTATTTTTGTACGTATTTCCATGTGTTTTTGCATGATTTTCTTGGTTGATTCTATGCTATTATATGGTTAGCGGTCCCTCATTTAAGCGGGACAGCCTAGTTACTCGCTAGTGACGGTGGACCCCCCCCATTTCAGGTGATGATGCAGACGCATAAGTGGGCTCTCGTTTGGTTCGGGTTGAGTGTTGATGTGATCAGTAGAGTGAACCAGAGTCTTGTTTAAGTTTTCTTTTCATAATGGTTTAGTTTTGTCCCAGTCTGTTGGGAAGACTCAGTTTTATGGTGTATTTAAGTATTTATTTATAGACTTTTGGGATTATTGTTTTAGTATTCTATTAATAAAAGGAATTTTAGACTTTAATTATAATATTATTGTTAAGTTTTATGTTGGTAATGATCCATTTGTCGATTTCCTCCGTAAATCGACAGCCTAGAAAAGTCGGGTCGTTACAAAATTCACCATGTTATTAGTTATCACCAAACAAAATAAAAATAAATGATCTAATCAGATAAATTCATCATTCTATTAGTAATCACCAAAACACAAAAAAATTCAGACATGGCAACACCTATAATAAAACCACAAATTGACAGAGTATTTGTTAAGAAAATTGTATACAGTGAAGTGGAATATTATCTTTCACCCATTTATTTCATACAATTACAAACATGGGCAAAATTGAACTTCACAAGGAAACCTACCCATCCAAATTTCCTCATCAGTAAACAATGCTTTTCTAACCAAAAAAAGGTGAAAGTTATGATAATATGGGGTTGATTAGTGCTTTTCAACCAGAAAACAATGCTAAGCTACCTGAAAAATGTTGATTTAGTCTTAATAAAATTATTTCTAATGATAAAATAAAAAAAATATAGTATTTAACCATAAATAAAATCATATTAAGGCTGAACTAACACTACCCTCTACTTTCAATTGGCACCAAAAATCAATATTAACCAGCTTGAACATTCTACTCCTCACCTAGCCTGAGTTGTAAGTATATGAGATGTTTTTGTTGCATCCGACATCACCCTCAAGTGCAAAGGAAAGATCTCCTACCAACAATGGTTGTTAACCATATCTTTCACGCACAACATTTTCACTAACTCCACTATCGCTCCAATCTTCTTGCCTATCAGCAGCAAAGTCCTCAGTAAGAACAAAAATTTATAGAGAAAAATGGAATATGTTGAATTACATTATTTGAATTTGCAAAAAAAAAATCCCTAAAATTCAGTAAAAATCCAAGTTAAACCCTGTTTGCAGAAAAAAAAAAATCCCTAGAATTTTGTGAAAGAAATTCGAGATAAACCCTAACTGATGTTTTGAAAAAACTCTTACCCTAGCATAATTGATATTGTCGTCGCCATTGTTGCACTCCGAAGACGAAAAAAAGTTGGTAATTATTAGGGTTTATTAATTTGAAGCTAACCTCAAGATTAAATTGAATTGAAATCGATAATTTTCACAACGAAAATCAGAATGGTCGATGATGCCGTTGTGAGAATGAAGGTGACAGATACGATGTGGAACAACGTGAGGCAGAGATGTGATACTGTGAAGATGTCGATGATGAAGGTGGTGGAGAATGTGAAGAGCAGAATGTTGAGCCAAGTATGGTTTTGATGATAATGAACAAATGATGATTATCTAACTAACATGTGTGTTGAGATGTGCATAAACAAGTTCATAGGTCTTAAGGAAGAAAGTTCCTATTGTGATTGAAGATGTATGCAATACAAGTTCCTGAGTTGGAACAAATCAAGAGAAGCTTCTAAGTTTAAGCAAATAAATAAGCATTGAAGATTCAAACATGAAGATTCAATCATTTGAAGAAACAAGATGGTGATTCAAGTGAAGGTTTGAATTATGAATGAAAGATGTTGCTGTCAAGTTTCTATAGAGAAATCAGAGAAGTTCCTGAAGAGAATTCAGCAAGGAACATGAGAAGAACTTCAAGTATTCCAACGAATTACTTGTTGAAGAGAAGAGAAGCATCCATGAATGTTATAATATAATGTTCTAGGGTAAATGTAAGTATATTAATGCATTTAAGTCTGGTTGGAACTTAGTCGTGTCTGTCAGAGGAACTTTGGGTCATGTTCCTAAAGGAACTTGTGTCGAGTCAGTTAGTTATTTTGGTCCACGACTGTTGCTACTTTTTAGGGACGGTTTAAACAACTCCTTGACTGTTTTAACTTGTTTAAAATGTTCAAAAACTGACTGAATTAGTGCACCCTAATTTTAGGAGTAGTTGGTAAGTGTTTTTGAATTAGTTAGTAGTCAAGTTAGTCTCCTTAATTTTAGGATTAGGTTGGTTACTTTTTAATTCTGATTTCCTTTTGTTTTCTTAGTTTATTTTTGGTTTTAAAAATTAATTTAAAGTTTTTAAAATTAAAAAAAGAAAAAATCGAAAAAATTAAAAAGAAAAAAACCGGTCTTTATTTTTTATTAGGGTTGATTGAGCTAATTTTTAGGAGTAGTTTATTAAGTTTTCTTTTCTGGTTTTTTGAGTCAAAAATTAGGTTAGTGGGTTGTTTAATTAGTGAGTCAAAGTTAGTGGTGTGTGTGAGAGTGGTGGACGTGTGAGTGGTAAGTGTGGGGTGGTTAGTTAGGCTTTTTCTCCAAGAAATTGTAATAACCAATCACCCATATATACACATATATAATTCTGACATTTTTGAGACACACAATCAGAGCTTTTATTGAGTCAACAAGTAGTGGGACGTGGCTGTAGTTAATGGGAACATGGGCTGCTAATGTAGTGGGCAGTTACAAGTTCCTGACAGAACTTTGAGTGGGTTTAGTGGTGTATTTAGTGGTTTCTTGGAGAGCACGACCTATTTTGCTTATAAATATTGTTTGAATCACCATTTCTAAAGTGAGCCAAACTTCAATACTGTGGAGAGCTAAAACGTACCATCTTATACCCACATATTGAGTCGGTTCCACTCAAAGTTCCTATCGTATGTTCCAGATTATGTTCCAAGTTCCAGTCAGATTTTATGTTCAATATATTAGAGTTTTATTCTATCAAGAGTCTGTAATTTTAAGAATAGAGAAGAGAGTTTGAGTGAACTCTTGTAATGGGGAATTTGTAAAGGGTTTGAGAGAATTCTTGTAATTGGGGTGAGAATTTGAGAAAAGTGTGAGAACAGAGAAGAGAAGAGAAAGAAAATGAGAAAAAGAACAGAGAATAGAAAAAGAAAGAGAAAGAGAAAAAGAGAGAAAAAGAAAAGGGAAAAGAACACTAGAATACAAAGAATAGAGAAGTAAGTTCCCAGAGGAACTTACGGGTCCAGTAGAATATTATAGGTTGTAATTGATTTGTTGCCCTATAGTGAAGTGTTTTAGAGAAATCCCTAGTGGGTCGAGGTTTTATTTCCAGTTGGGCCCTGGAAAGTTTCCTCGCTAAATCTCTCTTGCATCGTTTCTCTTTATTTTCCTTTCATGTTCTTTAATTTCCGCAAAAATTGACTATCATGTTCCATACTACAATTCACCCCCCCTCTTGTAGTAGTTCATCCGAAATAACACAGAAGATGCGGAGAAGATGGTGAAGATGAGGGATGAAGGTGAGAAGCGGTCGTGGAGAAGAAATCAAGGAGTTAGGGTTTTTTTGGTTCGAAGAGAAATAGTGGGGGGTGACATGCATGTCGCAATTGAAATGTAGTAGAGGGGTGACGTGGAGAAACATGAGCCATCCGATCGAAATGACGTGGAGAAACGTGAGCCATCCGATCGTTACTGTTCATAAATGAACAGTAACATGAAGATTGGTTTTGTAATATGTATAGATTTATCATGTTCTTCTTCCTCTATGTTGTATATTTGTCCTGTTCCTTTGCAAAACAAAAGCATGTAAGTTCATTTTTACTTTTTATATGCCACACACTCATCATTTTATAAAAGTAAGCAAAGAGTATAATAAGTATTAACATATATTAAATAAATTTATTAATATAATGATTAGTATGATAATTAGTGAAACAATGAAGGTTGAATAGGTGTTGGAGTTAGCTAATTTTGGTACTAATATAAAAAAGAGAAAATTGCCAAAAATAAGCCAACCTTTGGCCAATCTTCCACAATTAAGCCAACCTTTCAAAAATCCAGAAATAAGCTAACCTTTTTATCATTTAAGCCAAAAATAGGTTTAATGATTATTTATCCTATTATTTTCTTTTTTTTAGATCAATATTTTACTATCATTCAACATATTTTTTCTTTAAATAATAACACTAGCCTGAAACAATAGGTAATAGATAAAATAATCATTTAACCTATTTTTGGCTTAAATGATACCAAGGTTAGCTTAATTATGGATTTTCAAAAGGTTGGCTTAATTGTGGATGATCGACCAAAGGTTGGCTTATTCTTGGCAATTTTTCCTATAAAAAATACTTTAAAGTGAAACTTGTATATCGTGTAATGCCGAGGCTGTTGGCGTTTGTAAACCCTCGTTTTTTCTAGGGCGAATATTACTATTTGTATTATTTATATCGGGTAATTCCGAGGCTGTTGAAGTTTGTAAAGGTCAATATTTATTTTGTGGACTCAAACAATTAGCTACTTTAGATCTAGGTACATTGTACAACCATTAATTTTATTGTTGTCAAACAATGATTTTCTTTCATGTAATCAATGATTAAATGGAACGGAACTGCTCATTTGATGTATTGCATATAAAAGATTTTATTTACAATTTGATCATAATGCATACAAAGAGATGTTGCAAGTTCTGAAGTAAACAAAAAAATTTGATTGTGATCATATATATATATATATATATATATATATATATATATATATATATATATATATATATATATATACATAGATATATATATACATATATACATATATATATATATACATATATATATATGCAGCACGTGAAATGTCCTGTTTTTGGCCGTGTATTTTAGGGGGGATTTTTAGAGTTAGTTTTTAGTTAAGGCTTAGGCTATGTTTTAGAGACTAAGTTTTCAGACTTTAGATAGAATTAGATTGTACTCTAGATACTCTCAAGTAGTGAAAAAGCTCACAAAAATTTCTTAGTTTCCATTAATCAAAGAGTAGATTAGCATTTGTTCTTCAAGTTCATTGTTCACCATTGATGTTCAAGACTCCAATGAATTCCAATCCAGGTTTTATTTTTGTTTTCCATTGTTGATTAAATTGTAATTCTTTAATTCTTATTGTCACTTTAGTTTAAATAGAATTAGTTTTAATTCATAGAAAAGATTAAATTGAACTTCTTGAGTTTTGCTTTAATGGATTCCATTAGTGAGTAGTTCTTTTTCTAGGGATTGGATGGCTTGATGTTGTTGATTTTGGGGGTTTATCATTGATTGGTTAGTGTTTGAATAATCTTGAATGCATTTTCTCTAGAATTCTTAAACCTTGCATGAAACCTTGGTGAAGTGCTCATGTTGAGTTGGGTGATTATTGATGTCTTTGATAATTGCTTTCAAGGCTTCCATGAGAATTTCTTAATTGCTAGAGATAGTAATTAGGATTGTGAATTGATAAAAGTGATTTGACGAACTCGATTTTGGGTTTTGCTAACTTGACTAATTGAGAGAGGTTAATTTAGCCAATCCTAGAATTTCCTATCACCTAATCGAGAGAGGGTGTTGGGATTGAGTCCGTTAATGCTTTTTGAATATTAACTTTGCAATTGAGATAATCGAACATGAGTTAATTCAATGATTGTAATTCCTCCGATTGAGATAACGTTAAGGAGTCTAATCCTTAGAGTTTTAGTCATTTGGTTATTCAATTCGTTTAGTTTTCGATTCAATTTCACTATTCTTTAACAAGATTAAAAGACCCTTGGATCATTGTTGATCACGACTAATTCCACGGTAGTTCCTCGTGGATCGACCCTAGCTCCATTAATATTATGTATTAGTTTGTTAGGTTTTTATAAATTGTATATTTGGGAGGCAACTAGGGCCACGACACCCTAGGAGCCGATCAAATTTTGGCGCCGTTGCCGGGGAACGAACCCGGGTCACCCGCGTGACAGGCAGGAATACTTACCACTATATGTATATATATATATCCATGACTGACTTTTACAAAAAATACAAATATGTAATAATAATCCTATGAATTAAGATTAGCTAACCTACTTTAGTAGTTGATATGCCATAAGTAGAAAAATAGCAAAGATTGCATGGGAAGATTTGCAAATGTCATCTGCATAAATAATACAAGAAATAGTTAGAAAGGTATTGTGTAGTACAAATATAAGCTTAAAAAAGAACAAATCTGAAATAACTGTATACCTTTTCATCATTGATATAAAGGTAGGAGTAGTTAGGATTTGCAGCCCAACAAATTGGTAAAGGTAAGGTTATATGATTTCGGCGTAGTTCAAAACGTCAAACGAAACAATATTTAGAGCAGAGCCAACAACTCTTCTTTCAGTATCCGATCCACATACCACCTTAACTTTTGTAGATGTCCGAGCTCGAGAAAGAGCCACATAAAGCTGGCCATGGGAGAAGCATGGTTGACGAAGGTATATACCAACAACATCTAAGGTCTGCCCCTGTGCTTTGTTAATTGTCATTGCAAAGCAAAGTTTTATTAGGAACTGCTTACGCTCAAACTTGACAGGGAATTACAATAAAGAGGATGGTTGAAGCTTGATCCTAGGTAACAATACCCTGAGGCCTTTATGATACCCAGCTGCAATTTCACATTCGATGAGATTCCGGTAAAATCTTTTACACGTCAACCGTATACCATTACACAACCCAAAAGATGGATCCATATTACGGAGTAGAATAACTGGGCAATCACACTTTAAGATGAGCTCATGTGGACTCATACCACCCGGGCACAAAGTATCTAAAAACTCTGTCAGATAGATGTTGCAGTGGTCATCTATAACTGTATCAAAGCTCCTATATGTGACAAAATCACCCTGAAAATGATTGATAAATATTGCGTTGAGTCGATCAGCATCATCTTTTTTAGGTGTCAAAATTGCCCTATTTGTGAACTCTGTTGTTGGAGAAGAGTAATCATGTAATGATGGAAATATGAATGTTGATAACTCAGTGATTGCATCAAGCTCTTCTTCAAACTCTGTTAAAATCTGATTTGGTATTTGTATATACTCAGATTCATTGTCTTGTAACTTACCATCACCTAATGAAAGTATGAAATCTGCATAACATGAAAGTAAGAAATTTCAACCCAACTTTGGTTCATTTCCTCATTTTTCTCCTAATTGTAGTGATGTGCATCCTACTTTTCATTCTTCACATGATTACACGAATTACAAGCGAGGTTCTCATGTTTCTAGTGATGAAATTAGCTATGACCCTTCCCTTCTTGATGAGTTTCTAAGGCCTTCTAACTTTGTTCATACAATTGTTTGTACTCCTAAAGCGATAAAGAGCTATAATGATTTGATTGACAAATGTTTTGAGGTGCATAAATTTCTACCAATAGGAGGAGAGGTAAGGCGAGTTATCTTTGAGCAAATAAGTAAACTAGTAAAGAGACTTGAAATAATAGAATCTTGCTTAGAGGATGAGATGGATGATGTAGGATTTACGATTAACCATGAGGGCGGTTGTGGCAGGGATGGATCAAGCCCTACTTTGAGGAATCCGATTCAAGAGGAGGTAGATGTTGCTCTAAAGGACTATGATGAAACCTTTGAACCCATTTTTGCATCTCCCTCTCCTCTTGAGCCCACTACCCCTTCCTTTCTTTCTTCACCTAAATCGTCCAACCTCCATGTTTCCATTGAGGAGGAAGAGGATTTTTTGCTTTTAGTCGATGACATTTTTGCATTTCTTGATGGCAACGATGTTGAGTATGGAGAAAATCTTAAGGTTTTAAATGAATGTGATGGTGGCGTACCCCATAGTGATGACTCTAGTGATATTGAGGATGAGGAGTTTTGTTTTGATTTTGAGAATCCTCTCTTTGAGAATGATGGTAACTTTTGTAAGTTTCTAAATCCTCTTTTTGAGGATGATGAGGGAACTCGTGAGTATCAAGATTCTCTCTTTGAGGATGACGATGTTAAGGCTCCTGTTATCATTGAGTCTCGTTCTTGCCCCACCTCACCTAGGCCGTGTGTCCTAGCTTCTTCATCACCCATTTTTCTTCCACCCTATGTTTGTTGTCCACCATTTAATGGGTTTCTAACCCCTTCTTGAGCCTCGTGACTCTTTTCTTGATTCCATAGCGACAAAAGTGTATAGTAATTATAGTTTTTCTTCTTTTTCTTATTTTGATTTTAATTCTTTTAGTTTTTCTTTTCTTTGAATTTTGTTCCCCCGCCCCCACATAAGCAAAGGATGACATTCCATTGCCATTTTCCTTGTTTCCTTCTCTTTGCTTATGCGGTGCTTTCTAGATTTAGTGGCGATGTCCATGACACGCTACTACGAGCTCTGCGATGCTATTTACTAGATGGCGTCCGTCTTCCTTGTACATAGTTGTCCTTGGCTTTCCCCTTTTTTCTTTCATTTTTTTCCCTTTGTTTTTTTTGTTTGGTTTTTGGAGTTTGGTTCTTGGTTTATCTTCTTTTGCAGGTGTGACGGTTGAGCAACACAATTGGATAGATGATGGTAATGAATGTGGAATTAGAGTTTGTGTTGTTTTAATTTGAAGCTTGCTTTGGTGAGATTGCTCCAAACCCTGCTCCTTTTTATTTCTTGTTTGCATAGTTTTAGGTTTAGTTTTAGGAGGAGATGATAATCAAGGATGTATGGCTTTAATTTTTGACTTTCAAGCCCATTTGAGGAAAATTGGATATCGATGGCGTTGGGCCTTGATTTTATTTTGTTGGTTGCTTGAATGCTAGATTTGAGTTGTGCATGCTTGTTTTCCACCTCGTCTAGTTTGGTTTTGGTTTTGGTTTTGGTATTTTTATTTTTAGTTTCTTTTTTCTTATTTTTTGTTTTTATTTTTCTTTTCTATTATTTTGATTTATTTTTTTCTTTTTTTTTGTCCTTCCCTTTTTCTTTTCTTTCCGTTGTCAGTTAGCCGACTTTGTTGAGTTTTAGTTTGTGCATATTTGAACCTTTGTTTTCTTTTTCTAGTGAATAAGGCATGCTTAGGAGCTTTTCTGTTGATCTTTTAGGAGTTAGCGAGGTTTTGAAAACTTGTACAAACTTTTGTGTTCTAGGTAAGAGCTACTGGTAAGATTGGTTGAACCTTTGGGGAATTTGAAGCCTACTAGGAGTATTTGCACCTTGGTGAGGATTTTAGGTAGCCTCCTGCATTCATTGTTAGTTGAGCGCTTATTTCCTCTACCTTTGAGCCCTGATCGAGAGTTTGGCTAGGATTTCCTAAGTTTCAAGTGACCGAGCCACCCTTGGGGACGACGAAGGCATTCACTTCTTAGTTAATTTCATTTTTCTCCTTTTTCATTCACTTTTTTTTATTTTATTTTTTTTCACATTTTGTGATTAGGCCTTTTCTTTGCCGTGTTGGCTTTTGTTTTTTATTTTTTCTATTCACCTTTGGAGCCCTTTTGAGCTTGAGCCTTTCTTTCTTTGAGCCACATTACAAACCATTTCCTCTACTTTTCTTTCACCCTTTTAGGTAAGTGAAGTTTGGGGATCTTGGTGTTGCTTAGTATGGTTATGAGCTTTGGAAATGTAAAGTCTATAGACAACTAAATGTGTCTCCCCAATGTAGAGACTAAGGATGAACGTACCATATTGCCATAAGATACAACTAAGGGAAATTGACGATGAAAATGCACAATATACCTCAACCAATTTGCCTAACCGTGTTTAAAGTGCCTTGGAAGCAAATGTTAGGTTTTACGATGATTACGGGATTTATTCGTAATTTTTCTTCATTTTTAGATATTTTTTATATTTTTGCATGCATTTTTCAATGTTTTATATTCATAAAAAAATAATAAAAATATCTTTTTGCATCACAAAATATTTTTAAAAATCATAAAAATAATTTTATAATTTATTCATATTTTTCTATATTTTTTTAATCATATTTTTAGAGCTTTATATGAATTTTTTAGGATTATTGCATGCTTAGGGGCATTTTCATCATTTTCGAATGTTGAAAATTGTTCCGCAAAGCATATTAGTTTTTTTTATACTTTTCATATTTTTTCATAATTTTTAATAATTTTTTTGTAATTTTTTTGAGCTTCTAGGGGAATCTAGAACATTCCGGAACATTCTGGGCATTCCGGCACATTCCGGGACATCCCAGAATATTCCGGAATATCAAAATATTATAAAATATTTCTGTAATCGAATAAAATTGGATCGTAATCCTGAAAATCACGCGCAAAATCAAGCAAAAAATCAACCCGGATCTGACCAGGACCTGCGCCTAGACGCAGGTCCATATTACATGCTGCGCCTAGACGCAGATCACCAATACTGACCTGCGTCTAGACGCAGGTCATGTTACTGGACCTGCGCCTAGGCGCAGGTCTGGTGTCCTCCTGTCGATTTTTGCTCCTTCTAGCCTATAAATACACGTCCTTCCAACCCTTTCAAGATACACCAACAACTCCTAGCCCTCTTCTGCATTGTATACTTCAACTCCATACATTCATACCATATCAAACATCTCTCAAAACATCATCAAACACATCACAAAACACCAACTCAGTCACTTCAAAACAAACATTTGCATTCATCATCATTGGCTTTCCTTGGTTGTTTTTGATCGATGGCATTATATGGTATAATTCCTGAAGTCTCTACTTATTTTTATTCTTTTCTTCATTAATAACTTGTTTTAAGATTGATTAAAATGATGATTATTGATACAAATAATGACAACGGATAATGTAAATAATTAATAAAGGCTAAGCTCGCGTATATGCGAATTTTGACACTTTAATCGACAATAATATTGATTTTTATACAATTAATAATGATTCAAAAATGTTATTTTAATCGTCATTCATAATGTTTCTTAATAATTTAACCAATTTTGATTCCTATCTTACAATTCATACGCGTGGTGATTGTTAATTCATCAATGTAATTTGATAGATCGTACATCAACATTGACTCTTATGTTTTTATTTTTTTAGATCTGCTTTTATATCTTATAGATCGGATAGTAAATAATATAATGATTATAAAATTCATTTTTTATGCAATCTATGTTACACGATTTTTTATTGTTAGATCTCGTGTCATAAAAGACCGCTATATTTTTCATCTTTTAATTTTATTGCTTTAAATATTTGGATCTTATTTTTTATGCAGTCATGGCAAAATGAATTTATTAATTAAATTTCGTATTACCAAATAACCGCTATATTTCATCAGTATTTCCGGATCATTAAATAATGTTGTGCAAAATATGGTTTATGATTTTATTCACAAATTCAAGAGTCATACATAAAAGCCCGATCTGATTAAATAATAATAAATGACGATTAAAATTATCAATTTAAATATACCGATTGAAGTGTGCAAATCGCATCAGAATTTTGTATCTTAATCATCATTTTAATCGTATTCTTTTTTAGTATTTATTATATTTAGTGTAGTTAAAACAACACATCAAACCACTTTTTCTGGAACACACTTTGAACCTGCACATATTTTTTTTTTCTTTTGTATTTTTAATTTCTTTTATTATGTATTTTATTTGATTTATTTTCGTAGTTTTTTTAATACGGACTTAATTTAAAGTGGTCACCATAAAGTTAGTTTTAATTTGAAAATAAAATAAACCCACCTAATAATATGCGCTTTAGGATATAAAACGGAGATATCTTTGAATTCGGGAATAATAACAATACGATCACAAAAACAGACCTAGTAGAGACCGCTTACAGGCGGGCGGGCCCAATGCACGATTGGCCCGTAACCTGTCCCCGAACCCATACTCTAGTGCACGACCATATGGGGCTGATTGCTCCTGGCTTTCGGTATTTTTTCGGTGTCCCTGGACCGTATAAAACGCACGGTGGCGACTCCTACTAGTCCGTATTCACATACGACGTTAGCGAGCATTCAAACAAACTCGTGAGACGTAGGCGGACGGAAACGACCCCTATAGTTTGGCGACTCCGCTGGGGAATATCACTTCTTAGTGGTGTGGACAAACTTGAAAAGTTTCGTGGTCTTATTATTATTATTCCCAAATTTTTTAAGGCATATTACATGTGGCCCTACGAATAGGTGCCACACCATAGGACCTTGTCTCATATGAGCAAGTTCTATGCTCGAGACCAACCCTGGGGGGCTTTGATTATGGTTACTTGTGGTGCCCGACCACAATAATCATAACCGGCTCATCCCAGCCATGGCGCGTGATCCTCATGCCCGATGAGGTCATAATAAGGGATTCCTAATCGTGTGTCATTCAGCATGAAGAATGGCTAGAGCGGTTCAGTTTCTCTTTAGCCATGGTACCTTGTGACCACCCATGACTGACCTTATAGAAGACCACTCATGTTGTATCATATTAGTGTGACTATGTGTGCATTTTTTTTTTTGTGGGCTCTAGCCAATTCTTTTTTTAACTATTCACTCACACTTCATATAGTCATGGTCATCTTCTAGTTCATATAGTTCACAATGTTGGGCCTTAGTGTCCTTGCATATAGTCCATATATAGGCTTTGACCATAGGTTCTGGCCCAAAACATTAGTCATTCCTTAAAATGGGCTTAGGTCCACTCCTCATTTAGGCACTTGCATTCACATATATTGCATATTTCATTTATTTTGGTGCTCTTTAAAAAGAAAAATTTCCAAAAAAAAAAATAAATAAAAATAAAAAAATTGAAAGGGCACCTTGCATTCATGCATTTTAGGGAAGATGACCATAAAATTAGGACACGCATATACATTTGCATTTGCATCCATATCACAATGACCAAGGGAGTTTACCAAGGATTTTGGTTCTTTTTGAAAACAGTTCGGAGTTGTCCAAACAGTTCACATTCAATCCAAAGCATAGCCCAGGTCTGAGCAAGCCTAAGCCCAATCCAACCTTACCTCACCTCACTTAAACACTACCCCAGCCTTAATCAAACTCATCAAAACCCAAAAAGCCTTAAGCCCATACCCAACCTACATCACTCAAGCCCATCACTTATGTCCATACCCAGCCTACATCACTCAAGCCCACATTCCAAGCCTACATTATTCAAACCCATATCCATAGCCTACAACCCGAACACCCCAAGTACTTAAGCCTCACCACCTTCGAAAAGGTCCATCACATTGAAGTAGACATAGAGGATGATTTGTCAAAATCAGTACCAGTGTCAGCATGCCCTAAGAGTCAGTCAAGGTCGTTTCTTTAGGTTGAATCGGAGAGTCACTCCACCTAGACAATATCATTTCCCTTTCTTTCTTCTTTCGAGCCTATGTCATTTGGTTTTTTCTTTCCACTTATAGCCTTCTAATCTCATTCACATTAATAAAATTCTTCTTTTTCGTTCATTACTTGCCTTCACTTTTAATTTGTGCTTTCAACTCTAACATAATTCATGACCTCAAATTTTTATTGAACCTAATAAATGGACATTGCCCGAGAGACCTTCTTTTCTTGAACTCCACAAAAATCATCAACCCTCTTTCTCATCACCTGTATTCATTCAATCCCTTGCAACCCTTTGAGCCTTAAACACACATTAACCTAATTTCCTTCCTTACCTACATCTACCTCACCCATGGGATCAAATGATGCGTAAGAAAAGACATGTGCCTAAAAAAAAAGAAAACAAAAAAAAAATGTAAAAACAAAAAGTTCAAATCAAAGTCCATCCAAAGTCAGTAAAGCCAGTTCAGTTCAATAAATCCAGTTCAATTCAATAAATCCATATCAATTTCCAGTTCAATTCAATAAATCTAACTCAGTTCAATAAATCCAGTTTAATGCAATAAATCCAGTTCAATTCAATAAATCCAGCTCAATTCAATAAATCCAGCTCAATTCAATAAATCCAGTCCAATAATAATTCGACTCAGTCCAATCCAATTAAAAAAAAAGAGTCAAAAAGCACACTGCGCACCATGGGGGGTTAAATTGGGAACTTTGAGCCTTCTTTCCCTTTTCCTTCTTAACCCTCAACCCTAGCCAAACATTACAACCACAAAATCCCTCTCCCCTGAGGCATTGTCCAAATAATCATGAAGAACTACGATCGTCTGGTTCCATAAGGATACGTAGGAAGCCTCTTCTCGAGGTTCGACCCAATTAATGAATTTTTGAGGTCCACGCTTTTAAGTAACTTGGTTTACTTAGGGTTTTAAGCACAAATTTTTAGTTCACCACCCGACATAGGCTCGAGTTTGAACCTACATTAATTGAGCCAACCACATTAATTCCCTACATCATCACCCTTCAGTCACAAATTTTTAACCTTTCTTTTTCTTGCACCGACAACCTTTCTCTTTTCCACACCCTGGGGGCTTTCTATAACTCTTCTTAAGCTCATAGATTTGATTTGACTCTTGTGTTCTCCTATTTGGGCGCGTCATATTCCATATAAGACTTCATCAATTGGGCAATCCTCTTCTTGCCGGAAATCTAACTCAAGTTCATAACTTGAGCTAGCCTCTTTTCTCAATGCTTTGGCCTCTTCATGCAATCCACCAAACAACTTTTCCTTCATCCATCCATAGCCTACAGGCTGGGGGCTTACCTATCCATCTACTCTGCAAAAAGACTTACCCATCATCTCACATTAATGCAACCCTATTCATTCACTCATTCCACCACAAATATAACTTTCCCCACATTTGTAATACTATACCTATTCACTTACTCCACCACAAATATAGCATTCCCATACACCTTAACCCCACGGGCTGGGGGCTCGCTCATGATCGAATTGAAAATTTTATCTTTGATTGATTGGGGGCTTAAGATAGTTCCGCCCCATTTTTGGAAAGCATCATACCTTTGGTTGATCCCCTTGATTATTTATTGCATTATCATACATAACACATCACATTTCATAAACATCAATCACATCATGCATCATGCACTATATACACATTGCACATAGTACACAGTCATTTTATTCATACATTCATATACATGCATAAGCATCACACACATTGTACATATGCACATCACAGAGCACAAAGCACACAAGGCTAGAGCCCATCTTTGTTGAATCCTAGAATCACTATATGTGATTGTTTTCTTGATTAACTTGGTCATGAACCTATATATGCCTATATGGCTATGTATAGTTTTTCCTTGATATCTTTGCTCATGAAGCCCACACATGCTATTGCCTCGCCCCAACCATAATACTTTGACTTTCGTCTTACGAGAACATTCGTCTCTACGGACTCAGTCAAAGTGGGGGCTTCTCATCATAAACACACCTCCTTGTACATTTTTTTTTCCGCCTCAATGGCCTCATCACCTTTTTTAACGGGTTTATGCTTACCCTAATTCCTATAAGGGTTTACCCTTAATTCCCCAGCAAGAATACTTTGACTCTCGTCTTGCGAGAACATTCGTCTCTTCAAACTCAGTCAATGTGGGGGCTTCTCACCAGACACACACTTCCTCACTCACAAGCACCTTTCTCACAGGTTTATGCTTACCCTAAGCTCACAAATATCACTCTAAGGGTTTATGCCTACCCTTAATTCACTTAATTTTCTCACTGGTTTATGCTTACCCTATTCCCTCTAAGGGTTTACCCTTAATTTCCCAGCTAGAATACTTTGACTTTCGTCTTGCGAGAACATTTGTCTCTCTAGACTCAGTCAAAGTGGGGGCTTCTCATCAGACGTATACTTCCTTGCACATTTTTCCACCTCAACGGCATCACTCACAAGTACTTCTCTCACAGGGTTTATGCTTACCCTAATCTTACAAAAGTTCTTCTAAGGGTTTATGCCAACCCTTAATTCACTTACTTACCCTGACCTCACAAAAATTCCTCTAAGGGTTTATGCCTACCCTTAATCTACTTACTTTGCTTACGGGTTTATACTTACCCTAAGCTTACAAATATTTTTTTTTTTCTCTAAGGGTTTATGCATACCCTTGATCCATTCACTTTACTTATGGGTTTATTCTTACCCTCATACCTTCTCTTAAGAGTTTATACTTACTCTTGATTCTCTTCCTAAGAGTTTATGCTTACTCTTAACACATCACTTTGCTTATGGGTTTATGATTACCCTTATATCTTCTCTCAAGAGTTTATACTTACTCTTGATTCCCCTCCTAAGAGTTTATGCTTACTCTTAACACATCATCCTTGCTCATGGGTTTATGCTTACCCTCATCTCTCAAGAGTTTATTCTTACTCTTGTTTTCTTCCTCTAAGAGTTTATGCCTACTCTAGCACATTATCATTCTCACGGGTTTATGTTAACCCAAACACACATCATACTTTCTTACAAGAGTTTATGCTTACTCTTGACTCGTCACATTTCTACCAAGAGTTTATGCTCACTCTTGGCACACAACGGGTTTATGTCTACCCTAAACATATTTTCTCGCGAGTTTATGCTTACTCGCGCACATCTTTTCAAGCATCTATGCTTACTCGTGACCGATCCTGCCTATACGCTTTTCATCATTGTCCCAAGGGTTTATGCTTACCTAAGAGAATAGTTCCGAAAGATCTAAGAAAATCCAGAGGAACCAGACACTACATATGCCATCATCCCGAGGATCTAGACGCTTCTAAGGGATTAAACCGCATGGGGCGCGGTTACAGGTAAAACTAACATTTGTTTTGCAGGTACCGGCGTTAAAAAGGGTGACTCAAGGTTGCAGAACGTCTTGAGTTATCCGCCGTCCCGACAGGAATACTTTGACTTTCGTCTTGCGAGTTTATACTTACTCTCCAGACTCAGTCAAAGTGGGGGCTTCTGTAGACACCTAAATGTGTCTCCTCAATGTAGAGACTAATTATGAACGTACCATATTGCCATAAGATACAACTAAGGGAAATTGACAATGAAAATGCACAATATACCTAAACCAATTGCCTAAACCGTGTTTAAAGTGCCTTGGAAGCAAATATGAGGTTTTGCGATGATTACGGGATTTATTCGTAATTTTTCTTCATTTTTAGATATTTTTTTATATTTTTGTATGCATTTTTCAATGTTTTATATTCATAAAAAAATAATAAAAATGTCTTTTTGGATCACAAAATATTTTTAAAAATCATAACAATAATTTTATAATTTATTCATATTTTTCTATATTTTTCATCATATTTTTAGAGCTTTTTATGGATTTTTTAGGATTTTTGCATGCTTAGGGGCATTTTTGTCATTTCCGAATGTTGAAAATTGTTCCGCAAAGCATATTAGTGTTTTTTTATACTTTTCATATTTTTTCATAATTTTTAATAATTTTCTGTAATTTTTTGGAGCTTCTGGAGGAATCTAGAACATTCTGGAACGTTCTGGACATTCCGGCACATTCCGGCACATTCTAGAACATCCCGGAACATCCCGGGACATCCCAGAATATTCCAGAATATCAAAATATTACAAAATAATTCTGTAGTCGAATAAAATCGGATCGTAATCCTGAAAATCACGCGCAAAATCAAGCAAAAAGCTAACGCTGCAACGACCCGTTTTTCGAGCAACGTCGTTAGCGGTGATAACGTCGTAAACAGGCAATTACCAGTCGATTCAATAACATAAATATAACTAAACTCATGGATTAAAAGGAAATTATTATTATTATTATTATTAATGGATCCCAATAACACTTGAAGGAAAACTAATAAACTAGTCCAAAGACAGATTCTACAACTCAAAATAAATCTACCACTACTGGAAACAAGAACGTAAAACAGGAGTTTAGAACACTTGTTCATCTTCAAACCCGAGTCTACACCTCATCTAGCTCACCTATAAAATAAAAATAGGGGTCCACCGTCAGTGGCGAGTAACTAAACTGTTCTACTTAGCAGCTGAACCAAGCAACATAAAATAACAGATCAGAAAGCAGGAAAATAAAAATGTTACAAACAACTGTCATAAAAACCAAACAAGTCCAACATCAGAATTAGGCAGCGGAAACTAAACAATCATTAACATTCACGAAACATACACAAGTTCACAATTCAACAACAAGACTCAACTCGGTCTACAACCAATAACATGACCCGCTCAGTTTATCACCGATAAACCGATAAACATGCCCCGGTCAGTTTATCACCGATAAACCGATAAATATGACCTGCTCAATTTACCACCAGTAAACAATTAAATATGACCCGCTTGGTCTTCAATCGATAGACATGACCTGCTCATTTTATCACCGATAAACTAATAAACATGACCCGTTCAGTTACCACCGGTAAACCGATAAACATGACCCGCTTGGTCTTCAACCGATAGACATGACCCGCTCAGTTTATCACTAATAAACATGACCCGCTGGGTCTTCAATCGATAGACACAACAAGACTCTGACCAAGACCCAAAAGACGCCAATCTAGTTCAAAACGTGAAACCACCACAAGTCACACACAATTCCATCAACATGCGACATCATACCAACATACAACATCAAGTTCATCAATCATGTAACTAGAATAAAGAAGAACAGGCAAACTGCAATAGGTTGGTTCGTTGGAGTTCGAACTTGGCCCAAGCGACACGGACCACACGGTTCTGAAGGGCTAGGTTCGAATACCAAGAACGTGACACAAAACGACATAGAAACATAATTCAAGATCACAGGCAAAATTCATACATCGAACATACATTAAAATAAAATGAAAGTACAAACTTCGAGAAAATTAATCAAGAACTCAAGAAATTCATTCAATATATTCGGCCATTAGATAGTAAATCCAAGAACAAGCTTTGCTTTAAGATTGTAATCAAAGATTAGGATATAATTCAGTTAGTTCATGCAAGGAAAGAAATAAATCAAGAACAAATTAAAAGGTTCAACCTTGGTCATCAAACCAAGTTGGCGTGTGAGAAACAAATCAAAGGTTCAATATTTATAACTTAAAACGTGACTTGGATTCAAGGAAACATGCTTACATTCAAGATTCAATAGAAAAACCATAGAAAAATCAAGACTTTACTATTCAATCATACACGCACCATGATGACAAAGAAAACTAACAAGATTTTTCAAGATTCAAACTATGAACATAGATGATTAACAAGAAAGACTAAATCAAGATTCAAGAAAATTATAACAACATGATTCATCATGATTAATTGATAAAACAAGTGACAAAATCAAGCCTTTAAATCATCACAACCACACGCATAAACAAGAAGAAAAGAAAGATTAAAGAACCTCATGCTTTTACCAGATTTGAACAAGTTCGAATAAACAAAGATCATTTAATTCTAAGACATGAAAATATGAACCAAGATCCAACAATTTAGCATGAAAGAATCGAAAACAAACACCCTAGGCTACTCGGTTTTACACGCATAACATCAACAACAATCATCAAATCGTTCTAACCTTATCATCCTATGCTATTCAATCCTAATACTAGGTAGAATACTAGTTACCTAATGGAAGAATACCCAAGAACCACGCCTAGGCCCTAGATTCACTCGACACCACCACGGCCAAGGCACGAAAATTCACGATCACGGCACAACTCGTCACAAACTGCAAAAGATTGGAGTTTGATTAGTTTGAGAATGAAAGAATTGAAAAGGAAGAAAAATTGGTTGAATTGGTCTTAGAAAGCCGTGAGGTACCAAGGGTTTAGAGAGTTTAGATTGCTTGATGAATTATGATCATAGGGTCAAAAGATGTGACTTTAGGGGTTTTAATAGGATATAGCTTACTAGATTTTAGGAGGGCTTTTAGAAGTGGAATAAGGGGGAAAACAAGAGGAAGGGGCCGGCTATGGGGGTCTTATGGCACGGCTTGGGCTTGCATTCCCAACAAAAACTAAGTCCTTTAGCCCAAATTAGAGAGTTTAGGCTTCAAGGCTTAATTCCACAAGGAAATTTTATGGCCAAAAACTTGGGTCATTACAAACGCGTCCAAAGCAGCAGCAACCATGGAATGTGGAATAGCTTCAATTGATATCTTTGTAGTGGCCCTTGATTTTTTCGGAGGGGGCGGAGGACTATCAGGGGTAGATATAGCGAAATGCTTCCCACAAGGTGTAAATTGGTCTTGCTCAATGATGTTTGGAGTAGGAGACATATGTTCCTGAAGACCATAAACACTATCCTTGCGTGCAATGTACATCTCCCTTGTCGCTTTAAGGGCACACTCTTCGCTTGGTATAAGAAAAGAGTTTATGTCCTCCACAATGATTCCAAAGTATGCTACTAACATTGAAATTGCCTTTTGAGCTAACACTTGCTTAGCATCATTAATACTCGATGCTCGATCGCCAATAACGCAGTGTGTTCCAATTGTCGCACCAAGCTTTTGAATAGTGAACCAGGCCTGAAAAGCTTCATCTCCACAGTGTATGCATTCAATAGGGGTAACATGCACCTCAGTAGCAGCTGTTGTTTTTCGAAGGAGTTGCATGTAATCAAGGTGTACACAATTTTGAACTGGACTGTGACTGCTCTCACCCATCTAGACTTTTAGAGGCGGCGTAATAGTTCCCGTTTCAATAGAATCAAGCTCAACACATTTTAAAGCATATAACTACCGACATTCTCTTAGCCTAGCAACCCTTTCAAAGTTGACGTCATGTATGCAAACATTCTTGTTTCTAACGAAAAACAGAAGTGCCTTCTTCACAGCATCTTCACACGACTGGATGAAATGAATCGCCATCAAAGACATACGGCAAAAGACTTGTTTTTGAAGACACCCTTACATACCCCCTAGAGTTGGGTGAATGTATAGAAGCATAAACCGGAAGATCAAATCCAAGAACGTTGGCAGTCTTTTCCAGTAAATCAATGTAAGACACAGTAATTGTCACCCATTCCATTATAATAATCTGTAAGTTGAGATTAGCCGTAAGGTCTAGTAAGAGAACAACCGATTTTGATGTATACATATTCATGTTTACATTGAAATGATGCATTGATTAAATTTTATTTTAATTCTGTAAATATGGAAAAAGGGTATATTTGTTGCTTGTTGTTGTCGATGGAGAAAAAGAATGATTATCTAAGAAAAATACTAATTAGTATCCATGACACATTAGTAGAGGATATATGCACTATAATAAATTAGGAAGTAATTTTTTAAAAAGGGTAGACACACTGAAAGTTGGGTTCTGTAGAGGATAAGGTTCCAAAGAAAAGAAATAGAAGGAAAATCAAAACAAATAAAACAACAAAGGCACAGTAACCATTGTAACAAACAGTTTGAAAGAAATAGAGCAAGAAAGGAACATCAATTTAACTCTTCTAAACAGCACCAGATCAACAGGAAGCAACCAACAAATGTACATCATAAAAGCATTCCATATATAGACCCGAAACAACACATATTTGATAAGTTATAAGTGCAACCCTAACTAACTTAATGAGCATGTTTTTTGTAATTGCTACCAATAAGAGCTAAAACCAAATGATACCAATCAGAATCAAACCCAATCATAGCTAATAATTGAATCCACTTGTAGGTAATGACTAATGCATCAAAGAACACCCAAAAAGCAGAATCAGCTACAACATAACAGATTTTATAAGATGTCCAATAAAGTTAAGAAAAAACCAGCAATCATAGCTAATGACTGAATCCACTTGTAGCTAATGAATAATGCATCAAAGAACACCCAAAAAGCAGAATCAGCTACAGCATAACAGAATTTATAAGATGTCCAATAAAGTTAAGAAAAAACCAGCACAGCAAGGGAATACCTGAATTTTAAAAGAATGAAATAATGCAATAGAAGGTGTCCAGGCTGAGCAGCAAATCTGAGGGTGAGCAATATATGTAAGCCAAGAAATATGTAGGTAAAATATATCCTACAAAAAAGAAGAGCATTTCTGAAAAAAAAAACAACAAAGAAGTACATGAAAGAGTGCCACTAACAGTAACAAAGGAGTATACATGAAAGAGTGCCACTAACAATAGTGGTGCAAACAGGTAGACTGCACACATACAAAAAAAAAAAAAAGAGCAATGCCTACATTTAATGCAAAAAAAGGGAGCAAGACAAATCCTAAGGCATCATATTACCCTCACACACCATTTTATTGGAAGTAAGTACATTCAACACAATTTTTTGGTCCCCTAATGCAGCATATTCATTATATTTAACCCAAAACCTTGAAAATCAGAATTTAATTACCAATTTTACTCATTTATTTCACAAGACACCTGAGTATAAAATCAGAATTTAATTACCAATTAATTATGACTAAATTTCAAACAAAACACCAACAAAGCTGAATTACTAAATCTCAAAAAGCATGAAAACTAACTACTAAATTCAAAAGTTAAAAAATCCAATAAATAAAGCTCAATCAATTTTGAATTATGAAAACTAAAAATTACATAGGTGTCACCATTTTAATGTGTAAATAAAACAATAATTACCAAATTCAAAACTTTTAAAAACGAATATTTTAAACTATGAAATGGCTAATGAAAATTGTGTAAATAAGACACCAACAAAACTCAAATTGCTAAACAAAAAAAACAAAATAACAACAAACTTCAAATAAAATCAAAACAAAGCTCAATTACTATACTTCAATAAGCATGAAAAAACCAACGAAGTTGAATTAGTAACCTGATTATTTCATTCTCTCTCAAATTCGAGGTGTTGTTTCTGCCATGAATTGCTGGAGCAGGGTAATGGAAGAGCCAAATTAAAGAGCCCATAGAAGAACATCTATCGAGCCTAAGCTCCAAACGCAGGGAGACAAGGCAAGGGAACCTAAGCTCCAAACTACATGCTACTACTTGCATGGCCTTTACATGCATACATGCACAAAGAAAAAGTAGGGGATGCATAAACTACATGCTATTGCTTCCATGGAATTTACATACATACATGCACAAAGGAAAAGTAGGGGATTCCTTTGCAGGGGATGAATTAAAATGGAGATAAAATTGCTGCCATGAGTTGCTGGAGCAGGGGAGTAATTAAAAGGGAGAGGGAGATGAATTAAAATGAAGATGAAAGTGAAACCAATGAGTAATTAAAAAATCGAAATGGAGATAAAATTGCTGCCATGAATTGCTGGAGCAGGGGATAAATTGCTGAAGCAGGGGAGTAATTAAAATCGAGATGGAGATGAATTAAAATGAGGAATCGAGATGAAGATGAATTAAAATGAAGATGAAAGTGAAACATATGAGTAATTAAAAAATTGTTGAGTGAAATGAGGATGAGGATGAATGAGATGAATGAGTAAAATGGAGATGAAGGAAGAGTGTCACCATAACAAAGGAATGAAGAGGAGACTGTGAATATCAAAGTGAAATACATGGGGTGGGAGGCGGCAAAAGGACGCGACAAATAGTAGCATGAAGTACACACAAAGAAGCACATGTCAAAAAAATTAGTGAAGTGTGGCTTTTATATAGTTATAGATTAAAGTGGGGAATTCAATTTTCAGAAACTTTAACCTAGCTTTATTTTAGTTTTTAGCTTGCAAAAGTAGACACATAAAGGATTATTATAGAGAGAGAAAGCTTTAAACTCCATTGTTATTCTTCTTCCAATTTATTCAAAGCAATCTTTTGGTATATTTTCTGTACTTTTCTCATCTTTTTAGTTGCTTTTTTCTTTGAATGTTGGTTATTGATTGTTTGCTTGTTAAATTCAAATCTTAATCATGTTTAGTGTTAATCTCCAAGTTTATTGCTTCAATCTTCATGAATAATGAGTAGTTTTCTTGCTAGGGTTTATGGGGATGGATCCATGATATGACTTGGGGGTTTTCAATGGTTTTGTGTGAAGTTGATGTTGAGGGTTTGTTGAGTTTGGTGTCAAAGAGCTTGGAAGTTGATATTGATCAAGCCTACTTGCTTGTATTGATCGAAATGCTTCAATGCTTTGTCTATGAGATGTTTGATGTATTTCTTCTTTTCCCAAATCCCATTAGTTTTATTTTGTCAAGAAATTGGATGGTAGAACTAGGAAAGTGTCTTGCACCTATGGTGAGGGTTGTGAAACCATCATCAAATGACCCGGAGAGGAGCTTTGATTATAAATCGATCCTCCAACTCAATGATTTCGAGAGAAGCTTTGGGTATTGAAGCTAAGAGAGATAGTTCCCCTTCCCTAAGTGTTGATGGACCATTAGATTGATTGAAGTAAGTCCCCCGATTCTAGTAATTTCAGAACAATAATCCCTAGTGCTTGTTATTTAATGATTTTATTGTATTATTAGCTAATCCATGCTTAGTTTAGTTTACTTGGTTAGCTGTTAATTTTAGTGTAGTAATTGCAAATTTTCACCTTAAAAACCTCAAAACCACAAAACAAAGACCCTCAACCATTTTAATTTTCTCATTCCTTAATCTCTATTTTTCCTCGTGTTTAATTACTCACACTATACTACAACGGTGGTATTTGGTTATTAGAGACCCAAAACCTTTACTATATATCAAATTGGCATCGTTGCCGAGGAACAATGGTTGATTATGTTTGAGCATTTTTCTTTGGTTGAGTTAATTGCTTTCTTTTCCTTTTAACTTAATTTTATTTTCTTATTAAAAAAAATTGAATTGTTTTCTTTTCTTTTCTTTTTCTTTTTTGTTTTTTTTTCTTTTCTTCTTTGTTTAATAACTTTTGTTTGCATTTTTGTTAGATGGCTAGTTTCTATATTCCTCAATTTGAAAGTGAGTTGTTTTGGGTGTACTTTAGTCGTGTGCAAGATTCACTTCCATTTGACCGTACCTATGATTTGTGGTAAATGTGTGAAATCATATATTCGGGTTTGAATGCTTTTACTTTGAACGTCATTGAGTCTATGCATAATGGTGGATTTCGAGCTTTAACCTTAGGGGATGCTTGGGATTTTTATTGTTGGCTAGCTTAAGACACCTATGAATGGGACATGATGGGTACTTATTCTAGACATGTTCAACCCAATTGTGATGCTCAAAACTCTTATTCCTCTTATGATTGCATGGATTACAATGATGCACCTTGTGCTTATAATGCTTTTCCTCACTTCTCATACAATGAATCTTCTTCACTAAATCAAAATTGTGATGAGGTGCATTCTCCAAGTTTTGATACAAAACTTATCTTAGATTTCATGAATAATACCATGGAACGAATGGAACACATGTTTTTTTAGTGTTTATACTCATTCCCTTCCCCCGCATGCTAATCTTTCATATACATATAATCCAAATGATGATGTGATGCATCCTCAAAACTATGATGTGAATCTTGTTCTAGATGCTTTGAATCATTTAGATAGGTAAGCAAGTGAATAATAGCATTAAATGTATTGAATCTAATCTAGATGTTTGCTATGCCCCTCTCCCTCTTGATACCCCTAAGACAACCTTAGGTGATTTCACCCCTCAACTCATTGATGAATACAATGAGGTGATTGATAAAATGACCGAGGAACTTATGGGATTTGAGTATAGAGGAAAGGCCGGAGTGTCTAGAATTAGTGGATGCTATAAATGGGCTTATGAAAGAGCGTGACTTGAGGGATCTTAGGACCCACCTAGGATGTGAGGATGAGATTTGTGAAGCTATGAGGCCCGAGAAGGAGAAATATATTGAAAATAATTTTTGGGATTCTATGACTTTGAAAATAAGTACCAGGGGCTTTCCCCTTAACCTAAGGGCGAGGACCACCCTCCGTCCAAAATGCTGAGTGTCAGGAGCTCCTCTCCTCGGCCAAAAAATGAGATCATGCGTCATTCCAAAGTGCTGAGAGCCAGGGACTTCTTCCCTCGGCCAACATCATACTCCATCCAAGTACTCATCGCCAGGGGCTCACCCCTCGGCTAAAGACAAAGGAAACCACTCTCCTGAGCCATTGACTAACAAGGGTCCTTTCCTTAGTCCAAACATGGAAATTACCTTTACTTCCCATATGAAGGTACGAGGAACATAATTTAGCCCCCCGGGGACAAACCGAGTCAAGGCAAAACAAAAGTTTGCATGACATGTCCTCTCCTAGTCGATCCGAGCAACATATCATGCGAGGGGCTAAATGTTTTGGCCCTGAGCCCAATAAAAGTCACAATGACCAAAATATCCCTGGGATTCCCATTATCTCCTTAAACACCCTTCGGACAGGTGTCGCCATCTGGACATCAGAAAACACGTGTCACCAATCCCCCTCTCTCAGCTGATTGACAGCCCCCAAATACCTGTCAATCAGCCCCCAAAATACCTCACCTATAAATACCCCCATTTATGGCAGGTAAAGGATCTTCTCCTTTTTGGGCAAATGCAATTCCTAATACAACAACCTTTCCTAAAAGGGAACTCTCTCTCTCTCTCTCTTTCGCTCTCTCTCTCTCTCTCTACACTTTCACATTAAATACTTTGCTGACTTAAGCATCGGAGGGGAATTCCCGGGTCCACCCCCCGGGTCAGTCACCCCTTGTTCATTTTGCAGGACTCACTCAGCCAGGCCCGAGCCCATTCGAGGGAGTCCAGTCAGCACCAAGCACCAGCTCATCCACAACTTAGCTCAGTCACCATCCCGAGATCTAGTCAGCATACACGGAGGCTCTCCCCTACTCATCTCACTTCACCTCTTTGTATCTCAGTTTCCCGAAAAGGGAAACACGAAAAAAATGAAACATCCATTCATGATTTATGCTATGATCCAAATGGAATTTCTGTGCATATCGATATTGCCAAAAAATCTTTTTTTGGATTCTATTATCTATCCTTTTTTTTCGCCCCTCTTATTTCTTTTATTCAGTGGCAAAAGTACCTGAAATTTGCCCACTAATCGGTGGATAGGAGCATACTATGGATCAAAATTTTGAGGAGTACTACTTAGGGTGCGTTCTCTTCAACTTATTAGACCTGAACTTATTTGAACTGAACTTATCTGAACTTATCAGACCTCATTTAACTTATTAGACCTTATTGGAACTTATTAGACCTTATTGAAACTTATTAGACCTTATTGGAACTTATTAGACCTTATTGGCACTTATTAAACCTTATTGGAACTTATTAGACCTTATTAGACCTTATTGGACCTTATTGGAACTTATTAGGCCTTATTAGAACTTATTGGAACTTATTAGACCTTATTGGAACTTATTAGACCCTATTGGAACTTATTAAACCTGATTGAAACTTATTGGAACGTATTTTATATGATTGAATAAAATAAATTAATAATAATAATAATAATAATAATATTCTATATATTTGCACCTATGTTCTTTTTTATTGTTGAATTACATTCAAGAAGGTAATAATAATTAGTATATCTTTTTTCAAACCCATTATTAATTAATATTATCAATTCCAATAACAACTTATCTACATATTTAATTTTTCTTAATTCACTTGTAGTAAAATTAACAAACTAGAACGGATTGAATAATAATAATATGAAGGATGGGTAAAGTTTAATTTGGACCAAAATTAGTAATAATATTATGGAGGATGGTTAAGTTTAATTTGGAACAAAATTAAATCAAACCCAAAATAAAAAATAAGTTTTATTTTATAATATAAAAAAATAGTTTAATTCAATCTAACTCTGATTGGTTTATCTAAAAAAATTATAAAACAAGAATGATAAAATAAAATTGGTTTATGTTGTGTAAGAGTGCTTTAAGGTAATTATTAATTTAATTAATTTTATTTAATCAATAATTAAAAATAATAACCTAGACCTGATTTGAACTTATTAAACCTGATTGGAAACTTATTGGAACTTATTAGACCTTATTAGAACTTATTAGAACTTATTGGACCTTATTGCAACTTATTAGAACTTATTGGACCTTATTGCAACTTATTAAACCTTATTGGAACTTATTAGACTTGATATAACTTATTGGAACTTATCTGAACTTATCTGAACTTATTAAACCTGAAACTTATTTTTTTAAAGTGAAGAGAACGCACCCTTAATCATTTCAACAAATTTTATGCCTCAATTAGTATTTCTTTTATGTAAAAAAGAATTTACGTAATCTCTATTACAAATCCTTTGTGTACTTTGGTGTTCCTAATCATCCACCTTTTTTGATCAATTTCTATAGTAAGTCATGTATGGTAATACATCAAAAAAAAAGAAAAAAAAAGAAAGAAAGATAGTAAAAACTTCCTAGAATTGTTCTTTTCAATCCGCTTCAAGTAATGATGACTAATTAACCAATCTTGTTTCTTTTTCAACACAATAATTCAATCTTTTTTTTTCCCTAGTCACAGGTGGAAGAAACACAAGAAATTTGTCATACCCCCGACGAATCTGAAGATGAACCAGATGAACTCCCACCTTATTATCCTCTAACTAGTCAGGATTTGGAACTGGGCGCCCCAGCTGTAACGACCCGGGTTTTTGGGCCGTAAAATTTCGTGAGAAATTAAGCCTTAAAGCCCAAATATTCTAAATTGGGCCAAAAAGCTTAATTTGAATTCTAAAGGAGCAAGCCCAAAACCCCTTTTCTAATCATCTAGCCGGCCACATTAAACATTTTTCTTAACTTGTTTTATTTATTTCTTCAACTTTAATTACTATTTCATATCTATTTGACCCTAACTAAAAATCCTATTTTTAATCTCCTATTTTCTCTCCTACTTTTTAGTAACTCCTAACCACCTCACTAAACAATAGGTAACAACCTCCTAACCCCTCTTAATTACTATACTACACGACCCCATTATTATTTCCTATTCAATTATTTTAAATCCCTTTTCAACCAAAAATATTAAACTACATCTGTTTTTGACTCTATCTAAAAATCTAGTTTTTATCCTATTCTTCATACTAAAATTTAGGAAGCCAAATAAAAAAAAACTACAAATAAAAAAAACTAAACTACAAATAAAAACTCCTCCTTTTCCCCTTTAATTTCTTCTCCTAATCTAACTCCTATCATTCAGTAAAACCCTTTTATCCTAATTCCAAAACTCAAAACTTCCATCAAAAAAACTCTAATAAAATTGTGCTTGTGTGTGCCGTGTGGTTTAATTTGGTGCCACAAGTTCTTTTTTGCTTTTCTTGCCTCCTAATCTCTAAGATAAGTAGACTAACCACTTAGAATTAGGATTGTTAATCTACATAATTTGCTAGAATAGATTGCTAGTTATAGAATAATGATCTTGAAATTACTTGTCTTGTTGTGAAACTATGCGTGTGTTATGAAGAATAGGTCCTACTTGGTTCTTGAATTATTTACACATTAATCTATGATTCATTAAATTGTTCATTGCTAATTTATGATTTATGATCTTGTTTTACTTGTTTTTGATTTATGGAATTGCATAAAAATTCTTGTTCTTGCCTTGTTCCACTCGACAATTTCGAGCTTTGTTAAAGAATGAATCTTTATTATGTTCTTGATGATTTCATATGAATCTTTGTAAATCTTTGATGTTTATTTAATGTATTTCATGAGTTATTATTCGGATTTGCCTGTTTCTTTGGTTCTTGATTATAGAATTTGGTTGTTATATTGTTCATAATGTTCGAACCTATTGATGTCTGAAAGCATGAATTTTTATTTAGTTCTTAATTTAATTCTTTGATTTAAAGTATGATTATTTGATTTAATTGATATTAGAATGTAATCTTGAAATTATAATTTGCTTCTTGTTTGAGTATTGGTAATGCCGTGTGAACCTATGAGTTTTGGGATTAAAGTGTTTATTTTTATTATTGTTTCAAGTATAAAAATCGAATCTTTATTTTATTATTCTAATTGCATGACCGTTTAAAGTTATGACTTTTATTTACATGATGATTTTCTTATTGAACTTGCATGATATTTTTGTTGCTTGTTTTACGTGCATGGCCGAGTACAATTTAAGATGAAAGGCTGGATTTTTATTTGTTATCTGTAATTTTAAGCATGAATATATCTTGATTATTTGATTACATGATGGTTAGATGATTTATTATGTGGCTTTGATTATTGTGAGCAATTTACGTGTTTGATTTAAGTAAGAGTCTAATATGTGTTATCGACTTCGGTCGTGGCGATTATGTGTTATTGACTTCGGTCGTGGAGATTGTGTGTTTATCGACTTCGGTCGTGGCGATTATGTGTTATCGACTTCGGTCGTGGCGATTGTGTGTTTATCGACTTCGGTCGTGGCGATTATGTGTTATCGACTTCGGTCGTGGCGATTGTGTGTTTATCGACTTCGGTCGTGACGATTATGTGTTATCGACTTCGGTCGTGGCGATTATTTGTTTAGATTGCAGTTAAGTCAATTGTATGATTGAATTCCGTTGAGTCGGTTGATCATTTAGAATTTGATTGAGTTATCGTATGATTATTATTTTCAGTTGAGTATTGTTAAGCATGTTATGTTATGATGTTAATATTATTATGTCCTTGTTGCTAAGTCTTCCGCTGTCTTTATTAATTTGTTTGAAGCATGAATGGTTGGTGTTTTCCGCTGTGTGATTCTGATTTATGAATTGAATTGTTATAATTGTTGGAACTCTCTTTTGTTCATGATTGTTATGCTATGATTGCTCTGTTCTCGCTTATTATGTATTTTATGGTTCCACTTCTAAGTGGAACAGCCTAGTTACTCGCCACTGATGGTGGAGCCCCCAATTCTATTTTGCAGGTAAGCAAGTTAGAGGCTAGAGTCGGGATGAGTTTTTTGAGCTTCTAGACCCCTGTTTACCTTTCATGCTTTTGCAGCTAGTTTTATTTTCTAGTCTTTAGGACTCGATTTTGTTTAGTTTAACCTTTTGTACTTGGGATTTCATTATTAATGATAATAAGAATTTCTTCCATGAGTTTCAGTCATATTTATGTTTTATTTATCAATTGGTAACTGCCTGTTTACGACGTTATTACTAATAAATTAAAGTAAATGCATTTGTTTGCATCCATTACAACCATTTCAATTTTAAGTTTGATCAGGTCATGTCAGGTTAAATAAATTAAAGTAAATGCACACTAAGTGTTCAAAATATAAAAGATAGATTTTCTAAATGTATAAAATGGGTACCCCGATGCAAAATACACATACTCTCTACATCTTTCTTTTTAAACCAGGAAAGTTATATTTGTAAGGGAGTATTGGATAGTAGTAGAGACCATGTGCTTTTGTAAAATTAATTAAATATAAAAATAATAGAAAGAGTGATTAAAGGAATAAAAAAAGGAACCACGTATTGTTTAATACAATTATTAAGGAGTGATTAATTTGGGTTACATAGGAATGAAGCTGGGTAGATTAGATAAAAGAATGTGAATAAATATATAATATGGGCCATGTACTATAAATGGGCAAAACAATAAATGGAACGGATGAAGTATTAAACACAGATTCATGAAATTACTAGACCAATGTTGGGGGAAGGATGAAGTATTAAACACAGATTTGGGGAATTCCTAGACCGTGCACTCATGAGTCGTGCAAATGACCAATGTTGTGCCCACTGGTTGGTGCAAGCCCTTTTATATGGTTATTCGGGTTTGGGTAAAATGTTCGGGTCAAGCAAATTAATAAAAGATCTTCAAATATCAAATATTATCATCCTGGAAAAGATATCAATAAAAAAGATGTAAAAAATTATAAAGAATGTGTCTAGTCGTGTACAACCTAGTTATTCGAGAGAAAGTGAGGTTTCAAAATTTTATAGTTTTTTTTTTAATATCCTTTCAAGATTGAGAGTGAAATATAGAGGGCTTGTAACAAGGCCAAGGCTTGGAGGAAGAGGATAGGTGTATATACTGATCATTTAAAGGGGAATGCACAAACATCTGTTAAGGTATTTAATTATGCATGGTTTTTTTTTTATTTTACATTACTCAATACTCTGAAGTATTTTGATCTTACATTAATTGTTTTGCATGATTTTGATCATGGGGTTGTTGGCTTCATCTATCCTATGCTTGCAGACTCAGATTTGGTTGGTGTTTATGGAGATGGTAAAGTTGCTCCTGTTCAAAAGAAAGGTGTTTGTGTTAAGAAGAAACGAGTTCGAAAGACTAAAACAATGCCTCAAGATACTGCTGCGATGAACTCCAATGTACCAAATAATGATAATGGGGAATCAAGCTATAATATTTCAACATTGTTTGGTGAAGAAGATTCTTTGAGTATGCAAGAAAGAGGTGGTCCTTCATCGGTTGGTGATTGTAGTTTGCGTGACAAAGTTCATAGAGTTGATCCCTATTTTGGAGTTGTTCTTGGTGTTTTTGATTAGATTTGTTGACAATTATATGTTTTTGAGTATATACATTAATATTAATACAACACGTTTTACAGAGAGTTTTATGTTTTTTTTTTGTTTTTTTGGCATATTCATTTGTTATTTAGAAATGTATATTCAGTATTAACAAATGAATATGATATTTTGAGAAATGTATACGCAGAATTGAGAAAGGAGTAAATGCAAAGAGAATCAAGTCTTTTATTATATCAATGTAAAACACCAAATACAAAATAATCGTTTCGAAAATAGTATTTTCGTTTCGTAAAAAAGCATATTCATTTTCTTAGAAAGCATAGTCATTCATCAAAATATCAAGTTTGTTCTTGTCAAAAATACATATTGGATTATCACTAAGTTAATAGGAAACTAAAGTTATATACACACACAACATTGTATCTATGTTATACACACAAGTATATCAAGTTTGTTCTTGCCAAAAGTTAGAAATGTTCAACCACTTCACAAAATACACAAATCCATAGTTCAAGCATTCCTTCTTTGTTTTGCTGCATGCATTAGTTCTTGTTTTTGCTTGTTTATCCTTGAGTATAGTAGAGAAGCACATGTCCTGGCTCTCATCCTTAATTAGCAGAATCTCACCCTGTAAAAAGTCAAGAATGATTTATAAAATGAATATGTTGTTCTATGAAATGAATATGCAGTATTGAGTAATGCATATGCAATATTGAACAAATGTATATGTATATTATTTGAACTTACTGGTTTTGCAGCTTTGTAAAAATAACATGGCCAGTGAAATAGTCCACCATTGTATGTTTCCATGTGATGGATTAGGTAAACTCCACAGTTGCTGACGTCTGAGTTTGATCTCCATAACATCTTCACCAGTTTTGGTTTAAAGCTGGCTACTTCTTCAGCATTAGTTTTCCCTTTAAGCTTGAGCCATTGACTTGTGGCTTTAAGCTTCACATAAATAGATTGGCAACAAGTGTTAACTAGTATTATGGAGCATCATAATTGTTAGTTCAATGTATACTCAAGAAGGGGGGGGGGGTTGAATTGAGTATGTGTGTTTTTTCAATCGTTTTCAAGTTTTGTTTGTGCTTTTGTGAGAACAGCGAGAGAACAGTAAGCAAAGAGTAAGGACACAAAGATTTAACGAGGTTCGGCTTCTCAACAAGCCTACGTCCTCCACTCTCTCTCACCAATATTATTAATCAACTCAGAATAATAACAAGGTTACACACTCAATCAAGTGCTACAACTATGTAACACTTAATTCCCCAACTGTTAACTCTAACAGTCCACTCAGTGTTCACAGAACACTCCCCAACCACTTCCCTCTAAGTGGTTCAAATGTTACAAACTTAAATCTCCGTAAGTTTTTCTCTTAAAGATGGATATGGAGATAGTTTTGGACTAAGAATAGACTCTCAGAAAGTATTACTTTGTTTTCTTTGGAGAGCAAAAGTCTTCTAGGGTTTTTTGCAAAGAATGTTTATATAGGCAAGGAAACCGTTCCCTAGAAGTGTGCTGGAAGCTCCCCTAAATTGTGCAAAAGGATCAGCTGACACAAGTGTACAGTTACCTGTTCCAGACCTTTGTGTCTTACCACTGTTTGCAGCGGTTAATACCCAAAAGTTCGACAAGTACATTGCATTTAATGAGCTGATTTTGCAAATCAATTTAGCAGATTTCCAAAGTACAAGTGATCCAAATTTTTCAAATAAATTTTCAAAAATGATTTTGAACTCGAAAATTTGTACGGATCACGTGCGTAATACTGAGGTCTGTTCCCACAGTGGTCTCAGTACTACTAAGTTTACTTCTGGTAAAGTGAACTGTTCCAAGCTTGTTCTGTGCCTGTTCTTAGCTTGTTCTTGGGCTGTTCTCTTTACTAGATGTAAACTTAAGGTCTTTTTGCTCTTTACTTAAAAACAATAGGAATATTTTCCTAAGCCTATTTTACATGAAGATCCTAGAAATATAAAAATAAAAAGGCTCCAAGCTCTTGGCTTCTGATCTTCAAGTATTTCAAGGTCTTCATGATTGCCTTGATGAGTCCTCACTTGATTCAACCTGTTCATGTACAATTATACATAGATATCAAGTATAGAGGATTGGTTTGTCATCATTCAAATCAAACATGGTTCAACAATAATTATATACATGTTTCAAGTAAAAGAAAAAACATTACCATTTTCTTTGGCATGTCTCCATATTTTGATTTCATGTTCATCTGTTTTGGGAGCTTTCTGTTGTCTACTATTGTAATGTGCTTTTCCATGATGTTGATAGCAAACAAATAGTAGTGCTCCGCATTAGTGATTGGGAAATACAACTGAGAAAGGAAATACAAAATCATTAAACTGAGAAATGTATATGCACTATTGAGAAATGAATATGCTGCATTGAGAAATGTATATGCAGTTATTACCATGTTGAAGGGTTCAACTTGTGTAGATTCTGATGATTTCATTTCTGAGTCCAACCTTTCAAAGAATCCAGCCAGCCTTTCTTCCTCATTTACAGTGCTTGGAAACACATTATCATTGAACAAAATATTCTGCATTGTACAAGAGAATTATAAGTATTAATAAATGAATACTGTATTGTAGTGAAATGAACCTTATGGTCTATGGAAATGAATTTTGCTACTTACAAAAGGAATCTTAGAGAAGTAAAATCTTTCTCTTTTTTTATTGTTGACTGATGGGAAACCAGCATTTAGTAGTGCAGCCCATGCATCTATGATGTTATTCATGACCTTTTCATCTCCTGTCAATGTTTGTATTTCTTGTCTATTTATGAGATTCATCCCATCATTGTACAACAGCTCTCTATTGATAAAAAAAGTTGTAGAAAAAGGATATAAAATTAATAACTTATTTTAAGAAGGCAACATATTAATTTATTTAAATGGAATTATAGTATTTATCTTACTCTGGATTTCCTTCTCCAAAAGCATAATCCACTACAATTGCATGCATGTCATACAATGTTGCAAATATATCCTTGTAGCGAACCATGAATGGAGATTTGAATGTGCTTCGTATAGATTTTTTCCTCTTTGGCCTCCTAGCAGTATTAAGAAAGTAGGAATTAATATTGAGAAATGAATATGATGACATTTCAAAATGTATATTCAGTATTAAGAAATGTATATTCAGTTTTGAGAAATGAATATGCTGAAGTAAGAAATGAATATGCTGAAATATTAAATTGTATATGTGTAAAGCTATATTACCCTTGTTGTGGTGGTGTTATTTCAGAATTTTGATGTTCAGGTTGTAACTCTTCATCTTGTTGTGTTGAGTTGACATTTGAAAACATCAATGCAACCTCAGTTTGTTTTGATGGTTTATGTTGAGGTTCTGGTTGTTGTGGTTGTGCATCAGATGGTTGCACGTCTTCTTTCCTCCAAATTTGATGTTCAGATTGTAACTCTTCAAATTGTGGTGGTTGTGGTTGTTGAGGTTGAGGTTGTGATTGTGGTTGTGTTTCAGGTTGTTTTGGTTGAGGTTGTACAGATTGTGGTTAAGGTTGTTTTGGTTGAGGTTGTGATTGTGGTTGATCATCAGATGGTTGCATGTCTTCTTTCCTCCAATTTTCGACATGCATGTCTTTTTCTTGCATGAGGCTCTCCTCTATTTTTTGGATTTCTGCTAGGAAGCTTGGATCCTCATAAACTTCAGCATCAGGGCTGAGGATTGATGGTTCAGCATTGGCCTTAGCTGCTTTCATCATTGTTGATATGAAAGCATTAGCTTTTGCTGCCAATGTGTTGTTTGGTAGAATGGTTTTTGCCTTCAAAACCATCGTACTAAGTGTTGTAATACGAGGGCCTATTCCTTGTAGTTGTTCTAAGAAATCTTTGTAGAATGCCTGTGAAATATTTAGTAGTTAGAAATGAATATTTAGTATTGAATGAATATGCTATACTAATGAATGAATATGCAATAGTATTGAATGAATATGCTATACTAATGAATAAATTTGCAATAGTATTGAATGAATATGCAATACTAATGAATGAATATGCAATAGTATTGAATGAATATGCAATACTAATGAATGGATATGCAACTTAAACAAATAAATACTAAAAAATTGAATACTAAAAAATTGCTCTTACATCAATATCAAATTCTTCTCCATTTTCATCTTCATTTTCAGACTCTGGAACTTCTATTCTTTCGAGAACAACTCCCTTCCCGAATCCATCCGTCATCTCAATTCTTATTCTTTCAGCAATTTGATTCTTGTTCCAACATGAGATGAGTGGTGCTATCCTTTCTGGCTTATCTGGTCCCAACATTTGTACTCTATCAAAGTAACAAATCTGACCATTGAAAAAAATGAATAGGATTAATTTCATAACTAAAACATAATAATAGTAGCATTTAGTTTAAGAAACAACTATTACTTACTGTTAGAAAGCATAAAGGGCCTTTGTAGAATGCAGTTTTTTTTTGTTTTTGAATTCTATGGTCGTGTTCAACAGTTCATCATAGGTGTATTGACACCAGTTGAGGTGCTTGATGAGCTGTGTATCCATCATTGAATATAAGAACCGGAAATTACAGCTGTTTCCGGTGTTTTGTGATATGAGGCAGTTCACAGCAACAACGACGAAGTTCGTAATGAACATGTCGTTAGGTTCTTCTTCCCTTAGCTCGGTAGTGTACCGATTTACAATGTCATTGAACGTTGGACTACCACAGTTCCCCTCAATTCCCCAAAAATTCCTCAAATTTGAGAGGAATTCAGTGAACTCTCTAGTGTATAAGTCATAACTTGGTTCAACTATTGGTATTTCACCTCGTGGAATACCATACACTAGTTGGACATCTTCAACAGCAATCTTAAAGGACTTTTGTCTTGGCAAGTACATTGTGGAGTCCCTTGGTTGGAAATGGTTTATAAGCTCAGCATTGAAGTAGAGGTTATTGATTGGCATTTCCAGTGAAAGTAATGGGCCAAATCCAACCTCTACAACCCTTTGTTTCTTTTGTTTGTTTAAATGAATATTCAATATTTCCAGTGAAACTATTGGCATTTCCATTAAAGTTGCCAAAATGAATATGCTGTTTGTTTAAATGAATATTCAATATTTGTTAAATCAATATTTACCATTGAATATTCACCATTGAACTAGCACTATTGAATATGCAATATTGCCTCTAGTGATAAATGCATATGCAGTTTGAACAATGGATTATGGAGCATTATACACCTTTTCATGTAGTGATTTCTTTCGTTTTTTTTATGCATCACCTTGTATTTGGGTAGGTATTTCATCATCGTCACTGTATTTCAAACAAACACAAATTAAATATTACAATAAAACATTCATATGCTAATGAATATTGTTATGCATAGTAATGAACATATGTATATATAGTAATGAACATATAGACCTTACAAATGAATATACCATTACAGCTAATGTATATAAATTTTTGTCTAATGAACATTGGTGTATATAGTATTGAACATACAGGTAATGAATATACCTTTACATGTAATGTATATTGACATGCATAGTAATGAACATCTAGGTTTTACAAATGAATATTGTAAATTCAGGTAATGAATATGCCTTTACATGTAATGTATATTGATATGCATAGTAATGAACATCTAGGTTTTACAAATGAATATTGTAAATTCATAACTCACCTTTCAGGTTCTGAACCAGGTTCTTTTGTTAGGTCATCCAGTACTTTGTTTCTCTTTTTTTCCAGCTAATGTTCTTCTTTGCCATTGTGCTAGTGTTTCCTGTTCACTGAATTAAGTAAAGATATTCAATTATCAAACAAAAACTATAATTTCGTTCATCAAACAACTACAATGTTCGAACTTAGGGCAGTATTTTCGAACTACAAATAATGGCAAAAAAAAACGAAAAAAAGTAGAACTGGCTTTTCATTCGAGTTCGCCATTTGTTTGTTGAATTTCGTTTGATTTTGATCTATGAAATTGAAGAATGTGCAGTTAGGGTTCGAAATTGAAGAAGGAAGTTGAAGGAAGTTGAAGAAAGTTGAGAGTAGAAGTTACAATTTCAAAAGGGAAGAAAGTGGTTTATGCGTGTGGGAAGGCTATTTATATGTTGTTGAAAGTCATGTGACGTGCGCGTGTGTGCGGTTTTTTTTTAATGTATCAAACGTCGTCGTGTGGTACCGGGACCACAGAGAGGAAGGTTTGGTTCTGATCATTTAATTCACTAGAGGGGCAAAGAAATCAGAAGACACTTCAAAAGCGCCGAGCTTCGGAGCCACCACCACGCTCCCTACTTCCGTCGATTTACTTCCCATTACATTTTCACCATTTCTCTGTTAGTTCTCCTTTTCCTCTTTCTCTTCCCAAATAGCTTCTCATATTTTTTTAATTACTTGTATTTATTTTTACACGAATTAGGGTTTCATTTGAATTAGGTCGTATAATTCGACGCTTTTATAACCATTGGTTAAATTTTATTAGTTTTGATTATTGTGAATATTATTAGGTTGATTCTATATAGTAGCTTAATTGATAGATTAATGAACTATATCGATGAATTTATTCGATTTTGTTCGCAATTTTATTGCTCAATTGTATTAGTTTTGATTATTGTGAATATGATCTTTTACTAAGCATTGTAAATATCCGTAATTATAATTGGACAAGGGTTTTGCTTTCCAGTTTAAGAAGTATTATAATATAAATATAGTCCAGGATTTTTTTTTTGTCGATGAATCACAAGCTGTCTTATGCCTTTGTGATTGAATTCATCACATCAGTGTGCAACTATGTTTGAGACATAGAAAGCTACTTGTTTTAAATACCGAAGTAGAAATTGATAGGGCAAAGTTTGAATTTTTGCTATAAGGATAAAGGTCCCTATTTTTGTGTTGGTTAAGAATGCTTGAGTTTCCCTCCTGCAAGTGTTGAGGCGAGTATAGAGTTTTATTTGATATTAGAGCAGCAGTTTAATGACAGCAGACTTTTTTATGGTGGATGGATATTAAGGGGACTAAGATGAAATTAATCATGGTAGCTTATGCATGGATAGGTTCTGATATTAAAGGAGATTGAACTTGACAGGGTTCGAGATGATGTGGGTTACGTCAGTGTCACAAGTGGAGGGGTATGGCAACATGAAAAGGTGAGGTGTGTTATAAATCTAGTGTTTCTTTAATGTAGCCTTTCTAGCAGCTCCCTTGTTATGAGCTAGTTACTAAGACATAAAATGTATCCTCCAATTATACATCTTATCAGATTAACAAAACACACCAAAACATTCATTCATAAATTAGAATCCATTCACACTCAAATGTGCTCTGATTTCTCTCATTATTTCCTTTTCTTCTATTTGACTTCACCATCCACTTTGAGATATGTTTTCATGTCTTAGAAGCAGAGAGGGAGAATATTTATACCACTTAAAAGGGTGTGCTCAACCTAGAAAATTACTCCCTTGGGTCTGATTTCCCTGATACGCAATACTAGGCTAGACAAGTCCTGCAAGTGCAAACCTGGGAGTGAAGTGAAACCTCAAGGCAATATGCTAAAATTAAATCAAATCCTTAAACTAAGTGTGTCAGTGTCCCATAACCTGGATGTCATACTCCAAATTTAAGATAGCTGTAGCTGTCTTATATTGTGTTTAAGACAATGCCATGAATTCGCTTGTACTGTTCCAATAAAGAATATGGGCCTATCAAAGGTTAAACATATCAACTATTTAGGACCGATTGATTTTAGGCTGCTAATCTCTAGATATTTGTTACACTTGTTAGGAAATTACAATGGAGTCAAACGGTTCTCCCTGCAAACTCTCCGATTATACGTCTGGAAAGGGTATGTTTTATTCAAATTTGTTGAGTCAATTTTCATAATACGTCAGTTTCATTAGCCGTGAAATTATTGAACATTTATTGAATTAACTTCTAGGTGGACAAAGATTTTCACACTATGTGGTTTGGAATGGTAGACGGCCTGGAATTTGCACATCTTGGAATGATTGTAGTAAACAAGTGAAGGGATTCAAAAATGCTACATTTAAAGGGTATTATGATTTGGAATCTGCCATTACTGCTTTCAAAGGCGATGATGAAGGGCCTCTTTCTAGTGTAAGTTAAATTATCCTTTTGATTGTGACTCAACATTATGTTACTATGAATTGCAATTGACTTTTACTTTATTTGTCAGGAGGTGCCATGAGAGATACTTCTTCGGGGACGTGCCATTTGGAATCTGCCATTACTGCTTTCAAAGGCGATGATGAAGGGCCTCTTTCAAGTGTAAATTAAATTATCCTTTTGATTGTGACTCAACGTTATGTTACTAAGAATTGCAACTGACTTTTACTTTATTTGTCAGGGAGGTGCCATGAGAGATATTTCTTCGGGGACGTGCCCAAATTGTGACTACCTCTCTTTGAAAATCAAGCTCTTGGAAACTGAATTGGCCTACTACAAGGAGAAGCTGTAGAATAGTCCATCCACTTCTTCGTCGAATGAAAAATATGTTCCTATGCTCATTGAAGAGCTGGGTGAACTTCTTAAAAATAAGGCAGTGATGTCCTGCTAGTGACATTGGTGATGATGGTCCCGCTGATGACATTTCAGCTTCTTTACAAGTGATGTAAAAATTAGATTTATGATTGGAACTTAACAAATGGATATGTTTTCATGTTGGGGTTAAGGAACTTTCGTTTTTTTTTGCTTTATTCATGGTGGTTGTTTTGGAGAATATTGATGGGAATGAAAGAGGGAAGTTAAGCAAGAGTTAAATAAGTTTTTAAGTGACTTAAATTCAACTAATTAAGGCCACTTAGAATTGAAGTTTCCTTTTAAAAAAAATAAAAAAAATTGAAGTTTCTTATTCTTTTCATGCTTAGGAGTAATTAACTTCTGTTGTTACAAAATCAACTCAAGTGTAAGTTATTTGCTTTACATTTATGTTGTTCAAGCTTCCTTGTACTCCTATAAATGTTTGGATATGGACATGAAAGAATTTGTGATTGAATAAAAACTTTTTTTTTAACCTCGTCAAAAACTTTCTTTGGAAAAGCTAAGAACATCTGCTCGGATCTCAAAGGATTGAGGAACATGCATGTTCATTTCATCACCATCAAAATCAGCATTGTATGGTGATGTAACAGACAAATTCAATCTAATTGTTGAGTAGGGCATAATCTTGATTCTTTGACCCATCATGTCTCTGACCAAAAGCAGTGTGCAAAACAGTTCCAGATCTGGAAATTCAAAAAAGCGAAGCCACGATTCAGCTATTAATGAGGGCCTGATTGAACGAGTTGCTTCAAAATAATGTTAAATCATGGGCTACAAGTGAATGTCGAAATGATTTGCCAATTTGCACAAAATGAACTGAGGATCTCTTAAAAGCTATGGTATGGGCATCTTCGGAATGACGAAGAGCACCTCCCCTTATTCCTAGACTTTCTTAATGTATTTAGTTAGTTTATTGAACTTATTTTGGACATGTATGTGAAGTCCAACTTTATTAATCTTGTAGTAACTTATCAACAGTTTTGAGTTTGGAATTTTGGATGTTGAATGAATATGCTAGGCTGCTAGGCTGCCATGCACGGTTACAATAAATATATTTGTTATAAACTAATTTTTTCTTAATTATTTATAATTGTATCTAACATCAATATGAAACATATTTGTAATTGTTCATACAATAACTGATTTTATTGATGCTCCTAACTAGCTACAAAAGTATAGGATTAATTTCCATTCAAGTATATATAGTTTTCTATAGCAGGTTATGATTTGAATACAATGCAATATCCTTTCAAGATCTGTTTTGAAATGAATATTGAAGTGTATTGAATTGAATTGTAATGATAATGGATTCATGTAACGACCCTGATTTTATAGGTATTTTTGTTGTGTATTTATGTATGTTTATGTGATTTTATGTATGGTTCAAATTTATTTTTGAACTATTTATTTTATTTTATGTGAATAATTTCGATTAAATTCGAATTATTTTATTTTAATCAATTATTATTTATTTTATTATTATTTAATTAATTAGAATTTTTTATTATTTAATTTTCTAATTAGTTATTTAATATTTTGGGCTAAATCGATTTAAGCATGATTAATCATGCAATTTTTGTAAATTAGCCCAATTAATCACGAGAGCCCAATTTGGCCCATTTTGGCTTGAGAAAACCGGCCCCCTTGTGTGCATGGCAAGGATTTGCCACTTGCCTCATGTTCACACCTTAACTAACCTCTATATATAGGAGGGTTAGTAAGGCTTAAGAATCCTTTTGCTCATTTGCCATATTAAACACCTTTAATCAACACTTGCCATCAAAATTTCAAACACAAAACTCCCTCCATTTGCATCATTCCACACGCCATTTTTGGCTCATCAATCCAACCAATTTGTTCATCATCAATTCTAAACTTAAACTTAAAGGTTCAAACACTATTGATCTTTAAGTGTCAAAACACAAACTAAACCACATAATTTGCATTCAAGATCATTAGTTCGGGTTTGGGTTTGGTCGTGTTCGTGTGGGTTGTTCGAGTGGTGACCGTGTTGGTGCCGTGTGGAAGCCGTGCATGAGTGGTGGTTCGTGTGGTGAACCGTGCAGCAGGGCCGTGTGAAGAGGTGGTTCATGGTCTAGCCGTGGTGGTGCTCGTGCAAGCCGTGGTGGTGTTCGTGCAAAGCCGTGCCCAAGACCGTGCCGTGCCCGTGTTGGCCGTGTAGTTGGGCCGTGTATTTTCACTTCCGGGCAGTGAGTTTTCGTGTATTAATTTGTGTAATCTTCAATAAGGTAACATACTTTCTCAACTTGATTGGTATACTATGATCCATAGTATAGATTAAATGCATAGATTAGTTTATGTTGAAGTTTTGGCATGTTTATGTGTATGAAATGTAAATCTGATTTTTAAGTGGTTTTATGATGATTTTAAGGTTTATTATGATGATTCTATGATTGATTATGTTAGCATTAAGTTTATGTTAATCATGATCAAGTTTGATGAATTTTGGATGCAAGAAAGTTGATAATTTCATGTGTTGAATAGGGCTGAAAGTATGCGTGTATTTTGATGATTTGGGATGAGTTCTTGATTCTTGAATGAGTTCTTGGTTAAAGTTCTTGAATCTTGATTGAGTTCTTGATTGAAGATCTTGAATCTTGGATGAGTTCTTGATGAGTTTCTTGAATCTTTGATGAGTTCTTTATGAGTTCTTGATTAAGTCTTTAAAGTTAAAGAAAGTTAAAGAAAAGGTTAAAGAAAGTGATAAGATGTTGCAAGATGTTTGGTTTACATGTTATTTCTTGAGTCAAGGCGTAAGATGCAATTTAAGAAGTAACTAAGAATGTAAACTTCGGATTAAAGGATTAAAGATTTAAAGATTAGCTTGATTTCGTTATTAGACGCCTAAATCGTAGAGTAAGATTCTATGTTTTTGGGTTAAGATGTTGCCCCTATCCTATCCGCGGTATTGGGATAGTTGGTGGTCTTACTATGTTGTCTTCGGATGTGGATTTCCAGTAAGATTGGTTTCACGGGATTTGGGAGTAAGATTCTCAGTCCTAACATAGTAGAAAGTTTGTTCGCGTAAGATGCGTTCGTACGTGCGTAGTCCGGTCAAGTATGCGAATGATTGCTCCAAAGTTAAAATTGGTTAAGTTAGTCGAGTCAAGCATGTGTATTTGTATGATTCACATGATTTGATTGGATTGTTTGGTTTGGTTATTTGATTTATGCTATGTTCATGTGTATTCCCGTTAGGGTGAGACAGTTATGTTACTCACCACTGACGGTGGACTGTTGTTGTTTTTCAGGTAATTCTGATGATGAGGTCCTTGCTTAGCATTTGGTTGGGCGAGTGCCGTTATTGCCTAGTTTTTATATTGTTATGTTTCGATGTTTTCTAGTTATATACTCTAGAAGTAGTACTCATATACTTTACTATAACTCTAACATGTATTTGGAGTTATGTATGTTAGTAGTAGTAGTTTGACTTTTGGGATTAGTTGTGTACAATCTTGTGGGTAATTGTACTTTTGGTTTAGTAAATATAATCATTTTGAGGTTTGTTTTTAATTTTAAGTATTTTAGTTTGTTAGTTCTGACTATTCGACTCGTCGGTTTCTTCCGCGCCGCTTTAAGCGAGTCGGGTCGTCACAATTCAACATTGTATTCAAATGATAAATTTATTTGTTTTATGAACAGTTTTCTATAGCGGGTTATGTTCAGGTCGAGCTAGTCATCTCAAATCGAGTCATGTTCGGGTTCAGGTCTCGAATCATAAAGTTAACTCGGGTCTCGAGTTGGTTTCAGTTCGGGTCATAAATAAGTCCATGTTTAACCTCTCAAATCGAGCACGAGTCATAAGTGATAAAAAATTGATTCCATATACTACCTCCGTTTATTAATATTTGCAATTTGACATAGAGTGTAAGAAAGATATTTACTATAATGATGCGTTTGAACTAGAGAAATTGGTGACCCGAGCCCGATCATGACCCGACTTGGTTGAACCCGATATGTACTTGTAACTGGCGTAGTGTATAGAAAGTTGGCGTAGCGTCTTACAAGCTGGCGTAGCGTACTTGTAACTGGCGTTGCCTCTTAGCAGTTATCTAGCGTAGTGTACTTGTAACTGGTGTAGTTTCTTAGCAGCTAGCGTAGTGTACTCGTAATTGGCGTAGTTTCTTAGCAGCTAGGGTAGTGTACTTGTAACTGGCGTAGCATCTTAGAAGCTGGCGTAGCGTACTTGTAACTGGCGTAGCGTCTTAGAAGTTAGCGTATTTTAATTGTAACTGGCGTAGTATTTCCCTTGTCTTCATATTTCTTGCTTGGGTTAATAGGGACATGACTAGGGGTGTTCATAAACGGTTAACTGAACCGTTAAGGCTTAACTGTTCGGTTAACCGTTAAAACGGGTTTAGGGTTTAGGGTTTAGGGTTTTAGGATTGAAATAATACATTTTCATACATTTTTTGAAATAATACTTTTTCATATAAAATAAAACAAAAGGGATGAATTGTTGTTGTTAACAAGAATTGATACCTTAACCCTAGTTAATTTTGAGAGTGATTGGAAGTTCTTTTTTTGGAAATTTTGCTAGAAATATTTGAATTACAACTTTGGGGCAAATTTTCTACAATTGATATCAAATTATTCTTTGTTGGAAAAAATAAGTATAAGTTAAAATAATACTTTTCATACATGAAATAATAATAATTATAATAGTTTTCATAGTTGAAATAATAATTATAAGTTATGATAATTCTATTCATATCTGAAATTATTATAAGTTACTTAATTTTTTAATCTCCAATATTTGTACATTAAAAATATAGTAATTATAATTATGGTAGGTTAACTTAAATTCAACTCATTTCGGTTTAGTAATACTCAGTTCAGTTCAGTTCATTTCAATTCAATTCATTTTAGTTCAGCTGTTTTCAGCCGAAACAAACGAACTCTAAGTAGGAACATCATAGTTACTTGCACAAATGCGCGGAATAACCCTATATAGGTACGGCTTTTAGATTCTCGACAGACCCCGATTTTTACATAACAACTCAATCTAAACCAAGCGGCTTAAATAACATAACATCCTGTGGTTATACTACGATGCATTGAGTAGATCTGTGCCAACAAGTAAAGTAAAGTTACATAATTAGTAAGCCAAATGTACACCTGCTAATACCCCATTTCACACGAAAAGCTATCTACATTCTTCATTAGTGCATAAACACAATACTTTGAAAGATGGAAATACTACTGGAAGGTACATACAAATTAACAAGGATTGAATACATAAGTTGTTACATAAGGTGAACACGTAGCATAATTGGGTTGAATTTTCTAAACACATATCCTAAGCTAATCCTTGACAATGCATACGACAATGTTCGAACATAACTACTGTCTAGTATAATTTTTTTTTGAATGATTTTTAAGCTCCTGATTTCAGTGCCACTTAATCTTGGAACATTGTATCTAGCCGCTTGCACCCTGCACAACCGATCAGAGAGATATTTGCTAATGGATGTTAATACCAAAACGGTCGGAAACAAAGCATGTATATTATTGTAGGCTCGAATTGATTCATACCCGGATAGAGCCGATGATCAAATACTGTTGGGCAAACAAATTGGGAAGGTCAATAGTTCCAGACTTCCACAAAATCGCCACACCCCCAGAACATCTGTCCGGATACAGAACACACCATCTATCAAATGGTAATGCAGCAGCAATTTCATGTGTGTTTTCTGGACTTAGACGCGTTTCAGACTGAACAAGTAGATCGGGGTCATGCTGTATGGCTAGCTGATAAGGTTTAGAAGCAAGTCCTAGCCTAGCTAACCCACGTACATTCCATAAAAGAATAGTTGTACCAACTTGCATTGGGGGCATCAATATAAACGGGTCAGGTACTTTAGATGCAATGATTAATCGGGTCTGATTTGCATTTTTTACTATAGGGCTTGGAAGGCTAGTTATTACTAAATTTAGCTCACGCTCCTCTCTAACAGTGGTAATAACCTGGACACTATTTGTGTAGCTTTCGATATCAATGACAATTAGTTCATATTCAATGGTAAAGAAAGTCCGTTCATCTGGTAAAGGTTGGGGTGGATCAATTAGGTCTTCCAAAAAAGTGGGACAACATCAATTGAATCGGTAGTGTTCATTTGAGCTAAGTACTACGCAAAAAAAATTCTAGCAACAGCTGGTAACTTTTGCAAATCTCTCAATATTGGAATATGAGCTGGCAATAATTCAATCTAAAACATATAATTCAATCCAAAAATGAAATATTACTACTTTTTTCATTCCTTGCAGTATGCCCTTCATCCAACACTACAATACCGGGTTTTGTAAGAAGAATTTTCGAACATTCTCATCTGTCCCCTTTGCCTCGTCAGGAAGTTGTGTGAGTAGGTTACACTCAATTAGCGTAGGGTACGTACACTCAATTGGCGTAAGGTTAAATAAGTTGGCGTAGGGTACACTCAACTGGCGTAGGGTACAATCAGTTGGTGTAGGGTACATTTATGCAAGAACAAGGTATGCTCCATAAAATAATCTTTTTTATTATCTTGTTTTATATATTGCATTCCATATGATATTATTATTAATTACCATCCCACAATAAAAATGTTTTTATTATCTTGTTTTATATATTGCATTCCATATGATATTATTATTAATTACCATCCCACCACAACAATGTTGCAGATTAATTTCAATGGCTACAAATAATGAACAAGTTTTTAGCGGTGGAAAAAAGGTTGTTGATCTCAATATTGGGTATCCAGACAAAGAGTACGGTAGTTATTGATCTCAACAATGTATTAGTTGGCGTAGGGTACACTCAGTTGGCGTAGGTTACACACAGTTGGCGTAGGCTACACTCAACTGGCGTAGGGTACAATCAGTTGGCACTACGCCAGCTGAGTGTACCCTACACCAGTTGAGTGTACCCTACACCAGCTGAGTGTACCCTACGTCAACTGAGTGTAACCTACGGCATCTGTTATAATTAACGGAATCTGTTATAATTAAATAATGTTTTAATTTATTAAAAAAAAAGAAAAAATTTAAAAGAAAAGAAAAAACTTAAAAAAAAAATGCCAGCCCCCCCCCCCCCCTTCAACCACCCTATACCTACCCCCCTTCCTGTCGACCACCCCATAGCCACCGATGAACCCCGCCCCCTTCCCTTTCCCCTAAACATATATTTTATATGTTTTTTGGATTGGAGTTAATAAAATATTTTATTTTATGGAAATGTTAACATTTTATATATTTGAAATTATTTTTACGGAAATTTATGGGTCATATTTAAAATAATTCTAAAGGTTTTAATTTTCGGTTAGGTGTCGTTCAGGAAAAAAAATATAATAATAAAAACCCTATTTTTGAAAATGATAAAGGCTTTAGGTAATCTGTCACAAGCCCGACTTATTGGGAAACCCTAAACAAGCAGCACCCACTCTTGAATGTCTGCCATAGGACCGGTGAACAGGTAGTCAATAGGCACATATCTTAGCCTCCACCACATCCTCCATTTCTTGCAAGTTTTCTCCGCAACCACCATTCCTGGCCATTCTAACTTGGGGAATATGTGTGTGACTAAGAGATCAGGCTGACTGTATATCACATGAGCATCGTTTAGAGCCTCCATACCTAAAATATCACTGATCATTGATGATGGATGGCTTCGGGAAGGGAGCTGTTCTCGAAAGAATAGCAGTTCCAAAGTCTGAAAATGAGGATGAAAATGGAGAGGAATTTGATATTGATGTAAGAGCAATATCCATTTTTTTAGTATTCAATTGATATTCATTTGATATTGATGTAAGAAAAGCAATTCCTATTTGATATTGATATTCATTTGTTTAAACTGCATATTCATTCATTAGTATTGCATATTCATTCATTAGTATAGCATATTCATTCATTAGTATAGCATATTCATTCATTAGTATTGCATATTCATTTCATAGAACATCATATTCATTAGATTTTTCACTTACGCCAATTGAGTGTATCCTACGCTAATCGAGTGTACCCTACTCACGCAACTTGCTGACGAGGCAAAGGGGACAGATGAGAATGTTCGAAAATTCTTCTTACAAAACCCGGTATTGTAGTTTTGGATGAAGGGCATACTGCAAGGAATGAAAAAAGTAGCAATATTTCATTTTTGGATTGAATTATATGTTTGGGATTGAATTTGGATATATTTTCGGTTGGGTCGAAATTGACCCATTAAAATTTCAAATTCTCACTCGTTTTCATTTGTTTCCATTTCCTTCAAAATTTCATTTTTTCCCCCTTCAATTTATTTATTTCTTCCTTCAAATTTTTTTTATAAATTTTAAAACAAAAATTAGGTACAATTTGAAGAAATTCGAAAAAAAAGATTAAAAACACAATAAGACAACACACAAATATACAAAGCCTTACAGTAGTTTAAAAAATCATATAACCTTAAAGCTAATAACCCACATTCCCACCCACCCCTTTTTGGTTGTGTATCACCAAAATACTTTATTACCCCTTTTAGGCACAAATTATTACGTAAAATTCACCACCAGAATTGGTGACAATGATTTTTCACGTTTTTCATCAATACTTTGTGAACTCATTGCAATTTTGCACCACCTAAAATTCATAAAACAAATAAATTAATTTCCTTGATACAAATGAATGTATAATTGTAGAAAATGAATATTCAGAAATCAAAAATGAATATTCAGAGATAAAAAATGAATAGGATATCATGCAGCACCCACTCTTGAATGTCTGCCATAGGACCGTTGAACAGGTAGTCAATAGGCACATATCTTAGCCTCCACCACATCCTCCATTTCTTGCAAGTTTTCTCCGCAACCACCATTCCTGGCCAGTCTAACTTGGGGAATATGTGTGTGACTAAGAGATCAGGCTGACTGTATATCGCATGAGCATCGTTTAGAGCCTCCATACCTAAAATAGCACTGATCATTGATGATGGATGGCTTCAGGAAGGGAGCTGTTCTCGAAAGAATAGCAGTTCCAAAGTCTGAAAATGAGGATGAAAATGGAGAGGAATTTGATATTGATGTAAGAGCAATATCCATTTTTTTAGTATTCAATTTGATTTGAAAATGGTAATGTTTTTTCTTTTACTTGAACCATGTATATAATTATGATGCTTCATAATACTAGTTAACACTTGTTGTCAATCTATTTATGTGAAGCTTAAAGCCACAAGAAGCAGCAACAGCATGTTTGGTCTTACAGGTGTATTAGCAATCCAGTGTGACATCCAAACAACGCCAATACCTTGCCCTATCATGAGTAATAGTTGTTAAGAGATCTTCAATTGTGCCATCGCTTGCAATCCGGCAAATCATTTCAACATTACGCTGTAGATCACTATTTAACATTGCACTATACATCTCATTATTAATATGGGAATCCTTATAGGTTATATGACCGCCTTTTACCAACTGATACATTATTGAAACAACTCGTTCAATTAGGCTCTCATTGATGGATGAATCGCGGCTTCGCTTTCTGCTATTCCCATAATTGGAACATTGTTTTGGGAATCCCACACTGTTTTTGGTCAGAGACAGAGAAGTTTCAGCATCAGAAGTCTGCAGTACCTGTGGTATAAGGCAATCGCATAGCTCCTGCAATATTTAGAAAGACAACAAGCAAAAAACCAAAAGTGTGGTGGGATTCCACCGCTAAAAACTTGTTCATCCATAACTTTGTGTAACCCAAACAACCAAAAGTGGAATCAGTTGGAGATTAGTGGCGTATCTAGGATTCAAAAACCCGGCTATACACCAACTTTGTGTAACCTACGCCAACTGAGTGTACCCTCAATCGCATAACTCCTGCAATATTTAGAAAGACAACAAGCAAAAACTAAAAGTAGAATCAGTTGGAGATTAGTGGCGTATCTAGGATTCAAAAATCCGGCTATACGCCAACTGTGTGTACCCTACGCCAACTGAGTGTACCCTACGCCAACTGATACATTGTTGAGATCAATAACTACCATACTCTTTGCCTGGATACCCAATATTGAGATCAATAACCTTTTTTCCACCGCTAAAAACTTGTTCATCATTTGTAGCCATTGAAATTAATCTGCAACATTGTTGTGGTGGGATGGTAATTAATAATAATATCATATGGAATGCAATATATAAAACAAGATAATAAAAACATTGTTGTGGTGGGATGGTAAAAATTTCACGACTGATTACGGTCGGTAAAAAAAAATTACCGACTAAATTTCCACGGACCTAATTTTATCAACCGAAAGCGATCGGTAAATAACGGTCGGTAAACTTCGATCGGCCGAGCGTCAATCTCTTGTTGTGCTCTATCTAAATTATGCATGTTTGCTTTTATTTCATCAAAACATACCTGGTTATCATCTGATGAGTTTCCACCAGCCATGAGACAAAGAACAGTTTCTTCATCAAAACAGGTCTCAGACTGGTCTGTGTATGTGAAAGCAGTAAGGCAGATATTTGCTTCTTCCTCATCTTCAGATTCTGAATCTCCCCAAACAGCAGCAAGCATAGCCCTCTTAAAAACCTTCTTCTCAGTCTGGACTCTAGGGTTTCCCTTTGCATTCTTCCATGTTGGACACTCTTTTATTTTGTGCCCTGGTTCACTACACTTGAAGCAACTAGCATTGGAACTGGTTTTCCTGAACTGTCCAAAATTGTTTCTTCCTTTTTAAAACTTACCCTTGGATTTGGTCCTAAGGTATTTTTCAAATCTTCTATCCATGAGACTGATGTTGTAATGACCCGTAATTTAGCAGCGTTGTTTTCGGAGGAAAACAACATTACAGATCTTTAACTTCTAAAAACCTTTAAGAACAAATCCATAAACTGCAGCTGAAGCTCTAAACTTAATCATATTATTCATTAAAACTATTAAAGAATCCAAAATAAATAATAATCCCAAAGTCTAATAACAATACAAAATAAGGAAAGTCCACTAAAAACGTAAAACATAAGCTAGAACTAAACATCAGGGTCAACTACTAAGCTGGCCAGCTCACAATCCCAGCCCTTACGTAACCCAATTCAATCTCCACCTGTACCTGGAAAAGAATGTTGGGGTCCACAGTCAGTGGTGAGTAATTAGATTGTTCTACTTAATCAGTATAACACAATTAGAAACATAATCATTGGAATAAGTCAATCAAACAGACAAACCAAACATCAAGAAATCATATATAAACATAATCATCAAGTACGCAGCGTAAAACAATCATAACAATCCTCATAACCACAACCTTCTATACTAACTTACTCCGTTCTAGACTTCTTGACACCACTATTGACTCTTCTATTCTATTCAGTTCAGGTGCTAATCCGTGACCAGTCATATGCTCGTAAAGGGTCAACCACGATGATCTACTCCCCCCAACTTTCCTTGCTCATGCCGGGTCAACCACGAAGATCTACTCCCCAAGCACTGGGATCAAGAACTGTCCCGAATCCGAAGATAGGACAGTGGCTTCGACTATACCTATATTCATGGCACGTGTGCCACTAGATAGGTGGTCACTTCATAGTTAATCATCTTTTCAATTCAATTCTGTTCTGTTCTTGATTTCCTTTTCACAATTCAATTCTTTATTGACTCAACTTCACTTCTATTCAATTCTAGCTCTTCTTAACTTGACCCAAAACTCTAAACCCAAAATAGTACCACACGACATTCTTCCTTAATAAACCAATAATCATCAACAGAAATTGCTTAAAACAAAATAAAAATCATATTTTTATCATTCAACATCACACGACATTCTTGCCCATAAATACCAAAACTTACACTTCAATTGCTCAAATACAATTAACAATAATTAATCACATAAACATAATAATAAATCATAACATAACACTTTAATCAATAAATCATCAAACTTGTACCAAAACAAGACAAAATCAATGCTTTTAAAACCTTAAAATACACGGCCTTCATGGTCTAACACAACATCAAGATCTTATTCAAGAAACCATCATAGAATGCCTAAATCAAAGAGTCAATTCAAGATTTGCATAAAAGATTAATTAAAGATCCAGAAAATAACATGAAAATCATATTTTTCCTCAAAGAAACATTCGAATATCATCATGTCACACTCGACATTCTTCATAACACAGCCATAAATAATTCTAAATAATTCAACATTAATTCCATATGATTCTAAACCTATTCTAAACATGATCAATCCTATTCTAATAATCAGATTGCTAATTTATCCTATTGATTAAGTAAAGCAGATCTAATTACCTTTGATTATGGATGGGGTTTGAATATTTCAAGGTTTCTTGGATTTATTTTGAGGTTTATTTGGGGTTTCTTTAAGGTTCTTGATCAATCTTTAAGGGGTTGGAACAATATAAAAGGTTTAGGAACAATTTAATGATTGATCTTGGAAGGAAAAGATAATAAAACAATTTGGTTGTTACTTCTTAGGGTTGCCGTGTGAAATAGGAAATAATAGGGAGGGTTTTGACTTCCTAAAATCTAGTAACAAGAATAGGAAGGGTTGGAATAAAAATAGGGTTTTTAGGAAAGGGTCAAACAGATATATTAACTAATAATAATTGATTAAACAAATTAAATGAATTAAATAAAAAGGAAAGAGCCAAGGGGCCGTGAGTCTCTATGAATAAAAGGGGGGTTTTATTTTGTAGTTTAGTTTTTATTTGTAGTTTGGAAAAAATAAAATAAAAACAAAGGGGTGATGATCCCTAAAATCTAGTAGGGAGAATAGGTAAGCAAGGATTAGGGTTTTAGGCTTAGTTACAAAATAGATAAAGGTTTAATAATAATATTGATTAAACGAAATGAAAGAAATTAATTAAAGAAAAGGATGAAGGAGTGGGCCGTGAGATACAAAGAACAAAGGAAATAATTGGGCTCGGGTTTTCGCAAGATGAAATTAAAGTTCGGGCCATGATCAAAATAAATTAGACTGCTACAATAAAATTAATAATTAATTAAATAATAATCAATTAAATAGTCAATTAATTATATATTTAATTAATTATGAAAAATTTAAAATATCCCGAAATTTCAGGGTATTACAGATGTCATCCTCATCCTCCTCTATTCTTCTGCATTGAGAACCATCTCTTTGTTCTTCGACATGGTTTCAGCCTTTGAATTTACCAACATCTCATGTGTCATTAAGGAACTAATCAGTTGTTCTACAGATAGTGTGGTTAGATCCTTTGCCTCTTGAATGGTTGTACCTTGGGCATCCACTTGCCTGACAGGTTTCTTAGCATTGTCCTCACCATCTCTTCACTTGAGAAGGTCTTACCTAATGACTTCAGCTCGTTTACAATGGTCATAAACCTTGTAAACATATCCTTGATGTTTTCTTCTCTAGTCATCTCAAAGACCTCATACTTTGACATGAGCATGTTGAATTTTGACCTTCTCACTTCAGAGTTGCCCTCATAAGCATATCCCAAATTTCCTTTGCAGATGAACAAGCTAGGATTCGATTTACCTCGCATTCTGCAATTCCTTGTTGGACAAGTGACATTGCCTTGGCATTCTTTTCCAGCTTCTTGAAGTCCTCACTTGTGTATTCTGCTTCTGACTTGGGAACAATGAACCCTTCTTGATTCTTCTTATGAATAGCCGTGGGTCCATTCCTAACAATCATCCAGCATTCATAGTCCGATTCCAATGATAAGATTCTTCATGCAATTCTTCCACCATGATAGTAGTCTGTGCCATTGAACTTGGGAAGTCTGGATCCACTTGATTCTTGAGTATTCATCTTCTTGCTCCTCTAGGTAGTTAACCCTTTGAGAGGTTAGGCTCTGATCCCAATTGTAAGTTCAATGTATACTCAAGAAGGGGGGGTTCAATTGAGTATGTGTGTTTTTTGTGTTCTTTTCAAGTTTATTTATCAATTTGTGTGAATAACGAAAGAATAGTAATGTAAAGAGTAAGGAAACAAGGATTTAACGAGGTTCGACTTCTCAATAAGCCTACGTCCTCCACTCTCTCACCAATATTATTAATCAACTCTGAAGAATAACAATGGTTACACACTCACAAAACACTCCCTAACTACCCTCTCTAAGTGGTTCAAAATACAAAATCAAATTCTGCGTAAGTTTTCTCTTGAAGATGAGTATGGAGATGTTTTTGCTCTATCAACGAACTTCAGAAAATATTGCTTAGTTTTCATTTAGAGAGCAAGAGGGTTTTTGAGTTTTCAAAAGATAGAAAATTTTTGCAAATGAAAAACCGTACCCTAATTTGTTCCCTTCCACTACATGTAGTGGGTTAGTGGGAAGTACACTAAAGTCCAAAATAGTACAATGCATTAAATAAGATGATTTGGAATATTATTTTGGCAGATATTCCAAAACCTAAGTGATCAATATTTTTCATTTGAATATAAAGGCGTTTTGGTGTTAAAATATCAATATTGATTACTTAAGTGCACGTGTGTAATTCTGATGTCCGTTTCCACAGTGGTCTTAGAACTACTAAGTTTATGTCTGATAAGGAGAACTATATTCTCTGCTTGTTCTTTGCCTGTTCTCTTTATTGGACATAAACTTTAACCCTTTTTGCTTCTTTACAATTATACATAAGCCTTAGTTCCCTAAGTTCATTTTACAAGAAGATCCTAATATACATAAAAATAAAAACCTCCAAGCTCTTGGCTTGTGATCTTCAAGTATCTCAAGGTTCTGAAGTTCTTCACTTCAAATGTTGCCTTGATGAGTCCTCACTTGATTCAACCTGTTTATACACAATCATACATAGCAATCAAGTATAGAGAACTGGTTTGTCAACATTCAAATCAAACCTGGTTCAACAACTCTAATGTTACTTTCTTACAAAGCTCGAAGAGTAAAGTTTAAGCTATAAGATTGTGTTTGTGTTTGATCAAATGTATTATGCCTTGTGTGTTTCTTACCTCTCAAATTTTTCTTACTCAATATTTTTAGGAGAGACAATTATACTCTATATTTCATCTGTCACGACCCGAATTTTTGGGCCGTAAAATTTTGTGGAAAAATTAAGTCTTTAAGCCTAAACTATAATACCCCAAAATTTTGGGCTATTTTAAATTTTATTTAATTAATTAAATATCTAATTAATTAATTATTTAATTAATTATTAATTTAGCACTATAGTAGGCTTAATCTTTGATCTGGACCCAACCCATTTACTTCACTTAGCCTAAACCGAAGCCTATTCTACCCTAATACGCACGCCCTAAACCCTAAACCCAACCCACGGCCCTTATGATGATTTCCTTTAATTAATTTATTATATTTTCAACTTAAAATACTAGTCTATATCTATTTTGACCCTCCACCAAAATCCAATCTTTGTTCTCCTAATTTTCCTCCTAGGTTATAGGAGCTCATAAACCCCCCTAACTTATTAGTATCAAACGGCCAATACCAACATCTACAACTCTTCCTCTCTAAATCTTGGAAAGACACAAAAATCACACTAGCAACCTCAATTTTTTTCCTGTAGTTCCAACCCTAAAAGATTGAAGCCAGAAGCCAAGGAGGAATTTAGAAAAAAGCCGTGTAACTACTCGGCCAATCCAAGAAACCTCGACCCCTTTCTTTCTTTTTTTGATCTTCTAGCAAGGTAATTAGATTGCTTTGCTTAATATTTAGGATAGATTGGTCATATAATCTTTAGAATAGGTTTGAAACTGTGTAGAATTTTTTAGAATGTTGTTGAATGAATTTCGAATTGCTTGTTGATGTACAACCATGATTGTCGAGTAAAGCTATGCTATTCTATGATGAATTCGATTACTTTATGTCATGTTTCGTTACAAAATTTATGTATAAGTTATGTTTCTTGCCAAGTAAACTTGATGAATAAATTATTGAACCTTAGTATGAAATTGTCGAGTGAAACCGTGAGCCTTTCCCCTTGTTCGAAATTTATACATGTTCGAACTTAATCTTTTAATCACAATCTTGTACTATTATTAATCCTTGATGGATTTCTTGAATTAGTTCTTTATCTAGTTAAGTTCTTGGAATCTGGAATCATAATCTTGTATTAATCTTGGATGGATAGCATGTTTGGTTCGAAATCTTGGTCTAAAAACTAAAGTATGAATTTTTGTTGCATTAATCTAGTATTGGGAATTAAATCTTGGTATTTCTAGAATTATAAAAGTAAGACTAAATCTTGTTAAATTGTCTAATAATAACCGTGTGATATTTTGGATAAAAAGGTTTGATTTTTATTTGTTTTAAAGATAAAAGATTAGACTTTGAACCCGATCTTGAAATTGTTTAAGTAATTAATTAGGCTAGTATTTTAACTAGATTAAAGTATGAATTCTTGCTATACTTTCTTAAAAATGTCGAGTGTTATGAATAATAAAAGGGTTGATTTTTCATCCTTTAAATGATATAAAAATTGGATTTTGATTACGTTCTTGAAATTATTCTAGCTCGTTTAAACTTGCATTTTATATTGATGATTGAATTAATTTTATGAATTATGAAAATGAATTGTTGTATTGCTGTTCTTGTAAAAGCCGTGTACTAATGGTAAGTAATGGGTAAGTTTTCGAATTCTATTTTGTTCCATAGATTGAATTATGTTGTTGAATTGTGATTAATGCATGCCTTTACGTATGAACTTGTTGAATTGAATAATGTTGTTGCATGTGGAATTTTCGTGTGGATGTTGTCATGGTATCGAGTATTTCAAGTCCTGGTCTAAAGTCTTTGGTCGATAAAAGTTGAACTAGAACTAATTAGAAGTAAGGCCTTGTAATTGAGAGTCAAATTGTGAACTTGAAAAGATGTTAACCTATGAAGTGACCGCCCATCTAGTGGCTAAAGCGCCATGAACATGGGTATAGTCCAAGCCACTGTCCCTTCTGCGGTTTTAGGGCAGATCTTGATCCCAGTGCTCAGGAAGTAGATCCTTTGTGGTTGACCCGGAATGAGCAAGGAAAGTTGGGGGAAGTAGATCCTTTGTGGTTGACCCCTTACGAGCATAAGACTGTGTCATGGATTAGCACCCTTAAAGTGAACTAGAATCTGAGAGTCAATACTGAAAGTCTAGAAGTCTAGAGTTAGTATTAGCTTGTCTTGGGAGTCTTGTTATGGTATTCTATTGTTTCTTGTTTCCGCTGCGTACCTGAATTCTATGTTTATGAATGTTGCTTCTGTTGACTTGCGTGAATGTTTCTTTTGACTTATTCTGATTAGTATGTTTCTAATTGTGTTCTACTGATTAAGTAGAATAATCTAATTACTCCCCACTGACTGTAGACCCCAAAATCCCTTTCCAGGTACAGCAGATGAATGATTGGGTTACGCAAGGGCTGAGATTGTGAGCAAGCGAGAATAGTACTTTAAATATCTTGATGCCGTTTCTAGCCTTTGTAATAACTTTTATTGGACTTTCCGTAATTGTTAGTAATAATAGACTTTGGTATTTTAATTATTTTGGGAATATTTATTGTTTTGATTGAAATAATTGAATTAAGTTTAGAGCTTCCGCTGTTATTAATGAATTTAATATTGAAAGTTTATGGTTAGTAATGATCCGTGTTGTTGTTTCCGCCGAAACAACGTTGCTAAAATGCGGGTCGTTACATAAACTATCTAATTGGGCCAAAAGACTTAATTATATGTGATGAATCAAGTCCAAAAACCTTGCTTGAACCTCCCCTTAGTCGGCCCCCTTATTACTTTTCCCTCTTATCTCAAATGCTAACCATCTCCTAAATTCTAGTAAAGCCTATCCTATTTAAACCCCAAAAGTCCACCCTTTTCCCTTATTCATTATATGATCTAAACTCAAAGAAAAAACCTCTCTTTTCCGCTCTATTCTTCACAGCATCCTCAAACAACAAAGAACCAAGATCAAAACTCATACTTTTCTCATCAACAAATCTACAAGAAGCCATCTTCGATTCAAGCCATGCCAACCGTGACTTTCCATCCTTGGACGTGCGTTTAGGCGTGGTCAAACGAGTGTCGAGTGAGTCGTGGGTTCTTGGGCGTGATTGTGTGTGTCTTGCTTTAATAGGTAACTAGTTCTATTCTACTTAGGATTAGGATTAGATTGCATAGGATAATAGGATTAGATAGTGTTGTTGTTGATTGATTCTTTGTGTGAAATAGCCGAGTAATATTGATGATTTACTTTTGTTTCTTTGATGGTTAATCTTGAATCTTGTAGAATCTTTGCATGTCATTGCTTTATATGATCCTTAATGAATGATTTGGTATGATTCTTGAATCCATTTGATGAAGCCATGAACCGTAACTTTTGGATGATTATGTGCGTGCATATGTATTATATTGAAAGCATGAACCTTGTTTTATTTTATTTTTCTTTCATGATTATCTTGATGAATCTTGATATGATTGTGCTTGGTTGACCTTTTAATTATAAAATCATAATATCTTGTCTTGATATATGCATTCTTGGGTGAAAATTAGAGTTTGATCATGCGTGTGGGTTGGCGTAATAAAGCATGAGTTTTTATTTTCTTTTGTGGCTAATCTTGATAAATTTGGATATTTTATTTCATGATCATTGATCACGATTGTAGCATGATGCTTTTCTTATGTTTTATTTTGTAATTAATTGAGTTCTTGGCTCGAATTCTTGATATTATGGTGCGTGTAAACTTGATGGGTAAAAGTGTGTCTATTTTTCTGGTTTTGATATTTAATCTACGTTGCATGTTCGTTGTTTGTGTTTTCTTGAATCTTTGATAAGTTTGAAGTTATTTAAAATTGATCCTTTTCTTTGTTATCACACGCCATTTTGGTCACTATGAATCGAATTGGACCTTTTTATAGTAATCTTGAAGTCTTGATTTGATATATGAAATTGTCATGATTATTTATGCGAATTGGTAAAGTTAATCTTGATTTTGACATTGATCCTTGATGGCCGAATGTGAATGATGTGATTTGATTATTGTTTGGCGTCTTTGAGTCTTTGTCAAGTTGTGTCGTATCTATCGGTTGAAGACCGAGCGAGTTGTGTCTATCGGTTGAAGACCGAGTGGGTCGTGTCTATCGGCTTATTTGTAATAAACTGAGAGGGTCTCTTAATTCATCGGTGATGAACTAAGCGGGGCATGTTTGTTTGTTTGATGGTCATGTCGAGTCTATCGGTTGAAGACCGAGCGAGTTTTGTTTATCGGTTTATCTGTGATAAATTGAGCAGGTCTATCGGTTCATTGGTGATAAACTAAGCGGGGCAAGTTTGTTTGTTTGTTGATCATATTGTGTTATCGGTTGTAGACCGAGCTGAGTCTTGATGATTGATTTATGATTGAACTTGTGAAGCGTGAATGTGATCTATGATGGTTATGATATGTTTCGGTTATGTTCCACTACTTCATGCTTCATGTGTTCTATTCTGTTATTTTATGTAATGTGGTTCTACTTCTAAGTAGGACAGTCTGTAACGACCCGGATTTTTGGGCCGTAAAATTTCGTGTAAAATTAAGCCTTTAAATCCGAATCATTCGATTTGGGCCCTAAGACTTAATTTTTATTTAATTGATCAGGTCCAAAATCCATGTTTGACTCCTCCTAAAACCGGCCCCTTGCTATATTTTTCTTTTACTTAATCAATTTAATTTATTTTCCATAATTAGCAATCCATATCTATTTTGTTTAAAACCTAAAAACTCTATTTTTATTTTTCCTAACCACCCTACTACATTTTAGGAACATCCAAAAAATCTTACTTTGCATCTCCCTAGCCGGCTCCTTTGTTTTTTTTTTTCTTTTTTTTTCCAATCCTAAACTACAAATAAAAACTAAACTACAAATAAAAACTTCTCCTTTTCCCCACACAAATACTTCCTTCACTTCATCAATTCAAACACCTTTATCAAAGAAAATTCAACCTTTAGCCTTTGAAGATCAAAGCTTTCCTTGCTCATGGTCTTGCGTTGGTGGTCGAAGGTGGCGTGTTTGGACGTGGTTAATGCGTGTGTTTTGTTGTTCTTCTAAGTTAACTAGATTCTTATACTTAGGATTATGATTGGGTTGCATAGGATACTAGGCTTAGAATCACGTTGTTGTTATTGTCATGATTGACGTATGAAACCGTGGTGTTTAGGTTGATTAGATTTGCTTTCTTGCTTGAACAATATATGTTCTTGTGTGATCTTTGTAAGCTATTTCATTTTATGATCTTATCTTGAAGTTTTAAGGTGATTGTTTGAGTTGTTCCTCCCTTGTTCATGCGTGTGAAAGAACTTGATTCGTTTGATGTTTTGTTTGGAGTCTTTTTGAGTCTTGTCGAGTCGTGTCGTGTCGAGTGGTTAAAGATCGTGCGCCGAGCGGTTAAAGATCGCGCGTCTATCGGTTCATCTGTGATGAATCATGCGGGGAAAGTTTTGTGTGATTGATTGTGAGTCAGAATCATGTCGAACGGTTAAAGATCGTGCGTCGAGCGGTTAAAGATCGCGCGTCTATCAGTTCATCAGTGATGAATCGTGCGGGGCAAGTTCTTTATTTGTTAGTCTTGTTACCGGTTGTAGACCGAGTGTCTTCTTGTTATTGAACTTGTGATTATGCATGTTGTACTTGGAAGTATGTGCACTGGCTTGAATTGATTAATTGTTATGTTTCCGCTCCTATTTCTGATATTGAACTGGTAACCTGTGATCGTTGTTGTACCTGTGTTTTGACCCTATTATTGTATGTAATGTGGCCCTACTTCTAAGTAGGACAATCTAGTTACTCGCCACTGACGGTGGACCCCAAATTTTATTTTGCAGGTAAGCAGGATATAAGCTAATAGCAGGATGAGTTTGTTAGTTCAATGTATACTCAAGAAGGGGGGTTGAATTGATTATATGTGTTTTTTCAATCGTTTTCAACTTTTGTTTATACTTTTGTGAGAACAATGAGAGAACAGTAAGTAAAGAGTAAGGACACAAAGATTTAACGAGGTTCGGCTTCTAAACAAGCCTACGTCCTCCACTCTCTCACCAATATTATTAATCAACTCAGAATAATACCAAGGTTACACACTCAATTAAATGCTACAACTATGTAACACTTAATTCCCCAACTGTTAACTCTAACAGTTCACTCAGTGTTCACAGAACACTCCCCAACCACTTCTCACTAAGTGGTTCAAATATTACAAACTTAAATCTCCGTAAGTTTTTCTCTTAAAGATGGATATGGAGATAGTTTTGTATTAAGGATAGACTCTCAGAAAATATAACTTGGTTTTCTTTGGAGAGCAAAAAGTCTCCTAGGGTTTTTTGCAAAGATGGTTTATATAGACAAAGAAAAACCGTCCTCTAGAAGTGTGCTTGGAGACTTGCCTAATTTGTACAAACCAGCCTTGCTGACACAAGTAGAAAGGTATCTATTTCAGACCTTTGTCTCCTTCCACTACATGTAGTGGAAAGTACACTAAAGTCCAAACAAGTACATTTCAAGGCTGATTTTGTAGATCAATTGGGCAGATTCCCAAAGTACAAGTGATCCAAATTTTTTAAATAAATTTTCAAAGATAATTTTGAACACCAAAATTTGTACGGATCACGTACGTAATACTGAGGTCTGTTCCCACAGTGGTCTCAGTACTACTAAGTCTACGTTTGGTAAAGGGAACTGTTCCAAGCTTGTTCTGTGCCTGTTCTTAGCTTGTTCTTGGGCTGTTCTCTTTACTGGATGTAAACTTAAAGTCTTTTTGCTCTTTACTTAAAAACAATAAGAATATTTTCCTAAGCCTATTTTACATGAAGATCCTAGAAATATAAAAATAAAAGGCTCCAAGCTCTTGGCTTCTGATCTTCAAGTATCTCAAGGCCTTCATGATTGCCTTAATGAGTCCTCACTTGATTCAACCTGTTCATATACAAATATACATAGACATCAAGTATAGAGGATTGGTTTGTCATCATTCAAATCAAACATGGTTCAACAATTTCCCCCTATTTGATGATGACAAACCATGAAGTTCCCCCTGAGAACCGTAACCAATTATTTCAAAATAAAATAACTGTTCAGAGGAACTGGTCTTGCACTGTGCCTGTAGTCAGATTCATAATCTCAGAGAATAAAAAATATACAGCAGACTAAAGCACAATTAGACTGATTACAGTGGTCAGTCACTCATCACATTACTCAATTTATTATTGAGTTTCAGCATTAAACCTGTAACCTGCAAGACTTATCAATTATCAAATGTAGCAAGAGAAATTTCGATTTCACTTGGAAGAATTTCTTCCAGTTGGGATGGATAGGAGCACTTGATCTGAATTCAAGATACTCCTAGGCAAAAAGCTGGGCCATCTCTTAACAAGGTCTGAACCTTGTTCAAGTTGCTACACTTGATACTAGGTACTCTAGGAACTTCACCTGTCCTATTCCCCCTTTTGGCATCATCAAATGACAAAAGCAATCACAGCACAAAAATTAGGAGAAGGCAACAAGTAAAGTCATAAGCATAATATACACACAGCATTCTAGAGATGCTTTCCCACATGTGAGTACCTGCAACTCACAATCCCAAACTGTTCAAGAGCACACAGAAGTTTTAAAAATTATACAGACCAGGGTAATTGTTCAGAGAACCAGAGAAATTGTTCAGAGAAACCAGAGAAATGAAAGTTTGAGATTAGTGTTAGTAGGGAAGGGGTAGGCTAAGAAGAATTGGAGTCAGCATCATCATCAGAATCCTCAGTAGAATCCTCATCCTCTTTTTCTGCACTCTGCTCCTGCTGCTTCTTCTTGACTTGGGCTATGATGGGGACTGGTCTTGCAGTGGTCTTGGGCTTTAAGCTGGAAGAGGAGGCAAGCTTTTCTTCATGGGAGTCCAGTCGTGCTGATATGTTCTTTATAGAGCCATCCAGAGAAGTGCACAGAGCATTGACACTAGCCATCATCTGTTGCAGTAATTCCCCATGTGTCTGCACCTGTTTGGACAATGACCCAGTAGCTTCCTCAGATCTGGAACTGCTTGTCCTTCTGGCCCCTGTGACCCTGTCTTCATCCCTCATTTTGAGCATGCCACCCTCAAATGTCATCCCCTTCTTACCTAGGATCTGGTTGGTGAGGATAGACATTTTCTTGACCTCACCACTCAGATGAACCTTTCTACTTTGGAAAACCAAAGTAAGCCAGACACCATAGGGTAGAGAGTGGTTGGACCTTTCCAGAATGCTAACCATGTGAGCTAGCATCAGACCAGGGAGACTCAACTTAATTTTCTCATATAGACAGTAAATGATCACAGCATCCATCTTCCTAACATCCATTCTGCCCTGAGCCCTGGGGAGTACTATCTTAGAGGCAACTGTATGGAACAGCCTCATTACTGGTTCCCTTAGTTGGCCAATAACATAGCCAGCACCATCATGTGGAGAACCAGTAAAGAGAGTGGTCTGTATGTGTTCTGTACTGACCTCGGGAATAGTTGGCCAGTTGTCTTTGGAATAATCACATAACCCACCTCTTGGTACACCTAGTACCTCCCCTAGACTCTTCTTTGAAAGAGTGATGTTGACCCCCTCAACCTCACTCCAGACCTTCCCCTTGTCTAACTTCCCCAACTTAGAGTAAAACTCTTCAACACAAGTTTCAAAAACATCAAGCCTCTTATCAAATAGCCCTTCCCAGCCCTGGAACTCTATGGCCTCTTTAAACTCTTCTAGAAAAGACTGACTCGTCCAAGACTTAGGACATGCAAAACCAAATAAGACACCCCTATCACTTAGTTCATACAGTGGTTCAGAAGTGGTCTTACCTTTCTTCTTGGCAGGAGTCTGTTCAGAGGCAGAGGCAGCTTTCCTCTTCTTTTCTGCTGGAAGTTTGGTTGCAGGCTTGGGGCTTTCGGAGGCTTTTCCCTTCTTGGAAACACTCTTCACCCTTTTCTTCTTTTCATCCTTCTTTCCTTCAGGAACCACCTCAGCAGGTTCCTTTTTAATCTCTTCCTTACAGACCCTTGTTCTCAAGGGCCTTGTTCTCTTTCCTGTTTCCTTATCCCCTTGCACTACCCCTGTGATCTCGACATCCATGTCATCATCTTGCTTTTCTATTTCTTCCTTTTCAACCTCCTTTTCTTCAGTGCTTGGCACTATTTTTTGTGTGGTCTGAGGTGATGGTGTGGGTGTTTTCTGTGGTTGTGGAGAGGATGATGGGGTTGTTTCCTTTTGTGGTGAAGGAGGTGGTGGAGTTTTGGATTTTGGAGGTGATGGTGATTTTTGTGGAGGTGAAGGGATGGTAGTCTATGGAGAAGATTGTTTAGGTGATGGAGGGGGTGAGGGCTTAGATGGTGATGGAGTTTTCTGAGGTTGAGGTTGTGGGGATTTTGGTGAAGATGGTGGTGATGATTTAGGGCTTGGTAGAGGAGTAGATTTCTCATCAGGCTTGCATGCACCCTTAGATTCAGCAACTGTTTCTGTTGTGGCTTGATCCTTGATTTTTTCTTCCTTTTCTTCTGTGTGGTGGTGTTCAGCAACCACTACATTATCTGATTCTATCTCAGCCTTAGAGGGTGTGAAATTTGGAGATTGGCTTAGTCCACGACTTTTCTTCCTTGCAGCCTTGCTTTTCTTTCTTCCATTTTGATTTGATCAGCAGATTTGATGAAGAACAGAGAGAAACTGAATTCGAGTTCTTGAAGAGGATTTTGATGATGGTACATAGGGTTTGAGAGAGAGGATTACTTTTAGAGAGAGAGACAGTTAGAGAGAAATCAATGTGAAAGAGTGAATGGAGAAAACAGGCAGTTGTTCGAACAGATAAAGTAGAAGTTACTTCTACACTGTTCATAACGGTCATGTGTCAGAACACTTAACTCCTCAATTTCAAAATTGAGGGTTCAGCAGTAACTGATATAACCGTTGTGGGGAACTGGTCTGACGATGGTCTAACGCTGATCTGTATATATTAAAAACTTAAGGCATCTTTCAGTTAGGCAACTTAGAGACACCACACATTGGAACAGCATCAACATAAGAATTTTGAGACCACATGCATAAATGACATTTAGGAGTTAACCAGCCCTGCTTATTTACACTAATGATCAAAAAGTCAAACATAGCCAAAAAGAGAAAGATAAGTCCTAAGGAACTAGGATCTAATCCTTACCATACCAAGTAATGTGCGGAGTTTGACAAACACTTCCCTGCTCAGGGGTTTAGTGAAAATATCAGCCAATTGTTCTTCAGATCTGCAAAATTCAAGATTCACATTTCCCTTTTCAACATTGTCTCTGAGAAAATGATGCCTGATTTCAATATGTTTGGTTTTAGAGTGCTGGATAGGATTTTTGAAATGTTTATAGCACTGGTGTTATCACACAATATGGGAACACTTCCGGAACAGACCCCAAAATCCTTAAGTTGTGTCTTTATCCAAAGCAATTGAGCACAGCACAAAGCAGCAGCTATGTACTCTGATTCAGCTGTGGATAAAGCCACTGAATTTTGTTTCTTAGATCCCCATGAAATGAGACAAGAACCTAAGAAGTGAGCCATTCCTGAAGTGCTTTTCCTGTCCACAATAAAACCAGCATAGTCAGCATCAGTGTATCCTAAAAGATCAAAATTACTTCCCTTTGGATACCATAAGCACATGTCCTCTGTACCACTCAGGTACCTAAAAATTCTCTTAACAGCTTTTAGATGAGACTCTTTTGGGTTGCTTTGAAATCTTGCACACAACCCAACTGAGAACATTATGTCTGGTCTACTAGCTGTTAAGTAGAGAAGTGAGCCAATCATACCTCTGTATAGCTTATCCTCAACATCCTTTCCTTTCTCATCTAGGCTCAGTTTAGAAGAGGTAGGAATAGGTGTGTCATGGGACTTGCTATCTTGCAGACCATATCTCTTGAGCAGTTCCTTGAGATACTTTTGTTGGTGAATCATGATTCTATCATCCACTTGCTTGCTTTGAAGCCCTAGGAAGAAGCCAAGTTCTCCCATCATACTCATCTCAAATTCACTCTTCATTAGGTCTGCAAACTCATCACACAAAACAGAATTAGTAGCTCCAAATAAAATATCATCAACATATACCTGGACCACTAACAGATCTGTTCCCCTTTTCTTTAAGAATAGAGTTTTGTCCACTGAACCTCTCTCATAATGATTTTCAATAAGAAAGCTAGAGAGTCTCTCATACCAAGCACGAGGTGCTTGTTTGAGCCCATAAAGAGCTTTGTCCAACTTATAGACATGATCTGGACAAACTCTATCTTCAAAGCCAAGGGGTTGTTCTACATACACATCTTCTTTCAAATAACCATTTAGAAAAGCAGTTTTAACATCCATTTGAAAGAGTTTAAAGTTCATGTGGGCAGCAAATGCAATTAAAATTCTTATTGCCTCAAGCCTGGCTACTGGAGCAAAGGTTTCATCATAGTCTATTCCCTCTTGTTGGTTAAACCCTTGAACCACTAGCCTGGCCTTGTTTCTGACTATAGTACCTGAGTCATCCATTTTGTTTCTGAAGACCCATTTGGTTCCAATAACTGACATCTCCTTGGTTCTTGGTTCAAGATGCCAAACCTGATTTCTTTCAAACTGGTTCAACTCATCTTGCATGGCCAAGATCCAATCAGGATCAGTTAGAGCAATCTTATAGTCAGTTGGTTCTATGTGAGATAAGAAGGAGAAGTAAGCACAGAAGTTCTTCCAAACAGAATTTCTAGTTTGGACTCCTTTTGATAAATCACTAATGATTTGATCAGAAGGATGAGAGATTCTTTGCTTAAACATACTCTTTCTTACAGCATTTGAGTCACCTAAGTTAGAACCAATGTCTGTACCGGTTCCCCCTATTTCATTTTCATTTTGAGAGGGTGGACCAGTTTCTTCAGTGTTCTCTCCCACTTCATCTTCAGATGGATGGGCAGGAGAGTCACTGAGTTCAACAACCTGTTTAGTATTTCCCTCTGCTGCACCAGACTCATTGTTGTTTTCAGGAGGAGTTTGAGGGTCTGGTTCAGCAGTGTTCTCTGGTTCAGCTCCAGTGAAATTTGTCATTCTAATATTAAAGCCTTCATCATCATCCATAAATTATCTGACGTTTCATCAAACAATACATGGATACTCTCTTCAACACTCAAGGTTCTTTTGTTGAAAACTTTATATGCCTTGCTATGAGGAGAATATCCTATAAAAACAGCTTCATCACTCCTGGGGTCGAACTTGTCCAAACTGGTCTTACCATTGTTGTGTACGAAACACTTACAACCAAATATCCTTAAATGTTCAATGTTTGGTTTTCGACCCCTTAGAAGTTCATATGGTGTTTTTCTTAGTATTGGTCTTAGCATAACCCTGTTGAGTATGTAGCAGGATGTACTCACAGCATCAGCCAAAAATTTCTTGGACAGACCACTCTCTAGAAGCATGGTTCTAGCCATTTCTTCTAGAGTGCGATTCTTTCTTTCAACAACTCCATTTTGTTGTGGAGTTCTGGGGGCTGAGAAGTTGTGAGAAACACCATGCTCCATACAATAGGTTATGAAGCTAGCATTATCAAATTCTGATCCATGATCAGATCTGATAGATGCTAACTGATGATTGATCTTGTTCTGGACCTGTTTCACTAAAATTTCAAATTCATCAAAAGTTTCATCTTTGTATTTCAAGAATATGGTCCAAGTGAAACGAGAGTAATCATCAACTAAGACAAATACATAACTAAAGCCAATTCTACTTTGTACACGCATAAGTCCACATAAGTCCATGTGTACAAGTTCAAATGGTCTAGAGGAACTAACCACTTCCTTTGGTTTAAAAGATGATCTCACATGCTTGCACTTTGCACACTCTTGACAGAGCTGGTCTGCCACATATTTGATGTTAGGTAAACCTAATACCAATTCCTGTGTTCTCAACTTATTGAGCAAAGTGAAGCTAACATGTCCTAATCTTTTATGCCAAAGCCATTGGTCATCCTCTACAACACTAAGGCAGAGGGCACTGTTCTGCGGAAGTTGATTTAAGTATGTAATATACACATTGTTATGCCTTGTTCCTTCACAGACCACTTCCCCTGTCTTAGAGTTCACTATGTGACAAGTGTTTGATTCAAAGTTCACTTTATTTCCCTTGTCACATAGTTGAGATATGCTCAAAAGGTTATGTTTCAAACCTTCTACATAGTAAACATTTTCAATTGCTTGGGAGAGTGACTTACCAACCTTACCTACTCCTTTTATAAGTCCTTTGCTATTGTCACCAAATGTCACGTGCCCTCCCTCGAATGCAGTGAGTGAAAGGAATTGTTCTTTATCCCCGGACATGTGTCTTGAGCAACCACTGTCTAAATACCAATATGGCTTTCCTTTCACTCGTACCTGCACAAGCAAACTAAAGGTTAGTTTTAAGAACCCAGACCAGCTTGGGTTCCTTGTTCGTTGAAACATTTTCAACCTTGACCTTCCTAACCCACACTTGTTGGGTGTAGGTTTTATTTTTCTTGTCATGTTTCTTTTTGGTGAAACATTTGTTAGCAACATGACCACTCTTACCACAATAGGTACAAACATGCATATCCTTGGCAAATATATACTTGCCTTTCTTGAATTCATTCAACCATGTGTTGTCTCTGCCAAGAACAGTTGTAGAACTAGATCCAGAATACCCTAAACCAAACCTTTGAGAATTTCCAGGTTGGGATGTGAGGATGTTTAGGGTTTTCTGAGCATCTAACATTTTGTTCAATTGGTTCATACAATCTGTTAGCTCATTTTCCTTGTTCTCAAGCCTCTTAAGTTAAACTTCATTTTGTTTCTCAAAAGATTTTAAGTCAAGTCTAGTCTTTTGAAGTTCATCTTGTAGTCTTGAGACCAGGGAGGGATCTGGTTCGTCACTGGTCTTCTTGGTGTTTTCTTGTTTTAGCAAGATGAGTTCAGCCTCAAGATCACATATCTTGGCTATGCACTCATCATGTAAAACATCCAAAACCTCATCAAAGGCAGTAAGAGAACCAGTCTCTTCAGAACTCTTGAGCTCACTATGTTCCTTGTGTAAATCTTCAAGTTTTTCAATTAAATGGTCATATGCAAGTATGACATCAGATTTACTCAAGGTACATGTGTCTTTTAGCAGTTCAAAGTTTGAATTATGTGTGATAAATTTCTTGAGCTCATTAAACCCCTTTTCAATTTTTTTAAAAAGTTCATCCTCTTTAGGAACTGGTATGGAGTTTAATGTCTCAAGTTCCATTTTATGCTGATCTTCTGTTATTTCAAGTTCAGAAATTTTTTCTTTAAGTTCTTCACAAATAAACTTAAGTTCAGCAGATCTAGCACCACATATTTCATACTCTCGAACTGTTTCTTTTAATTTATTTTTGTTGTTCTGATAAGCAGACCCAACACTAATGCATTGATCAATAGTAAATTCAAGATAGTCAAGCAGTTCATCTCTATCTAGATTATGCATATTTGCCTTTAAATAATTAAAACATACCTGGTTGTCATCTGAAGTGCTTCCACCAGCCATGAGACAGAGAACTTCTTCTTCTTGCAAACAGACCTCAGACTGGTCTGTGCATGTGAAAGCAGTTAGACAGAGATTTGCTTCTTCTTCATCTTCCTCATTTTCTGATTCTGAATCTCCCCAAACTGCAGCCAACATAGCTCTTTTGATCACCTTCTTCTCAGTCTGGACTCCATGATTTCCTTTGGGATTTTTCCATGTTGGACAATCCTTGATTCTGTGCCCCATTTCCCCACATTTAAAGCAACCAGCATTGGAACTGGTTTTCCTGAACTGTTCAGAACTGTTCCTTCCTTTTAAACTTACCCTTGGACTTTGTCCTAAGGTATTTTTCAAACCTTCTGGCCATGAGACTTATATCATCTTCATCATCCTCAGATTCCTCTGCTTTGAGGACCATTTCCTTGTTTTTTGAGCTAGATTCAGCCTTTGAATCTACCAACATCTCATGAGTCATCAAGGAACCAATAAGTTGTTCTAGAGATAGTGAGGACAGTTCCTTTGCTTCTTGTATGGCTGTGACCTTGGGCATCCACTTCCCTGATAAGCTTCTTAACATTTTCCTCACCAACTCTTCACCTGAGAAGGTCTTTCCCAATGACTTTAGTTCATTTACAATGGTCATGAACCTTATAAACATGTCCTTTATATTTTCATCTCTAGTCATTTCAAAGACTTCATATTTTGACATAAGCATGTCAATTTTTGACCTTCTTACCTCAGAGTTTCCTTCATATGCAAGCTCTAGTGTATCCCATATTTCCTTTGCAGAAGAACAAGCTAGAATTCGATTTACCTCACATTCTGCAATTCCTTGTTGGACAAGTGACATTGCCTTTGCATTTTTCTCCAGCTTCTTGTAGTCTTCACTTGTGTACTCTTCTTCTGTCTTTGGAACTATGAGCCCTTCCTGATTCTTCTTGTGGATGGACGTGGGTCCATTTTTGACAATCATCCAGCACTCATAATCTATCCCAATGATAAGATTTTTCATGCAATTTTTCCACCAAGAGTAGTTAGTGCCATTGAACTTGGGGAGTCCTGAACTGTTTGATTCTTGAGTAGACATCTTCTTGCTCCTCTAGGTAGTTAACCTTTTGAGAAGTTAGGCTCTGATACCAATTGTTAGTTCAATGTATACTCAAGAACGGGGGGTTGAATTGAGTATATGTGTTTTTTCAATCGTTTTCAAGTTTTGTTTATACTTTTGTGAGAACAACGAGAGAACAGTAAGTAAAGAGTAAGGACACAAAGATTTAACGAGGTTCGGCTTCTAAACAAGCCTACGTCCTCCACTCTCTCACCAATATTATTAATCAACTCAGAATAATAACAAGGTTACATACTCAATTAAATGTTACAACTATGTAACACTTAATTCCCCAACTATTAACTCTAACAGTTCACTCAGTGTTCACAGAACACTCCCCAACCACTTCTCACTAAGTGGTTCAAATATTACAAACTTAAATCTCCGTAAGTTTTTCTCTTAAAGATGGATATGGAGATAGTTTTGCATTAAGGATAGACTCTCAGAAAATATAACTTGGTTTTCTTTGGAGAGCAAAAAGTCTCCTAGGGTTTTTTGCAAAGATGGTTTATATAGACAAAGAAAAACCGTCCTCTAGAAGTGTGCATGGAGACTTGCCTAATTTGCACAAACTAGCCTTGCTGACACAAGTAGAAAGGTATCTATTTCAGACCTTTGTCTCCTTCCACTACATGTAGTGGAAAGTACACTAAAGTCCAAACAAGTACATTTCAAGGCTGATTTTGTAGATCAATTTGGCAGATTCCCAAAGTACAAGTGATCCAAATTTTTTAAATAAATTTTCAAAGATAATTTTGAACACCAAAATTTGTACGGATCACGTACGTAATACTGAGGTCTATTCCCACAGTGCTCTCAGTACTACTAAGTCTACGTCTGGTAAAGGGAACTATTCCAAGCTTGTTTTGTGCCTGTTCTTAGCTTGTTCTTGGGTTGTTCTCTTTACTGGATGTAAACTTAAAGTCTTTTTGCTCTTTACTTAAAAACAGTAAGAATATTTTCCTAAGCCTATTTTACATGAAGATCCTAGAAATATAAAAATAAAAGGCTCCAAGCTCTTGGCTTCTGATCTTCAAGTATCTCAAGGCCTTCATGATTCCCTTGATGAGTCCTCACTTGATTCAATCTGTTCATATACAAATATACATAGACATCAAGTATAGAGGACTGGTTTGTCATCATTCAAATCAAACATGGTTCAACAACTGGGATCCAGAACTGCCCCAAAATCGCAGAAGGGACAGTGGCTTCGACTATACCTATGTTCGTGGCACTTTAGCCACTAGATAGGCGGTCACTTCATAGTTAATTATCATTTCAAGTTCACATTTCCAGTTCACAGTTTAACTTTCATTCACACGGCTTGACTTCTAATCGTTTCTAGTTCAACTGTTTTGACTCGACACTCTAAATCAAACTCGATGTAATCAACAATATGGCACGCAATCATACGAAAATTACTTCATACATTAATATCAACCCATTCATCAAGTTCATACGTAAAGGCATGCAATAACCATAATGCAACAATATAATTCAATCATAAGTACAATATAAAAGCCATAACTTACCCATAACTTACCAAAGGCACACGGTTCATCTTAATATTAATAGTACAGTAATTCATCTTCATAATTTATATGATTAAATCAATCAACAATTCAGAATACAAATCTTAATCAATTATTCATAAATAATTCCAAGAACGTAACCAAGATCCAACCTTTTAATCATTTGAACAATAAAAATCTACTCTTTTTATTCTTCTTCTCACTCGGCAATTTCGAACTTAATACCAAGAAATCAAGATTTTAATTCTGTAAAATACAAGCTTTAATTACATAATTAAAATAATTTCGAGAACAAGTTCAAAGTCTAATCTTTTCTTCAAGAATTAAGTAAAAATCAATCCTTTTATTCCAAGAATTCACACGGCTTTTTTTGTAAAATAAATAGATAAAATTTACTCATTCTTTTATATTTCTAGTAATATCAATATTAGATTATTAACACTAAATTAACATAAGAAAAATCCATGCTTTAATATCATTCAAGATTTTCGAACCATGTTATCAATTTTCCAAGATCATCACATGGCTACTTTGATAAATTATTCAAGATTATAAATTTATGTTTCAAGAACTTTACTAGATAAAGGTTTAATTCAAGAAAATCATTAAAAGCTATCTATAGATCAAGATTATGATTAAAAGATCAAGTTTTGATCATGACAAATATTCGAACAAGGAGGTATCACACGGCTTTCATACATTCAACATTAGTATAATTATTCAATAATTAATTCAATAATAAGAATTAGCAAGAATCGTACAACAAGCATAATTTATAATAGAACAAGTGAATAAATTCATCAAAACATCATGGAACTTATACACTCCACTCGACATGCATCAATTTTGTACCAACATGTAGTTCGAAATTCATCAAGCATGATTCTAAATGATTCTACAAAGTTCTAAACCTATTCCAAAGATTATACAACTAATCTATTCTAAAGATTAAATAAAACAAACTAATTACCTTATTTGGAGAAATAAGTTTCGAGTAATCCAATAGGGTCACAAGGCTCTTCTTAGAGACTTTCTTGGTTTCTTGTTCCAATCTTTGAGGTAAAATGGGATTTGGAAGCAGTTTGTGATTTTTGTTTCTGATTAATGTTTTTGGAATAATGTTATAGCAGTTCTTGTTTTTCTTTTCTCCCCTTTGGTTGGCCGGTTATAATACTCAAAATGAGGGTGTTGTTCTCTCCTAAATTTTAGTAAGGTAGTTAGGATAAAAGTTGGATTTTTGGGGTAAGGTCAACTATAGATATCTAGCTTAGTAATATTAGTAAATAAATTGAATTAATCAAATTAAGAAATTTAGAAGGAAGGGGCCGGTTATCTTAGAGGGTTTTACCTAGTACAATGTGAAGGATTTGGGCCAAGTGCAATAATTAGGCTTGCTATCAAGTTAGATTGTTAATTGACCCATTAACAATTAAGTAATCAGCTAATTAATTAAATACTTAATTAATTAAATAAAATTTAAAATAGCCCAAAATTTTGAGTATTACAGTCACCCCTCCTTAAATAAGTTTCATCCTCGAAACTTTAAAATAACACTACAACATTAAAAATAACAATAAATATTCACACCAATAAATATAATGCGAAAATAATCCTAACCTAGGCTACTACCCAGTCACACTCTCTAAGTTCAAAGGTTGGCTAACTTGTCAAACTCTCAGAATCATAAAGCGCACAATCTTTCGGGTTACTTAGGATGAAGTAATCCTAAGGTTCAGCTCTGATACCAACTGTAACGACCCGCATTTTAGCAACGTTGTTTTCGGAGAAAACAACAACGCGGATACATCTACAAAATATTTTTTAATAACAATCTTTTAATACATCTACAAAATATTTTTTTTTGATACCTCTACAAAATATTTTGTAGCCTAATAACCACAATCTTTTAATAACAAATGGGAAATTCCCATTGGTACTACCGTGTTTTGGTGAATTCCCAATGGTACTACCCAGTTATTTTTAATCCCAGCGGTGATACATCTTTATGATTAAATTCCGAAATGTAGTATCGTGGATGAATATTCCGTTAAGTGTAACGGAATATTTCGTTGATTAAATAAAAATAATAACTAATAATAATAAATAACCTATTCAAGATTTTACGGGTCATTTTAGCCCTTAAAGGGTCTGATTTGAGATTGGAATTTGCAAAAAACGAACCAATTAGCCCCGATTTGCATTTTCGATTTGTCTCAATTTGCGCGCATTGATGATCTACGTGTAAAGAAAATAGTGTGCTCAAGGTTTTACGAGTCATTTTAATCCTTATGGGATCCTATTTAAGGTTGGGATTTTCAAAAAACGACCCAATTAGCCATAATTTACGACGTTCCCGATTTGCCTCGGTTTTCACACATTGATCTACACATAAAGGAAAATAGTCTGCTTAAGGTTTTACGGGTCATTCTAACCCTAATGGGGTCTGATTTGTTAATTTTAACGGTTTTTTGATTAATAACATCACATTTGGTAATTTAATCATAAAGATGTATTACCGTTGGGATTAAAAATAACTCGGTTGTACCATTGGGAATTCGCCAAAACACGGTGGTACCAATGGGAATTTCCCATAACAAATTCATTAATAACAGCGGAAGCTCTAAACTTAATTCAAATTATTCAATATAAACAATAAATGAAACAAAATAGCTATATTATCAAAGTCCAAGGTTACTAATCAATTATGGGAAAATCACTAAAACTGTTTCAAAGGCTAGAAATTGACATCAAAATAGTTAAACTACTATTCTCGCTTGCTCACAATCCCGGCCCTTGCGTAACCCAATTAATCATCTCCTATACCTGAAAAAGGATTTTTGGGGGTCCACAGTCAGTGGAGAGTAATTAGATTGTTCTACTTAATCAGTAGAACACAATTAGGAACATAATAAATAGAATAGATCAATAGAACAGTCAACAAGTCAACAGGAAAACCATTCAAAGACATTCAAATTCAAGTACGCAGCGGAAATAAATCATAACAGAATATTCAACCAAGACTCTCAAGACAAGCTTAATCCAATCCTAGACTTCTAGACTCCACTAATGACTTTCCAGTTCTAGTTCAATTCAAGTGCTAATCCGTGACACAGTCATATGCTTGTAGGGGAAACCTTAACTCTTCCCCAACTTTCCTTGTCTCATGCCGGGTCAACCACTTTTGATATACTTCCCGACACTGGGATCCAGAACTGCCCCAAAATCGCAGAAGGGACAATGGCTTCGACTATACCTATGTTCATGACACTTTAGCCACTAGATAGGCGGTCACTTCATAGTTAATTATCTTTTAAAGTTCACATTTCCATTTCACAGTTTAACTTTCATTGACACGACTTGACTTCTAATCGTTTCTAGTTCAACTGTTTTGACTCGACACTCTAAATCAGACTCGATGTAATCAACAATATGGCACGCAATCATACGAAAATTACTTCATACATTAATATCAACTCGTTCATCAAGTTCATACGTAAAGGCATGCAATAACCATAATACAACAATATAATTTAATCATAAGTACAAGATATCCACCTTCAAGATTCCCTTTAATCCTGACAATTCTTCAGTTTGCACTAGTAGAAAAATCCCCTATTAGTATCGTTTTTTTAGCTTATTAGTATCGTTTTTCACACGATACTAATAGAGGCGTTAGTAATAGATAATTCTATTAGTATCGTTTGTGAAAAACGATAGTAATAGATACTATTAGTATCGTTTTTAATAAAAAACGATACTAATAGACTCCATATAATACTAATATTTTTTTATTTAAATTTATATTTGATTTTTGGGCCAAAAAAATATATATATATATATATGCATCCTTTTGGCATTATCTGCAGCCCTGTTCAATTCTGTATAATGTACAATAATATAATTTTTTAATTAATTAAAATTTGTAAACGATACATATATATAATAGAGTTCGATGTATATATTCATATAAAATATAGTTTACAAGAACGAGTTGGATACGATCGATGTTTGCGAAGTAACTATAAATAAAATGTATAAATAATGTGCTACTAATACAAATTTTACTTAATTAGGATCGGACAATAAGAAATTTAGCCTGAAGAACCTCGCCCATTGCTCGTGAACCTCATCCAACTCTCCTTTGGTATATGGGGCAGATCTTCCAATGTAGTCCTTCAAAATCAAATATTGAAAAAAATATATATAAGTAATGTTATAGACGCCATATTGCTTAGAGTTTTAGGGCCACAATATTTGCAAACAAAAAAAAATGATGTTCTGTTGTAGACCTACCTAAGCTATGACGAGCAAATGAAAGATAATTTGCACTAAATTAAACTTTGAGTAATCTTGGCTTAAAACATGATTTGCATGTGTTTTTAAGGTTTATCCATGTTCTATATCATTCATGAAACATTAAATGACTTATTTGCATGTGTTTGGCAGAAAATAGGGTGTTTTGAACAAATACAAGGCAAACACAATTATTTTAGCTATTTTTGGGGTTTTCATGGCAATTTTCCTACCAACCTATATCCTGCTTTTAAGGTTTATCCATCTTCTATATCAATCTTGTAAGCATTAAGTGACTTATTTGCATGTGTTTGTGCGGAAATATGACGTTTTCGAACAAAAACAAGATAAATATGACATTTTTTTTATGGTGTTTTTGTTTCCATATTCCTACCAATTAACATATATACTGTTTTTAAGGTTTATCTATGTTCTATATCATTCGTGCAATCATTAAATGACTTATTCGCATGTGTTTGGGAGAAAATAGGACGTTTTAGAACAAAATCAAGGCATATAAGTCATTTTGGCTAGTTTTTAGTGTTTTCGTTCCCATGTTCCTACCAATCAACCTATATATTGTTTTTATGATTATCCATGTTTTGTATCATTCATGTAAGCACTAAATGACTTATTTGCATCTGTTTGGGCGAGAATAGGGCATTTTGGAACAAAAATAAGGCATATAGGTCATTTTTGGTAAGATTTTGGTGTTTTCGTTCCCATGTTCCTACCAATCAACCTATATATTGTTTTTAAGGTTTATCCATGTTCATTATCATTCTTATAAATATTAAATGACTTATTTGCATGTGTTTGGGCAAAAATATGGCATTTTGGAACAAAAATAAGAAGCATAGGTCATTTTTGGCTAGTTTTTAGGTGTTTTAGTTCCCATTTTCCTACCAATCAATATATATATTGTTTTTAAGGTTTATCCATGTTCTATATTATTCTTGTAAGCATTAAATGACTTATTTGCATGTGTTTGGGGGAAAATATGGCGTTTTGGAACAAAAACAAGGAGCATAGGTTACATGTTTATTAATTACTAGATAATACCCGAGCAAATGCTCGGTTTATTTAACTAAGGTAGTTATTTCTTGTATATAAATTATGGAAAGCATGCATTTAATACTATGGTATATAATAAGTTGGGAGGGAAAATAAGAGTTTAAGGGGGAAATTTTTTTCAAGTGGCTTGCATTTTAGTATGTAGTATAGATTAGAGTGACGCGATTGCGATCTCATGCCACAACTACGCCCCCGTTTAAGAATCTAATCATTTACCATGTCAATGGGCACCCATCCCCCTTTCATGATCGACATAGTTAGATTTAGATCCTTGAGACGGCCCACGCAAGCGACAGTGAGATTGTGTAAAGTGATAAGCAAGAGTGTTTAAAATTAAAATCATGTGATTGGTTACATGTTTATTAATTATTAGAGTGACGCGATTGCGATCTCATGCCACAACTACGCCCCCGTTTAAGAATCTAATCATTTACCATGTCAATGGGCACCCATCCCCCATTCATGATCGACATAGTTAGATTTAGATCCTTGAGACGGCCCACGCAAGCGACAGTGAGATTGTGTAAAGTGATAAGCAAGAGTGTTTAAAATTAAAATCATGTGATTGGTTACATGTTTATTAATTATTAGAGTGACGCGATTGCGATCTCATGCCACAACTACGCCCCCGTTTAAGAATCTAATCATTTACCATGTCAATGGGCACCCATCCCCCATTCATGATCGACATAGTTAGATTTAGATCCTTGAGACGGCCCACGCAAGCGACAGTGAGATTGTGTAAAGCGATAAGCAAGAGTGTTTAAAATTAGAAGCAAGTGATTGGTTACATTGATTTAAGCAAAAGCAAAGCAAAGAAAGCAAGTGAAACAAAAGGAACAAAACCAAAACCAAAGTAAAACAAAAACAAAAACAAAATAAAACAGGAGTAATTCAAAAGAAATCAAAACAAATCAAGAGAATCGAACCACAAGGCAAGCAAATTAGGCACATAATTCCCAAAATCATCAAATAAGGTTGTGGCACAACGCCATCAACCATCCAGTGTCCTCAGGTCGGGAACCTCTTGCCCCTAACAAAGCAAACATCCTCAAACTATCGTCTCAATCCTATATCTAATCCTAAAAAACTAAGCAACCAAGAAATAAAAGGGGAGTTGAAAAGAACTCACTGAGGCATCACCATCTTCAACTGCTTTACCCTCTCCATCATAATTCATTCTAGCATCAATAAAAAACAAAAACCAATAAGGACATGAGATTAAAACATAAAGCACCAAAGTACACACACATGTCAATTTACCTAGTGCGGCTGCCAGTAGCCGAGCACCCAGCCAGCCACCCGGGGTAGCAGCTAGGCACTCGATAGCACCCCCAGGCAGTAGCACCACTACCCAGGCAGCAGCAGCACCACCCAGTAACCTGAAATTTGAAACAAAGATACCTTGTAAGAGTTGAAGAAATCAAAGCAACAGCTTGAAAAATGAAAGAAAGAGATAAACCTAAAGTAAATGCTTGAGTTTTCAAATGTACTGTAAATTTTTCACTCGTGCATGGAAAAAGATATTGTAAGTCTTCATTAGTAATTGAATTTAACAATTATAACCACAAATCATTCTTACCTGAAAGATCCAAGTCTTTGAGGAGCGCATTACCACATTTGTGTGTGGGGGGGGGGGGTATAGACATACGCTTTGTTCACTCTCCTTAATTATCTACAACAACAATGGTGAAAGTTGAGAAGGAAGAAAATTTAAAATCAATTATGTAAAACCAACCCCTAGCTAGAGTTTGAAACTGATTTTCAATAATTAATCATCCAAATAAAAGGAAACTTCAAAAAATTATTTGAGCAAAAAATATGAAGAATTCAACACTATCTACCAAAACAACAATTAACATTAAACGAAATTAGAAGGCATGCAGCCATGCACAAGGCACACCCCATTTCAGACAATGAGAAATTGAGAGGCAAATGACAATAGTGACAAAGGATGAATACCAATAAAATATCAAGCAACTGATCAAATGAGACAAAAAAAGATAATAAACCGGTACACAGGGAATAATGTATCCAAATGTGCATTACAGTTTTAAATTAAACAGCCTACATAGCAAAAATGCATGATAGCAATGCTTGGGTGGTTAAATCCAACATTAAAGGTGTCATTGAGAGGGGCCAAATAAAACCCACAAAATTGATGTAGCAGTTACCATGTACATCTCTAACCTCATAACAAGTGTTATTTGAGAAAGTTATATATAGATCATAGAATTGAATCAATGAAATTTAAGGCTTAACATCTATCAAAGTGAGAACTGAGAAATGTGTGCAAGGATGTTAACGCATGGAAAACATGACTCGTTTTTCACCTACTCCATCATAGTAGATAATTAGAGTGACAGAATTTGTTAACAATAATGATTTTACAACAAAGTTTACAGTATTCAACTATTCACATTGATCTGAAATTCCATCGCCTCAGCATCTATCATTGAATAGACCTCCTGCAATGGTTGTCCTATCTATACCTTGTATTTTGTTTTATTTCTTATAGAAACAATGACAAACGAAATGTTGATATGAAATTATTTCAATTTTTTATTATACCTCAACAACTATTCACATTCATGTAGCAACTTTAATTTAGAACAATTAAATATTCTTACATAATTTCTTAGATACATGAATTATATAGAACAATTTTAATTTCACATAATTCACATATATTAAATATTCATACATAATTTCTTACATATTTTAATCCAACAAATATAAATTTCCAATAGAGCAATATACGCATATAAAATTGAAAGTACAAGGCTACCAAATTGAATTTACTTACTAATTATCATTCAAGCATTTTGACAAACACCTTGTGGGCATGAACTAGTAGTGTGATTTTTCACATAAAGAACATAATAATAGTAAATCTAAAGCATTTCCCATTAAAATTCAACCACAAATCAACAATAACAATCACAATAACAATCCCATGTCTAAGATAATACAGTAAAGAACAAAAAATTATAAAAAAAAAAGAGGAAACAAACCTTCAAGCAGAGCACGAAGCTTCGAGCAGTAGAGAACCTTCGAGCAGAGCAGAACCACCGTCGAACCAACCGTCGAACAGTAGCAGAACCAGGACGAAGCTTCGAGCAACCACCGTCGAACCAAGTCAAGCAGAGCACGAAGCTTCGAGCAGTAGAGAACCTTCGAGCAGAGCAGAACCACCTTCGAGCAGTAGCACTCGCTCCAACCTCGAGCAGTAGCACTCGCTCCAACCTCGAGCAGTAGCAGAACCAGCAGGATGTGGCCAGCGACGAACCCGCGAGCAGCACCAGCAGGTCGGCGACGACGAGCACGGAGGAAGAAGCAGCGGCAGTGGTGGTGCAGTGGGTGTCAAAGGAAGAGAACCAAAAAAGCAGGGTTAGTGTTGGGGTTTTGGTGATGAGGAGTATTTGGGGGTTTTAATTTGGTGGAAGTAATTTTAATTTGGCTGAGAAATCCCTTGTAATGTACGTATAGGCTTTTTTTATAAAAAAAAACACATTACTATCGTTTCTAAGAAAACGATAGTAATAGATACACTATTAGTATCGTTTTTCTAAGAAACAATAGTAATAGATATACTATTAGTATCGTTTGTCTTTCAAACGATAGTAATAGATACACCATTAGTATCATTTTTCTTACAAACGATATTAATATTGTATCTATTACTATCGTTTTTCTTAGAAACGATACTAATATAGCATTATTACTATCGTTTTTATTAAAAATGATACTAATAATTTCTCTATTACTATCCTTTTTTCCAAAAACGATACAATTATAGCATTATTACTATCGTTTTTCAAATAAACGATACTATTGGGGCGATACTAATAGACAATTTTCTACTAGTGTTGTGGGTTTAAAAAGGACTCTGCACGGGCAGATTTGATTTGTGCAACAACATTAATTATAAGGGATGAGACGCCAATGACCCATCGACTTGCATTTGAGGCAGTGGATAGGCACTTGAAGGACGTATGCAACTTTGACAAGCCATTTGGAGAAAAATTGGTCGTTCTTGGTGGTGATTTTAGACAAATACTTCCTGTTGTGCCAAATGAAGGTCGCCAATCCATTGTTGGTGCAAAATACATAAATCTTCCTTTTGGCATAAATGCAAAATAATGCATTTAAGTATAAACATGCGCTTATGCCGGATTGAAGGATCAGAAGAAATTAAAAAGAAGACTGAGGAATTTGCAGATTGGATACTAAAGGTTGGGGAGGGTACTGTCTCAGGGATTTCATTGATTGGAGAAGGAGAACAAAATTGGATACAAATTAAAGATGAATTTTTTATAACAGATGATGAAATTGGCTTGCAAGCACTTATTGATTTTGTCTACCCAGATCTTTTGTCATGGTATAAAGATGATGAGTATATTAAGGGTCGAGGAATACTTGCACCAACAAACAATGATGTGGACGACCTGAATTCTAAAATCTTATCAATGTTACCTGGAACTATGAAGAGTTATTATAGTTCAGATACCTTATCCCATACTAGAGATGGTGGGTTCTTTGAAGGAATGGAACCTATGGAGTTATTGAACTCCTTAGATGTTTCAGGTCTTCATAATCATTGCTTAGATATAAAGGTTGGAGCCCTGGTAATTCTCATGCTTAATATGAACCAATCAATAGGTTTATGCAATGGTACATGCCTTAATTTAAGAAATTAGGCGAGAGAATAATTGAAGCACAGGTTATCACAGGACCAAAAGTAGGCGATACAGTTTTAATACCAAGGATTGACTTAACTGCTTCTAACAAAAAAATTGGTTTTCCACTAAGAAGAAGATAATTTCCATTTCTCCCAAGTCCGGTGTTCACTCATGGTCAACTATATGTCGCTGTGTCACAGGTTACTTCTCCTTCTGAACTAAAGTTTTTGATAAAGAATAAGAATGGGGTACCAAGAAATCTTACAAAGAACATTGTATATAAGGAAGTATTAAATTGTGTTAATTCGCTAAAGACAAATTTGTAGCTTTACATACATGTATTTTTTATCTTTTTAACAATATATTCTACATGAATATTATGCAATGTTATTGTATTGCTTATTTAGAGTACTTCATTATCTTTTTAAAACTTAACATTTCTTACGGATATTGTAATACCCCGAAATTTAGGGCCAGAAAATTTCGCGGTTATTAATGTTATTTTATTATTTTAAGTCCAAAAGGCCCGTATTTTTGGACTAATTAATTCTTATCTCTTCTAATTAATTATGAAATTGGGCCATGACCCAATTTCTTCTCCCTTGGCCGGTTCCCCTTAGTTAGGGCCAAGGATTAATTTGCCTTTATTTTCTTGTTGGGTTATTGTTAATTAGGTAAGCCCTTAATTAATTACCCAACTAAAACCCTATTTCTAATTTGCATTGCTAAGTCTCCTAGTTGGACTTAAGCCCTAAAATTCCTCCTATTCCCACTCTAACTTCACGGCACCCCCTCCCCCTTTTTTGTTGTTGGTTGTTTGTTCGTCTTTTCTTATATATATATTAGGCTTAGCAATATTTTTGTTCCTAATTGCAAAAGCTCATAAACCCTAAAAATAAAACTTTTCCCCCTCTCCTCTCTCAAACAGCCGTGCATTTCAATTCACCATACTGGTGAATTTTCCTTGGAATTTTTAGCGTTTAGAGGTAACTAGTCTATCTCTTTTAAATTTGGTACAAGTTTCCCACATAGTTAATTAGGATTAAATCATGAAAACGGTTAGGAAATTAAAGGAATTAGTATCATGTTAAGGTTAAGAATTTCGAACCATGTGATGAATTATTATGAAATTTTCTTGATCATTTTATGTAGTTTCTTGGAATCTTTAATTGATTAATAATTATTTGTATGAATTTATTTCTTAATCAAATCTTATTATTTCTTGATGAATTTTTCGTGGGAGTTTATTTACTTTTTCATTATGAGTCATGATTTATTTCGTGGCAAAATTCGTCCTTTTATTGCTTATAATAATTTAATCTTTCAAACCGGAATTTTGGGCCAGAAAATTTCGCGGTTATTAATTGTATTTAATTGATTCTAAGTCCAAAAGGCCATATTAATTGGACTGTTTTATTTTTAGCCCAACTTCTTTCTCTTTCAAAATTGGGCCAAAGACCCAATTTATTCCTTTGTTGTGTCATGGCCGGCCACTTCTTGTTTTGGGCCAAGGTTTATTTGATTTAATTTAATTAAGGATTATTATTATAATTTAAATAATTAAATTAATTAAATTAATTTTAAACCATCTAAAACCTAGTCAAATAGGTTGTTGATGACCAACAACCTCTTCCCCTCTTTTGTTGCTTCTCCACGGCAGCCTGCTTTTGCTAGGGTTGTGGTTTGTTTTTTTTTTATTTTATTTTTCTTTATATATAGGACCCCTTCACTTCTTTTGGGTCCTATTTGTTATTTGCTCCATAAACCCTAAAGAATTTCTCCACCTTTTTCCCTTCCTAAACAGCCGAGCATATTTGTATACCTTGGATTAATTTTGCGATTTAAGGTAACTAGCTTTCTCATTTAATTATTGGGTAGCAATTCACATAGTTAAGTAGGAATTAAAATCATGAAAATTGTAGGGTTTGATCTTGTTTTAATCATAAAATGTCGAGTGACATGGTGATTTAATTAGTTGTGTTTTTCATGATTTTCTTGATTAAGATGTATGTTTTATGCATGATTTAAATAGTAGAATTGTTACAATTTAAATCATGGAATTTATGCATGTATTCGAATTTTGGCATAATAAAATCTTGATTTGTTTATAGGATTTTTCGAGTGGAACATGATGTTGTTATGAATTGTTTCTTGTAATTTTCTTGAATTTTGTATGATAATCTTGATTGTATAATTACTCTAAATTGCATGATTAATTCTGATTTAATTATTTTAGTACTCGGATTTTGGCATGATTAATTTTGGAATAATGTTCTTGTCAATCTCATGAAATGTCGAGTGTTATAACATTTTGCCATGAATTCTTGAATTGTTCTTTTGTAATCTTGAAGCATGATCTTGATTTATTTAATTAATTAAATTTGTATCATGTATATGTAAATCTACTTACTCTCGGGATTTTTCCCGAGTGAGCTAAAGATTTAAAAGGATTAGAAGTATTATTTTTATCTCTCTTGAATTTATATGAGCCGTGTGATGATAGTTAAAGCATGTTAAATTAATTCTTGAATCTTGATTTTAATCATGTTAAATGATGTTAGTATGATTTTTATGAATATTGTCTAATTAACTTAATTATTTGTTGTCAATTGAATTTATATAATTTAATTGCATAATTTTTGGTAAAGTTGGTATAATTGTCGAGTGACTAAAAATAAGGAAAGATAGAAATTTTATTCATATTTTGGGTAATTTAGGTAATTAAATTAATTAATTAAATTAGATTAAGAATTTAATTAATAATTGTTGTAAATATGAAAATGCCGTGTAAAAGGGTTTGAAAGAGTCTCATTTAATTAATTTTGATTTATTATTAATTTAGGGATAATTTAATAATAAAGTTTACGGACAAAGTAATTATTAGGAATAAGTTGTAAAGTGTAGGGATTAAAGGAACAATAATATTGATATTATACTATTAGGGCCGAAAGGGTTTAGTATAATAATATAATTATATTCTGGATAATGTTACGAAATTATTATATAATGTTAAGGTTAGTATCCGAAAGGATAGGGATATAAGTATATGAATATTTAAGGAATAGTATATATTATAAGATTTTAAGATGCATAAGATATTATTAGGGATTAAGAAAGGAAACAGAGTAATAGCTATACATGTCATGTTTCGGTCTCTGGCTAGGAAAGACTTGGTATTTAAGGTGGCCAATATACGTGCCGCACCTCTCTTTCCTGGGACTCCGAACATTTCATTTCCTATTACGGTCACCTAGTATTATCCTAATATATGATATGATTAAATTAAATGAAGATATAAGATACAATATGGACGCCCACCTGATGATACACGAGTCGTTAGTGGGTTAAGTCAGAGCCATTGCTCAATGGGACGAACACACGAGTTCCCCCGAGCAGTTTTGGATCTTAGGATATGTAGTCGTCTGGTAGTGGTACACGAGCCGCTACTAGGAGTTATGGCCATAGCTTAGACTTAGTGGTGAAACACGGGATCCGCTACGGGATTGAGTACACGAGCTCCTCCCGGCATGTTCTAGGAAGTTATGGTGAAACACGAGATCCATAACGAGTTATAGTGACCGGTCCAACAAAGATGTTATATTATGATTATACGATTGATATGTTAAGATGAAATCATAAGATGAAGATTAAGATGATTTCAAAGATGATAAGATAAGTTATGATCGTATATGATATGATATGTTAAGAATATGATAAGATATGATTACGACAAGAAATGAATGATGATATGATAAGATATGAATTATGATATGATAAGATTAAGATAATGTAATGATGATGATAAATTAATGATATAAATTAAGAAGGGATAAGTATAGGTTAAAGATTGGGATAATTCAAGATGTATAGTATAAAGTATAAGTTTAGTATAATGTAAGTCTTCCGCTGTGTATTTCCCTGAAATTATATGATTATGTACGTGTGTATGTATATACGGATGATGTATGTATTTGTTATGTATTCTAACCGTATTTGCAGGGTTGAATGTACGTATTTTTAGACGTAATTGTACGTATTCTAGCCGTATTTCTGCAGGGGTATTTATACGTATTTTTATATACGTATCTGTATGCGTATTTTGTACGTACTTTTATACGTATTCTTGTACGTACGTTTATACGGAATTTGTGTATTGATGTGTAAAGCATGTATTAAATTCTTTATAGTTTTTATGATATTTTTCTATGCTATTATGTGTTTGGTGGTCCCTCGATTAAATGGGACAGCCTAGTTACTCGCCACTGACGGTGGACCCCCCCCTCAGTTTCAGGTGATGTTGCAGCAGATTAGAGCGGGCTTCGCCGGATGGGCTTGAGTGTTTAGGCCTTTATTCTTAAGTTTCTAGTATTTCCAGAACAATTTAGCATTTATTAGTTTATTATATGATCCCAGCATGTTGGGACAGTATTTCCAGACATTTGATGTAATAACAATTAGTGGTTTACTATGGATTCTAGCAGCTATAATTAATAAAAGTTAATTCTTTCATTTATAATGTTGATTTATTGTTTAATTAGATTAAGTAATGATCCGAATGTCGATTTCCCTTCGTAAATTCGACAAGCTTAAAAGTCGGGTCGTTACAGTTGGTATCAGAGCTGAGGTTTGACCCTAAGTTACTTCTTCATAAGTAACTACGTAAGATGAGTGCTTTATGAACCCGAGCGAACCCTAGCCTAATATGGAAACCTTAGGTGAGAGAAACCATGGGTAGTAGCCTGGGTTAAGACGTTGTATCGCTTCGTTTCCGCGTTGTTGCCGTTTCGTGTGCCGTTCGTGTGCTGACTTGTCTTTGATTTCAGGATGTCGACCCCTAGAACTCCGAACTTCCGTCTTCGTCGTCGCAACTTGGAGGATGCAATCCTCACATTGGCTCAGAACAGCGTCCGGGCTCAGGGTAATCAGTCGACCTTTGACCGCATAGCCCGACTTCGTCCTCCGACTTATGATGGTGCAGCTGACCCAACCATCCTCGAAAACTGGATTCGAGAGATGCGCAAGATGTTCGACGTCTTAGCTTGCCCCGCAGCTGAACGGGTTCCCATTGCGACGTTTTACCTTCAGGGTGAGGCAGACAACTGGTGGAGTACACTCCGGTCTAACCCGTATTGTAAATGTATATTGTATTTATAAGAATGAGTACGTATTTGTATGTATTCGTCTATATGTATATGAACCTGTATGTTGTACGTATTTTGTATATGTATTTTGTACGTATTTCTAACCGTATTTTGCAGGTATTATTATACGTATTGTATACGTATTTTTATACGTATTTTTGTACGTATCCATTATACGTAACCCGTATGTACTATTTGTGTGTAAGGTTATATGCTATGGTTTTCATGTACGATTCTATGCTATTATGTGGTTAGCGGTCCCTCATTTAAGTGGGACACCCTAGTTACTCGCCACTGACGGTGGACCCCCCCCCATTTCAGGTGATGATGCAGACGCATAAGTGGGCTCGTATGGATCGGGTTGTGAGATGTGATGAGATTAGCTTAGTGAACCCAGAGTCTATTTATGTTTTTCTATTTATTTATTAAGTATTTATCCCGGCTTGTTGAGATTAATCGGGTTAATAAGATTCTATGGTTTTCATGTACGATTCTATGCTATTATGTGGTTAGCGGTCCCTCATTTAAGTGGGACACCCTAGTTACTCGCCACTGACGGTGGACCCCCCCCCCCATTTCAGGTGATGATGCAGACGCATAAGTGGGCTCGTATGGATCGGGTTGTGAGATGTGATGAGATTAGCTTAGTGAACCCAGAGTCTATTTATGTTTTTCTATTTATTTATTAAGTATTTATCCCGGCTTGTTGGGATTAAACAACATTTCAATATGTACTTTAGAGTTTACTTTTGGATTTTGAGACTAGTAGTTATTACTTTAATTAATAAAAGATCAATTGTATTTAGAATATGTTATTTTTGTTACGTTTATGCTTAGTAATGATCCATTTGTCGATTTCCATCGTAAATCGACAGTCTAAAAAGTCGGGTCGTTACAGATATATATATAGATTATATTTGTATGAATTAAATTTTATTTATGCTAAATGATTTTCATATCAGAGGTATGGAGATACAATACATACCATGTCGTTACCTTACCCTTTCAACCTTTAAAGCGAACCTCAAGGTACGCTTATTATGGGTGGTGAATGAGCAACAAAGAATTATAGGCGGAACCATCCATCGTTCACGTCATATGGTGTTTATTGATAAAGAGGTATCAAATTTATTTTTGTACCATCATATGAATACATAAAATCATGATTAAACATCACCAAACAACCCATACATGCATTTAATCTATACTATAATCATATTATACCAACAAGGTTGAGAAAGTATGTTACCTTAGTCAAATCTTGATCGTTAAACCCACCAAAACACGCTGCCCGGAAATGGAATCACACGACCCAATAATCACGTACACCAAATGAACAACACGGCACCACCGTGCACCACCACGAGACACCACGACACAACCACCACCGCTGCCCACTGCCTGCTGCACACACGGGCCACTGCACCGCACACACAGCCCACTGCCACCCTTGCACGGCTGTCCCACACGAGCCCCCACGAACACCCACACGAACCATGCCCAAAACCACACCTAACTAGTGTTCTTGCATGAAAATAATGGGGTTTAGTTTGAGTTTTGCTACTTAAAGATCAAAGGATGTAGAATCTTTAAGTTTTGGTTTAGAAAAGATGATGAACAAAGTTGGGTAATTAATAGCCAAAATGGCGTGTGAGCATGAGAGCAAATGGAGGGAGCGTTTAAAATTTGATGGCAAATGGATGGCAAATGAACAAAGGATCCTAAGGCCTTACTAACTCCTCTAGTTATAGAGGTTAGTTAAGGTGTGAACATGAAGCAAGTGGCAAAACTTGCCATCAACACTAGGAGGGGCCGGTTATGGGCTTAAACAAGGGCCAAAATGATCACTTGGGCCATTTACACTAATTCATGACTAATCACGATTAATTTTGCACTTGGCCCAAAACTAATTAATTAATTAGAGAATTAAAATCATAAAATTCTAATTAATTAAAATAAAATAAAATTAAGAAATATTAAACCATTAAATAAAATGGTTACACTCAAGTAATAAAAAAAATAGTCTAAATAAATTTAGACCATGCACCGAAATAAAAATAACTATAAGCAAACCAACACGAAACTAGCCCAAAAATCTGGGGCGTTACATTTGTTGTTGTCTCCAAATGTTACACACCCTCCTTCAAAAGTTTTGAGTGAAAGGAATTGATCTTTATCCCCGGATATGTGTCTTGAGCAGCCACTGTCCAAATACCAATATGGCTTTCCTTTCACTCGTACCTACACAAGCAATTAATGGTTAGTCTTAGGAACCCTAATCAGGTTGGGTTCCTTGTTCTTTGAGGCACTTTTAACCCAATCCTTCCTAACCCACACCTGTTTGGTATAGGTTTTGTTTTTCTTGTCATGTTTCTTCTTAGTAAAAAAATTATCAATCACATTACCAGTAGGTAGCCTTTCTTGAATTTATTCAACCAAGTGTTGTCCCTGCCTAGAACAGTTGTAGATCGAACTAGTTCCAGAATACCCTAAACCAAAGCTTTGAGAATTTCCAGGTTGGGATGTGAGGATGTTTAAAGTTTTCTGAGCATCTAATATTTTGTTCAATTGGTTCATACAATATGTTAGTTCAAATTCCTTGGTTTCATGTTTTTTAAGTTGAAATTCATTTTGTTTCTCAAAAGATTTTAGTTCAACTCTAGTCTTTTGAAGTTCATCTTGAAGTCTTGAAACCAAGTCAGGAGCTGGTTCTTCAATAGTTTTCCAGTTGTTATTAAGTTTTAACAAGGAGAGTTCAGCCTCAAGATCACATATCTTGGCAATGCACTCACCATGTAAAACATCAAGAACAACATCGAAAGCAGTTGTAGAACCAATTTCCTTAGAAACCTTAAGATCATTATGTTCCTTGTGTAAATCTTCAATATTTTCAATCAAGTGATTATAAGCAAGTATAATATCAGATTTACTCAAGGTAGATCTTTTTGTAGTTCAAGATTTGAATCATGTGTAAGTAGTTCCTTAAGTTCATTAAACCCCTTTTCAATTTTTTCAAACAATTCATCTTCCATGGGAACTGGTTTGGAGTTTGATGTCTCAAGTTCTATATTTTGCTGATCTACTGTAATTTCAATTTCAGAAATTTTTTGTTTAAGTTCTTGACAAAAAAGTTCTAGTTCATTAGACCTAGCACCACATACTTCATAATCTCGAATTGTTTCTTTCAGTTTCTTTTTATTACTCCGATAGGTAGGACCAATACGGATACATTGATCTATTGTAAATTCAAGATAATCAAGCAATTCTTCCCTATCTAGATTATGCATATTTGCTTTTATTTCATCAAAACATACCTGGTTATCTTCTGAATTGCTTCCACTAACCATGATACAAATGACAGTTTCTTTGTCAAAACAGCTTGCAGACTGGTATTCATTAGTGAAAGTAGTGAGACATAGATTTGCTTCTTCAGCATCTTCCTTATCTTCATATTTTGAATCTCCCCAAACTGCAGCAAGCGTGGCCTTTTTTAAAACCTTCTTATTAGTTTGAACTCTAGGGTTTCCTGTAGCATTCTTCCATGTTGGGCACTCTTTGATTATGTGCCCTGGTTCACCACAATTGAAACAACCAGCGTTGGAACTGGTTTTCCTGGACTGTCCAAAGTTGTTCCTTCCTTTTGAGAATTTACCTTTGGATTCTTTTCTAAGGTATTTCTCAAATCTCCTAGCCATAAGGCTAATGTCGTCCTCTTCTTCATCTGACTCCTCAGCCTTGAGAACAAGTTCCTTGTTCTTAGTAGTGGTCTCAGCCTTTGAGTCAAATAGCATTTCATGTGTCATTAAAGAGCCAATCAGCTGGTCCAAAGATAGAGATTTGAGATCCTTTGCTTCTTGAATGGTAGTGAATTTGGGAAACCATTTCCCTAACAAGGTCCTAAGCATCTTTATTACCAATTCTTCACTTGAGAAAGTCTTTCCTAAGGACTTGAGTTCCTTTATGATGGTCATGAACCTTGTAAACATGTCTTTGATGTTCTCATCTCTGGTCATTTCGATGACTTCATATTTTGACATAAGCATGTCAATCTTTGATCTCCTTACTCCTGAGTTTCCTTCAAAGGCCAACTCCAAGGTTTCCCAAATTTCTGCGGAGGAACAGGCAAGGATCTGGTTTACTTCACATTCAGCAATCCCTTGTTGAACAAGAGACATAGATATAGCATTTTTCTCCAGTTTCTTGTAGTCATCACTTGTGTACTCTTTCTCTAATTTTGGGACAATGATTGTCATAACCCGAAAACCTGGGCCAGAAAATTTCGTGGTTAATTTATATGCATTTTAAATTCTAAGTCCAAAAAGCCTAGTTAATTGGACTGTTTTATCTTATTTTCTCCCTTGTCTCAAAATTGAGCCCAATAACCCAATACTGCTTCCCCTTGGTCGGCCCTTCCCTTTGTTTGGCCAAGGATTATTTTCTTTTTATTATTATTATTATTTAGATAATTCCATATCTAAATATCTGACTTTTATTATAATTATACTAATTAATCTAAAAATCCTATTTTTAACTAAACCCTTACCAAGTCTCCTAAGTTGACTCTACTTCCCCTACTCCTACTCAATTACACGGCCCCCTCCCTTTTTTGATTAATTCATTCCTTGTTCTTTATAATTACATATAAGGAACAATAACCTTAACTATTCTACCTATCTCTCAAATATTCTCAAAAAACGCACAAAATATTTCTAGTGTGTCGTTTGTGTGTGTCAAACCAAGCAAAGAGTTTTCTTTGTTTTCCTCTCTTCCTAATTCAAGGTAACTAGACTAACCCCCTTGAATTTGGTTTTAGTTTATCATATAATAAATTAGATTGAATTAAACTAGGAATTGCTAGAATTATTATCATGTTTAGCCTAGGAATTTCGGACCAAGTATGATAGTATTCTTGATAGTTCTTGTTGTTATTTGCATAATATTTCATGAATCTTTATTACTTTAATTAGTTCTATGCATAAATTAGTATCTTATTTTACATATTTTAATTAGAATAATTGCATGATAATATCTTGAATTAATTCTTGAACCATGCGTGTATATGTCGAGTGGTAGCATGAATTTTATGATGATTTTCTTGAATTAAAGCATGTACATGATTTATTTAATTGTTTAATTAAAGTCTTGAATTAAAATATAATTTTGTGCTTGTTCTTTGAAATTGTCGAGTAGTCCAAGAACTTCAAAGAATTAAAGTTTCAATTTTTCTTGTTCAATCATATTCCTAATCTTGAATTATTAAGTAAGCAATACTTTAAAAGTGATTTAAGTATAATTTAATAGGTTCTTGAAAATTAAACTTGATCTTGTTATTCTTTCATGTTGGCCGAATATTTTGATGATTAAAAGACATAATTTTTGATTCAGGTTTGGTTATAATTTTCTGATTAATAGTTAGATCATAATTTTAGAATTTATATTTCTGTTTTAATAATTAAAATATGAAAAATATGAGTAGAATTTAAAGTATGAATATTTGTCTCCAAATCTTGAAGATGGCCGAGTGTTATAATAATGGAAAGGAGTGAATTTTGATCTTGATTAATTGTTCTATGATTTTATTATTTATTTAATAAGCCTAAATTATTTAGTTATGATAATTGTGATTAATATTTTAAAGTGTCAATTTTTTTTATTTTTACTTATGATGGTCGAATGGTGCAAGGATGGAAAGAGGGTATTTTTCTCATGTTTTATGCAATATTATTTGATAATTGTTAGTTTTTATATTAAGTTGATGATTTAATTGATTTATTGAATTGTTTATGTAATTATTAAAGGAATTGAAATATTTATTGATGTTGATTGTTCGAAAATGTCGAGTGGTCCAAAGTATGGTATGATCAATTTAATTTAATTTTCAGCTTATGATAATTTTTAGTTTATGATTTAAGGATTTAATATAATTAAAGGATTAAAAAGGTAAATAAAAGTTAAGATTGAATTGTTAAGAATAAAGATTGACTTTGACGATAAGAATAAGGATAAGATGATAAGTACGTTGTTTATTGGTCTCACGATGGCCATGTTGTTAAGATAAGATAAGATAAGTTATAAGAAGTGGACGCCTACTTGGTGATACACGAGTCACCAGATTAGGTTAAGTCGAAGCCACTGCCCTACTGCGGTCTCTGGGCAGTTCTTGATTCTAGGATGTTTAGTCGTCTAAGTAGTAGTACACGGGCTACTATTTATGAGTTATGGTCATAGCTTAGGCTTATTGCAAAGGAGAGCTACGGGTAGAATACATGGGTTCTTCCCGGTGCATTTTAGGAAAGTTGGGATGTACACGGGCATCCTTACGAGCTATAATGACCAGTCCATGGATTAAGAAAGATGATTAAAAGATGGGATTTGGGTAATAATATGATAAGATAAGAATTCATCTGGTTGGTATGTTATTTATGTATTTAATATGTTATTTTTGTACTTATTACGATTTTATTGTGTATGATATGTTAAGTCTTCCGCTGCGTATGTCTGATATGTATGTATGTATTTTGTATGATTATTCATGTATAATATGTATATCTTGGTTCGTCACAGTCTGTGTCCAAAGTTCCATTGAGTTCCAATCCAGTTTCTTACATGCATTTCAATATACTAGAGTTATTGTTTTGAGTTGTAATTGAGAAAAAGAAAAGAGAAGTGTGAGAACAGAGAACAGAGAAGAAAGAGAAGTGAGAAGAGAAAAGAAAGAGAGAAAGAGAACAGAATCGTAAGTTCCTACAGGAACTCACGAGGTCCAGAGAGAAGTTTAGGATTGTAATAGTTTACAAGGCCTCTATATAAAAGTGGAGTTTTTCTTCCGTGGGCCAGGAAGTTTTTCTCGTTGAAATTTGTCTCTTTACATTTAATTTTTCTCAAAGTTCCTTTCGTTTTTTAATTCTGTCGAAAATTTGTACTATAAGTTCCTCACAGCAATTCACCCCCCTCTTGTCGTGTTCCTACAGGAATAACAATTGATATCAGAGCAGGAACTCAGACCGTTCAAGACACCTTGACGAGAGATCCGGGTAGTATGAACACTTGCGAGAAATTGGAAGAAGGGTACTCATCTCAGAGACCTCCCATGTTTAATGGGAAATTCTATGCATATTGGAAAAATCGGATGGAGATCTACATCAAAGCCGAAAATTATCAGGTATGGAGAGTCGTTGAAGTCGGTGACTATCAGGTAACCAAAACTAATGCTAATAATGAGATAGTTCCTAAGGAAATTTCTGAATATGAACGTGAAGACTTTGAAAAAATGGAAATTAATGCAAAGGCCATAAAATTTCTTCATTGTGGTCTTAGACCCCATGAACATAATCGTGTTATGGGGTGCAAGAGCGCAAAACAAATATGGGATTTATTAAAGATAACTCACGAAGGTACTAATGAAGTTAAAAGGTCCAAAATTGATTTATTGATCTCTAGATATGAAAGGTTCGAGATGATGCCTAAGGAATCTATTCAAGATATGCTTACTCGTTTCACTAACATCATAAATGAGCTTGTTTCCCTAGGAAGAGAAATACCCATTGATGAACAGGTTAGAAAGGTCTTAAGGAGTCTTCCACAAGACGATAGATGGAGATCTAAAGTAACAACACTTATGGAATCAAAGGACTTTACGAAGTTCAACATTGAGTAATTGGCGGGTTCTTTGCTAACCCATGAACTACATCTGGGAACCAGCGGAGAAGGTTCCAAGAACAAGGGGTTAGCATTGAAGGCAGAAGAGAATGATACTGAAGAAGACAACGAGACTGCAATGCTCGTTAGAAAATTCAAAAGAGCCTTCAACATAAACCGAAGTTCCTTCAGGAACTCTGGAAAGAAATTGACGAGTTCCAAAAAGGACTTTGGATGTCACAAGTGCGGCTCCACTGATCACTTCATCAAGGAATGTCCAAAGTGGGAAAATGAGAAGACAAAGTCCAAAGGGAAGGAATCATTTAAGGAAAAGAAGGATTACAACAAAGAAATATACTACAAGCCTTCTTATTCCAAAAATGATGTTTGAAAAGCAATGATAGCTGCATGGGGTGATTCTGAATTAGAAGAAGAGGAGGAGGAACAGCCTGAAGAGGAAACGGCCCAACTGTGTTTAATGGCAAGATCTGATGTGCCAAAGTTCCCACAGGAACTCGACGAGAAGGTAAGCCTCAATCCTTATTATTTAAACTCTCTGCCTAAAAAAAACTTGTTGATTTAGTTATTAATTTTCATAAAAACTGGATGACTGTTAAGAGGGAAAAGAATGAGTGTGAAAACGCAATCAAAGTTAGTAGGGAACATAGTGATTGGTTTAAGGGTAATAAAGTTGAAACTGAAAATAGATTCTTTGACCTATTTGATAAAAACAATGTTTTAATGACTAAGGTTAAAAATCTTGAAAAAGAATTAAGCCAAACAACAATGGAACTTAACCACTATAAGTTGATTAATCTTAGTTTGAAATCTGAAAATTCGAGTGAAAGTTCCTCCAAGGTTTCTGATCTGAAGGAACTCAAGACTGATCTGGAAAAAACAAAATTTGATAATAAGAAATTGACACAGGAACTTACTGGAATAAAAAGGGATAAAGATAATCAACGAGAAGTTCCACAATGGATTCTAAATGCCCAAGCAAAGACGACCGAAGGTCTGGGTTTTAACTATAAACAAAAGGGGAGCAATCAGAAAAAATATGTGGAACTTCCAAGCAGCAGAGTCTGTCTGTTCTGCGGGAACTCAGGTCATCTGAAGGACCAGTGTTCCAAAAGGAACAACAGCTTGAATCTGAATCATAGACATGTTAATCTGAAATGGATTGAAAAAACTTATGATGATGTGTCTACAAAGGAACCCAAGTAAACCTGGGTTCCTCAACCTAACCACTAATTATTCTTGCAGGAACTACTGAGGGGGAACACCACATGGTACCTCGACAGTGGATGTTCCAAGCACATGACCGGAGACAAATCTAACTTTCTCTCACTAGTAGCCTACTCAAGGGGAACTATGACGTTCGGTGACAATCAGAAAGGTAATATTATTGCCGTAGGTAAGGTAGGTAAGTCAAGTTCCCATAGCATAGATAATGTCTTTCTTGTAGATGGTTTGAAGCATAACTTGTTTAGTATTTCGCAATTTTGTGATAAAGGAAACTCTGTACATTTTACTAATGAGTGTTGTAGAATCATCAACAATGACACTAATAAAATCATTCTTGAAGGGAAACGCAATGGGAACACATATACTGTGGACCTTGAAGCAATTCCCAAAACTACTCTTACTTGTCTAAGTGTCATTGAGAACAAAGGAACTAGTTGTTGGTTTACCAAACATCAAGTTCCAATGTGATAAATTGTGTGATGCATGTGTTAAAGGCAATCATGTTAGAAGTTCCTTTAAAAGTAAAAAGCTCGTGAGCACCACAAAACCATTGGAACTTATTCACATGGATTTGTGTGGGCCCATGAGAGTCCAAAGTAAAAGTGGAAAATTGTATGTCTTAGTCATAGTTGATGATTACTCAAGATTTACTTGGACAATGTTCCTTCATAGCAAAGATGAGACTTTTGAAGAATTTGTTTTCTTTGCTAAGAAGATACAAAAATCAAGTGGTTATCAACTAATTCACTTACGATCTGACCATGGAACTGAATTTGAAAATCAAAAGTTTGATAAGTTTTGCAGGGAAAAGGGCATGGATCATAACTTTTCCGCTCCTAGGACACCATAGAAAAATGGTGTTGTGGAGAGGAAAAACAGGACTTTAGAAGACATGGCAAGAACAATGCTCATTGCAAGTGGATTACCTAGGAACTTCTGGGCTGAGGCCATTAATACAACTTTCTATATAATTAATAGAATCATGTTAAGACCCATCACAAACAAAACTCCCTATGAACTAATGAAAGGAAGAAAACCTAACATTTCTCACTTAAGATCTTTTGGTTGTAAGTGCTTCGTGCATAATAATGGTAAGAGGAACTTAGGGAAGTTTGATGAGAGAAGTGGTGAAGCCGTGTTCCTTGGATATGCCACTGATAGTAAAGCATATATAGTTTATAACAAGAGGATATTAAGTGTTGAGGAAGGTGTACATATTTTATTTGATGAAATTAACCCAAATGTAAATAGTGATACTAACATTTTGCAGGAAGTTGAGGACTTAGAGATAGGCTTGGTTATAAAAGATCCAGATGAACAAGAATTAACATCCAACAAAGAAAGAGCAAATATTCCAGAAGAACGGCCTCATGTTGAAAGACAAGAAGAGCCAGTTCTTGAAGGAACTCAGGGGGAAGTTCCAGAGACTGAAGGGAACTTAGAAGAAGAGATCAGAGTTCCTGAAGAGACTGTAGAAAGACCAATTCCAATCAGAGACTTTGAACCAAAACCTTGGAAACATCAGAAGTCCCACCCTCTTGATCTTATCATAAGTGATATAGGGAAAGGAATTCAGACCATAACTCAGATTAGATACTAGCCATGCAGGATGAACTCAATCAGTTTGAAAGGAACAAGGTATGGCACCTTGAACCAAAGCCGGAACACCAAAAGGTAATTGGATTGAAGTGGGTGTTCAGGAACAAGCTAGATGAACATGGCACAATCGTCAAGAACAAGGCCAGGTTAGTTGTAAAAGGATACAATCAACAAGAGGGTATAGATTATGAAGAAACATTTGCTCCGGTAGCAAAATTAGAAGCTATTAGAATCTTAATTGCTATTGCTTCTTTCATGGGTTTTAAATTATATCAAATGGATGTTAAATGTACTTTTTTAAATGGATTTTAAATGAGGAAGTTTATGTGGAACAACCTCCTGTTTTTGAAAACTGTAAATTTCCTAACCATATCTATAAGCTTGACAAGGCTCTTTATGGGTTGAAGCAAAGCTCCTAGAGCATGGTATGAGAGGTTGTCCAAGTTCCTTTTGGAAAATGAATTTAAAAGAGGAAAAGTTGATAAAACTTTATTTTTAAAATCGAAAGGAACTGATCTTCTCATTGTCCAAATCTATGTAGATGATATAATATTTGGTGCTACTAACGAATCTTTGTGTCAGGAATTTGCAAATTTAATGAGCAAGGAATTCGAGATGAGCATGATGGGTGAGTTAAATTTCTTTCTTGGTTTGCAAATAAAGCAAACTGAAAAGGGAATTTTTATTCATCAACAAAAATACATAAAGGAACTGCTAAAGAAATTTGGGATGGAAACATCCAAAATAAATCACACTCCTATGGGAACTAACACCAGATTGGATGAAGATCCCAAAGGAACTAGTGTGAGTGAAAAGCAATATAGAGGCATGATAGGTTCCTTATTGTATTTAACTGCTAGTAGACCAAATATTTCTGTTAGTGTTGGTGTATGTGCTAGGTTCCAAGCAAATCCAAAGGAGTCACATCTCACTGCAGTCAAGAGGATATTGAGATATTTGAAAGGAACTGATGATCTAACACTGTTCTATCCTCACAATGACACATTTGAACTCAAGGGATTTGCTGATGCGAATTATGCCGGTGATTTGGTGAATAGGAAAAGCACTTCAGGTATGGTTCAGTTCCTTGGAACGTGTTTAGTTTCTTGGAGTTCCAAGAAACAAAAAATAGTTGCTTTATCCACTGCAGAAGCTGAATATGTAGCAGTTGCTGCATGTTGTTCTCAACTGCTTTGGATAAAACAACAACTAAGGGACTTTGGTATTAATTATAATTGTATTCCTATATATTGTGATAATACTAGTGCCATTTGTATATCAAAGGATCCAGTTCACCATTCACGTGTGAAACACATTCACATACGTCATCATTTTCTAAAGGACAATGTAGAAAAAGGTTTGATAAAACTTGAATTTTGTCAAACTGAAGATCAAATTGCTGACATATTAACTAAGCCATTGAATAGAGAAAGATATGAGAAATTGCGGATGGAACTTGGGATGATAAAATTAAAGTAATTTGCCAAGAAGTTCCTCCAGGTACGTCAAGTCAATTATTAAAGTTCCTAGAATAATTTTCATTGCAATTATGGTGCGAAAGCATGTTCCTGATGGAATTTGAGATTTATACTCGTAAATGTCTATCAATATTACTCTTATTTTCATGATTGCTATTTGGATGATGAACTAAATGTGTGCATCAATATGTTCCTATGATTCTTATTTTTTCTTTCTTTATTTTTTATATAAATTAATGGAAAAATTAACAAAACTAATCCTAACTTTGGTTGGTCTTTCGTTTTTAATCCCAACTTTTGGAAAACCAAAAATAATCCCAACTTTTGCTTTGATTTTCCATTTTTGGACCATTATACCGGTAACCTGCTGCGACGGTAAGCAGCTTATTTCTATGATAATTAAACTCTTTCATTTTATATTAATTGAGTTTTAAACACAAAATACAGTTCCTCTCCCCTCCAAAACCCAAATTATGACATAAAACATTTCCCTTCCAAAATCCTTTGCCATTGCTAACCATTGCCATTGAAGCAAAGTGAAGGTTTGTGAAGTTTACTCTCCTTCCAGTTGTTGCCCCAATTCATTCCAGCGAAAAAAATCCCAAATAATCAAACTCAAGGTTCTTTTTTTTTTACTCTGTAAATACAATTTTGTAGGTTTTGTAAAATTATTTGAATTGTTGTTGTTGGAATTTAGGGTTTTTAATTTCTGAGTTTGAATTTAAGTTGTTAAGTTTGAAATTTTCTAGGTTTGAATTTATGTGGTTTGAAATTAGGTTTTTGCAAAATTCTGTGTTAATGGTTTTTATTGGATGTTTATGGGTTTGAATGATGTTGTTCTTGGTTTTTTTAAGGGTTTTTATTGCATGTTTACTTTGGTTGGTCTTCCGTTTTTAATCCCAATTTTTCGAAAACCAAAAACAATCTCAACTTTCGCTTTGGTTTTCCATTTTTGGACCCTCTTCAAATTTTAACCTACAACTACCGGTAAACCTTGCTAATTAGCCGGTTAAAATTTAAAGAGGGTCCAAAAATGGAAAACTAAAGCGAAAGTTGGGATTATTTTTGGTTTTCGAAAAGTTGGGATTAAAAACGGAAGACCAACAAAAGTTGGGATTATTTTTGTTAATTTTTCCTAAATTAATTTATTCCACAAATTAATTTATTTTTTCCACAAATTAATTTTATTTTCCACAAATTACTCTTCTTTTGTAGCTAAAGAAAACTACCCATTAAGTGAATCCAATTAGAGTGTCACCATGTTTATGTATATATACCCATATTTAAATTTTTTTTTAAAAAAAAAAAACAGAAACGCACCACGTGGGTTTCTAACTCACTAACCTACTCCCCATCACTTACTTTACCCATTTTATTTCAATCACCAAATTCACCTTCTTTTCTCTCTCCTAAAACCCACGAAACCCCCTCTCTCTTCTTCCCCAAATCCATCTTCTCCATTACTCTTCTCCAATCCTCTCCTCAACAATGGCTTCCAATGTTTCTACCTCTCAATCCACCAAAGACTCCACTGATTCTCCTTCTCACCAACCTCCTCCCAAAACCGCAAGTACAAAACCCAAAACCCTAACTTTGAAAAAACGGTCACGCAAGGAGGATGAAGCACAATCAACTTTTGATAGCTTGGAAATGGGAGAAGTAGAAAACGACACTACAAAGGAACTCGATCAAACATCAAGTCATTTTGTTCCCGTGCTCGTGTTGAACCGTGCGTGGTGTGCCAAACAAGGGTATGAGCAAATCTTGCATGTTTTTAAATTTCAAAATTGGGATAAGATGCTTGGTGATTATGTTGAATTTATGTATCCTGAGGCAATGAAAGAATTATGTGATAATTTTGATTCTCAACAAAGAGTTGTTAAGAGTAACGTGAATGGGGTTAATTTTGAGTTTGATGTGGATGTGTTAGCAAATGTATTTGAGGTTCCGAATAATGGGTACGATAAATATTTTAAAGGGTCATATAACTTGAAAATTAATGGAGTGGATAAAATGGATATATTATTAAGTCTAAATGGTGAACCCAAGAAAAAAAAAATTGAACTTAACTCACTTTTGCCATTTGACAAAGTTTTGTTCAATCTTGTTTGGAAAACTATTGTGCCGCGAACTTCTAAAAGAAACGAGGCAAATTTGCACGATTGTTCCTTGCTATATTGTCTGGCAAATAATTTCACATATGCTTGATACTATCCTAAGTGGCAAGAAATTAGGATATGGTAACTTCATGACAAAAATTTTTAAGCATTTTAATGGGCCACTTGAGGGATATGTAAAGTTGAGGTTAAAGAAAGAACAGTTCATTCAAGGAACTACACTAGCGGGTTGGCATGTCGGTGTATTAGACGGGCGCACTGCTACTCTTTCCGAAATTTAACAAGTTAACGACGCCAAGCGGAAAGCCAAAGTAGCGGCAGTTAGTGAAGTCACAGTTGAGGGTAAGGGCACAGTTGGAGTGAAAGAGCCGGTGCGGAAGAGTAGGAGAATTTCATCAAAGCCTAAGGTTGCGGGTGATATTCCACACGTGAACTTAGTTGATGATGAGGAGCTTAAGGATGATGCTAATAAGACCATGGACGTTAACACGGAGAGAATTCTTCTTCATATTTTGAAGGAGATACAACACTTTCGGGAAAGAATTGAGGTTTTGGAAGAGCAAGCATCCACCTCTCGACAGGATGTAGTTGAGTTGAGGGAATCCAATGATCGACATCACTTTGAAGTTATGAAGAGCCTCGAGGTTCTTCAGAGAGCTGCTACTTCACACCATCCACCTTCTGTTCCTTCAGGTCCTACTGCTCCCACACCTGTCAAACCTCTTGCTCCTAGACCTGCTGGAACTTCCTCTGCTGTTCCTGAAGGAACTTCTCTGGGAAACATTGTTGGCCTTTATGGTGATGCTTCTCAGGACAACGATTGATCTCTTGCTCTTTTCTCCATTATTCCAACACTTTCGATATGGTTGTAATATATTTAAACATGGTTTAGGTTTTCTTATGTTTTCTTCTTGACATTTTCATTTCTTTCTTTTGCATCTAAGTAGTCGAGTAGTAGCTATTTTCTATTTTTCTTTTGTCCCTGGAACATATATATGCTATATTTTGCTACTTTCATCCATGATGCTTTTATGATGACTAATATTGCTAGATTGCTACTTGAGTTGTTTTCTTATTCTAGAGATCAGGTATCTGCCATTACTGGTTTAATGGTGATGCGATGAAAAATGTTTATGGCATGATGATTTTGATTTTGATGATGCAAAAAGGGGGAAGAATAATTGGCAAACTAATTTTATTCTTTTTCATCTTATTCTTTCATCTTATTCTCATATGAATTGAAAGCTTTCTCTAACAGAAATCGTTCCTAACTTGTGAATAGTTTACTAACTTTCTTGATTCCATGTGGAGTTAAGATGTATATAACTTTGGTAGTATAATTTAGTTCTTAATTAGTTTAATTTGTATTAATTTAAAAAAAAAAAAAAATTAATTAATAAATAAAAATTCAAAAATATTTAGTTTAATGTTTTTATGTTTTATAAAATGAAAAATCAAATAAAATAAAATAAAATAAAAAAATCTTTTTCAACGAGTTTATTTGTTTTAGTCTTCAATTAAGTTTGCCTTGGTTTGTCATCATCAAAAAGGGGGAAATTGTTGACATATTCCTTTTATGTTTTGATGATGACATAAACCTCAAACTTAATTACTAATAAATGTCTTTGAGTTCTTGGAGAATTTTAGATCTTGAAGATAAAATAAAGTATTGAAGATTCAAACTTGAAGATTCAATCATTTGAAGAAACAAGATGGTGATTTAAGGAATGGTTCGAATGTGAATCAAAGATGTTGCTATCCAGTTTCTACAGAGAAATCAGAGAAGTTCCTGAAGAGAATCCAGCAAGGAACATGAGAAGAACTTCAAGTATTCCAACGAATCACTTGATGAAGAGAAGAGAAGCATCCATGAATGTTATAATATAATGTTCTAGGGTAAATGTAAGTATATTAATGCATTTAAGTCTGGTTGGAACTTAGTCGTGTCTGTCAGAGGAACTTTGGGTCATGTTCCTAGAGGAACTTGTGTCGAGTCAGTTGGTTATAGTGGTCTACGTCCTTTGCTACATTTTAGGGTCAGTTTGAACGAATTTTTTAATTGTTTTGATCAGTTTAAAAGTTCAAAATTGACTGAAATTATGGTTCCTTAATTTTAGGAGTAGTTAGTAAGTAAATTTTGAATTAGTTAGTAGTCAAAGTTAGTTTCCTATATTTTAGGTTTAGGTTGTTTATTTATTAATTCTGATTTATTTATTTATTAAAAGTTTTATTTTTGTTATTAAAATAAATTTAAAAACAAAAAAAGAAAAAAGTTTTTATTCTTTTTAAAAACCGGTTTTTTACTAACTACTTTCTAGGATTAGTTACATTATTTTGAGGGTGTTTTAATTCTGATTTAGTTGGTCAAAAATAAAGTAGTAAGTGTCCTATTATTAAGGAGTCAAAATAGTGGGGTAGTGTTAGGTGTAGTGGACGGTTAGGGTGTGCTTAGTGGACAACTTTTTGCTTGTTCATCAAGGCTTGATGACCACTACTAATACTAATTTAATTCTGAATTTGTATGACACACAACTAGAGCTTTCATTAAGTCAAAAATACTTAGAGTCTGTGTAACGACCCTAATTTTATTGGTGTTTCTGTCGTGTATTTATTTGTATGTGTGTGATTTTATGTATGGTCCAAAATTTATTTTGGACTATTTATTTTATTTTATGTGAATAATTTCGATTAAATTCGAATTATTTCATTTTGATTGATTATTATTTATTTTAATTATTATTTAACTAATTAGAATTTTTATTATTTAATTTTCTAATTAATTATTTAATATTTTTGGGCTAAATCGATTTAAGCATGATTAATCATGCAAATTTGTAATTAGCCCAATTAATCACCAAAGGCCCATTTTGGCCTTGTAATAGCCGGCCCCCTTGTGCATGGCAAAGTTTTGCCACTTGCCTTGCTTTCACAGCTTAACTAACTTCTATAAATAGAAGTAGTTAGTGAGGCCTTGAGATCATTTGCTCATTTGCCATCTTAAACACTTGCTCATCAAAGTTTAAAACACAAAACTCCCTCCATTAGCCATCAATCACACGCCATTTTTGACTCCAAACACCAAATCATTTTTCATCCATCTTTTCAAACCCAAACTTAAAGATTCATTATCCATTGATCTTTAGGTACCAAACCACAATTTATTTCTCAATAATTTCATTCAAGATCCCTTGTTCGGGCTTATTTTCGGGTTGGTTCGTGTGTGGGTTTGGGTCCGTGTGGTGGCACGTGTTCAAGGGTGATCGTGCGTGAGTTGGCCGTGTGGATCGTGGTGGCAGCCGTGCAGCAGGACCGTGCAGAAGACGGTGTCCGTGGGGTGGTCCGTGAAGAGGTGTCGTGTTCGTGTGGTGGTGCACCGTGCGTGTTGACCGTGTTGTTGGAGCCGTATAGTTCGAATTCCGGGCTGCAGGATTGTGTTAATTTTGTGTGTAATCCTTAATAAGGTGACATACTTTCTCAATCTAAATGGTATACTATGTTTTATAGTATAGATTAAATGATTAGATTAGACTAGTTTGATGTTATGTAACCATGTTTATGTGTGGGTTATAATCTGAAATTTTGGATGATGTTATATGATGATTTCTACTTGATTATGGGAATTTCATGATTGATTATGTTGATTTTATATTTGATGTTATTCATGTTCAAGTTTGATTTCGCTACTAGGCGCCTAAAACTTAGAGTAAGATTCTATGTTTTTGGGTTAAGACATTGCCCCTATCCTATCCGCGGTATTGGGATAGTTGGTGGTCTTACTATGTTGTCTTCGGATATGGATTTCTAGTAAGATTGGTTTCATGGGGTTGGGAGTACGATTCTCAATCCTGACATAGTAGAAAGTTCGATCGCGTAAGATGCGTTCGTACGTGCATAGTCCGGTCTAGTATGTGAATGATTGCGCCAAAGTTAAGATTTGTTAATTAATGGTTAATTGGTCGTGTAAGCATGATTAAGTGATGTCGTTCGTTGTCGATAGCATGATTGATTGATGATTCGTATGATCTGATGTATGTTGGCATGTTTGATATTTGGTTTGTGCTATGTTCATGTGTATCCCCGTTAGGGTGGGACGGTTATGTTACTCGCCACTGACGGTGGACTGTTGTTGTTTTTCAGGTAACTCTGATGATGAGGTCCTTACTTAGCTTTGGGTTGGGCGAGTGTCGTTGTTATTTATCTTTCATGTTGTTGTTTTACGATATATTCTAGTTTTGAACTATAGTAGTAGTACTTGTGTACTTTTCTATAACTCTGACATATACTTGGAGTTTACGTTCGTTAGTAGTAGTAACATTGACATTTGGGATTAGATATGTACAATCTTGTGGGTGTTGTACTTTTGGTTTAGTATATATATACAGTTTGAGGTTTTGTTTTAATTTTTAAGTATTTAAGTTTGTTAGATCTGACTATTCGACTCGTCGGTTTCTTCCACGCCGGTTTAAGTGAGTCGGGTCGTCACAGTCTGTGTCCAAAGTTCCATTGAGTTCCAATCCAGTTTCTTACATGCATTTCAATATACTAGAGTTATTGTTTTGAGTTGTAATTGAGAAAAAGAAAAGAGAAGTGTGAGAACATAGAGAGAACAGAGAAGAAAGAGAAGTGAGAAGAGAAAAGAAAGAGAAAGAGAAAAGAAAGAGAGAAAGAGAACAGAATCGTAAGTTCCTACAGGAACTCACGAGGTTCAGAGAGAAGTTTAGGATTGTAATATTTTGCAAGGCGTCTATATAAAAGTGGAGTTTTTCTTTCGTGGGCCAGGAGGTTTTTCTCGTTGAAATTTGTCTCTTTACATTTAGTTTTTCTCAAAGTTCCTTTCGTTTTTTAATTCTGTCGAAAATCTTTACTATAAGTTCCTCACAGCAATTCACCCCCTTCTTGCCGTGTTCCTACAGGAATAACATCTACTTTATTTTCTAGTTCATTACTTTTTAGATTTCACCCAGTTTGTTGGGGATAAACACCGTAAGTTGTAGTTTGTTGAATAATATGGATTTATGGACATTTTTATCCTTTCATTAGTTATTAATTAATAAAGTGATGCCTTAATTTAGGTTTAAAAGTTTCAATTTAATCATGTTTTAGCATGTTTTGTTTGGTAATGATCCATTTGTCGATTTCCTTCGTAAATCAACAGCTTATAAAAGTCGGGTCGTTACAGTGATCCTTTCATCATTCTTTTTAAGAATAGCCGTGGGGCCATTTTTAACAATTCTCCAACACTCATAATCAATCCCAATTATGAGATTCTTCATACAATTTTTCCACCATGGGTAGTTTGTTCCATTGAATTTGGGAAGTTTAGATCCACTAGATTCTTGATTATTCATTTTCTTACTCGTATACTTAGTTAACCCTTTGAGAGGTTAGGCTCTGATACCAATTGAAATTTCAATAGATACTTAAGAAGGGGGGTAAATTGTGTATGTCAGATTTTTCGTTTTTAAATGGTTAATTATTGTTTATGAGAACTACGAGGGAACTAGTTTGTTGAGCAATAAAGTAAAATATGAGAACACAAGGACTTAACGAGGTTCGACTTCTCAATAAGCCTACGTCCTCCACTCTCTCACCAATATTACTAATCAACTCAGAATAATAACAAAGGTTACACACTCAATTGAATTGCTACAACCTCGTAACAATCAATTCCCAACTGTTAACTATAAAGTTCACTCTATAACACTCCCCAAACACTTCCCTCTAAGTGGTTCAATTACAACTCAGACTTTTCTCCATTAATTTTCTCTTTAAAGATGAATGTGGAGATTTTTTTTTTACACTGAGAAAAGTATGGCTGGTTTTCTTTTGGAAGAACAAGGGGTTTTTAGGGTTTTCGAAGATTAGAATTTTGATAGTGGAAAACCGTAACCTAAATGTGAATTAGAGTGTTGCTTATATAGGTGTACCAGGCAGCTGTAAAAATATTCTCTTTAATATTATTTACAAATCAAATTTTATTTACTTTCCATAAACTGTTAAGTTTTAAGGAAAGTGCAATCAAATCCGTTTTGTTAAGTTTATTAAATGAGTTAATTTTCAAGATTGGACATTTAACGTCCGCCAGAGGCCGGACGTTACCTCTTAAAAAATGGACGTTAATAACACGACTTTAATTCTAAAATCCTGCCTTTTAAACGTCGGCCTGAGACGGACATTAAGTTCGTAAAAAGCGGACGCTAAATTAAATTTTAATTTTTATATGTTCCCAATCATAAGACTTCTTTTATGGCGGATGTTGAAACAAAAGGCGGACATTAAATTTAATTTAACGTCCGCTTGCTTAGCGGGCGTTAAAAGGCATACGGCAGAAACACGGAATGTTATGGTGCCATTTATGTCGGTTTTTAAAAAACGAAACAAATAAACCTTATTTGTACCTGTTAATATAAAAATGTTACAAATGAGGATTAACAAATATAAATTCTTTCAGTAGTGACTATAGTAGACACAACCTGTCAACCCTTAACAATAGCAGCCTACTCTGAACTACGCAGCCCTGCACAATAGTGACAACACAGAAACAACTCGGGATGTTAGTTTGGGTTGGAACACGTTGGGTTAACTGAACTGACCGTAACCTGAACTGAAATAAATTGAACTGAAAGTAAACCGTAACCTGAAATTGACCTGAACTGAAGTGACCTGAAATGTTATTGGCCCGTGAATTAATGACCTGATCTGAACTGAACTTGAACTGAAAGTACCCTGAACTGAGGATAACATGTCCCAAACCCAAAGATTTATTAAATTGGACTGAACTGGACTGAACTGAAATCAACCCGTTACATTATTGGACCTGAACTGAACTGAACTGAAATCTTATTCAACTTGAAAGTAACTTCATATCACAATTAACATATTAAGAAACTTTTTGTGTTTTATGATCAATTTTTATTGTAATGGACGCTCCAAAATAATCCGATGTAAACTGATGCCAACCTGAAACATATCGTTTCTTATCGTTGAACTGTATTAACCAGAATCGTTTTGGACTGAATTGGTACTAGCATGACCGTTATTGACCTGAACTTGAACTGAACTGTCACCAAGAAAAAGACAGCTTGTTATGACCTGAACTGAAATGACCTGAATTGAATTGAACTGAACCGTTGGGCTAATAACCTGATTTAACCTGAATCGAAATTGAACTGAACCCATTTGGATCAACCCTAATCTCTACCGTTAACCCATTTTGACATCCCTAGAAACAACCCATAAACAAATTTGGGTGACACAAATATTTATAACCAAAGTATATACTTGGGCATCAGAAAATATTGGTGGTCAATTAAGTATTATTTGCTACAAATATAAATTTTATGCCAAATATATATTCAATTCGATACCCAAAACTACTTTCCATATATTAGGCAAACCTACATCAAGTTCCTGCCTCTCTTAAGCCTATTGTCAAGCATTACTAAAGTTCCTCATTTAGTTTACATGGCTCATTCTCTTCCTTCTTGTGTGTTAATTAACCCCTAATTTGTGTTCTTGTATTCCGCTTCCAAAAAGAACTTTTTAAGCAGTAATTAATTATTCTTACAGGGTAGAATGGCTATTTTATCCTGAATTTGTTGACTATTGAAGCCACATCCATCAATCGTTAACAAAAATGTAGGCATTGGTATTGTTATCGGTTAGACGATGAAAGGACTTAACAATCAACATTCATTAGCCTCTCCTTAATTTTTGTCTCTTCACTTTATTAGTTCACATTATTTTCTACTAACTTTACAATTAATATTCTTGCCATTTTATAATTTCTTACCACACTCACAATTGCATTTTCTACATTATATTTTTTGTTTATTTAAAAAGTATTGGGTCCCAAAAATGAAATTGAAAGGGTATCTTCTATTACCCTTCCCATTTGCACAAAAGATAAAAGGGGAACATGTTGATGCTCTAAGAGCTTCATCAACGTTGAGGATATCTATCCTCATAGCAAGAAATTGGTATCCTTTTATATTTCCTCATGAATGTGGGAATCTGGGAAAGGATCTTTTTCTCAAAAGGAAATCAGGATTTCCTTTCTACTGAAAGGAATGCATGCCTTGGCCCCTGTGCATGAACAGTGCTCTTGCAAGTTGGTATTTTGATCTATCCATTGGAAGGAGATGAATGCAACAACTATTTTTTTTAATTCCCTCACACGACACGTTGACACTTGTTAACCTTTTGGTTTTTTTTTTGCACCAAAATAGTATAACGGCTATAATTTGCAAACGATAACTTATTTTGAAAATCCGAAAACACCAACGGTCATAAAAAAAATTTCTCTATAAGATGAGTACAAATTTGACATATTTTCACAAAGTTTCAGTTTCACTTGTACAATACTCTCAAACACAAAATCATATAGTTTCCATCTTTTCCTCCATATCACTTCCAATTTCGAAAATCCTTCAATATGGATCGTAATAATTCTAATTACGGTAACCAGAATTTTCCAAATAATTTAAACTTTCAATTTAGCCAATCTAATCCTAATTTTGACCCAAATCTATTGAGTAATCCTCAAATTCAAGCTACATTTTTACAATGGTGTAGTACTCAACCAAGACCAAAAAATTTCAATAATATTACACCAATTCCACCACATTTTCCTCAAAATACTAAATCCTATCAACAATATTTGGGTAATACCCCTTTTTTCCCTATTTTTGAACATTTAACTCAAAATATGAATCAATCACCAAGTGGAGTATGTAGTAGCAATGCTACTCCAATAGAGTTAAGTGGTGAACATCTTGAAGACATTGACAATGATGAAGTCGAAATTGTTCCAGAAGTGCCACCCAATACATTTGCACAAAGGAAAAACCAAGCATGGAGTATCGCCGAAGATAATGCTCTTGTACCAGCCTATTTAAATGCAGGAGGTGATGTGGGGAGGAGAAATAAGACCAAGAAAAGCGGTTTATGGGCAGAATTTACAACCTGTACGAAAATGCTAGAGCTGAAAATCTCAATGAGATCAAGGTAAGAAACATTAAATCTTTGCAAAATCTCAAATTTACATGTTAATAAATGGGTTGATGCCTACGGCTATCATTTTCGAACCAAGGGTGGTGGTGAATGTGAGCAAAATTTGGAGAGATTCACTCACAAAGAATACAAAGCAACTAACAATAAGATGTTTTGTTATTTGCATTGTTTTGCAATTTTGAGAAATTACCCCAAATGGGATCCCACCTTGTCCAAAGTTCAGTCTGATATATTACCGGGTGGTCAAGAATCTACAAATAGTGGGGGAGCGATAAAAGATCACAACTAGATTCACAGTGCGAGGTTGGCGAAAGGGCTAAAAGACCTCTTGGCATAAAACAGACAAAGATGAAAGGTAAAGCATCTACTACGTCGTCAAGTATAAATGTTGAATCTTTAAATACAAATTTTAATGAAATGGGAGAGAAGGTGGGAGAATTAAGCGAGCGGCTACTGGATCAGATGAGGGATCGAGATGATGAACAAAAATCCCAGGATGAAGAAAAGAAAAGGCAGAAGGAGGACGCCATGAAGCTCAGAATGTTGGAAAGGTTAATGCAAAAACCCGTTCTTGACGGCAAGGAATTAGCAATGTACAACAAACTGAGAGATGAATTTAGTAGTAGGTTTTCGCTTTGATTTCAGTTAAGTATTAATAATGTTTGTATTTTAATTTTAATTTTAATTGTAAGGTACACAAGTTATTTTCTTTTCCTAAATTTTTGGTGCTACTAGTAGTGTTGTTGTAAGCGAGTATTGGTATCGTTGTTTATGTATTAAATTAATATGAGTGTATTTTAATTTGTATTTATAACAATAATGTCTCTTTTTACCTTTGGACAAGACTCATGCATTGGTCAAAAATCTAACCTTACAACAGTTATGCATGTATTGGTCAAAATTGTTACCTTACAAGACTTGTCCTTGCATTGGTTAAAAATCTAACCACAAAATGACAAAATACTTATCTTATCCATATCTTATGTACACCAATTAAGTGTTTGCAAAATCTTATCTTCTGACCAACATTATCTTATTTTTGTCTATTTAAAGTACATAATTTCCATCTTCTAGTATCACAAACAAACACACCAAAATTAAAACACCAAAAATAATATGAGCTTAAATTCAATCTCTTCAAGTTTTTCAAGCTCTTCCTCCTCAAGATCAACTGATAAAATTTATGATCACATTTTCATGAATTTTATAAATGAGAGTCAACGTTTATGCAGTGCTCAGCCCGTAGCTGTTAACAATAAAAAAATTCAGAGAAAACGAAGGGTAACTGTGCCTAGAAATCGTGAAGCGGCTCACGACAATTTAGTTCCAGATTACTTTAGTAATCACCCGGTATACAATGATACTACATTTCGAAGGACGTTTCGTATGAGGAGACCCCTTTTCCTTCACATTGTGAACACATTAAGCGCAAATAATCGCTATTTCCAACAACGTCCCGATGCTACCATGCGTCTTGGTGCTTCACCCCTCCCAAAAATGCACATCGGCCATACGTATGTTAGCTTATGGTTGTTCAGCTAATCAAGTAGATGAATATCTAAAGCTTAGTGAAAGTACTGCTAGAGAATGTCTTTCACAGTTTGTGGATGGAGTTATTACTCAATTTGCAACTGAGTACCTCCGCAAGCCAACAATGGAATATATACCTAACATCTCCTAAGAGAAGGGGAGGATAGAAACTTCCCCGGAATGCTAGGTAGCATTGATTGCATGCATTGGGTATGGAAAAATTGTCCAGTTGGATGGAAAGGAATGTATCAAGGTCGATATAAAACGGCCACTTTTATCTTGGAAGCGGTTGCATCAAGAGATTTATGGATTTGGCACGGCTTCTTCGGGACTCCTGGGTCGTGCAACGATATTACTGTACTACAGCGTTCTCCGGTGTTTGATGTGATAATAAATAATCGTACTCCCCAAGTTCTGTTCACCAATGGGATGTATCCAAAGTGGTCAACATTTATAGATGTGATTACGGCCCCTCAAACAACTAAGGATAGGTTATTCACTGAACATCAAAAGAGTGCGAGAAAGGATGTTGAGCGTGCTTTTGGTGTGTTACAAGCTCGTTTCACAATAATCAGAAATCCTGCTTTGGCATGGATCTGTTGTGGAAAATTATGATGACTTGTATCATCATCCACAACATGATTGTTGAAGACGAGCATGATACTTATCTAAATTATAAAGATCCACTCGAGTTTGCCGATGAACAACCTGAGAATATGCCGGGGTCGTCCTCAACTAGGAATGTAGCAACATTCACCGTAACTTCTGGACAGTATGATCCAGATAATTTCGGTAGATTGCTAGCTTCGAGAGGCGAGATTCGTGATAGAGACGTCCATATGGCTTAGAACGATTTGATTGAGCATTTATGGGCACGGTCTAGGAGGTCGGATGAAAATTAATATTTCAGTAATTTTTAAAACTTATTTTTGTTATTTTAATCAACGTAATTCATGTTATTGTTATTCGTGTCCTTTAATCAATGTATTTCATGTTTTTAATCAATGAATTTTATGTTTTTAAATTCGTCTCGTTTAATTAATGTATCGATTAATAGAACGATCTATTATTAAATATTATTAGGGTTATTTGTCCAAAACTACCTTAATTACACCACTTTTTGTAAAAAAACTACCTTACTTACAAAACTTTGTCCAAAACTACCTTGCTTAGTAAATTTTTGGTTGAACACTAACTTATTCACTATTTCGACGTTGACTTTGCCTTTGCTGGCCAATCTGGTCTTTTTTTTGCAAATTCCGACCTCAAATTTGACCCTTTAGGGCAAAAATGACCCACTAAAACTTTGATAGGGATAATTTTTTTGGCACGCAAACCAATGAACGTATATCGAGACAAATTTTGTAATGCAAAAAGAAGCTTATGCAACCATTTTTTGTAGATTCCGACCTCATATTTAACCCTTTTAGAGCAAAAATGACCCAAAACATTGATTGAGCTAATTATTTTCAATAATAAAGCAAAGTCAACGCCGGAACAACGAACAAGGTAGTGGTCAACAAGGAATTGGTTAATAAAGGTAGTTTTGGACAAGCTTTTGTAAGGAAGGTAGTTTTTTGCAAAAAGTGGTGTAATTAAGTAAGGTAGTTTTGGACAAAAAACTCTTATTATTATTATTATTAACAACAATTACAACAACAATAATAATGAACTATATTAATAAATATATGTAAATTGAAAAGGGAATAAATAGTGGGGTATATGTAGGCAGGAGAGAGAAAGTGGGAAATGATCTCTATTATATAAGCCAAGGGGGGAGCCATGGTGTCCCCCCTCAAAAAGTCTAAAATACCCTTTAAAAAGTTTCTAAATACTCAAACTATATAATTTTAACTAAAAAGGAAAGTTTTGTATTTTTTAAAATGAAAATATTACAAAATATATGATTCAAAAAAATAAAACACAAACACCAAAATTAATATTTTTGAATCCTCTACAATTAGATACCCATATTGGTATAATTTTTCACATAAATATTTTCTTTTTTATTAGTATAAATCACTATTATATAAAAAATGTAATACCCCACAATTTTGGTACATATCTTCTACGATTATTGATTATTAAAAACAGTATTTTATACAACGAATATATTATTTGCATATATTTTCAAGTTAAAACTTTTTTCAAAAAAAAAATTTTAATAAGTCCTATTTTCACATATAAATAACTAGAATTTTATAATATGAATTTAATTTAAAAAGGGATTTCTAAGCCCAATTACTTCTCTTGGATTTGTAAACAAATCCTAATCCAAAACCAATAGGCCAATTAAGTAGCCAAAAAAAAAAAAAAAGGACAGCCCCAAAACTCACGGCTAAGGCGGGGGGGGGGGGGATTAGGGAAATTATTTACATTATTCCCTAATATTCTACTAAGCAATACTTGCCTTTTAACCACCCAAAAATATTTCCATAACCTTCCCAACCATTATATACTTGATCACCAAAGATAATATCTTCCTAAAACATGACTAAAACAAATAATATTGATCTTCAAAATTATTTTCATGATCCTCAACTTACCATACTACACATACCTTAAACACTATAAATACCCCATAACCCAATGCACAAATTGCACCAAAAAAATTCCCATCTCCCTCATTCCTCACGGCACCACCACCACCATCATCCTTCTTGCTCCGGCCACCACCGCCGCCGCCCAAGCAGCCACCACACCGCCACCATCCTCCACCTTGGGTTTTCTTCTTCTCCTCTCTTTTGTTTTCATATCATATTATTTTAGCAAATTATTTTTTCAAGTAACAGTACATGGTTTTAAAAATTAATCACTCTTAAAGGTTATAAACTATAAAATCAGAAAATTATTTTGTGTTAGGATGATTTCAATTATAAGAAATAAATATTTTATTATCAATGATTTTCTTGTTTTGAAAAAAAAATAATAATATTCAACCAAAGTTTTAATTAAAAACATAAGTTTTAATTTCACAAGAATCATGCACATATTAGAGTCATATTTAAGGTAGTTCCGAATGTTTGAATGACCTTACGTTAACTAAGGTTATATTACTTGTATGTAGGGCATTCTCGATCGATAGAAGTTCCTAATTGTCATTTCAAGGTTACGTTTTGATTCGATAGAAGAAAGGTACATTAAGTGGCTAGATACCTTATTAAAGTGTTTCTATGATTTTTATGTGTTTACATGATACATGGTATAATTTATGTTCAGTTAACTTTTAAAATTATATTAATTTAAAGTTTGATGATAAAATTATTTTTCTTATTTTGGTAGCCTTAAATTTTGTCATGAAATTTCTAGATTTGGGAATAATATTTATAATTTGAACCATCTTATTATATTTAGAAAGTAAAGTTTTGGAAAGATTTGAATCTTATTATATTTTGGAAAATGGCATCTTAGAAAAAAAAATATATATTCTATGAAGAGTTTTGGAATAACTACATATTTTATTGATATTGTCATATCACTTTAAGGAAATAAGGAATTTTGGAAAGTTACAAATAAGAGTATATTTTCTTTATACTCAACTCTTATTATATTAAAAATATTTTGGGTTTTTATAAGCTATGCCCTTGAGTTTTTCGACATTCTAAGTTGTGCCCATGCTTTTTGAAACTTCTAAGTTATGCCCCTCAACTTACGTTTTTTAATTAACAATTCTCACTCTGTTAACTCAACGCTAATAGATCCGTTAAAAAGAGTTGCATTTCATGGGAGGGTAATTTCCCCTTCTAAAATTCTAAGGTTTTTAGCTGATTTTCACCCTTTATTTTAGGGAGATTCATCAGTTACAACGCAATAATGATGAATCTCCCTAAAATAAAGGGTGAAAATCAGCTAAAAACTCTAGAATTTTAGAGGGGAAATTACCCTCCCACGAAATGCAACTCCTTTTAACAGATTTATTAACGTTGAGATAATGGAGTGGACACTGTTAATTAAAAAACCTAAGTTGAGGGGCATAGCTTAGAAGTTTCAAAAAGCATGGGCACAACTTAGAAAGTCGAAAAACTCAGGGGCATAGCTTAGAAAAACCCAAATATTTTTGGTGACCCCACAAGCTTTATAAGCTTATTTATTGTTTTGTAATCTTACTATGTGGATTTGGTTGATAAGACTATGGACTTTGTATGACCTAGTCTTTCCTCAAGGATAGCCTTTATACATAAAGATACTAACTTGGGGGTTGTGCACACTTAGAGGAGGAAATTGGGGTATAGGAAAATTTTATTTTCAAGATTTGAGTATTTACATTCTATATTCATGTTTTGGAATATTTTTGGAAATTGATCATCTTGGATAAATAATTGTTGTCATATAATATGACTTGAGTATTTCAAAAGCATGTTTATTAAATAAAGTTTATTTTGACTTATCTTGCATTTTTCGTACTTAGCATATTTTGCTAACCCGTACTTTGTTTTGTTTTTGGCTTGGCCCTACTTATCATTTTGATGAGTAGTTAGGTGATGATAAATGAAGACTTCTACATGTGGCATCAAGGGGAATAAGGGCATCATCCACCTAGCTTAAGATTTACTTCTTTAATGCATTAGTTATGGAAATACAATTTAATTAAATATTTACTCAATATTAATAAAGTATTTGAATTTTCCGCTGCAAATTAGTATGGAAGTATTTTAATATAGCCTTACGTTATCACGTGGCGGTAATACGCCCAAGTTTATCTCTACGGTATTTTGTATGTATTATTTTGGTATTTCCGTAGAGAGAGATTTAGGGGTGTTACAAAGAATGTCTAAAAGAACGATCTTCCTTTACTTATTAAATAAAGATAATTATAATATAAATTAAATTCAATCAATCAATAACAAATAAGGAAAAATTGAAGAAAAAATAATTATTTATTCCCCATAAAATATTACAATTTTTTATCTTTTAAATGAAAATGTCACAAATTAATAATCCACAAAAATAAATAAAAGGCAAAATTAATATTTTTGATTTCTTTACAAACGGACACCCATGTTTATATAGCTTTTCACATTAATTAAATTTTATCTCTTAGTTATAGTGAAAATTTGATCAAATATAGTGTAGTAGATGAAATTAAATTTTATTCAATTAAACAATCATAAATCTTATTTTCAACAAACTCATAAATAATATATACAAAACAATATTATATAAGATACTCATACATTGAAGCACGCATAGCGTACACATAAAACTAGTACTCATTGATGTTGGGAAATTTTGAGGGAAAGGATGAGTAAACTGTAAAACGATGAAAATAGTGGAAAGTGATGTGAAAGAAAAGGTGATGTGTTAGATCATCTCCTACAATGACCAAATTTTTTGGTCATCTTCCCTTTTTCCTCCTTTTCTCTCCTCCACCTCATATGACCCACCAATTTTATTTTTTCTTTCTTAACAATAACCCATTCACCATACTCTCTCTCCTACTTTAACTTACCCCACCCCATATTTTTCTCTCTCCATCCTTTTTTCAATTAATAAAATGTTTTAATTTAAATGTAATTAACAATAAATAATTATGATTAACTATTTTAATTAGTGTTGTAATTTATTTTTACATATATGTAATTACAAATAAATAATTTTTCTCCATAATTACTCTAAAAAATATATTCAGAAAATTAGAATATAATGTGTTGTAAAAATGAAGAGTATGAAATTTGATATTTTTTAGTACAAAAATAGCAAATAGAAGATGCTAAATTTTTTTGTGATGAAAATATAGCAAAACGGGTGTCTATTTATAGAGCATGAAAAATTATGAATTTTGGTATTTTTTTTAATTTTTTTTTTTGTAAATTCTGAGATATAGTCGTTGCAGAAATTGCAACGACTATATTTAATCAACGGCTCAGAACAAGCCACTTAGCACAATCTCCAAAAAGCTGCAGCTTTTTTTTCTTTTCCTTTTTTTGTCCCCTTTTCCTTTCTCCTGCTCCATTTGGTGAACTGGTCGAACTTTCGACCTTGGTCATCCATAACCCATATTTGTTCATTGCTAGCTAGGCCATGACCTAGAAAAATTCATGAGCAAACTCTATATTGGTCATTGTTAGTGATGAGCTTAAGGAGAGAGAAAATGGAAAAGGATGATAAACTCCCAATATTGCTGATGCTCTAAAACGGTATGATACGAATCCTAAAATTGAATCATTTGATCCACTGATATATCGAGATGGGGTCATGGCATGCGGCCTGTATTATTATTATTTTATTTATTTATTTTTTGAGAGAGTGGCCTATATTAGTTAGATTTAAAATTACTAGACTTTTAAACCAAGCTTTTTCTAGTGAGTGTATTGTATTCTCTCATCAAACATAAACAATGACATTTTCTCCTCCGCTAATTTTTTCCCCAACGGCAAACGTACCCCACACCCTATATTTCTCTACTCCTTTTTCCTTTGAAATTTCAAATTTTAAAAAATGGATCACTTTTTTGTGACACAAAGTCCTCCATTTTCAACCTCATGAAAACTCCGTTTCTCTCACACCTAAAAAAAAAACTTGTCAATTGTTGCTGCACTCCCCAGTCCCTACACACTCACACATGGCTGACTCTACTTGTGTTATGCATCCTTTCTCCTACCCTAAACCACCCTTCTCCAACGATACCCATCAGGTTAGAAAAAACTTCCCCCTTATAATAATTTTGTATATTTTTGTTACCAACAATTTTGAAAAGAAAAATGTCTAATGGTTGCATTTAAAAATGTCTAATCATAGGTAGTATTAGAATCCTCTGTTTTTTAATCAAACAGTGATAAATAAAATCAAATATGGTCCAAATCAGTTTCACAATTTGGGTTTCTCTGTTTTGTGCTGTGATATAGTCGCTGTAATTATTATTATTATTATTTATTTTTGTTTAGATTTAAAAAGAAAAAATGAACAAAAAATTGGCAGGAAAACCCAATATATGGAATTGGAGAATCAGTTTCATTTGGAAGATATGTGTCAGAGGAATTGGAGTGGGAAAAATGGTCATCATTTGACAGCAGCAACAACAGGAATCGTTATGTAAAAGAGGCTGAAAAGTACTCAAAACCAGGTTCAGTTGCACAAAAGAAGGCTTATTTTGAAGCTCATTTCAAGAGGATGGCAGCACTTAAAGCTGCAGCTTTGCTTGAACAAGCAAATGCGGTGGAAAACTGTTTGATTGAAGGTAATGATTTCGAGCAACCGATTAATAATGAGAAAGAAGTTGAAAAATACGATGATAAAGCTGAATTTGTGGTTCACCAAAATGAGCTTTACTTTAATTGTGTTGGTGATCAAGAGAATCCTATTCTAAATGAAATTGAAGGCAAAACTGAGGATCCAACAGTAGTGAATCCAAATTTACCGGACAAAAGTGAACTTCACTCAGCATTTTTGAAGATTGATGATTGTAAGGCAAGCAAGGAGCAAATACCTCTTTTGCAGGTTACTCTCCCTTTTCTCAATATTAATTTTTCATTTTTTGTTTTATTAAATTGTGGCTTCTGTTATGAATATGGATTAGGTTACTTGGTCGGTCATGATATGATAATACGATATCACAAAACTTCTCCTCTCCTTTTTTTTTTTTTTTTTTTTTTTTTTTTTAACATGTAACTTCAGTTTTCACACTTGTCAAAACACAACCTCACTCGTAATATCTCTGAATATGTAAGTGTAAAAATTATATATTTAAAAAGTGTATTTAGAGGTAAATTCAACAAGACCCTTACATGTAAATAACAATTAACGATCAAAGTGGATCGGATAAATAGTGTCAAAGTTAAAGTCTTACAACTAAGGAAACTAAAGGTGTATTAGATAAACAATTTAATCCACAAACAAACTTTGGTGTTTGCCTCAAAAAAAAATAAAAATAAAAATTGACATTTCCAAATAATGGTTCTTATTTACTTTTAAAAATAGAAAATTAATATACATAACTCTCAGGTTATGAGGTACTCCCTCCGTCGTATTTTACTTACTACATTCCATTTTCGAACAAATTTTTATGCAAATCAATTTTCATATGGGCCCACCATTGGTAAAGTTAAGTGGAAGAAATTGATTGGCTTAAAGAGAATAAAAATGACAAAAAAGAAGGTAAAAATGTAAAATATATGTGGGGCCCATAGACTATAAAAGGAAATGTAGCAAGTATTCTGGGACATCCAAATAATGGTTCTATAACCTTGATTATAGTGTGCTTTTTTCTTTGTTTTACCAAATTATTTTCATGAATGTTAATTTATGCACAGACTTTTGATTTTAGTTTAGTTTATTAATTCGTAAAAGTTAATCATACTCCGTCCGTCCCATTTTAGATGGTGTAATGATAGGTAGATATCTAATATCAATTAAGTTTGTTGATACCATGACATTTTAGTAAATAAACTGAACTTTAAAGCAAAGACACAAACAAAAAGACATGGAATTTGCCCTTATTTTTGTCATAAATTACATCATGTACCATGGTATCAATATAACTCATTGGTACCTGGTATCCACTAACACTTTCTTGTCTTTGCTTTAAAGTTCAGTTATTTACCAAAATGCCATGGTATCAACAAACTTAATTGATATCAGGTATCTACCTATCATTGCTAAAGTTCAATTTATTTACCAAAATGCCATGATATCAAAATGCCCTTATTTTTAGATGTTATATTCCATTTTGGCTTAATTTTATATCCAAATCAATCTTTATGTGGGCCCAATATTGTTAAAAGTAATTAGAAGAAATAGATGACCTTGAAAAACAAAAGGGTAAATATGTAAAATATGTGTGGGGCCGATAGACTATAAGAGGAAATCTAATAAGTATTTTGGGACATCTAAATAAATAAATTGTAACAATTAATTTGGTACGGTAGAGTAAGTTATATTTTGTTAATTTGTAGTCCCTCTCATAATTAGTGCAACAGTTTAGAAAAAGTAAAGAGAAAAAAAGTGAAGTCGTTATTAGGGATTAAGGAATTGTTAAAAATAACAAAAGCACATAGTCAGACGAAAGAGTATTATATGGTGTCTGCGGAACGTTTTATTTTTAAAAAAAATTATTTTATGCAGCCTTTTCCATGTGATGGTTGCTTTGGAAAGGGGAGTTGTGTTTGAAGAATTGTGGACACATAACTTAAGTAGGGGTGTGAGTTTGAGTTGAGACCCTTTGAGTTAACTAAATTGTTCATAATCTGATCTGAAAATGATTTCATAGTCTGAAATTGACCTGAACTAAAATGATTTGAACTGAAAGTGACCCATATATTAATAATCTGAACTGACCTGACCCCAAACTGAATATGAACTGAACTGATAATAGCCTGTCTCGAATTTGAAAATTCAAGAAACTGAACTGAATTGAACTGTAATCAACCCGTTACGTAATTTGACCTGAACTGAACTGAAACCTAAATTGAACTGAACTGAACTAAAACCGGAAACATTTTACTTGCATAATTCTATATGACCGACTAACTAAAATTGGATCACCGACTAACCTGAACATTTTACTTGCATAATTCAATATGAAACATTTTTATATACGAAAGTGTTCGTTCACCTATATATGGAACACTCTATGAAATGGATGTAGTACTAGTTGTAATCAAATTCGAAAGTACTTTTCACCAAGTATTAATAATCATTTGACTATACTCAAATTTGAAGAAAGTCCGGAGGAAATATTGGAAATTATATGATCTGATCTTGTTGATGAATGAATAAAATTACTATTTCCTCGTAGAAAAAATATTTGACTCGATTAATATGGACGTTAGTTTAAAATGTGGTTTTTTTATACATACTACATACATATGTACATACATACATACTACATACATATGTACATACATATGTTAACCCTAAAATATTGTCAAATTCCGATCTAATTGACACTCTAATAAAACCCGATACAAACTGGCTTCAACCCGAAACATATCGTTTCTTATCGTTGACCCGTATTAACCTGAATCGTTTTGGACTGAACTCATATAGGCACGACCGTTAATGACCTGAACTGAACTGTAACCGAGAAAAAGGCGGCCTGTTATGACCCGCTACTGAAATATTCTGAGATGAACCGAACTAAACTGTTGGACAAGATAACTTGATTCAAACTGAACTAAAAATGTACCGAACCCGTTTGGGTCAACCCGAACCTGTACCGTTAACCCGATTTGACATCCTACACATAAGCTGTATTCATTAATAATATTATTCACTAAAAAAATATACCTTTACATGTTGTGTAACTTACACAAGGTTAAATGATCAATAATATCCAATACCCATAGCATTATGCACTACTTCATTAATGCTATGAGTTTTTATAGGTGATTTAACCTTATCCTGGAAAAATGACCATTGTGTCACACAATTCATGACCGTAAATGGCTTTGTGTTTCCCAATTCTTGACAGTTAATGGCTTGGGTTTTTAAAAATTGAGTTAGTTTTATGAGGGGGATGGTCTGGTAAATACGCCCTTCACATCGATTTATATCTGTAATATTTTTTAATAAGGTTATAATAATAACTGTAACAATTCATATCTTTTTAAATTTGATGAAGTTTTAGACTTAAAATGACAAAAATACCATAATTTTAGAATTTTAAAAAAAATTTATACACTTATAAATCTTACACATTTTCAGAAAATATCTTAGACATTATTTTTTCGATCTCTCCCTTTACCGTTCAACATTACGTTCAACCTTACTTTGACAAAAAAAATCCCTATAAGCTTGTGTTTTTTTTAATTTATATGTTTTTCAAATTTATTTTAAAAAAACCTATATTATATAACAATTTGATAATTTGACGTTACAATTAGTTTGGAATGCTAAGTTCATATATTTATAGGGTGGATTCACCTACTTTCACACGTTTCAATTTTTTTGTTCAGAAAATTGGTAGATTAAAATTTTGGTTTCAAATTGTTTGCAAACATGTTGATGTATAATTGTATATCATGACATTAAATCAAGGCTGCATAATCACTTCACGACTGCATTGTAAAACTTTTTAGCTTATTAGGCCGCAAAGGGCGCGAACCATCTACATTGCCCACAAATGCGCTTCCACAATTGTGTAAAATTTAGTGACGTGTGTTGATCAATTTTTAAAAAGCCTCAAGGCAATAGGAAATATAATTTTCATGTCCCTTGGCGCCTTTTTGCGCGTCATTGAAGTGAGACACACTTGATCAAAAGAGTTTTTTTTTTTTGGAAAAAATAAAGGGATGCGCTGGTACACCTTAGTGCCCCTCATCAAAATCGGTTCGCCTAGACCCTAAAAGGCACATAACCCTGATCGCCTTTGCCTTAAGGCCTAGGCGCACCCTTTCAAGTTTCAAACATTAATGGTGACGAAAAATGTTTTCCATTTAATCTCTGCTCTTGTTTCTCCTGAAAATTTGTTTACGTTTTGGGTGTAGGAGAACTGTTCTAAGAACAAGGAAAAGTCAGCAGCTACAGCAACAAAAAACAATAATCCACCAATATCACCCCCAAGATCTACTAATCTGATCCATCCTGGGAAAGAAAATTATACAACCCCTATTAAGAAGTCTTCAGCAACTGATCCTGATAAAAAGAGAACTCCCCTTCGAGTGTCGATAAACCGTGAACTCAACAGAATCATTTCACCAGTCATTAAGAAACTTGGAAGTTCTTCCAAGGCTTCAACTCCTGCTAAGGTCTTCGCTTCTCATTCTTTTTATATTATCTCATCATTATTATTGTTGTTGCTAACAAACAAGCATTTTCAAATAAACTGTAGGTTTCTGTGAGCACGACACAGCCTCCTCCCATGACTCCAGATTTGACAAGAAGAGGGTATAAAATCAAGTTTATTTATGGTTTTAGGGTTTAGTGAGCAATTTATTAAGGTTCCGTTTGTTTTAATGGATTTTTTCGGAAAATTATTACCTCGCTCTTTCCATTTTCCTTCGTTTGTTTTGGAAAATGGTAGAATTTTTTTTTACTGGTGGAAAATGTCACTTTAGAAAAGAAAAATTATTTTTCTTTTGTGAGGGAAAGAATGCCACAATCTTTCTTACACTTTACTTCTCCCTTATTCACCTCTCTCATCCTTGGTTCATTTTTTTTTCATTTTTTTTTCCTTCATAAGTTTTCTCTAATCAAACAAACAAAGGAAATTTTTTTCTTACATTTATGTTTTCCAATAAAAATTATTTTCCTCACTAAATAATTTTCCATGAAAATTGTTTTCTTTCAAAACAAACGGAGCCTAAGTATTACATTATATATGATGCATGTTTTATTGTAATATATTGAGTAGTTCATTTAGTTGAACCACTGAAGGTCAAGAGGATAATGGGTTCACTCTAACATCATACTTGGATACAGTGAAAATTCTTTTATGGTCGTCAAAAAAATGATCACCAAAGTCAAAATAATCTAGACCATTGATTTTTTATGTTCATTAAGTTGATTTTAGTAATTAGATTTGACTTTTATTGTAAATAAAAATATACATGTATAAATAATTTTTTTTGTAACATTAATTCATTTTTTATATTTTTGGATTTACCAAAATTAATTTTAGATTTTGATAATTTAAAAATTAAACTAAAAATCCGAAATTAATTAAGATAAATCCAAAAAAATATAAATGAATTAGTATTACATCAAAAAAATTTACAATGTTTATTTTTATCTAAAAAGTAAAATCTAATTACTAGCTAAATTATTTTAACCTTGGTGGTCGTTTTTTCGACGACTATAGAAGAAACGTCCACAGTTTAAACCTTATTACTACCATCTCTTTTGTACATGTATTGCTCAAAATAAGCGGATTTCCTTATCCAATAATAATATAAAAAATAATAATATTTAGCTGACCTACAGATTAAGGGCTTCATTGTTGTTATTGTATGCTTGTTTGTGGTTTAGCACTTAGTTATCTCACAATGTTTGATGTACCATGGCATTCAGTGCATCACCATCCTCTAGTTGTAGCAGAAACAAGATAAGGTCACCAATTATTCCCAATTCATTTTGCCGAACTGGAGACAGAACAGCAAGAAGGAAGCAGGTACAGCTCCAAGTGCTCTGTCAGATTGATATATATTTACATCTTTATCTACTTTCCCCAAACATTGTTGTTAATATAGATATATATATTGCAGAAGCTAGAATACAAGTTCAATGCCACAGCAACTGAAAAACCATCTCAACCATCAAAATTCAAGGTACCTAGCTACTACCTATTGTTTCAAAAACTTGTACTTTAATACTATTGTGTTCATTGGAAATGATATTGACAGTCTAAAAATTGATTTTGATACTCCAATTATGAGTGGAGAATTTTTAATGATCTACTTGCACAAAAAAATGTCAAAACCAGTTCCTCTTCATAGGAATTTTACCATTGAAAAGCTTTTCTAATAAAGATGCAGCAGTCTTTTTTTGGGTTAAAGTAATTCCTGTTTTAAATTAGTTGCAAAATAACAAGACTATATTGTGAGATAATAAAGGCTGAACAACATGTCATTTGCAATTAATTTTAAATAAAGGAATTAAGTTCAGATATATGTGACGGCTAATTGCACATTCCCACCTTTATATACCAATATACCATGTGTCTCGCAATGATCTTTCTAAAACAAAAGGCAACATTTCATTTGCAACTAATTTTAAGCCGGAATTAATTTACAACTAAAAGCTAAATGAAGTGTTGTCAAATACTTTCAGTCCTGATAAATTTAGATATATCTAAAGGTGGGCATGGACAATGCCGGGACAGCCCACATGCAAGGGCCACTTGCCTTGCGCATTGGCGGGTTGTGCCAAGAATGGGTGCCCTACAGGGCTCGTACCAAATTTTAAAAAAGAGATCCAATCCCAAGTTTGTGTTGAGTCGACTTGTGCCGTGCTTTGCCACAATTATAATTTATTATGTTTTGTGAAATTTTGCTAACTATGAGCGCGACAATTGATGACTTGCCGTTAAAGGTAAAGCTACATGAGGAGCTGAGACGGTTCCAGCCTCCGTAAATCATATATATTCTATATGGACTTGGTGATTAATAAAATTATTGTACCCAATATATTTTGCAGTGTCTCTCTCCATCTATTTTGGGCCATGAAATGCGAGGATCACTTGAGTTATTTTGTAAAAGGATCTTTTCGACTGTTATGTGTGCAAATGGGTGATGTTAAATGCAGATCAAATAAACAGTGGAGCAACTTGGGCAGTCTCTATATTAGTTTGTATTCCTATTTTATGCAAGACGATGCTCATTTTCTAGTCTTTTATCTTGCAGATAAAAGCAGAAGCAGAACTTAACAAATTTCGCCAGAGCTTTTGCTTCAAAGTTATGTCTTCTCCTGATTACTATGGAGAAAATGGAACGTTTGAAAGCCCTAAGCAGAAGGTTAGTTTGTTGCTAATGGATGCTCTTTTATATTTTACTCCTTGCATAACATATTAATTGCAATGATTGGACATAATGTATATGTTACGGAGGTAGTATAATTGAGAAGTTTAGTTTTATTTGGTAATTTTCAATTACGTTTTCAAATCACTCAATATTAATATTGCAATTTACCTACATTCTGGTGGTTATATGTGAGTACAAGCAATTCACTCGCCTGCATAAATTTTAGTAGTCTCTCACAGTCTCACTTGAATATGTTACAATTCCAGCCACTCCAATTTACTTGCACTATATTAAAACTAGATCTCTATTCACGCTATGTTTGCACGTGATTTTGGACTTAACTATTAGACAGTAGTAAAACAAATTAAAATTAAAAGTACTATCTCCGTAACATAAATATTTCAACAAATATTTTCACGCATTATCAGGAAGCAATTTTAGGGTATAAACGAAGAAATTAATCAAAATGGTATTAATACAAGCAAGAATGTGATTATAAGTTACTAATATCAAAACTATTTTGATTAATTTGGTCGTTTACACCCTCAAATTGTTTCCTCAAAATGCGTGAGTAAATATTTGTTAAAATCTTTATGTTACGGAGCGAGTATGTATCTAAGTTGACATCTATTATGCAATGGATAAAAAATGATATACTCATGATTGTAAATCAAAACACTTTGTTTAGGAATATAATTACTTTCTCCATTTTTGAATAGTAATGGATACTTTTTGTGATAGATAAAAAATTTATTTTTTGCAACTATTCAAAAACGGAGGAAGTAATAAACAGATACAAATATTATTTTATCGCTTGTTTTGCTACTGATAAGCGATAAAAATAATAGTTGGACTCATAAGATATGATTTATGAGGAAAAAACCCTTAAATTTTATATGATCAATAGGCTGCAAGTAAAATGACCTATTTTATGCATATGTAATACAAATATTTTGAGCATACATATGCATATGCGAACAGGTGAGAGTATAAAAAATTAACTTTTTCAATTTTAAAAATATCAAATGGATTGTATGAATTTTCGCAATTTGAATTTTAGAATGTAAAATTTAGTATTAAACAATTTATGTGCTTTAGTAATTATTATTTAATTTTCTTTTACTTGCCAATTTTTTTATTCTTTTGGTATCCAAGTACCGTATTTTATCTGAGTTCTTGGACAATTACATTTTGTGCTCCAATTTCAAATTTTTGGAGCTGCCACTGCTTACTTGATTAGCATTGATATTATTACAGTTTTAAGTAATTTTTAGGGCATATATAGGGAAATAAAGAGTTTGTTATGCATTCGTTAACATTTTTGACGTAACATTCAGTCAGTGATATACCCCCCCTTCTTTCTTAATTTAGTTGCTACATTTTGACTTGTATCATTGTTTATATGTGGTTTTTTTACTGCTTCTGGTTTTTGTAAGCATAACGAAAAACATAGTCATAATGGATTTAGTTTAATTAGTCTCAACATGTACTTTTTAAATATATAATTTTTATTTATTTTTATTTTGTGTACTTCAAGATATTTTTATTTAAAGTCGTGTCTCAATAGATGTAAAAAAAGTGAATGTAGCAACTAAATTGAAATAGACGGAGTAATTTTTGTATTCTCAAGAAGGTTTTGACATTATTGGTGTATTGATTGATTGATTTTGCAGAGCGATTTTGTAAAATGCAAGTCTCCCAGAGAAAGACAGTCTAACAGATCCACATCGTCCCAAAACACAAGTGCTTTACCTCCACGAAAACCTGGATTGAAATAAAAATGGGGTCAACACTAAAACAAAATAACGAATATAATAGCAAACATTTGTGATCAAACATATGGAATTGAAGCCTTGAAGGAGGAACATGATGTTGAGTTCTTGTCAACAAAAGGAGGAACATTATTATTATTATTACTATTATTTTGGTAACATTTCATGTCTTGAACATTGAAGACATATAGTATTCACTATCAGAGGTTCTGCAAGTCTTCAGATTTAACTGCACATATTGTATTGTATTTAGTTTGTCAATTAGTCTTTGTTATGTTAATGGCTTCTATTTTATGGGTAATTCTACTGGTTCTTTTTTTTTTTTTTTTTTTTAAATGTCATTCAAGGTTAGGTGTTTTATTTTATTTTATTTTATTTCATATTCACTTGTAAATGCCTTGTATTGAATTGTTTAATTTTGGGTTGATAGCTGTGAAAAATTTAGGCAAATTTGGCACTCATTTTGCTGAATCTTCAAATTGATGATCTTCGGCAGTTCATTGTTAGGAAATGGTATACCTACCACTGTATTTTGGGCTTTTTCATTTGGTATCTAATTTTTTTAAATTTATACATGGTACCAGTTTGGACATATTTACTATCATAGCATTCCATTATACTCCCTCCGTCTTTTTTTTATTTTTTTATTTACTCATTTTTTTGGATGTTTTTTTAATTACTCACTTCTTACATTTATTGTTTAACATTTACTAATTTATGATTCTTAAGTGCATTTTTCTTACTTTCTCTTACTTTTAACTAACTTTAATAAAATTACCATCTTTTCCCTATCTTTTCTCTTACTTTTTATACAACTTTTAATCATCATTTATTTTTTTTCTCCAACTTCAAATATAATAATTTCTTAATTTTGATAAAATTTCAAGTGAGTACTAATAAACCCAGAGGGAGTATAATTTGTTAATTTGGGGTTGTATAAGGCTAAAATTTTGCACTACCGTGTAATGAGAATTGTTTGGGTAAAATTTGGGTTCTATTTGACACTTGTTTGTCAAATTTAAAGTTGAGTTACGGAATGTAATTATTAGAGGTTTTTTGTCCAAAATTACCTTACTTACACCACTTTTTGTAAAAAACTACTTTACTTACAAAAGTTTGTCCCAAAACTACCTTACTTAGCAAATTTCTGGTTGACTATTACCTTATTCACTATTTCGCGTTGTCTTTGCCTTTGCTGGCCAATCTGGTCTTCTTTTTTTCAAATTCTGACCTCAAATTTGTTCCTTTAGATAAAATGACCCACCAAAACCTTGATAGGGATAATTTTTTGTGGCACGCAAACCAATGAAAGCATATCGAGACAAATTTTGTAACGCAAATAGAAGCTTATGCGACCATTTTTGTAGATTCCGACCTCATATTTAACCCTTTTAGGGCAAAAATGTTCCCAAAACATTAATTGGGCTAATTATTTTCGAGAATAAAGCAAAGTCAACGCCGGAACAACGAACAAGGTATTGGTCAACAAGGAATTGGCTAATAAAGGTATTTTTGGACAAGCTTTTGTAAGTAAGGTAGTTTGTTTGCAAAAAATGGTGTAAGTAAGGTAGTTTTGGACAAAAAACTCTAATTATTATGTCATTTTGCGTATGGAAATGCAACTACCTATTTTTTTAAAAAAAATATAAAATAAAAAAATTTGAGCACAAATTAAAAATTTTAGGATAAAAGTTGATGCAGGATACGACACCCTTTTTGTTCACTTTTTACTTGGATAGTTCTGAACTATTATTTTAGCTTATTTTAGCTTATTTTTATGTATTTGAACTTGTAATAAGTAGCTTAAAACTCTTTTGGTTGCTTTATTGTTGCAATAGTTGCTAGTTGAGCTTTTTAGGGGTGATGAATGCTTGCCTGGAAGTGCCTAAGGACATACGTGGGCTTGGGCCTATGAATAGGAGGCTTGAAAAGGGGGTAGTTGCAGGCACGACCAAAGGTGCGGCCGTGCAAACAGGTGGAGCGACCACTCCTCTGAAGGAGCGCCCGTGCAAGCTTCTGGAATGACCGCTCCATTTCCTGGTGAAGTTTCTAACTAGCAAAGGAGCGCCCGTGCAATTATATGGAGCAACCGCTCCTTTTTGTATACGACCGTGCAGGCTAACCTTGCACGACCATGCACGATCCAAAAACATGTTTTGGGCGTGCACGATCGTGCACAGTTATACTGCATGACCGTGCACGAGGTGCTGTACGCGAATTACATTTTTGCTTTACTTCTCTTGCTTTGTTTAGTGCTTGGCTAATCTTGACCCTTGATTGCTTAGAGATTAATGACCTAGATTAGAAGCTTCATTTGATTGCTTAGAGATTAGAAGCTTGCTTTCCCTCATTTGTAATCATCTTTTGTTGAAATTAAAATTTGAGATTTTCTCTATTATGAAGTCCTTTGTAAGCTTATTTTCCTTTGTGGTTGCAAATCTTATCAACCTTGGTGATTGGTGAGTCATCTTCTACTCTTTACCTTTGTGATTTATATTAGAATATGTTTAGGTCATGATTATAAGTCCTTGGTGAACCTATTTCCATGTCCATATCTATGTTTTATTGAAGTTTTGGTGTTGTTTATGTTGGGCTAAGTGAGACCTCCGAAAATTCTAAAACGATGTAGTTTTCGTATGATTTTGAGACCCCATCCTACATCAAAAGTGACTTCTATTTTATTTTAAGCACAAATAAATTAGATGAATTTATAATCTTATATTGGTACCAAATGTAATTTCTCTTCTTTTTTATATATATATTTTTTAAAACAAAATCACCTATTCGGCAATTGATTTATTTTATGTTAAAAATTACTGTCCCTTTTTTCTTAGCAAAACAAGATTTTTTTTTTTAATTACAATTCAAATTCTGCAAAAGTTATTTGTCTTCATTTGCTACAGAGCTTAGCAAGTGATTATTTGGGAGGAGAAAGATGAGGGTGAATTTATGTGCACATGTGCTTAGCATCATGGTAAGTTGATAACCAATGAATGTAATTATTATAAGCACAAGTATTGCTGGGTTGATGGCCATCAAGTTTACACAACACATGAAGATGTTTACAAGCCTAGCTAGCCTAAAATTAGCATATGCAATTTTTTTTTTTTAATTCCCCACAAATTTTACTATTGATTTAATGATTATCATCATGACATTGCTTTTTGAGTCATCTTTACAACCATTAATGATGAAGCGTGTTATGAGGTTGAACAATATCAACCCAACCAGTGTTCTATGCACGTGAAGGAAATGTAATCTATCAATTTGCAAATAGTAAAATGGATATTTTTTTCCATAATATTATGCAAGAAATCCATTTGTTACTACCGTGTTTTAGCGAATTTCCAATGGTACTACCGAATTATTTTTAATCCCAAAGGTAATTATGATTAAATTCACAAATATGATGTGATAAACGAAAAACCGTTAAAATTTTAAAAAAAGAAATACATTACTTACCTATAATTAACTAAAAAACTATATTAAAAAAATTAATTAATCATAATTAACAAAACAAACCCCTGTAATTGTTAAAATGATTTGTAAAACCTTGAGCAGACTATTTTTTTATACGTAGATCAAGGCGCGCAAAGTGAAGCAAATTGGGCATGCAAATTAGGATTAATCGAGTCGTTTTTTGCAAATTCCGACCTCAAATCGGATCCTATAAGAGGTGAAATGACCCATAAAACCTTAAGCGGACTATTTTTCTTTACGTGTAGATCAATGCATGAAAATCGAGGCGAATTGGGAACGCAAATTATAGCTAATCAGGTCGTTTTTTTTTTTTTGCAAATTCCAACCTCAAATCAAATATAATAAGGATTAAAATGACCCATAAAACCTTGAATAGATTGTTTTAATTATTATTAGTTATTATTTTTATTTAATTAACGGAATATTCCGTTACTTAATGGAATATTCATCCATGATGCTACATTTGGGAATTTTAATCATAATGAGTGTTAGCGTTAGGATTAAAAAAATCTCGGTAGTACCACTGGGAATTCGCCAAAACACGGTAGTACTAATGGGAATTTCCCATTATAATATGTTGATAAATCAATTGTTGGGCCACTATATTAAGGGCTCGTTTATATTAACTGAATAGAGATGAACTGAACTGAATTGAACTGAACTGAACTGAACTTAATAGAGATGAACTGAACTGAATAGAAGTGTATTAATTGAACTAAATAGAGATGAACTGAACTGAACTGAACTGAACTGAATAGAGATTAACTGAACTGAACTGAATATAATCTGAAATAAACAAGCTCTAACTCTGATTAGTACTCATTACACTTTAAGTAAAAGAATGAGTTAAGCTATAATAAACCTGATGACATTAGGGTTTACTATTACTAATGACATTATGATTTTAATGTGACTCATATATACTCCCTCCATGTCTTTTATTTGTTACAATTTGACTTTTGGTATTATTCATAGATTGCACTTTGACTATCATCATTTGTGATTTATATGTAAGGAAAAATATAGTTAAGTATGATCTTGTTAGATTTATCTCAACATGTAGTTTTTCAATATCGAGTTTGAATGATTTTTACAAATACATAATTAGAGATATTAATCCTTAAACTTGTGTCTCAATAAATGTGTAAAGTAGAAATGTTACATTTTTTTAAGGGGATAGAAGTGTAACAAATAAAAAAAATTACAAAGGGAGTATATTAGATATATAGTTGATTGGTTAATCAAGTGACATCTCTTTGTGTGACATCAAACCCTTATTCTTGTTTTAATGTGAGTGTCGAAACACTCCCTAAAATTAATTTGGTAAATTATACTCAATAAATTAGAACCAAAAAATAAGAATGAGAATCAACCTTGAATAGTTAGGTAACAACAAAAAAAATATGAACCAAAACTGAAGAACACACTTAGGTAGTGTTTGGGAACACGAATTTTATTTCAATTTTTGTAATTAAAATCCAGAAATTGAAATCATAGATTCGAATTCCAATTCCAATTCCAAAAACTAGCTTGTTTGGAAATCAAAGAATTGAATATCTACATTTTAAATCCATGTACTTGTTTGGAAAACATTGGAGTAATTGAATACTCAAAATTTAATTCCATATCATTATTTGGATAATCTTAGGTTGAAACATTTATGCATAAATGGGTTTGAACTAGTGGGCAAAGGAAGAAGAAATAAGGAAAAAACGAGGAATGAGGCAAAGCCTCATCGCGCCTCGCGACATACGTCGCACCCGCGATGGGTGCTATATCGCGACTCGCGATTCTGGTCGCGGGGTGCGATTTGGTTCTATTTTCAGCTCAGTTTTTGCACGTTTTCTTAGATACTCTACTTGGGATTCATTGGACTATTGAGGCAAGTTATGAGACTTCAATAGGATATTAAGATGTTATTTATAACATCTCTTGGATGGTTATTACACAGTTAAAACACCTTGAGTTTTGATTTGATGGTGCTTTGATGGTGATTCTTCACTTATCTTTGGCTGATTTCTTGTTGTGGATTTGGCAATAAATAGTCATGTTTGCTCACTTGTTTGGTATGGAAAAAAGATGAGAAATTTCTCACTCCTTTTACAACATGCTAGCACTTAGAAAATCCTTGCAAGCTTTTCTAAGTTTGTTAAACACAATCTAAAACACAAAGATTTTAGGATTCACTCTTAGGATCACATAGAGTGAATAATCTTCATTGTATCTAATTAGGCCCTGTTCTTTTGGACTTAAAAGCTACAGTAATCAGATCAGATCAGATCAGACATTATTATTATTATTATTATTATTATTATTATTATTATTATTATTTGTTGTAAGAATAATTTCAATATACTAATTATTAGTGGATCGGATACCCCTTAATTAATTTATGATTATACCATGCTGGGGCTTGAAGAACTAGGGTTTTGAAGTTTTGGAGTGAGATTGAATGAAGAAGAGGTGAAATGAAATGGGCTATCATAATAATAATTATAATAATAATAATTATTATTATTTTAGTAAATATAATCATGTATTACCTTTCTCATAAAAAAATAATTATTACATTTATAAAAATAAAAATAAAGGTCTTTTCTGACAAAATTTCCCTAAAATAAAGGGTGAAAATCAACTAAAAACTCTAGAATTTTAGGGGGAAAATTACCCTCCCACGAAATGCAACTCTTTTTAACGGATATATTGAGATAATGGAGTGGACACTGTTAATTTAAAAACCTAAGTTGAGGGGCATAACTTAGAAGTTTCAAAAAGCATGGGCACAACATAGAAAGCCTAAAAACTCAGGGGCATAGCTTAGAAAAACCCTAATCTTATTGCTTAAGACAAACTCAAAGCAAAGCAACAAGGCACAAGACTCAAGTTTGGACAAACTCCAAGAAAAAAATCAAGTTTCTTTTTACTCAAAGTGTAAAATGAACCTTTTTTTTTTATTATCATTAGCTCTCCTCATATCGGGTTTAGAAATAACATAGAAAAAAAAATAACCCAAACCCAAATATATATAACAATCCCTGAAAACCACGTAAAATATTCTCCTTGGAGGCCAAGAAATATAGAACTCTTTGGAAACCAAGTGTTAAAATCACATTTAAATTACATAGAAGAGCTTGTGGCCGAAGGGAGTACATGAGAGTTACTTCAGGTGAACTCCCAAGTGAAGAGAGTAACAGACTCGGGCTTGCGAGCAAATGGGCTAAAGCCAAGTATTTCTAGCACAAGAGCAACCATTTCTTGAATTATGTTATCTAATCTTGGATCATTCTCCCCTTCTTCGGAAAAGTTTCCTCAACCTTGCATCATCCAAGTAAGGTGATAGGTCCCCAACGTTGAAAGTAGCATTTACACCCATAAATTTATTAGGTACATCAATTTTATAAGAACTATGATTGATCATTTTAAGCACCTTACTCTCCTACAGGTATCACATATAGGCTGCCTTGTTGGGAAAAAGTGCTCCAGGAATCAAGTCAATAGCGTGCTCGATGCCTCTTACGAGTGGGAGGCCATTGGGCAAGTCATCCAGAAACACATCTTTATACTCTTCTTAATAACTCATTTAGTAGGGTTGAGTTATGACAAGTAGTACCAACATGATCTTTGGCTCTCATAACCAAAGCATACCCTCACCCATTTTCTTCCAATATTCTTTTAAATTCAGTACAAGTTAATTATAATTGTTCTTTTCTTTCTTTTTAGCAACTTGTGAGGTTAAGGGAATCAACTTAACTACTCTTTTACCTTCTCGAGTAGTTAGAAGATATACATTTGATTTTCCTTTATGTTCGGAATCATGATCAAACCGCGAAGGTCTTCCAAGTAGAAAATAACACGCTTCCATGGGTTCATAAGTTCTATAAATTGAAGCACTTAATCATAGAAACTCTTCAAGAATCTCCAGCATCATATTGAGCGAATCTTTGAGATTTCACAAAAGATCAAACAGAACAGTTTACTAATTACATGAGCATTCATCCTAGATCTTAAACTTCATCTCTTATAAGATTTTTAGAAGCAGCTTTTGGAGAAAAACGTTTTGTATTTGTCACTGATAAAGGGGTTAGTGATTAGGAGCAAGTGTGAGTTAATTTGCGAGTGCTTGAGATTTCAAGTGCGAAACAACACTCTTGGGTTGAAAGTGGGGAAGTCTGTTATGTGAGTTCATAGTAGCAAAGTGTACTACTTTTGTTTTTCTGAGTTGATCAATAAAAGTTAGTAGCTAGGGTAAGATGACATAGGTATAGTTGTCGAACCTCATTCAGTCCTTGTGTTCTTTGTTTGCACTATTATTCCTGTTTTTATTGTTCTTCGTATTTCCGCTGCTAGTCCAGTTTACTGGTTAACAAACTGTAACAGTTTAGAAAAGAAATTTTTTAAGAGGTACTTAATTCACGGCAAATGGAGTTAACATCGAACTCTTCTAAGTGAACGTTGATGGAGGCTTCTGGATGTTGAGCTCCAGAGTAGACTTTTAACCTTTGATCGTTCACTTTGAAGAGAGCGCTTTGTATCATTTCCGATTTAAACCGCCATACCTCACGGTTTGTAAAGGGGCTACTCCACCTCTAATTGAGTTTTCCTGGGAAGAACCTTAGTCGAGAGTTGACTAAGAGGCCTTGTTCCCTTCACAGAAATCCCCAAGGAGTATGTGTGATCATGCCAAGATATAGTGCGTTCCTTATAGATGCGAGTCTTTTCGTACGCATCACGTCTTAGTTCCTCCAAGGCATGGAGGTCGAGTATCCGCTTCTCCCCCACAGATTGAAGGTAGAAGTTAAGATTTTTGATCGCCCAATGTGCGTGATGCTCGAGTTCCACTGGTTAGTGGTGTAATACCCCGTATTTTTTTACATTTATATATGCATTTTTATACGTATTTTATACATTTGTACACGTGTTTTATACGCCAAATGAATATTTTAGATGCTTTACGAATTAGAAGTGATAAAATGGTTTAAAGTAAATATTTACGTAAATATTATTATTTGAGTATTTAAATAATTTATAAATATTTACAAAGAAATTTTATAAAATTATATTTAATACTAAAGATTTTTATTATGTATTTTGGGCGTTGTTTATAAAGTAAAATATTTCGGTTTGAAAAAGGGTAAAGATATTTATGCCAACTATCGCAAACCCAACCTAGTAGGAAAATCGAATTGGACCCAAGTTGTATAAATACCCTAGCCCAATCAAATTAACATTACTAATATCTAACCCTGAAACAGAATAAATAAATAAATAAACAAAACAAAACACTCCTTCAATTTCCCCCTCCTTCACGTATACAAGAGAAAAAAAAAATACATTCTTTCTCCTTCCTTTTAAATACCACCACGGCAACCACCACACTGCCACAGTAGTCGAGGACCACCGGAGGCTGCCACCGTTCCGGCCGCTCGCCCAGCCGCCGCCGCCATCTTACCTGCTGCGGTAATTTAAAAAAAAAACTTTTATTCTTTCTACCTATTTAGTTCTTAATCAAAATGATTTCATGAGTTCAATGTGTGAATTGTTAATATAAGCATGTTTTAATTTCAAGAATTAGGATGATTATAATTATAAAATAAAAAAAAAAACTGATTTTATTCTCTTGCTTATATATTTAGATTTCTGATTTTATAAATCATGTTTAAACCCTAAGTATATTTATTTAATCAAAGTATTTTATGGATTTAAATACTAGATTTAGTATAAGGGGTGTATGAATTGTTTTCTTTAAAGTTTTAAGGCCTTAATCATGGTTAGGTGATGCAAAAAGTGTCTTTAAACATTGTGTTAAGTTCTGAAATTTTATAAAGAAGAGTGTGTTTTACTAAATCTTGGTTATGTTTGATTAATTTTTTATTTTTATGTATACCTATGTATTATATAAGGAATTCGGACTTAAAAATATCTTTCAGAATGATTTTAAAGTGGCTTTATCTATCGTTTTAGGGCTGTGATTTTTGGAAAAAGAATATAATTTCAAAGATTTTTATTATTAGTAGCGTATAATTATTTCCAGTAGTGTTAGGGACCTGTCGGGTGTTGTTAAAACATTAAAAATTGATTTTCGGATGTTTCGAAAGGGTTTTAAATATTTTATCGGGGCTGGAATTTTTGAATAATCACGCCTACTCGATATTTTATCTATTTATTTAAACGTCGGCTTGGTACTTTAAGTAGAGGGCACAATAGTATAATTTTTGAATTAAAAGAAAGGATTAAAAAAATAATTTTTGGAATTTTATAGAAGCTGGAATATTGTAATATGTATTTAGGTTAGTTGTGGTGTTGAAGGGATATTAATTAGCTCCAATGTTTAATTGTAGGGGACTTTGAGTTCGGTGAACTCCGTTAATTGTGGCTAGTCGAGTGTAATATACCAGGTACGTATGTACTCAGGAAATTGTTTGCATGTAGTAGTATGGCTAGGGTATGATTTGAATTGTGATGATTGGTTATATGTTATATCTGTGATTGTGGAAGAAGGAAATTATATATATTATCAGAGCATGTTGTCCTGGATTGAATATTTTATCACAGTTTGGAATATGAGTTCAATGATGAACCTTTATACCACGTAATGTGGGGCCAGTAGATATCAATATTATTTTACCACCATTGTGTGGGGCCATGGGCATTAAAGGACTGGGTAATTATGTGATCGCTAAATAAAAAGATAAATAAACCTGCAATGGTGTGGTTTCGAGTGTGTTGGTTTATGTTGTAGGTTTTAGGGAAAATTAAATAAAAAGATAAACCTGCAGTGGAAAGACTTATCGTAGACCAACATGTAAGGAGTTTCGCCTATGGGGATCTTTTACGTAGTTCTATATGCCCAAAGAGCGTCATCATGCTTCGTCAACCAATCCTTTCTAGACTGATCAATTGTCTTCTCTAGGATGAGTTTTATTTTCCAGTTAGAAATGTTGTCTTGCCCGCTCGTTTGAGGGTGATAAGCCAAGCTGACCTTATGCTTAACGCCATATTTAGAGAAAAGGGCTTAGAGCGTTCACTTAGCAAAATGTGAACCTCTTTCGCTAATGACCGCTCAGAGAACACCTCGGGAAGATGATGGTCTTGAACAACTTGATGACCACCTTTGCATCGTTCGTAGTCGAGGGAACGACTTTTACCCACTTGGAAACATAGTCCGACACAACCAAGATGTATTCTTAGCCAAAAAATGAGGGAAGGGCCCCATGTAGCCAATGCCCCAAACATCGAAAATTTCCAGCTCGAGAATGTTGTTGAGGGGCATCTAATGTCGAATAGAGATGTTACCAGTGTGTTGCCACTGAACACACGCCTTCACCGCGCTCCAAGAGTCCTTAAGCAAGGTAGGCTAGAAAAACCTAGATTTCAAGATCTTTGCAGTAGTCTTGTTAGCGGCTAGCGCTCATGTGTCCCCCACAAGGGAAGGAGTGACACATATTGATCACACTTGCAATCTCATCATCGGTAACACACCTCTGAGTCCATCAAGAACTCTTTTGAAGAGATGGGGTGTAATACCTGGAAATTCTCTATTTTAAAACACTTAAATACTTCAAAACTTAACGTATAAAAATGATATCAAGAGAATAATCAAAGTATTACCATCCTTGTGTTCAAACGACTATGACAGTTTTCAAAGTTGCACAGCGGAAGAATTTCATGATATTGTCTTTCAAAACTGGTCGAGTCATTAGACCTCGACCTTTATTGATTAAAGCTAATTAAAAATATTAAGTATCAAACCGAAACACTATCTATTACAAATTGGAACTTTAACAGGCCCAATAAAACTTAATGAATTTTGTTAGTCATAAAACAAAATAATAAATCCAATCAAAATAGTTCATGATTTGTTAGCATCCGCTAACTGAATTATTTGTCTAATAAAATAAATAGCTACTATACTCTCCATTCTTTCTCGGTAATGCATAATGCCCCACATGTAGCTTACCTTTATTTCTTCCCTACTACTCACCATTGAAAATGGGTCGTCGTAGGGCCGAGATAATGTCAAGGCAAAATGCACATACAAACACAGTAAGCAAATAACTGAGTACGCATATATAACCGAGCGTGAATTAATTAAATAAATAAATCAATAAATAAATTTTTGTGACTGAACTAAGACTATGGACTCCATGATTAAATAAAGAAAATAATGGTCAGATTAAATAGTGGTGAAATAATTGCTAACTATTTATTTTATAAGGAGATTGGATTCACATCGAACGGGCTCCCAAAAATAAAAAAAGTTGTTTGTCAAGACGCCATAGGCCACACACTCGGTTGCAAGTCGAGCGGAAAAGTCCACCATAAGGTGGGTGGGATCCAAAAAATAAAATAAAATAAAAGTATACGACGTCTTGTACCTCTTGATAGGAGCAGAAGCTCCCCCATTGTTCATACTCGAGGTATATACGTTCAAAGATTTTTGGTGCGAATCCTCTTTCCCTTTACGTTTTAGTAATATTTAGGAAAGTCTGAAAATATTAATTTAATTATTGACTCCACAATATGACAATGCAAGCAATCAAACATTTGTCGGTTTACTTATCTTTTTATTTAGAGATCATAGGATTTTATTGTTTCTTTAATGTCCATGACCCCACACTTTGGTGGTAAATATAATAATAATGCCTTTCGGCTCCACATTAAGTGGGAAAATGTTCATAATTGAACTCATACTTCCTTGTCATAATAAGATTGCAAATCAAGACATCATGCAATAACAATATATTTTTTTTCTTTTATGATCACAAATAAGGATATACATATATATATATAACCAATACTCACAGTTCAAATCACTCCTAAACATGTCAATACATGCAGGCCGATTACTAAGTACATACGTACCTGGTATAGTATATCCGGCTAATCACAATTATTCAAATTGTCCAAACACAAAGTCTCCTACAAGTAAACATCGGGACTAATTAATATCCATTCATCATGCATCACAACTACCCTAAGCATATATTGCAACATTCCAGCCTCTAACAAAATAATAATAATGTTTAATTCCTTTATGAAATTTTGGAATTATATTTTTGTGCCCTCTTAATAAAATAAATATCGGGTAATAATTTAAATAATCATAACATCGCCCTAGCGTACAATAATAAAAATTTCAGCGCATTTTAAATTATTTTAAAATGTTTGGAACGCGATTTTAAAAGTTCTAATATTACCCGATACCTCCTAATTACTACTGAACACAAAAACAACCTATTATTACTTAAAATCTTCAATTTATGCCAATTTAATAAAATTCACAGGAACATAAAAATTCTAAAAAACCTCTTAAAACACTTTAAACACCAATTTTTATCCCTACTTAACACATATTTCAAACATAGGTTTCATATAACATGTTCTAACCCGAAAATAATTTAGACTCATTTGAAATATGATTATTTCAATTAAAAGACATATTTAAGAATTTGTTTAAATTTTTTTAAAATATTAACCTTATGATTAAACTCCTTTATTAACATCAAATCAACCCCTAGTATACCCACACAAGATTAGAACAAGATTTAAGCCCAAAATTCTTTTTATTTTTTTTCCCACTCGACATACTCGTTTTTTTTTTTCGATTTTTTTTTTCTGAAATTAAACTTTAAATCTATACATCAAGATTTAGATCATGACTAATTATATATGTCTATTTAAGATTTAAGGTCCATATAATATTCAAATCATGCATAAAATCTTGATAATCAACACCCTAAATATTCTAAAGAAAATCAGAATTTAAACTATAAAATAACTTTAAAATCATTCAAGAATCATAATTTAAACACAGATTATAAAACTATTTAAACTTGGTTAATTAAAGATTTAAAGAAAGAAGAAACTTATTTTATTTTTTTTAACATACCGGCAGCTGCAACAGGGCAAAGCAGCGACAGAGGCACGTTGCTAGGCTGGCACGGTGGTCCGGGCTAGTGGTGCACGGCGGCTGTGGTGGAAATCCTTTTTTTTGTTTGTGAAAGAGAGAGAGAGAGAGAGAGAGAGATTTTGAAGTGTGTTGTGTGGTTTTGGCAACTGACTGATAAAGGGGATTTTCTCACCAAATAAAAACCCCCGTCGTAGTAAGAGTGGGGGTGTCGAACACGGGGAAGGTACGTCGCACTAGTCTAGGCATGAGCGTCGAACAAGCTAGGTCAATGGATGGTCGCGAGAGACGGAGAGAACTATGGGAATTAACTAAAGCTACACTATGGAAACAAGAATTAAAAGGGACTAGGGTTAGAGATCCACAACTCATACCACCATGAATTGTGACTCAATCAAACTTAGACTTAGGTCATGGATAAGGGGAGGTCATTCTAAGATCACACTACTCTTTTTCAAGCTAGTGTGACGACCGGGAAGACATACACAAACCTACTTTCGTGGCGGAACATCTAACTAGTCATAAGCACAAATCACGAAGACCGGTAACTTTCCCTTGATCGAAGGCCCAACTTTCGTGGTGCTTCCATCAATCGGGCGAAGGGAGTCAGATCATCACCCACGTTCACCTTTCGGTCCTTCGGTGGGGATTCTTCTATGAATCTAATGTTAGCTAGACACGAGACTCAACATCACCGAACCTTCGGTACCGACATTATCACAACCAAAACCAAGAAACAACTAAACCACAAACATGGAGGATTTGAGAAGTTTCACTCAAACCCTAGAAATTAACTACTCACACAT